>OZ012741.1:263208020-263945520 GCA_963859935.3 Lathyrus sativus
TCGTTGATACCGAGAATGTCCTTGAGTCAGAGGAATTATCGGAGATAATGCATCCCTCATTTCTCTGGACGCAACATGGTCAGAGTGACCCTCTTTCTTCATCATATTCTGCAATGTCTCAAGTACCCAATTCATCTGACACTTGAGAATTCTGATGTCCTCTTTCAGCATTTCCTGAGCTTTCAAAAGTCCTTCCATTGTTGCCTATTTGTGCTAGATATCCCCCTTATAATGTCAACGGAACACAAAATGAACCAAAAAAACCAATGCAACGAAGTATGATATGTAAAATGTTGATGCAAGTGCAAAAACGTAACTGGTTTTACAAAACTCAGAAGTTTGATTAGGTTAAAAACCCCATTTCATTTATCATTGGAAAAAGTTACAACTTTTTTAAAAAAAAAAAAAAAAACCAGAGATCGACTGAGTTTTATAAAACTAGTTGCGACATGATATGTTTATGGTGATATGATGTGATGATGCACACATAACACAAAGGCAAGTATTCACAAATACAATGCATACACAAAGACCTCCTAGGCTCAAGAGCAAAGAGTCAAAGGTCTACCTATACCCAAGGATTTGTACTATGGGTTAATTTGTACCTGCCGAACGGGTTCTACAAAGTTCCCAGAGTCATCAACCCATCTTTCGGATATTATCGACTTCCCAAATTACTTGGTAATCGATAATATTCTCAAGAGAGTCTCGTCTGAGTGTAGTATCGCGTATCAACTATTTCGGAAATACTTCCTTATAGTCATCGCACTACGTCCTAATAAGGCCAAAGTGGGGTAAAAAGGTAACTAAAGTCCACAGTGTCATGGGCTCCTTCGTCGAAAGTAGCATTGTTTTCATGAATACTCGATCAACAACATTAAACTTTCAAAAGTGCCTACACTGAGCGGTGGTTTCTCAAGTTAACTTGGTCGGGAACCAACTCCCTATAAGCCTTCTTGAATACCACCATCCTATCATAAGTGCACTCAAGTCCGGGTGTAGGACCGTCTCACCACTCAAAGCACCCAATACCCAACACACAAACAAATATATTGACAAATATACATGTTAAGCAAATATTCACAAATATAGCATACAATTAAACAAAATAGGCTAAACCCTCAAGGATTTTTTCCCCAGTGAAGTCGCCATTTCTGTTGCGGTGAGAATCGTGACACCAAGCTATTGATAAACTTGAATCTTGAATTCTTAAATTCACAACCGGACTTTAATTTATCCAAAGGAAAGGTCTAAAGAAAGAAAGAACCTTTTTCGCGATGTAACAACAACGCTAAGAGATTCAGGGATCGGGGGTTGGTTATGCATAGGGTAGGTATTTCACATCCTAAACATCTGTAGTACTCTACAAGAACCTTTTGTTTATTTGTATGCTAAGTTTGTTAAATATTTTCTAAGGTTTGGGTATTGGGTAAAAAGGTGAAGGTTATGATAGATGAAGACCTAAGATTGTTTCTATGTTTGCTCGCAAAGACATCGCGTCCTCTGCCTACGTATCCTAACTAGGATAGAATCAGAGCAATCATAGTTCACCTCACTAGGGTTGAAGAATGCTTGATTGCGATCAAGGTTCAAAGGGGAACAAACATAATAATGTTTGTGTAGAGTTTCACAAAACTCTATATGTCTATGTTGTACCACTCAAAGGAGGAAGTAAGTGATCATATCCATGATCCTTACATAGAGTTAACAACTCTATCCTAGGGTTCTAGTTGTAAACACTCCTAGTGAGGGGGAAGGTTGCTCGTCAAGATATCGCATCTTGTGCCTACGTATTCTCATTGTCCAATGAGAAATCAGAGCGGTCGTAGTTCGGGCTCGAACTAAGGAATCAATTGGTTCTTTCCAGACCAAAAGAGGGGAAGGTTCTATCCAGACCTATGAGTTTATATCCTATTGGTTCTATCCAGAACAAAAAGGGGGTTAAGGCTCTTTCGAGGCCAATGAGGGTATTGAGCTATCTATGACCCAAGGGTCAATAGAGAGACTTTCCTTTGGAAGGGAGGAGATGAGGCAACTTGGATGAGAACTAAAAAGGTTCCATCACTTGGGGAAGAAATAATTAACAAAGTAATCAATACTTTAAACAAAAGGGGCATGGTTACAACCAAAGATCATGTATCTTAACAAAGATGAAAGCATATATTAACAAACATTAAAGGTATATCTTAACAAAGATTGAAGGTAACAACCACATGTATCGATGACAATCAAATACAAGCAAATTAGTTTAACCTCATAATTTAGGAGGAAAGCAATATGAAATAATGGTAACAACCAAGGGAGAGTACCCTAACATGTTAACTAACATAGTATAAATGAGAATGAGTGAATATCATAACACAAATGATCACGGTGAAAAAGAAATTCATCTGCATACGCGAGATAACGATCTCAATATAAAGGCAACTTACAAGCAACCGAAAGGCATGAAAATATGAACAAACATGGAATTAAAAAATATCACATGAAAGTAGGCATCAAGAAAAACACAATGCAAAAATAATGGGTTCAAAATGATGAAAAATGGATGAGTTATGATTTTTTGAAGTTTGGATGAACAAAACATGAAAATCTAAATGATAAAAGGAATGAAATGCACATGGTAAGACAATGAATCAAACAAATTTGATTATTTAAACATGTTAACAAAATTTTAAGAATAATACAAGATCAATCTCACAAGAAAAATCAAGTTACAAGTTGAAAATTTTCAAGATCATCATGGTAAAAAAACAGTCATGGTAACATGTGGAATGCAAGTGGAAAGTTCACATTTATGAGTTTTAGGTTTACCTCTTGAAGCAAGCTTAAGCAATAAGAAAACCAGAGATCTTGAGAGCTCTTCCAAGATCTTGTTACATAAGTGTGGAAGTGACTTGGATAGCTTCAATACATCATACTTTATGTGTTTGAAGTGTTTCTTGAGTTGGAAGAAGTTTGGAAATGGTTTTGAAAGGTGTTTTTCAAAAGCAAATTTTGAGGGATTTTGGAAACTTAATGAGATTTTGTAAGAACTTGTGATTGTGTAAGAAAGAAAGTTCTAGCTGGTTTCTAGCATGGAACTTGTGATTGTGTTTTTGATGTAAGAAGTGAGTTCTATTTATAGCCAAAGGCCTTGGATCAAGGTATGGGCAAAAGTGAAGCAAATTGCCAATTTTAACCTTCCATCATGAAAATCTTTGAGTTTTCCAATGCAATCTTCATCTTTGTCTTTAAGACACTCTAATAAGATATTCTCCATGCCCCATAGATTTTTTTCATCATGCTTGATAGGATAGAAGGTGACTTGTTGAATTAAAGTTGATGATTTGACAAAGGTAGCCACCTTTTTTCTCTTTCTTCACTATTCACTTTTACAACTTGCATTAAATAATGATTTCTTTTGATCTTTGGTCCATTTTCGTGGGAATTGAAGTTAAACATGTTTATTAACAATGTAAACATCATAAATGAGGCTTAGTCTTTGATTAGCATCAATTTGGAGAGGTTTTGGAATAAAAAAAACTCATGTTGACCTGGTTTTGCCAATGTGAGTTTTTGCCAACTTGTGGACCTCGATTCTCTCTAACTAGGAAGAGTTATGGAACCCACTTGTACTTTTTAGAAAGCCCCAATTAGGTAATACAATATTTATGCTTGTGTTAGGAACTCATTCCCCTTGAAACTAGGTCAAAAACCCTTGTGTTGTTAAGGAGTTATGGCTTTGCCCTTTTCAAAACCTTAATTTCCCAACTTTTGCGATTACTCCCTAACCCTTGATCCAATGGTCATGAAACTTCATGGGTAGGTATAATATATCATTAGGACAATTTTTTATTCCCATCTTGAGGTCAAATTCCTCATGAGTGAAGAGTTGACTTTTCGGTCAACCATTTGATCAATCGGTGACTACCGAGTCGACTGTCGGTGATCCGGACATTCTGAAGACTTGAAACTCTTTGGATGGACTTTACTAAGCCATAGGAACTTAATGGACCTTGATCCCACCATTGAAACACTTTTTAAACCAAAATTCAAACTACAGTTGACTTTTCCTGATCGAAAACCCTAATCAGGCGTCTTGAACTGCACTGTTCTCAATTCTTGGGTGACCACCTCAAATTGAATTCATACTTGATCCAATGGAGTATATTTGATCTTGTGGAGACTTATTTGAAGTTGAATCAATCCAAAACATTGATTGGTCAGACCATTGAAATCCCGATTTTGACGGTAGGGAACCCTAATTCATCTGCATCTTAACAAAGATAAACTGGAAATGGGTTAAGGTTAGTTAATCAACGGAATATGATCCTAAAATGATGATGAGGATCTAAGGGGTTAAAATTTGGGGTGCAACAGTAATAACCGGTGTCTGGATACTCAATGTAAAGGACCGGAGCCTGAACTTTCAACGTAATAACTGGAGTCTGGACACTCAACGAAAATAACCAGAGCCTGAATGCTCAACGTGATATCCGGAGTCTGGATACTCAACGAAAATAAGTGGAGCCTGAACGCTCAACGTAATAACTGGAGTCTGGATACTCAATGAAAATAACTGGAGCCTAAACGCTCAACGTAATAACCAGAGTTTGGATACTCAACGAAAATAACTAGAGCCTGAACACTCAACGTAATAACCGGAGTCTGGATACTCAATGTAAAGGACCAGAGCCTGAACTCTCAACGTAATAACCGGAGTCCGGATACTCAACGAAAATGACCGGAGCCTGAACGCTCAACGTAATTACAAGATTCTGGATACTAAACGAAAATGATCGGAGCCTGAACGCTCAATGTAATAACCTGAGTCTGGATACTCAACGAAAATAACTGGAGGCTGAATGCTCAATGTAATAACCGGAGTCTGGATTCTCAACGAAAATAACCGGAGCCTGAACGCTCAACGTAATAACCGGAGTCTGGATACTCCACGAAAATCACCGGAGCCTGAATGCTCAACGTAATAACCGGAGTCTGGATACTCAACAAAAATGACCGGAGCCTGAACACTCAACGTAATAACCGGCGTCCGGATACTCAATGAAAATGACCGGAGTCTGAACGCTCAACGTAATAACCGAGGTCTGGATACTCAACGAAAAGGACCGAAGCCTAAATGCTCAACATAATAATTGGAGTCTGGATACTAAACGAAAATGATCGGAGCCTGAACGCTCAACATAATAACTGGAGTCTGGATACTCAACGAAAATAACAGGAGCCTAAACGCTCAACATAATAACCAGAGTCTGGATACTCAACAAAAATAACCAGAGCCTGAACGCTCAACATAATAACCGGAGTCTGGATACTCAACGAAAATAACCAGAGCCTGGATGCTCAACGTGATATCCGGAGTCTGGATACTCAACGAAAATAAGTGGAGCCTGAACGCTCAACGTAATAACTGGAGTCTGGATACTCAATGAAAATAACTGGAGCCTAAACGCTCAACGTAATAACCAGAGTTTGGATACTCAACGAAAATAACTAGAGCCTGAACGCTCAACGTAATAACCGGAGGCTGGATACTCAATGTAAAGGACCAGAGCCTGAACTCTCAACGTAATAACCGGAGTCCGGATACTCAACGAAAATGACCGGAGCCTGAACGCTCAACGTAATTACAAGAGTCTGGATACTAAACGAAAATGATCGGAGCCTGAACGCTCAATGTAATAACCTGAGTCTGGATACTCAACGAAAATAACTGGAGGCTGAATGCTCAATGTAATAACCGGAGTCTGGATTCTCAACGAAAATAACCGGAGCCAGAACGCTCAACGTAATAACCGGAGTCTGGATACTCCACGAAAATCACCGGAGCCTGAACGCTCAACGTAATAACCGGAGTCTGGATACTCAACAAAAATGACCGGAGACTGAACACTCAACGTAATAACCGGAGTCCGGATGCTCAACGAAAATGACCGGAGTCTGAACGCTCAACGTAATAATCGAAGTCTGGATACTCAACGAAAAGGACCGAAGCCTGAATGCTCAACATAATAATTGGAGTCTAGATACTAAACGAAAATGATCGGAGCCTGAACGCTCAACATAATAACTGGAGTCTGGATACTCAACGAAAATAACTGGAGCCTAAACGCTCAACATAATAAGCAGAGTCTGGATACTCAACAAAAATAACCAGAGCCTGAACACTCAACATAATAACCGGAGTCTGGATACTCAACGAAAATAACCAGAGCCTGAATGCTCAACGTGATATCCGGAGTCTGGATACTCAACGAAAATAAGTGGAGCCTGAACGCTCAACGTAATAACTGGAGTCTGGATACTCAATGAAAATAACTGGAGCCTAAACGCTCAACGTAATAACCAGAGTTTGGATACTCAACGAAAATAACTAGAGCCTGAACGCTCAACGTAATAACCGGAGTCTGGATACTCAATGTAAAGGACCAGAGCCTGAACTCTCAACGTAATAACCGGAGTCCGGATACTCAACGAAAATGACCGGAGCCTGAACGCTCAACGTAATTACAAGAGTCTGGATACTAAACGAAAATGATCGGAGCCTGAACGCTCAATGTAATAACCTGAGTCTGGATACTCAACGAAAATAACTTGAGGCTGAATGCTCAATGTAATAACCGGAGTCTGGATTCACAACGAAAATAACCGGAGCCTGAACGCTCAACGTAATAACCGGAGTCTGGATACTCCACGAAAATCACCGGAGCCTGAACGCTCAACGTAATAACCAGAGTCTGGATACTCAACAAAAATGACCGGAGCCTGAACACTCAACGTAATAACCGGAGTCCGGATACTCAACGAAAATGACCGGAGTCTGAACGCTCAACGTAATAACCGAAGTCTGGATACTCAACGAAAAGGACCGAAGCCTGAATGCTCAACATAATAATCGGAGTCTGGATACTAAACGAAAATGATCGGAGCCTGAACGCTCAACATAATAACTGGAGTCTGGATACTCAACAAAAATAACTGGAGCCTAAACGCTCAACATAATAACCAGAGTCTGGATACTCAACAAAAATAACCAGAGCCTGAACGCTCAACATAATAACCGGAGTCTGGATACTCAACGAAAATAAATGGAGCCTAAATGCTCAACGTAATAACCGGAGTCTGGATACTCAATGTAAGGGACTGGAACCTGAACACTCAACGTAATAGCCGGAGTCCGGATACTCAACGAAAATGACTGGAGTCTAAACGCTCAATGTAATAACCGGAGTCTGGATACTCAACGAAAATTACCGGAGCCTGAACGCTCAATGTAATAACCAGAGTCTGGAGACTCAACGAAAATAACTAGAGCCTGAACGCTCAACGTAATAACCGGAGTCTGGATACTCAACGAAAATAAGCGGAGCCTGAACGCTCAACGTAATAACCGGAGTCTGGATACTCAATGTAAAGGACCGGAGCATGAACTCGCAACGTAATAACCGGAGTCTGGATACTCAACGAAAATAATAGGAGTCTAAATGCTCAACGTAATAACCGGAGTCTGGATACTCAACGAAAATAACCGGAGCCTAAACTCTCATCGTAATAACCGGAGTCTAGATACTCAACAAAATTAACCGGAGGTTGAACGCTCAATGTAATAACCGGAGTCTGGATACTCAACGAAAATAACCGGAGCCTGAACACTCAATGTAATTACCGGAGTCTGGATACTCCACAAAAATGACTGGAGCCTAAACGCTCAACGTAATAATTGGAGTTTGGATACTGAACAAAAAGGACCAGAGCCTGAACGCTCAACGTAATAACCGTAGTCTGGATATTCAACGAAAATAACTGGAGCCTGAACGCTCAACGTAATAACCGGAGTCTAGATACTCAACAAAAATAACCGGAGCCTGAACTTTCAACTTAATTACCGGAGTCTGGATACTCAACGAAACTAACCGGAGCCTGTACGCTCAACGTAATAACTGGAGTCTGGATACTCAACAAAAATGACCGGAGCCTGAACACTCAACGTAATAACCGGAGTCCGGATACTCAACAAAAATGACTAGAGTCTGAACGCTCAATGTAATAACCGAAGTCTGGACACTCAACGAAAAGGACCGGAGCCTGAATGCTCAACGTAATAAGCAGAGTCTGGATACTAAACGAAAATGATCGGAGCCTGAACGCTCAACGTAATAACCGAAGTCTGGATACTCAACGAAAAGGACCGGAGCCTGAATGCTCAACGTAATAACCGGAGTATGGATACTAAACGAAAATGATCAGAGCCTGAACACTCAACGTAATAACCGGAGTCTGGATACTCAACGAAAATAACTGGAGCCTAAACGATCAACGTATTGACCAGAGTCTTGATACTCAACGAAAATAACCAGAGCCTGAAAGCTCAACGTAATAACCGGAGTCTGGACACTCAACGAAAATAACCAGAGCCTGAATGCTCAATGTAATATCCGGAGTCTGGATACTCAACGAAAATAAGTGGAGCCTTAACGCTCAACGTAATAACTGGAGTCTGGATACTCAATGAAAATAACTGGAGGCTAAACGCTCAACGTAACAACCAGAGTTTGGATACTCAACAAAAATAACCAGAGCCTGAACGCTCAACGTAATAACCGGAGTCTGGATACTCAATGTAAAGGACCAGAGCCTAAACTCTCAATGTAATAACCGGAGTCTGGACACTCAACGAAAATAACCAAAGCCTGAATGCTAAACGTAATATCCGAAGTCTGGATAGTCAACGAAAATAAGTGGAGCCTGAATGCTCAAAGTAATAACCGGAATCTGGATACTCAATGTAAATGACCGGAGCCTGAACTCTCAATGTAATAACCTGAGTCTGGATACTCTATGAAAATAATAGGAGCTTGAATGCTCAATGTAATAACCAGAGTCAGGATACTCCACAAAAATGACCGGAGCCTGAACGCTCAACGTAATAACCGGAGTCCGGATACTCAACGAAAATGACGGGAGCCTGAACACTCAACGTAATAACCGGAGTCCGGATACTCAACAAAAATGACTGGAGTCTGAACACTCAATGTAATAACCGAAGTCTGGATACTCAACGAAAAGGACCGGAGCCTGAACGCTCAACGTAATTTAAAGAGTCTGGATACTAAACGAAAATGACTGGAGCCAGAACGCTCAATGTAATAACCTGAGTCTGGATACTCAACGAAAATAACTGGAGGCTGAACGCTCAATGTAATAACCGGAGTCTGGATTCTCAACAAAAATAACCGGACCCTGAACGCTCAACGTAATAACCGGAGTCTTGATACTCCACGAAAATCACCAAAGCCTGAACGCTCAACGTAATAACCGGAATCTAGATACTCAACAAAAATGACCGGAGCCTGAACACTCAACGTAATAACCGGAGTCCGGATACTCAACGAAAATGACTGGAGTCTGAACGCTCAACGTAATAACAAAAGTCTGGATACTCAACGAAAAGGACCGAAGCCTGAATGCTCAACATAATAATCGGAGTCTGGATACTAAACGAAAAAGATCGGAGCCTGAACGCTCAACATAATAACCGGACTCTGGATACTCAACAAAAATAACTGGAGCCTAAACGCTCAACATAATAACCAGAGTCTGGATACTCAACGAAAATAACCAGAGCCTGAACGCTCAAAGTAATAACCAGAGTCTGGATACTCAACGAAAATAAGCGGAGCCTGAATGCTCAACATAATAACCGGAGTCTAGATACTCAATGTAAGGGACTGGAGGCTGAACGCTCAAGGTAATAACCGGAGTCCGGATACTCAATGAAAATGACTGGAGTCTGAACGCTTAATGTAATAACCGGAGTCTGGATACTCAACGAAAATTACTGGAGCCTGAACGCTCAACGTAATAACCAGAGTCTGGAGACTCAACGAAAATAACCAGAGCCTGAACGCTCAACATAATAACCGGAGTCTGGATGCTCAACGAAAATAAGCGGAGCCTGAACGCTCAACGTAATAACCGGAGTCTGGATACTCAATGTTAAGGACCGGAGCATGAACTCTCAACGTAATAACCGGAGTCTGGATACTCAACGAAAATAATAGGAGTCTGAACGATCAACGTAATAACCGGAGTCTGTATACTCAACGAAAATAACCAGAGCCTAAACTCTCAACGTAATAACCGGGGTCTAGATACTCAACAAAATTAACCGGAGGTTGAACGCTCAATGTAATAACCGGAGTCTGGATACTCAACGAAAATAACCGGAGCCTGAACACTCAATGTAATAACCGGAGTCTGGATACTCCCCAAAAATGACTGGAGCCTGAACGCTGAACGTAATAATCGGAGTTTGGATACTGAACAAAAAGGACCAGAGCCTGAACGCTCAACGTAATAACCGTAGTCTGGATATTCAACGAAAATAACTGGAGCCTGAACGCTCAACGTAATAACCGGAGTCTGGATACTCAACAAAAATAACCGGAGCCTGAACATTCAACGTAATAACCGGAGTCTAGATACTCAACGAAACTAACCGGAGCCTGTACGCTCAACGTAATAACCGGAGTCTGGATACTCAACAAAAATGACCGGAGCCTGAACACTCAACGTAATAACCGGAGTTCGGATAGTCAACGAAAATGACCGGAGTCTGAACGCTCAACGTAATAACCGAAATATGGATACTGAACGAAAAGGACCAGAGCCTGAATGCTCAACGTAATAACCGGAGTCTGGATACTCAATGTAAAGGACCGGAGCCTAAACACTCAACGTAATAACCTGAGTCTGGATACTCAATGAAAATAACAGGAGCCTGAACGCTCAACGTAATAACCGGAGTCTGGATACTCAAAAAAAATAACCGGAGCCTGAACACTCAACTTAATAACCGGAGTCTGGATACTCAACAAAAATAACCGGGGCCTTAACGCTCAACGTAATAACCGGAGTCCGGATACTCAACGAAAATGACGGGAGCCTGAACACTCAACGTAATAAGCGGAGTCCGGATACTCAACGAAAATGACTGGAGTCTGAACACTTAATGTAATAACCGAAGTCTGGATAATCAACGAAAAGGACCGGAGCCTGAACGCTCAACGTAATTACAAGAGTCTGGATACTAAACGAAAATGATCGGAGCCAGAACGCTCAATGTAATAACCTGAGTCTGGATACTCAACGAAAATAACTGGAGGCTGAACGCTCAATGTAATAACCTGAGTCTGGATTCTCAACAAAAATAACCGGAGCTTGAACGCTCAACGTAATAACCGGAGTCTTGATACTCCTCGAAAATCACCAAAGCCTGAACGCTCAACGTAATAACCGGAATCTAGATACTCAACAAAAATGACCGGAGCCTGAACACTCAACGTAATAACCGGAGTCCGGATACTCAACGAAAATGACTGGAGTCTGAACGCTCAACGTAATAACCGAAGTCTGGATACTCAACGAAAAGGACCGAAGCCTGAATGCTCAACATAATAATCGGAGTCTGGATACTAAACGAAAATGATCGGAGCCTGAATGCTCAACATAATAACCAGACTCTGGATACTCAACGAAAATAACTGGAGCCTAAACGCTCAACATAATAACCAGAGTCTGGATACTCAATGAAAATAACCAGAGCCTGAACGCTCAAAGTAATAACCGGAGTCTGGATACTCAACGAAAATAAGCGGAGCCTGAATGCTCAACATAATAACCGGAGTCTAGATACTCAATGTAAGGGACTGGAGCATGAACACTCAACGTAATAACCGGAGTCCGGATACTCAACGAAAATGACTGGAGTCTGAACGCTGAATGTAATAACCGGAGTCTGGATACTCAACGAAAATTACTGGAGCCTGAACGCTCAACGTAATACCCAGAGTCTGGAGACTCAACGAAAATAACCAGAGCCTGAACGCTCAACATAATAACCGGAGTCTGGATGCTCAACGAAAATAAGCGGAGCCTGAACGCCCAACGTAATAACCAGAGTCTGGATACTCAATGTTAAGGACCGGAGCATGAACTCTCAACGTAATAACCGGAGTTTGGATACTCAACGAAAATAATAGGAGTCTGAACGATCAACGTAATAACCGGAGTCTGTATACTCAACGAAAATAACCAGAGCCTAAACTCTCAACGTAATAACCGGGGTCTAGATACTCAACAAAATTAACCGGAGGTTGAACGCTCAATGTAATAACCGAAGTCTGGATACTCAACGAAAATAACCGGAGCCTGGACACTCAATGTAATAACCGGAGTCTGGATACTCCACAAAAATGACTGGAGCCTGAACGCTCAACGTAATAATCGGAGTTTGGATACTGAACAAAAAGGACCAGAGCCTGAACGCTCAACGTAATAACCGTAGTCTGAATATTCAACGAAAATAACTGGAGCCTGAACGCTCAACGTAATAACCGGAGTCTGGATACTCAACAAAAATAACCGGAGCCTGAACATTCAACGTAATAACCGGAGTCTAGATACTCAACGAAACTAACCGGAGCCTGTAGGCTCAACGTAATAACCGGAGTCTGGATACTCAACAAAAATGACCGGAGCCTGAACACTCAACGTAATAACCGGAGTTCGGATAGTCAACGAAAATGACCGGAGTCTGAACGCTCAACGTAATAACCGAAATATGGATACTGAACGAAAAGGACCGGAGCCTGAATGCTCAACGTAATAACCGGAGTCTGGATACTCAATGTAAAGGACCGGAGCCTAAACACTCAACGTAATAACCTGAGTCTGGATACTCAATGAAAATAACAGGAGTCTGAACGCTCAATGTAATAACCGGAGTCTGGATACTCAACGAAAATTACTGGAGCCTGAACGCTCAACGTAATAACCAGAGTCTGGAGACTCAACGAAAATAACCAGAGCCTGAACGCTCAACATAATAACCGAAGTCTGGATGCTCAACGAAAATAAGCGGAGCCTGAACGCTCAACGTAATAACCGGAGTCTGGATACTCAATGTTAAGGACCGGAGCATGAACTCTCAACGTAATGACCGGAGTCTGGATACTCAACGAAAATAATAGGAGTCAGAACGATCAACGTAATAACCGGAGTCTGTATACTCAACGAAAATAACCAGAGCCTAAACTCTCAACATAATAACCGGGGTCTAGATACTCAACAAAATTAACCGGAGGTTGAACGCTCAATGTAATAACCGAAGTCTGGATACTCAACGAAAATAACCGGAGCCTGGACACTCAATGTAATAACCGGAGTCTGGATACTCCACAAAAATGACTGGAGCCTGAACGCTCAACGTAATAATCGGAGTTTGGATACTGAACAAAAAGGACCAGAGCCTGAACGCTCAACGTAATAACCGTAGTCTGGATATTCAACGAAAATAACTGGAGCCTGAACGCTCAACGTAAGAACCGGAGTCTGGATACTCAACAAAAATAACCGGAGCCTGAACATTCAACGTAATAACCGGAGTCTAGATACTCAACGAAACTAACCGGAGCCTGTACGCTCAACGTAATAACCGGAGTCTGGATACTCAACAAAAATGACCGGAGCCTGAACACTCAACGTAATAACCGGAGTTCGGATAGTCAACGAAAATGACCGGAGTCTGAACGCTCAACGTAATAACCGAAATATGGATACTGAACGAAAAGGACCGGAGCCTGAATGCTCAACGTAATAACCGGAGTCTGGATACTCAATGTAAAGGACCGGAGCCTAAACACTCAACGTAATAACCTGAGTCTGGATACTCAATGAAAATAACAGGAGCCTGAACGCTCAACGTAATAACCGGAGTCTGGATACTCAAAAAAAATAACTGGAGCGTGAACACTCAACTTAATAACCGGAGTCTGGATACTCAACAAAAATAACTGGGGCCTTAACGCTCAACGTAATAACCGGAGTCCGGATACTCAACGAAAATGACTGGAGTCTGAACGCTCAACGTAATAACCGAAGTCTTGATACTCAACGAAAAGGATCGGAGCCTGTATGCTCAACGTAATAACCAGAGTCTGGATACTAAACGAAAATGATCGAAGCCTGAACGCTCAACGTAATAACCGGTGTCTGGATATTCAACGAAAATAACTGAAGCCTTAACGCTCAACGTAATAACCAGAGTCTGGATACTCAACGAAAATAACCAGAGTCTAAACGCTCAACGTAATAACCGGAGTCTGGCTACTCAACGAAAATAAGCGGAGCCTGAACGCTCAACGTAATAACCGGAGTCTAGATACTCAATGTAAAGGACCGGAGCATGCACTCGCAACGTAATAACCGGAGTCTGGATACTCAACGAAAATAATAGGAGTCTGAACGCTCAACGTAATAACCGGAGTCTGGATACTCAACGAAAATAACCGGAGCCTAAACTCTCAACGTAATAACCGGAGTCTGGATACTCAATAAAATCAACCGGAGGCTGAACGCTCAATGTAATAACCGGAGTCTGGATATTCAACGAAAATAACCGGAGCCTGAACACTAAATGTAATTACCGGAGTCTGGATACTCCACAAAAATGACTGGAGCCTGAACGCTCAACGTAATAATCGGAGTTTGGATACTGAACAAAAAGGACCAGATCCTGAACGCTCAACGTAATAACCGTAGTCTGGATATTCAACAAAAATAACTGGAGCTTGAACGCTCAACGTAATAACCGGAGTCTGGATACTCAACAAAAATAACCGGAGCCTGAACTTTCAACATAATAACCGGAGTCTGGATACTCAACGAAACTAACCGGAGCCTGTACGTTCAACGTAATAACCGGAGTCTGGATACTCAACAAAAATGACCGGAGCCTGAACACTCAACGTAATAACCGGAGTTCGGATAGTTAACGAAAATGACCGGAGTCTGAACGCTCAACGTAATAATCGAAATATGGATACTGAACGAAAAGGACCGGAGCCTGAATGCTCAACGTAATAACCGGAGTCTGGATACTCAATGTAAAGGACCGGAGCCTAAACACTCAACGTAATAACCTGAGTCTGGATACTCAATGAAAATAACAGGAGCCTGAACGCTCAACGTAATAACCGGAGTCTGGATACTCAAAAAAAATAACCGGAGCCTGAACACTCAACTTAATAACCGGAGTCTGGATACTCAACAAAAATAACCGGGGCCTTAACGCTCAACGTAATAACCGGAGTCCGGATACTCAACGAAAATGACTGGAGTCTGAACGCTCAACGTAATAATCGAAGTCTGGATACTCAACGAAAAGGATCGGAGCCTGTATGCTCAACGTAATAACCGGAGTCTAGATACTAAACGAAAATGATCGAAGCCTGAACGCTCAACGTAATAATCAGTGTCTGGATACTCAACGAAAATAACTGGAGCCTTAACGCTCAACGTAATAACCAGAGTCTGGATACTCAACGAAAATAACCAGAGCCTAAACGCTCAACGTAATAACCGGAGTCTGGATACTCAACGAAAATAAGCGGAGCCTGAACGCTCAACGTAATAACCGAAGTCTGGATACTCAATGTAAAGGACCGGAGCATGAACTCGCAAGGTAATAACCGGAGTCTGAATACTCAACGAAAATAATAGGAGTCTGAACGCTCAACGTAATAACCAGAGTCTGGATACTCAACGAAAATAACCGGAGCCTAAACTCTCAACGTAATAACCGGAGTCTGGATACTCAACAAAATTAACCGGAGGCTGAACGCTCAATGTAATAACCGGAGTCTGGATATTCAACGAAAATAACCGGAGCCTGAACACTAAATGTAATTACCGGAGTCTGGATACTCCACAAAAATGACTGGAGCCTGAACGCTCAAAAATAATAATCGGAGTTTGGATACTGAACAAAAAGGACCAGAGCCTGAACGCTCAACGTAATAACCGTAGTTTGGATATTCAACGAAAATAACTGGAGCCTGAACGCTCAACGTAATAACCGGAGTTTGGATACTCAACAAAAATAACCGGAGCCTGAACTTTCAACTTAATTACCGGAGTCTGGATACTCAACGAAACTAACCGGAGCCTGTACGCTCAACGTAATAACCGGAGTCTGGATACTCAACAAAAATAACCTGAGCCTGAACACTCAACGTAATAACCGGAGTCCGGATACTCAACGAAAATGACTTGAGTCTGAACGCTCAATGTAATAACCGAAGTCTGGACACTCAACGAAAAGGACCGGAGCCTGAATGCTCAATGTAATAAGCAGAGTCTGGATACTCAACGAAAATGATCAGAGCCTGAACGCTCAACGTAATAACCGGAGTCTGGATACTCAACGAAAATAACTGGAGCCTAAACGATCAACGTATTGACCAGAGTCTTGATACTCAACGAAAATAACCAGAGCCTGAAAGCTCAACGTAATAACCGGAGTCTGGATACTCAACGAAAATAAGCGGAGCCTGAATGCTCAATGTAATAACCGGTGTCTGGATACTCAATGTAAAGGACCGGAGCCTGAACTTTCAACGTAATTACCGGAGTCTGGACACTCAACGAAAATAACCAGAGCCTGAATGCTCAACATAATATCTGGAGTCTGGATACTCAACGAAAATAAGTGGAGCCTTAACGCTCAACGTAATAACTGGAGTCTGGATACTCAATGAAAATAACTGGAGCCTAAACGCTCAACATAATAACCAGAGTTTGGATACTCAACGAAAATAACCAGAGCCTGAACGCTCAACGTAATAACCGGAGTCTGGATACTCAATGTAAAGGACCAGAGCCTAAACTCTCAACGTAATAACCGGAGTCTGGACACTCAACGAAAATAACCAGAGTCTGAATGCTAAACGTAATATCCGGAGTCTGGATAGTCAACGAAAATAAGTGGAGCCTGAACGCTCAAAGTAATAACCGGAATCTGGATACTCAATGTAAATGAACGGAGCCTGAACTCTCAATGTAATAACCTGAGTCTGGATACTCTATGAAAATAATAAGAGCCTGAACGCTCAATGTAATAACCAGAGTCAGGATACTCCACAAAAATGACCGGAGCCTGAACGCTCAACGTAATAACCGTAGTCCGGATACTCAACGAAAATGACGGGAGCCTGAACACTCAACGTAATAACCAGAGTCCGGATACTCAACGAAAATGACTGGAGTCTAAACACTTAATGTAATAACCGAAGTCTGGATACTCAACGAAAAGGACCGGAGCCTGAACGCTCAACGTAATTATAAGAGTCTGGATACTAAACGAAAATGATCGGAGCCAGAACGCTCAATGTAATAACCTGAGTCTGGATACTCAACGAAAATAACTGGAGGCTGAACGCTCAATGTAATAACCGGAGTCTGGATTCTCAACAAAAATAACCGGAGCCTGAACGCTCAACGTAATAACCGGAGTCTGGATACTCCACGAAAATCACCAGAGCCTGAACGCTCAACGTAATAACCGGAGTCTGGATACTCAACAAAAATGACCGGAGCCTGAACACTCAACGTAATAACCGGAGTCCGGATACTCAACGAAAATGACCGGAGTCTGAACGCTCAACGTAATAACCGAAGTCTGGATACTCAACGAAAAGGACCGAAGCCTGAATGCTCAACATAATAATCGGAGTCTAGATACTAAACGAAAATGATCGGACCCTGAACGCTCAACATAATAACCGGAGTCTGGATACTCAACGAAAATAACTGGAGCCTAAACGCTCAACATAATAACCAGAGTCTGGATACTCAACGAAAATAACCAGAGCCTGAACGCTCAACGTAATAACCGGAGTTTGGATACTCAACGAAAATAAGCGGAGCCTGAATGCTCAACATAATAACCGGAGTCTAGATACTCAATGCAAGGGACTGGAGCATGAACACTCAACGTAATAACCGGAGTCCGGATACTCAACGAAAATGACTAGAGTCTGAACGCTCAATGTAATAACCGGAGTCTGGATACTCAACGAAAATTACCGGAGCCTGAACGCTCAACGTAATAACCAGAGTCTGGAGACTCAACAAAAATAACCAGAGCCTGAACGCTCAACATAATAACCGGAGTCTGGATACTCAACGAAAATAAGCGGAGCCTGAACGCTCAACGTAATAACCGGAGTCTGGATACTCAATGTAAAGGACCGGAGCATGAACTCTCAACGTAATAACCGGAGTCTGGATACTCAACGAAAATAATAGTAGTCTGAACGATCAACGTAATAACCGGAGTCTGTATACTCAACAAAAATAACCGGAGCCTAAACTATCAACGTAATAACCGGAGTCTGGATACTCAACAAAATTAACCGGAGGTTGAACGCTCAATGTAATAACCGGAGTTTGGATACTCAACGAAAATAACCGGAACCTGAACACTCAATGTAATAACCGGAGTCTGGATACTCCACAAAAATGACTGGAGCCTGAACGCTCAACGTAATAATCAGAGTTTGGATACTGAACAAAAAGGACCAGAGCCTGAACGCTCAACGTAATAACCGTAGTCTGGATATTCAACGAAAATAACTGGAGCCTGAACGCTCAACGTAATAACCGGAGTCTGGATACTCAACAAAAATAACCGGAGCCTGAACTTTCAACGTAATAATCGGAGTCTAGATACTCAATGAAACTAACCGGAGCCTGTACGTTCAACGTAATAACTGGAGTCTGGATACTCAACAAAAATGACCGGAGCCTGAACACTCAACGTAATAACCGGAGTTCGGATAGTCAACGAAAATGACCGGAGTCTGAACGCTCAACGTAATAACTGAAATATGGATACTGAACGAAAAGGACCGGAGCCTGAATGCTCAACGTAATAACCGGAGTCTGGATACTCAATGTAAAGCACCGGAGCCTAAACACTCAACGTAATAACCTGAGTCTGGATACTCAATGAAAATAACAGGAGCCTGAACGCTCAACGTAATAACCGGAGTCTGGATACTCAAAAAAAATAACCGAAGCCTGAAAACTCAACTTAATAACCGGAGTCTGGATACTCAACAAAAATAACCGGGGCCTTAACGCTCAACGTAATAACCGGAGTCCGGATACTCAACGAAAATGACTGGAGTCTGAAAGCTCAACGTAATAACCGAAGTCTGGATACTCAACGAAAAGGATCGGAGCCTGTATGCTCAACGTAATAACCGGAGTCTGGATATTAAACGAAAATGATCGAAGCCTGAACGCTCAACGTAATAACCGGTGTCTGGATACTCAACAAAAATAACTAAGGCCTTAACGCTCAACGTAATAACCAGAGTCTGGATACTCAATGAAAATAACCAGAGCCTGAACGCTCAACGTAATAACCGGAGTCTGGATACTCAACGAAAATAAGCGGAGCCTGAACACTCAACGTAATAACCGGAGTCTGGATACTCAATGTAAAGGACCGGAGCCTGAACTCTCAACGTAATAACCGGAGTCTGGATACTCAACGAAAATAATAGGAGTCTGAACGCTCAACTTAATAACCGGAGTCTAGATACTCAACGAAAATAACCGAGGCCTAAAAGCTCAACGTAATAATCGGAGTCTGGATACTCAACAAAATTAACCGGAGGCTGAACGCTCAATGTAATAACCGCAGTCTGGATACTCAACGAAAATAACCGGAGCGTGAACGCTCAATGTAATAACCGGAGTCTGGATACTCAACGAAACTAACCGGAGCCTGTACGCTCAACGTAATAACCGGAGTCTGGATACTCAACAAAAATGACCTGAGCCTGAACACTCAACGTAATAACCGGAGTCCGGATACTCAACGAAAATGACTTGAGTCTGAACGCTCAATGTAATAACCGAAGTCTGGACACTCAACGAAAAGGACCGGAGCCTGAATGCTCAATGTAATAAGCAGAGTCTGGATACTCAACGAAAATGATCAGAGTCTGAATGTTCAACGTAATAACCGGAGTCTGGATACTCAACAAAAATAATTGGAGCCTAAACGATCAACGTATTGACCAGAGTCTTGATACTCAACGAAAATAACCAGAGCCTGAAAGCTCAACGTAATAACCGGAGTCTGGATACTCAACGAAAATAAGCGGAGCCTGAATGCTCAATGTAATAACCGGTGTCTGGATACTCAATGTAAAGGACCGGAGCCAGAACTTTCAACGTAATAACCGGAGTCTGGACACTCAACGAAAATAACCAGAGCCTGAATGCTCAACATAATATCTGGAGTCTGGATACTCAACGAAAATAAGTGGAGCCTTAACGCTCAACGTAATAACTGGAGTCTGGATACTCAATGAAAATAACTGGAGCCTAAACGCTCAACGTAATAACCAGAGTTTGGATACTCAACGAAAATAACCAGAGCCTGAACGCTCAACGTAATAACCGGAGTCTGGATACTCAATGTAAAGGACCAGAGCCTAAACTCTCAACGTAATAACCGGAGTCTGGACACTCCACGAAAATAACCAGAGCCTGAATGCTAAACGTAATATCCGGAGTCTGGATAGTCAACGAAAATAAGTGGAGCTTGAACGCTCAAAGTAATAACCGGAATCTGGATACTCAATGTAAATGAACGGAGCCTGAACTCTCAATGTAATAACCTGAGTCTGGATACTCAACGAAAAGGACCGGAGCCTGAACGCTCAACGTAATTGACCGGAGTCTAAACACTCAATGTAATAACCGAAGTCTGGATACTCAACGAAAAGGACCGGAGCCTGAACGCTCAACGTAATTATAAGAGTCTGGATACTAAACGAAAATGATCGGAGCCAGAACGCTCAATGTAATAACCTGAGTCTGGATACTCAACGAAAATAACTGGAGGCTGAACGCTCAATGTAATAACCGGAGTCTGGATTCTCAACAAAAATAACCGGAGCCTGAACGCTCAACGTAATAACCGGAGTCTGGATACTCCACGAAAATCACCAGAGCCTGAACGCTCAACGTAATAACCGGAGTCTGGATACTCAACAAAAATGACCGGAGCCTGAACACTCAACGTAATAACCGGAGTCCAGATACTCAACGAAAATGACCGGAGTCTGAACGCTTAACGTAATAACCGAAGTCTGGATACTCAACGAAAAGGACCGAAGCCTGAATGCTCAACAAAATAATCGGAGTCTGGATACTAAACGAAAATGATCGGAGCCTGAACGCTCAACATAATAACCGGAGTCTGGATACTCAACGAAAATAACTGGAGCCTAAACGCTCAACGTAATAACCGGAGTTTGGATACTCAACGAAAATAAGCGGAGCCTGAATGCTCAACATAATAACCGGAGTCTAGATACTCAATGCAAGGGACTGGAGCATGAACACTCAACGTAATAACCGGAGTCCGGATACTCAACGAAAATGACTGGAGTCTGAACGCTCAATGTAATAACCGGAGTCTGGATACTCAACGAAAATTACCGGAGCCTGAACGCTCAACGTAATAACCAGAGTCTGGAGACTCAACGAAAATAACCAGAGCCTGAACGCTCAACATAATAACCGGAGTCTGGATACTCAACGAAAATAAGCGGAGCCTGAACGCTCAACGTAATAACCGGAGTCTGGATACTCAATGTAAAGGACCAGAGCATGAACTCTCAACGTAATAACCGGAGTCTGGATACTCAACGAAAATAATAGTAGTCTGAACGATCAACGTAATAACCAGAGTCTGTATACTCAACGAAAATAACCGGAGCCTAAACTATCAACGTAATAACCGGAGTCTGGATACTCAACAAAATTAACCGGAGGTTGAACGCTCAATGTAATAACCGGAGTTTGGATACTCAACGAAAATAACCGGAGCCTGAACACTCAATGTAATAACCGGAGTCTGGATACTCCACAAAAATGACTGGAGCCTGAATGCTCAACGTAATAATCGGAGTTTGGATACTGAACAAAAAGGACCAGAGCCTAAACGTTCAACGTAATAACCGTAGTCTGGATATTCAACGAAAATAACTGGAGCCTGAACACTCAACGTAATAACCGGAGTCTGGATACTCAACAAAAATAACCGGAGCCTGAACTTTCAACGTAATAATCGGAGTCTAGATACTCAACGAAACTAACCGGAGCCTGTACGTTCAACGTAATAACCGGAGTCTGGATACTCAACAAAAATGACCGGAGCCTGAACACTCAACGTAATAACCGGAGTTCGGATAGTCAACGAAAATAACCGGAGTCTGAACGCTTAACGTAATAACTGAAATATGGATACTGAATGAAAAGGACCGGAGCCTGAATGCTCAACGTAATAACCGGAGTCTGGATACTCAATATAAAGGACCGGAGCCTAAACACTCAACGTAATAACCTGAGTCTGGATACTCAATGAAAATAACAGGAGCCTGAACGCTCAACGTAATAACCGGAGTCTGGATACTCAAAAAAAATAACCGAAGCCTGAACACTCAACTTAATAACCGGAGTCTGGATACTCAACAAAAATAACTGGGGCCTTAACGCTCAACGTAATAACCGGAGTCCGGATACTCAACGAAAATGACTGGAGTCTGAACGCTCAACGTAATAACCGAAGTCTGGATACTCAACGAAAAGGATCGGAGCCTGTATGCTCAACGTAATAACCGGAGTCTGGATACTAAACGAAAATGATCGAAGCCTGAACGCTCAACGTAATAACCGGTGTCTGGATACTCAACAAAAATAACTAAGGCCTTAACGCTTAACGTAATAACCAGAGTCTGGATACTCAATGAAAATAACCAGAGCCTGAGCGCTCAACATAATAACCGGAGTCTGGATACTCAACGAAAATAAGTGGAGCCTGAACACTCAACGTAATAACCGGAGTCTGGATACTCAATGTAAAGGACCGGAGCCTGAACTCTCAACGTAATAACCGGAGTCTGGATACTCAACGAAAATAATAGGAGTCTGAACGCTCAACTTAATAACCGGAGTCTAGATACTCAACAAAAATAACCGAGGCCTAAACGCTCAACGTAATAATCGGAGTCTGGATACTCAACAAAATTAACCGGAGGCTGAACGCTCAATGTAATAACCGCAGTCTGGATACTCAACGAAAATAACCGGAGCGTGAACGCTCAATGTAATAACCGGAGTCTGGATACTCCACGAAAATGACTGGATCCTGAACGCTCAACGTAATAATCGGAGTTTGGATACTGAACAAAAAGGACCGGAGCCTGAACGCTCAACGTAATAACCGGATTCTGGATATTCAACGAAAATAACTGGAGTCTGGATACTAAACAAAAATCATCGGAGCCTGAACGCTCAACAAAAATAACCGGAGCCTGAACTTTCAACGTAATAACCGGAGTCTGGATACTCAACAAAAACAACCGGAGCCTGAATGCTCAACGTAATAACCGAAGTCTGGATACACAACCAAAATTACCGGAGCCTGAACACTTAACGTAATAACCGGAGTCCGGATACTCAACGAAAATGACCGAGTCTGAACGCTCAACGTAATAACAAAAATATGGATACTCAACGAAAAGGGCCAGAGCCTAAATGCTCAACCTAATAACCGGAGTCTGGATACTAAACGAAAATGATCGGAGCCTGAACGCTCAACGTAATAACCAGAGTCTGGATACTCAACGAAAATAACTGGAGCCTAAACGCTCAACGTAATAACCAGAGTCTGGATACTCAACGAAAAGAAGCGGAGCCTGAACGCTCAACGTAATAACCGGAGTCTGGATACTTAATGTAAAGGACCGGAGCCTAAACTCTCAACGTAATAACTGGAGTCTGGACACTCAACGAAAATAACCAGAGCCTGAATGCTCAACGCAATATCTGGAGCCTGGATACTCAACGAAAATAAGTGGAGCCTGAACGCTCAACGTAATAATCGGAGTCTGGATACTAAATGTAAAGGACCGGAGCCTAAACTCTCAACGTAATAACCTGAGTCTGGATACTCAATGAAAATAACAGGAGCCTGAACGCTCAACGTAATAACCGGAGTCTGGATACTCAAAAAAAATAATCAGAGCCTGAACACTCAACGTAATAACCGGATTCTGGATATTCAACGAAAATAACTAGAGTCTGGATACTAAACGAAAATCATCAGAGCTTGAACGCTCAACAAAAATAACCGGAGCCTTAACTTTCAACGTAATAACCGGAGTCTGGATACTCAACGAAAATAACCGGAGCCTGAACGCTCAATGTAATAACCGAAGTCTGGATACTCAACAAAAGTTACTGGAGCCTGAACACTCAACGTAATAACCGGAGTCCGGATACTCAACGAAAATGACCGAGTCTGAACGCTCAACGTAATAACAAAAATATGGATACTCAACGAAAAAGACCGGAGCCTGAATGCTCAACCTAATAACTGGAGTCTAGATACTAAACGAAAATGATCGGAGCCGGAATGCTCAACGTAATAACCGGTGTCTGGATACTCAACGAAAATAACTGGAGCCTTAACGCTCAACGTAATAACCAGAGTCTGGATACTCAATGAAAATAACCAGAGCCTGAACGCTCAACGTAATAACCGGAGTCTGGATACTCAACGAAAATAAGCGGAGCCTGAACGCTCAACGTAATAACCGGAGTCTGGATACTCAATGTAAAGGACCGGAGCCTGAACTCTCAACGTAATAACCGGAGTCTAGATAATCAACGAATATAATAGGAGTCTGAACGCTCAATGTAATAACCGGAGTCTGGATACTCAACGAAAATTACCGGAGCCTGAACGCTCAACGTAATAACCAGAGTCTGGAGACTCAACGAAAATAACCAGAGCCTGAACGCTCAACATAATAACCGGAGTCTGGATACTCAACGAAAATAAGCGGAGCCTGAACGCTCAATGTAATAACCGGAGTCTGGATACTCCACGAAAATGACTGGAGCATGAACTCTCAACGTAATAATCGGAGTTTGGATACTAAATAAAAAGGACCAGAGCCTAAACGCTGAACGTAATAACCAGAGTCTGGATATTCAACGAAAATACCTGGAGCCTGAAATCTCAACGTGATAACCGGAGTCTAGATACTCAACAAAAATAACCGGAGCCTGAACTTTCAACGTAATAACCGGAGTCTGGATACTCAACAAAAATAACCGGAGCTTGAACGCTCAACGTAATAACCGAAGTCTGGATACTCAAAAAAAGTTACCGGAGCCTGAACACTCAACGTAATAACCGGAGTCCGGATACTCAACGAAAATGACCGATTCTGAACGCTCAACGTAATAACAAAAATATGGATACTCAACGAAAAGGACCGGAGCCTGATGCTCAACGTAATAACCGGAGTCTGGATACTAAACGAAAATGATCGGAGCCTGAACGCTCAACGTAATAACCAGAGTCTGGATACTCAACGAAAATAACTGGAGCCTAAACGCTCAACGTAATAACCAGAGTCTGGATACTCAATGAAAAGAAGCGGAGCCTGAACGCTCAACGTAATAACCGGAGTCTGGATACTTAATGTAAAGGACCGGAGCCTAAACTCTCAACGTAATAACTAGAGTCTGGACACTCAACGAAAATAACCAGAGCCTGAATGCTCAACGCAATATCTGGAGCCTGGATACTCAACGAAAATAAGTGGAGCCTGAACGCTCAACGTAATAATCGGAGTCTGGATACTAAATGTAAAGGACTGGAGCCTAAACTCTCAACGTAATAACCTGAGTCTGGATACTCAATGAAAATAACAGGAGCCTGAACGTTCAACGTAATAACCGGAGTCTGGATACTCAACAAAAATAATCAGAGCCTGAACACTCAACGTAATAACCGGATTCTGGATATTCAACGAAAATAACTGGAGTCTGGATACTAAACGAAAATCATCGGAGCCTGAACGCTCAACAAAAATAACCGGAGCCTGAACTTTCAACGTAATAACCGGAGTCTGGATACTCAACGAAAATAACCGGAGCCTGAATGCTCAACGTAATAACCGAAGTCTGGATACTCAACAAAAGTTACTGGAGCCTGAACACTCAACGTAATAACCGGAGTCCGGATACTCAACGAAAATGACCGAGTCTGAACGCTCAACGTAATAACAAAAATATGGATACTCAACGAAAAAGACCGGAGCCTGAATGCTCAACCTAATAACCGGAGTCTGGATACTAAACGAAAATGATCGGAGCCTGAATGCTCAACGTGATAACCGGTGTCTGGATACTCAACGAAAATAACTGGAGCCTTAACGCTCAACGTAATAACCAGAGTCTAGATACTCAATGAAAATAACCAGAGCCTGAACGCTCAACGTAATAACCGGAGTCTGGATACTCAACGAAAATAAGCGGAGCCTGAACGCTCAACGTAATAACCGGAGTCTGGATACTCAATGTAAAGGACCGGAGCCTGAACTCTCAACGTAATAACCGGAGTCTAGATAATCAACGAATATAATAGGAGCCTGAACGCTCAATGTAATAACCGGAGTCTGGATACTCAATGTAAAGGACCGGAGCCGAAAGGCTCAACGTAATAATCGGAGTCTGGATACTCAACAAAATTAACCGGAGGTTGAACACTCAATGTAATAACCGGAGTCTGGATACTCAAAGAAAATAATCGGAGCCTGAACGCTCAATGTAATAACCGGAGTCTAGATACTCCACGAAAATGACTGGAGCCTGAACGCTCAACGTAATAATCGGAGTTTGGATACTGAACAAAAAGGACCGGAGCCTAAACGCTCAACGTAATAACCAGAGTCTGGATATTCAACGAAAATACCTGGAGCCTGAAATCTCAACGTGATAACCGGAGTCTGGATACTCAACAAAAATAACCGGAGCCTGAACTTTCAACGTAATAACCGGAGTCTGGATACTCAACAAAAATAACCGGAGCTTGAACGCTCAACGTAATAACCGAAGTCTGGATACTCAAAAAAAGTTACCGGAGCCTGAACACTCAACGTAATAACCGGAGTCCGGATACTCAACGAAAATGACCGAGTCTGAACGCTCAACGTAATAACAAAAATATGGATACTCAACGAAAAGGACCGGAGCCTGATGCTCAACGTAATAACCGGAGTCTGGATACTAAACGAAAATGATCGGAGCCTGAACGCTCAACGTAATAACCAGAGTCTGGATACTCAACGAAAATAACTGGAGCCTAAACGCTCAACGTAATAACCAGAGTCTGGATACTCAACGAAAAGAAGCGGAGCCTGAACGCTCAACGTAATAACCGGAGTTTGGATACTTAATGTAAAGGACCGGAGCCTAAACTCTCAACATAATAACTGGAGTCTGGACACTCAACGAAAATAACCAGAGCCTGAATGCTCAACATAATATCTGGAGCCTGGATACTCAAGGAAAATAAGTGGAGCCTGAACGCTCAATGTAATAACCGGAGTCTGGATACTCAATGTAAAGGACCGGAGCCTAAACACTCAACGTAATAACCTGAGTCTGGATACTCAATGAAAATAACAGGAGCCTGAACGCTCAACGTAATAACCAGAGTCTGGATACTCAACAAAAATAACCGGAGCCTAAACACTCAACGTAATAACCGGAGTCTGGATACTCAACAAAAATAACCGGGGCCCTAATGCTCAACGTAATAACGGGAGTCCGGATACTCAACGAAAATGACTGGAGTCTGAACGCTCAACGTAATAACCGAAGTCTGGATACTAAACGAAAATGATCGAAGCCTGAACGCTCAACGTAATAACCGGTTTCTGGATACTCAACGAAAATAACTGGAGCCTTAACGCTCAACGTAATAACCAGAGTCGGGATACTCAACGAAAATAACCAGAGCCTAAACGCTCAACGTAATAACCGGAGTCTGGATACTCAACGAAAATAAACGGAGCCTGAACGCTCAACGTAATAACCGGAGTCTGGATACTCAATGTAAAGGACTGGAGCCTGAACTCTCAACGTAATAACCGGAGTCTGGATACTCAACGAAAATAATAGGAGTCTGAACGCTCAACTTAATAACCGGAGTCTGGATACTCAACAAAAATAACCAGAGCCTGAACACTCAACATAATAACCGGAGTCTGGCTACTCAACAAAAATAACCGGGGCCTTGACGCTCAACGTAATAACCGGAGTCCGGATACTCAACGAAAATGACTGGAGTCTGAATGCTCAACATAATAACCGGAGTCTGGATACTCAATAAAAGGATCGAAGCCTACATGCTCAACGTAATAATCGGAGTTTGGATACTTAACGAAAATGATCGGAGCCTGAACGCTCAACGTAATAACCGGTGTCTGGATACTCAACAAAAATAACTGGAGCCTTAACGCTCAACGTAATAACCAGAGTCTAGATACTCAATGAAAATAACCAGAGCCTGAACGCTCAACGTAATAACCGGAGTCTGGATACTCAACGAAAATAAGCGGAGCCTGAACGCTTAACGTAATAACCGGAGTCTGGATACTCAATGTAAAGGACTGGAGCCTGAACTCTCAACGTAATAACCAGAGTCTGGATACTCAACAAAAATAATATGAGTCTGAACGCTCAACTTAATAACCGGAGTCTAGATACTCAACAAAAATAACCGAGGCCTAAACGCTCAACGTAATAATCGGAGTCTGGATACTCAACAAAATTAACCGGAGGCTGAACGCTCAATGTAATAACCGCAGTCTGGATACTCAACGAAAATAACCGGAGCGTGAGCGCTCAATGTAATAACCGGAGTCTGGATACTCCACGAAAATGACTGGAGCCTGAACGCTCAACGTAATCATCGGAGTTTGGATACTGAACAAAAAGACCGGAGCCTGAACGTTCAACGTAATAACCGGATTCTGGATATTCAACGAAAATAACTGGAGTCTGGATACTAAACGAAAATCATCGGAGCCTGAACGCTCAACAAAAATAACCGGAGCCTGAACTTTCAACGTAATAACCGGAGTCTGGGTACTAAACAAAAATAACCGGAGCCTGAATGCTCAACGTAATAACCGAAGTCTGGATACTCAAAAAAAATTACCGGAGCCTGAACACTCAACGTAATAACCGGAGTCCGGATACTAAACGAAAATGACGGAGTCTGAACGCTCAACGTAATAACAAAAAGATGGATACTCAACGAAAACGACCGGAGCCTGATGCTCAACGTAATAACCGGAGTCTGGATACTAAACGAAAATGATCGGAGCCTGAACGCTCAACGTAATAAACAGAGTCTGGATACTCAACGAAAATAACTGGAGCCTAAACGCTCAACGTAATAACCAGAGTCTAGATACTCAACGAAAAGAAGCGGAGCCTGAACGCTCAACGTAATAACCGGAGTTTGGATACTTAATGTAAAGGACCAAAGCCTAAACTCTCAACGTAATAACTGGAGTCTGGACACTCAACGAAAATAACCAGAGCCTGAATGCTCAACATAATATCTGGAGCCTGGATACTCAACGAAAATAAGTGGAGCCTGAATGCTCAATGTAATAACCGGAGTCTGGATACTCAATGTAAAGGACCGGAGCCTAAACACTCAACGTAATAACCTGAGTCTGGATACTCAATGAAAATAACAGGAGCCTGAACGCTCAACGTAATAACCAGAGTCTGGATACTCAACAAAAAGAACCGGAGCCTGAACACTCAACGTAATAACCGGAGTCTGGATACTCAACAAAAATAACTGGGGCCCTAACGCTCAACGTAATAACCGGAGTCCGGATACTCAACGAAAATGACTGGAGTCTGAACGCTCAACGTAATAACCGAAGTTTGGATACTAAACGAAAATGATCGAAGCCTGAACGCTCAACGTAATAACCGGTGTCTGGATACTCAACGAAAATAACTGGAGCCTTAACGCTCAACGTAATAACCAGAGTCTGGATACTCAACGAAAATAACCAGAGCCTAAACGCTCAACGTAATAACCGGAGTCTGGATACTCAACGAAAATAAACGGAGCCTGAACGCTCAACGTAATAACCGGAGTCTGGATACTCAATGTAAAGGACCGGAGCCTGAACTCTCAACGTAATAACCGGAGTCTGGATACTCAACAAAAATAATAGGAGTCTGAACGCTCAACTTAATAACCGGAGTCTGGATACTCAACAAAAATAACCAGAGCCTGAACACTCAACATAATAACCGGAGTCTGGCTACTCAACAAAAATAACCGGGGCCGTGACGCTCAACGTAATAACCGGAGTCCGGATACTCAACGAAAATGACTGGAGTCTGAATGCTCAACATAATAACCGGAGTCTGGATACTCAACGAAAAGGATCGAAGCCTACATGCTCAACGTAATAATCGGAGTTTGGATACTTAACGAAAATGATCGGAGCCTGAACGCTCAACGTAATAACCGGTGTCTGGATACTCAACAAAAATAACTGGAGCCTTAACGCTCAACGTAATAACCAGAGTCTAGATACTCAATGAAAATAACCAGAGCCTGAACGCTCAACGTAATAACCGGAGTCTGGATACTCAACGAAAATAAGCGGAGCCTGAACGCTCAACGTAATAACCGGAGTCTGGATACTCAATGTAAAGGACCGGAGCCTGAACTCTCAACGTAATAACCAGAGTCTGGATACTCAACAAAAATAATATGAGTCTGAACGCTCAACTTAATAACCGGAGTCTAGATACTCAACAAAAATAACCGAGGCCTAAACGCTCAACGTAATAATCGGAGTCTGGATACTCAACAAAATTAACCGGAGGCTGAACGCTCAATGTAATAACCGCAGTCTGGATACTCAACGAAAATAACCGGAGCGTGAACGCTCAATGTAATAACCGGAGTCTGGATACTCCACGAAAATGACTGGAGCCTGAACGCTCAGCGTAATAATCGGAGTTTGGATACTGAACAAAAAGACCGGAGCCTGAACGTTCAACGTAATAACCAGATTCTGGATATTCAACGAAAATAACTGGAGTCTGGATACTAAACGAAAATCATCGGAGCCTGAACGCTCAACAAAAATAACCGGAGCCTGAACTTTCAACGTAATAACCGGAGTCTGGATACTAAACAAAAATAACCGGAGCCTGAACGCTCAACGTAATAACCGAAGTCTGGATACTCAAAAAAAATTACCGGAGCCTGAACACTCAACGTAATAACCGAAGTCCGGATATTTAACGAAAATGACCGAGTCTGAATGCTCAACGTAATAACAAAAATATGGATACTCAACGAAAACGACCGGAGCCTGATGCTCAACGTAATAACCAGAGTCTGGATACTAAACGAAAATGATCGGAGCCTGAACGCTCAACGTAATAACCAGAGTCTGGATACTCAACGAAAATAACAGGAGCCTAAACGCTCAACGTAATTACCAGAGTCTGGATACTCAACGAAAAGAAGCGGAGCCTGAACGCTCAACGTAATAACCGGAGTTTGGATACTTAATGTAAAGGACCGAAGCCTAAACTCTCAACGTAATAACTGGAGTCTGGACACTCAACGAAAATAACCAGAGCCTGAATGCTCAACGTATTATCTGGAGCCTGGATACTCAACGAAAATAAGTGGAGCCTGAACGCTCAATGTAATAACCAGAGTCTGGATACTCAATGTAAAGGACCGGAGCCTAAACACTCAACGTAATAACCTGAGTCTGGATACTCAATGAAAATAACAGGAGCCTGAACGCTCAACGTAATCACCGGAGTCTGGATACTCAACAAAAATAACCGGAGCCTGAACACTCAACGTAATAACTGGAGTCTGGATACTCAACAAAAATAACCGGGGCCCTAACGCTCAACGTAATAACCGGAGTCTGGATACTCAACGAAAATGACTGGAGTCTGAACGCTCAACGTAATAACCGAAGTCTGGATACTCAACGAAAAGGATCGGAGCCTGTATGCTCAACGTAATAACCGGAGTCTGGATACTAAACAAAAATGATCGAAGCCTGAACGCTCAACGTAATAACCGGTGTCTGGATACTCAACGAAAATAACTGGAGCCTTAACGCTCAACGTAATAACCAGAGTCCGGATACTCAACGAAAATAACCAGAGCCTAAACGCTCAATGTAATAACCGGAGTCTGGATACTCAACGAAAATAAACGGAGCCTGAACGCTCAACGTAATAACCGGAGTCTGGATACTCAATGTAAAGGACCGGAGCCTGAACTCTCAACGTAATAACCGGAGTCTGGATACTCAACGAAAATAATAGGAGTCTGAACAATCAACTTAATAACCGGAGTCTGGATACTCAACAAAAATAACCGGAGCCTGAACACTCAACATAATAACCGGAGTCTGGATACTCAACAAAAATAACTGGGGCCTTGACGCTCAATGTAATAACCGGAGTCCGGATACTCAACGAAAATGACTGGAGTCTGAATGCTCAACGTAATAACCGGAGTCTGGATACTCAACTAAAAGGATCGAAGCCTACATGCTCAACGTAATAATCGGAGTTTGGATACTTAACGAAAATGATCGGAGCCTGAACGCTCAACGTAATAACCGGTGTCTGGATACTCAACAAAAATAACTGGAGCCTTAACGCTCAACGTAATAACCAGAGTCTAGATACTCAATGAAAATAACCAGAGCCTGAACGCTCAACGTAATAACCGGAGTCTGGATACTCAACGAAAATAAGCGGAGCCTGAACGCTCAACATAATAACCGGAGTCTGGATACTCAATGTAAAGGACCGGAGCCTGAACTCTCAACGTAATAACCAGAGTCTGGATACTCAACAAAAATAATATGAGTCTGAACGCTCAACTTAATAACCGGAGTCTAGATACTCCAGGAAAATAACCGAGGCCTAAACGCTCAACGTAATAATCGGAGTCTGGATACTCAACAAAATTAACCGGAGGCTGAACGCTCAATGTAATAACCGCAATCTGGATACTCAACGAAAATAACCGGAGCGTGAACGCTCAATGTAATAACCGGAGTTTGGATACTCCACGAAAATGACTGGAGCCTGAACGCTCAACGTAATAATCGGAGTTTGGATACTGAACAAAAAGACCGGAGCCTGAACGTTCAACGTAATAACCGGATTCTGGATATTCAACGAAAATAACTGGAGTCTGGATACTAAACGAAAATCATCGGAGCCTGAACGCTCAATAAAAATAACCGGAGCCTGAACTTTCAACGTAATAACCGGAGTCTGGATACTCAACAAAAATAACCGGAGCCTGAACGCTCAACGTAATAACCGAAGTCTGGATACTCAAAAAAAATTACCGGAACCTGAACACTCAACGTAATAACCGGAGTCCGGATACTCAACGAAAATGACCGAGTCTGAACGCTCAACGTAATAACAAAAATATGGATACTCAACGAAAACGACCGGAGCCTGATGCTCAACGTAATAACCGGAGTCTGGATACTAAACAAAAATGATCGGAGCCTGAACGCTCAACGTAATAACCAGAGTCTGGATACTCAACGAAAATAACTGGAGCCTAAACGCTCAACGTAATAACCAGAGTCTGGATACTCAACGAAAAGAAGCGGAGCCTGAACGCTCAACGTAATAACCGGAGTTTGGATACTTAATGTAAAGGACCGAAGCCTAAACTCTCAACGTAATAACTGGAGTCTGGACACTCAACGAAAATAACCAGAGCCTGAATGCTCAACATAATATCTGGAGCCTGGATACTCAACGAAAATAAGTGGAGCCTGAATGCTCAATGTAATAACCGGAGTCTGGATACTCAATGTAAAGGACCGGAGCCTAAACACTCAACGTAATAACCTGAGTCTGGATACTCAATGAAAATAACAGGAGCCTGAACGCTCAACGTAATAACCGGAGTCTGGATACTCAACAAAAATAACCGGAGCCTGAACACTCAACGTAATAACCGGAGTCTGGATACTCAACAAAAATAACCGGGGCCCTAACGCTCAACGTAATAACCGGAGTCCGGATACTCAACGAAAATGAATGGAGTCTGAACGCTCAACGTAATAACCGAAGTCTGGATACTCAACGAAAAGGATCGGAGCCTGTATGCTCTACGTAATAACCGGAGTCTGGATACTAAACGAAAATGATCGAAGCCTGAACGCTCAACGTAATAACCGGTGTCTGGATACTCAACGAAAATAACTGGAGCCTTAACGCTCAACGTAATAACCAGAGTCCGGATACTCAACGAAAATAACCAGAGCCTAAACGCTCAATGTAATAACCGGAGTCTGGATACTCAACGAAAATAAACGGAGCCTGAACGCTCAACGTAATAACCGGAGTCTGGATACTCAATGTAAAGGACCGGAGCCTGAACTCGTAACGTAATAACCGGAGTCTGGATACTCAACGAAAATAATAGGAGTCTGAACGCTCAACTTAATAACCGGAGTCTGGATACTCAACAAAAATAACCGGAGCCTGAACACTCAACATAATAACCGAAGTCTGGATACTCAACAAAAATAACCGGGGCCTTGACGCTCAATGTAATAACCGGAGTCCGGATACTCAACGAAAATGACTGGAGTCTGAATGCTCAACGTAATAACCGGAGTCTGGATACTCAACTAAAAGGATCGAAGCCTACATGCTCAACGTAATAATCGGAGTTTGGATACTTAACGAAAATGATCGGAGCCTGAACGCTCAACGTAATAACCGGTGTCTGGATACTCAACAAAAATAACTGGAGCCTTAACGCTCAACGTAATAACCAGAGTCTAGATACTCAATGAAAATAACCAGAGCCTGAACGCTCAACGTAATAACCGGAGTCTGGATACTCAACGAAAATAAGCGGAGCCTGAACGCTCAACATAATAACCGGAGTCTGGATACTCAATGTAAAGGACCGGAGCCTGAACTCTCAACGTAATAACCAGAGTCTGGATACTCAACAAAAATAATATGAGTCTGAACGCTCAACTTAATAACCGGAGTCTAGATACTCCACGAAAATAACCGAGGCCTAAACGCTCAACGTAATAATCGGAGTCTGGATACTCAACAAAATTAACCGGAGGCTGAACGCTCAATGTAATAACCGCAATCTGGATACTCAACGAAAATAACCGGAGCGTGAACGCTCAATGTAATAACCGGAGTTTGGATACTCCACGAAAATGACTGGAGCCTGAACGCTCAACGTAATAATCGGAGTTTGGATACTGAACAAAAAGACCGGAGCCTGAACGTTCAACGTAATAACCGGATTCTGGATATTCAACGAAAATAACTGGAGTCTGGATACTAAACGAAAATCATCGGAGCCTGAACGCTCAACAAAAATAACCGGAGCCTGAACTTTCAACGTAATAACCGGAGTCTGGATACTCAAAAAAAATAACCGGAGCCTGAACGCTCAACGTAATAACCGAAGTCTGGATACTCAAAAAAAATTACCGGAACCTGAACACTCAACGTAATAACCGGAGTCCGGATACTCAACGAAAATGACCGAGTCTGAACGCTCAACGTAATAACAAAAATATGGATACTCAACGAAAACGACCGGAGCCTGATGCTCAACGTAATAACCGGAGTCTGGATACTAAACAAAAATGATCGGAGCCTGAACGCTCAACGTAATAACCAGAGTCTGGATACTCAACGAAAATAACTGGAGCCTAAACGCTCAACATAATAACCAGAGTCTGGATACTCAATGAAAAGAAGCGGAGCCTGAACGCTCAACGTAATAACCGGAGTTTGGATACTTAATGTAAAGGACCGAAGCCTAAACTCTCAACGTAATAACTGGAGTCTGGACACTCAACGAAAATAACCAGAGCCTGAATGCTCAACGTAATATCTGGAGCCTGAATACTCAACGAAAATAAGTGGAGCCTGAACGCTCAATGTAATAACCGGAGTCTGGATACTCAATGTAAAGGACCGGAGCCTAAACACTCAACGTAGTAACCTGAGTCTGGATACTCAATGAAAATAACAGGAGCCTGAACGCTCAACGTAATAACCGGAGTCTGGATACTCAACAAAAATAACCGGAGCCTGAACACTCAACGTAATAACCGGAGTCTGGATACTCAACAAAAATAACCGGGGCCCTAACGCTCAACGTAATAACCGGAGTCCGGATACTCAACAAAAATGAATGGAGTCTGAACGCTCAACGAAATAACCGAAGTCTGGATACTCAACGAAAAGGATCGGAGCCTGTATGCTCAACGTAATAACCGGAGTCTGGATACTAAACGAAAATGATCGAAGCCTGAACGCTCAACGTAATAACCGGTGTCTGGATACTCAATGAAAATAACTGGAGCCTTAACGCTCAACGTAATAACCAGAGTCTGGATACTCAACGAAAATAACCAGAGCCTAAACGCTCAACGTAATAACCGGAGTCTGGATACTCAACGAAAATAAACGGAGCCAGAACGCTCAACGTAATAACCGGAGTCTGGATACTCAATGTAAAGGACCGGAGCCTGAACTCTCAACGTAATAACCGGAGTCTGGATACTCAACGAAAATAATAGGAGTCTGAACGCTCAACTTAATAACCGGAGTCTGGATACTCAACAAAAATAACCGGAGCCTGAAAACTCAACATAATAACTGGAGTCTGGATACTCAACAAAAATAACCGGGGCCTTGACGCTCAACTTAATAACCGGAGTCCGGATACTCAACGAAAATTACTGGAGTCTGAATGCTCAACGTAGTAACCGGAGTCTGGATACTCAACTAAAAGGATCGAAGCCTATATCCTCAACGTAATAATCAGAGTTTGGATACTTAACGAAAATGATCGGAGCTTGAACGCTCAACGTAATAACCGGTGTCTGGATACTCAACAAAAATAACTGGAGCCTTAACGCTCAACGTAATAACCAGAGTCTAGATACTCAATGAAAATAACCAGAGCCTGAACGCTCAACATAATAACCGGAGTCTGGATACTCAACGAAAATAAGCGGAGCCTGAACGCTCAACGTAATAACCGGAGTCTGGATACTCAATGTAAAGCACCAGAGCCTGAACTCTCAACGTAATAACCAAAGTCTGGATACTCAACAAAAATAATATGAGTCTGAACGCTCAACTTAATAACCGGAGTCTAGATACTCAACGAAAATAACCGAGGCCTAAACGCTCAACGTAATAACCGGAGTCTGGATACTCAACAAAATTAACTGGAGGCTGAACGCTCAATGTAATAACCGCAGTCTGGATACTCAACGAAAATAACCGGAGCCTGATGCTCAACGTAATAACCGGAGTCTGGATACTAAACGAAAATGATCGGAGCCTGAACGCTCAACGTAATAACCGGAGTCTGGATACTCAACGAAAATAACTGGAGCCTAAACGCTCAACGTAATAACCAGAGTCTGGATACTCAACGAAAAGAAGCGGAGCCTGAACGCTCAACGTAATAACCGGAGTCTGGATACTTAATGTAAAGGACCGGAGCCTAAACTCTCAACGTAATAACCTGAGTCTGGATACTCAATGAAAATAACAGTAGCCTGAATGCTCAACGTAATATCTGGAGCCTGGATACTCAACGAAAATAATCGGAGCCTGAACGCTCAACGTAATAACCGGAGTCTGGATACTCAGTGTAAAGGACCGGAGCCTGAACACTCAACATAATAACCGGAGTCTAGATACTCAATAAAAATAACCGGGGCATTGACGCTCAACGTAATAACCGGAGTCCGGATACTCAACGAAAATGATTGGAGTCTTAATGCTCAACGTAATAACCGGAGTCTAGATACTCAACGAAAAGGACCGGAGCCTGTATGCTCAATGTAATAATCGAAGTTTGGATACTTAACGAAAATGATCGGAGCCTGAACGCTCAACGTAATAATCGGTGTCTGGATACTCAACAAAAATAACTGGAGCCTTAACGCTCAACGTAATAACCAGAGTCTGGATACTCAATGAAAATAACCAGAGCCTGAACGCTCAACGTAATAACCGGAGTCTGGATACTCAACGAAAATAAGCGGAGCCTAAATTCTCAACGTAATAACCTGAGTATGGATACTCAATGAAAATAACAGGAGCCTGAACGCTCAACGTAATAACCGGAGTCTGGATACTCAAAAAAAATAATCGGAGCCTGAACACTCAACGTAATAACCGGAGTCTGGATACTCAACAAAAATAACCGGGGCCTTGACGCTCAACGTAATAACCGGAGTCCGGATACTCAACGAAAATGACTGGAGTCTGAATGCTCAACGTAATAACCGAAGTCTGGATACTCAACGAAAAGGATCGGAGCCGGTATGCTGAACGTAATAACCGGAGTCTGGATACTAAACAAAAATGATCGGAGCCTGAATGCTCAACGTAATAACCGGATTCTGGATACTCAACGAAAATAACTGGAGCTTTAACGCTCAACGTAATAACCAGAGTCTGGATACTCAATGAAAATAACCAGAGCCTGAACGCTCAACGTAATAACCGGAGTCTGGATACTCAACAAAAATAAGCCGAGCCTGAACGCTCAACGTAATAATCGGAGTCTGGATACTCAATGTAAAGGACCGGAGCCTGAAATCTCAACGTAATAACCGGAGTCTGGATACTCAACGAAAATAATAGGAGTCTGAACGCTCAACTTAATAGCCGGAGTCTGGATACTCAACGAAAATAACCGAGGCCTAAACGCTCAACGTAATAATCGGAGTCTGGATAATCAACAAAATTAACCGGAGGTTGAACGCTCAATGTAATAACCGGAGTCTGGATACTCAACGAAAATAACCGGAGCCTGAACGCTCAATGTAATAACCGGAGCCTGGATACTCCATGAAAATGACTGGAGCCTGAATGCTCAACGTAATAACCGGAGTCCGGATATTCAACGAAAATAAGTGGAGTCTGGATACTAAACGAAAATCACTGGAGCCTGAACGCTCAACGTAATAACGGGAATCTGGATACTCAACGAAAATAAGTGGAGCCTGAATGCTCAACGTAATAACCGGAGTCTGGATACTCAATGTAAAGGACCGGAGCCTAAACTCTCAACATAATAACCTGAGTCTAGATACTCAATGAAAAGAAGCGGAGCCTGAACGCTCAACGTAATAACCGGAGTCTGGATACTTAATGTAAAGGACCGGAGCCTAAACTCTCAACGTAATAACTGGAGTCTGGACACTCAACGAAAATAACCAGAGCCTGAATGCTCAACATAGTATCTGGAGCCTGGATACTCAACGAAAATAAGTGGAGCCTGAACGCTCAACATAATAACCGGAGTCTGGATACTCAATGTAAAGGACCGGAGCCTGAAATCACAACGTAATAACCTGAGTCTGGATACTCAATGAAAATAACAGGAGCCTGAACGCTCAACGTAATAACCGGAGTCTGGATACTCAACGAAAATAACCGGAGCCTGAACTCTCAACGTAATAACCGGAGTCTGGATATTCAACAAAAATAACCGGGGCCTGAACGCTCAATGTAATAACCGGATTCTGGTTACTCAACAAAAATAACCGGGGCCTGAACGCTCAACGTAATAACCGGAGTCCGGATACTCAACGAAAATGACCGGAGTCTGAACGCCCACGTAATAACCGGAGTCTGGATACTCAACGAAAAGGATCGGAGCCTGAATGCTCAACATAATAAGCGGAGTCTGGATACTAAACGAAAATGATCGGAGCCTGAACGCTCACCGTAATAACCGGAGTCTGGATACTCAACGAAAATGATCGGAGCCTGAACGCTCAATGTAATGACTGGAGTCTGGATACTAAACAAAAATGATCGGAGCCTGAACGCTTAACGTAATAACCGGAGTCTAGATACTCAATGTAAGGGACCGGAGCCTGACCTCTCAACGTAATAACCGGAGTCTGGATACTCAACGAAAATAACAGGAGTCTGAACGCTCAACATAATAACGGGAGTCTGGATACTAAACGAAAATAAGCGGAGCCTGAACGATTAACGTAATAACCGGAGTCTTAATACTCAACAAAATTAACCGGAGGCTGAACGCTCAACGTAATAACCAGAGTCTGGATACTAAACGAAAATGATCGGAGCCTGAACGCTCAATGTAATAACCTGAGTCTGGATACTCAACGAAAATAACTGGAGGCTGAACGCTCAATGTAATAACCGGAGTCTGGATACTCAACGAAAATAACTGGAGCCTGAACGCTCAACGTAATTACCGGAGTCTGGATACACCACGAAAATCACCGGAGCCTGAATGCTCAACGTAATAACCGGAGTCTGGATACTCAACGAAAATGACCGAAGCCTGAACACTCAATGTAATAACCGGAGTCCGGATACTAAACGAAAATGATCGGAATCTGAACGCTCAACGTAATAACCGGAGTCTGGATACTCAACGAAAATAACTGGAGCCTAAACGATCAACGTAATAACCAGAGTCTGGATACCCAAAGAAAATAACCAGAGCCTGAACGCTCAACGTAATAACCGGAGTCTGGATAGTCAACGAAAATAAGCGGAGCCTGAACGCTCAACGTAATAACCAGAGTCTGGATACTCGATGTAAAGGACCGGAGCCTGAACTTTCAATGTAATAACCGGAGTCTGGACACTCAACGAAAATAACCAGAGCATGAATGCTCAACGTAATATCCGGAGTCTGGATAGTCAACGAAAATAAGTGGAGCTTAAACGCTCAAAGTAATAACCAGAATTTGGATACTCAATGTAAAGGACCGGAGCCTGAACTCTCAACGTAATAACTGGAGTCTGGATACTCCATGAAAATGACCGGAGCCTGAACGCTCAACGTAATAACCGTAGTCCGGATACTCAACGAAAATGACCGGAGCCTGAACACTCAACGTAATAACCGGAGTCCGGATACTCAACGAAAATGACCGGAGTCTGAACGCTCAAGGTAATAACCGATGTCTGGATACTCAACAAAAAGGACAGAAGCTTGAACGCTCAACGTAATAACCGGAGTCTGGATACTAAACGAAAATGATCGGAGCCTGAACGCTCAATGTAATAACCGGAGTCTGGATACTCCACGAAAATAACTGGAGCCTAAACGCTCAACATAATAACCAGAGTCTGGATACTCAACGAAAATAACCAGAGCCTGAACGCTCAACGTAATAACCGGAGTGTGGATACTCAACGAAAATAAGAGGAGCCGGAACGCTCAACGTAATAACCGGAGTCTGGATACTCAAAGTAAAGGACCGGAACCTGAACACTCAACGTAATAACCGGAGTCCGGATACTCAACGAAAATGACTGGAGTCTGAATGCTCAATGTAATAACCGAAGTCTGGACACTTAACGAAAAGGACCGGAGCCTGAACGCTCAACGTAATAACCAGAGTCCGGATACTAAACGAAAATGATCGGAGCCTGAACGCTCAACGTAATAACCGAAGTCTGGATACTCAACGAAAAGGACCGGAGCTTGAATGCTCAACGTAATAACCGGAGTCTGGATACTAAACGAAAATGATCAGAGCCTGAATGCTCAACGTAATAACCAGAGTCTGGATACTCAACGAAAATAACTAGAGCCTAAACGATCAACGTATTGACCAGAGTCTTGATACTCAACGAAAATAACCAGAGCCTGAAAGCTCAACGTAATAACCAGAGTCTGGATACTCAACGAAAATAAGCGGAGCCTGAATGCTCAATGTAATAACCGGTGTCTAGATACTCAATGTAAAGGACCGGAGCCTGAACTTTCAACGTAATAATCGGAGTCTGGACACTCAACGAAAATAACCAGAGCCTGAATGCTCAACGTGATATCCGGAGTCTGGATACTCAACGAAAATAAGTGGAGCCTGAACGCTCAATGTAATAACTGGAGTCTGGATACTCAGTGAAAATAACTGGAGTCTAAACGCTCAACTTAATAACAAGAGTTTGGATACTCAGTGAAAATAACTGGAGCCTGAACGCTCAACGTAATAACCGGAGTCTGGATACTCAATGTAAAGGACCAGAGCCTGAACTCTCAACATAATAACCGGAGTCCGGATACTCAACAAAAATGACCGGAGCCTGAACGCTCAACGTAATTACAAGAGTCTGGATACTAAACGAAAATGATCGGAGCCTGAACGCTCAATGTAATAACCTGAGTCTGGATACTCAACGAAAATAACTGGAGACTGAAAGCTCAATGTAATAACTGGAATCTGGATTCTCAACGAAAATAACCGGAGCCTGAACGCTCAACGTAATAACCGGAGTCTGGATACTCCATGAAAATGACCGGAGCTTGAACGCTCAACATAATAACCGTAGTCCGGATACTCAACGAAAATGACCGGAGCCTGAACACTCAACGTAATAACCGGAGTCCGGATACTCAACGAAAATGAACGGAGTCTGAACGCTCAAGGTAATAACCGATGTCTGGATACTCAACAAAAAGGACAGAAGCTTGAACGCTCAACGTAATAACCGGAGTCTAGATACTAAACGAAAATGATCGGGGCCTGAACGCTCAATGTAATAACCGGAGTATGGATACTCCACGAAAATAACTGGAGCCTAAACGCTCAACATAATAACCAGAGTCTGGATACTCAACGAAAATAACCAGAGCCTGAACGCTCAACGTAATAACCGGAGTCTGGATACTCAACGAAAATAAGAGGAGCCGGAACGCTCAACGTAATAATCGGAGTCTGGATACTCAAAGTAAAGAACCGGAACCTGAACACTCAACGTAATAACCGGAGTCCGGATACTCAACGAAAATGACTGGAGTCTGAACGCTCAATGTAATAACCGAAGTCTGGACACTTAACGAAAAGGACCGGAGCCTGAACGCTCAACGTAATAACCAGAGTCCGGATACTAAACGAAAATGATCGGAGCCTGAACGCTCAACGTAATAACCGAAGTCTGGATACTCAACGAAAAGGACCGGAGCCTGAATGCTCAACGTAATAACCGGAGTCTGGATACTAAACGAAAATGATCAGAGCCTGAATGCTCAACGTAATAACCAGAGTCTGGATACTCAACGAAAATAACTAGAGCCTAAACGATCAACATATTGACCAGAGTCTTGATACTCAACGAAAATAACCAGAGCCTGAAAGCTCAACGTAATAACCAGAGTCTGGATACTCAACGAAAATAAGCGGAGCCTGAATGCTCAATGTAATAACCGGTGTCTAGATACTCAATGTAAAGGACCGGAGCCTGAACTTTCAACGTAATAACCGGAGTCTGGACACTCAACGAAAATAACCAGAGCCTGAATGCTCAACGTGATATCCGGAGTCTGGATACTCAACGAAAATAAGTGGAGCCTGAACGCTCAATGTAATAACTGGAGTCTGGATACTCAGTGAAAATAACTGGAGCCTAAACGCTCAACTTAATAACCAGAGTTTGGATACTCAGTGAAAATAACTGGAGCCTGAACGCTCAACGTAATAACCGGAGTCTGGATACTCAATGTAAAGGACCAGAGCCTGAACGCTCAACGTAATTACAAGAGTCTGGATACTAAACGAAAATGATCGGAGCCTGAACGCTCAATGTAAAAACCTGAGTCTGGATACTCAACGAAAATAACTGGAGACTGAAAGCTCAATGTAATAACTGGAATCTGGATTCTCAACGAAAATAATCGGAGCCTGAACGCTCAACGTAATAACCGGAGTCAGGATACTCCACGAAAATCACCGGAGCCTGAACGCTCAACGTAATAACCGGAGTCTGGATACTCAACAAAAATGACCGGAGCCTGAACACTCAACGTAATAACCGGAGTCCGGATACTCAACGAAAATGACCGGAGTCTGAACGCTCAACGTAATAACCGAAGTCTGGATACTCAACGAAAAGGACCGAAGCCTGAATGCTCAACATAATAATCGGAGTCTGGATACTAAACGAAAATGATCGGAGCCTGAACGCTCAACATAATAACCGTAGTCTAGATACTCAACAAAAATAACTGGAGCCTAAACGCTCAACATAATAACCAGAGTCTGGATACTCAACGAAAATAACCAGAGCCTGGACGCTCAACATAATAACCGGAGTCATGATACTCAACGAAAATAAGCGGAGCCTGAATGCTCAACGTAATAACCGGAGTCTGGATACTCAATGTAAGGGACCGGAGCCTGAACACTAAACGTAATAACCGGAGTCCGGATACTCAACGAAAATGACTGGAGTCTGAACGCTCAATGTAATAACCGGAGTCTGGATACTCAACGAAAATTATCGGAGCCTGAACGCTCAATGTAATAACCAGAGTCTGGATACTCAATGTAAATGACCGGAGCCTGAACTCTCAATGTAATAACCTGAGTCTGGATACTCAATGCAAATAATAGGAGCCTGAACGCTCAATGTAATAACCAGAGTCAAGATACTCCACAAAAATGACCGGAGCCTGAACGTTCAACGTAATAACCGTAGTCCGGATACTCAACAAAAATGACGGGAGCCTGAACACTCAACGTAATAACCGGAGTCCGGATACTCAACAAAAATGACTGGAGTCTGAACACTCAATGTAATAACCGAAGTCTGGATACTCAACGAAAAGGACCGGAGCCTGAACGCTCAACGTAATTACAAGAGTCTGGATACTAAACAAAAATGATCGGAGCCAGAACGCTCAATGTAATAACCTGAGTCTGGATACTCAACGAAAATAACTGGAGGCTGAACGCTCAATGTAATAACCGGAGTCTGGATTCTCAACAAAAATAACCGGAGCCTGAACGCTCAACGTAATAACCGGAGTCTGGATACTCAACGAAAATAATAGGAGTCTGAACGCTCAACGTAATAACCGGAGTCTGGATACTCAACGAAAATAACCGGAGCCTAAACTCTCAACGTAATAATCGGAGTCTGGATACTCAACAAAATTAACCGGAGGCTGAACGCTCAATGTAATAACCGGAATCTGGATATTCAACGAAAATAACCGGAGCCTAAACACTAAATGTAATAACTGGAGTCTGGATACTCCACAAAAATGACTGGAGCCTGAACGCTCAACGTAATAATCGGAGTTTGGATACTGAACAAAAAGGACCAGAGCCTGAACGCTCAACGTAATAACCGTAGTCTGGATATTCAACGAAAATAACTGGAGCCTGAACGCTCAACGTAATAACCGGAGTCTGGATACTCAACAAAAATAACCGGAGCCTGAACTTTCAACTTAATTACCGGAGTCTGGATACTCAACGAAACTAACCGGAGCCTGTACGCTCAACGTAATAACCGGAGTCTGGATACTCAACAAAAATGACCGGAGCCTGAACACTCAACGTAATAACCGGAGTCCGGATACTCAACGAAAATGACTGGAGTCTGAATGCTCAATGTAATAACCGAAGTCTGGACACTCAACGAAAAGGACCGGAGCCTGAATGCTCAATGTAATAACCTGAGTCTGGATACTCTATGAAAATAATAGGAGCCTGAACGCTCAATGTAATAACCAGAGTCAGGATACTCCACAAAAATGACCGGAGCCTGAACGCTCAACGTAATAATCGTAGTCCGGATACTCAACGAAAATGACGGGAGCCTGAACACTCAACGTAATAACCGGAGTCCGGATACTCAACAAAAATGACTGGAGTCTGAACACTCAATGTAATAACCGAAGTCTGGATACTCAACGAAAAGGACCGGAGCCTGAACGCTCAACGTAATTACAAGAGTCTGGATACTAAACGAAAATGATCGGAGCCAGAACGCTCAATGTAATAACCTGAGTCTGGATACTCAACGAAAATAACTGGAGGCTGAACGCTCAATGTAATAACCGGAGTCTGGATTCTCAACAAAAATAACCGGAGCCTGAACGCTCAACGTAATAACCGCAGTCTGGATACTCAACGAAAATAAAAGGAGTCTGAACGCTCAACGTAATAACCGGAGTCTGGATACTCAACGAAAATAACCGGAGCCTAAACTCTCAACGTAATAACCGGAGTCTGGATACTCAACAAAATTAACCAGAGGCTGAACGCTCAATGTAATAACCGGAGTCTGGATATTCAACGAATATAACCGGAGCCTGAACACTAAATGTAATAGCCGGAGTCTGGATACTCCACAAAAATGACTGGAGCCTGAACGCTCAACGTAATAATCGGAGTTTGGATACTGAACAAAAAGGACCAGAGCCTAAACGCTCAACGTAATAACCGTAGTCTGGATATTCAACAAAAATAACTGGAGCCTGAACGCTCAACATAATAACCGGAGTCTGGATACTCAACAAAAATAACCGGAGCCTGAACTTTCAACTTAATTACCGGAGTCTGGATACTCAACGAAACTAACCGGAGCCTGTACGCTCAACGTAATAACCGGAGTCTGGATACCTAACAAAAATGACCGGAGCCTGAACACTCAACGTAATAACCGGAGTCCGGATACTCAACGAAAATGACTGGAGTCTGAATGCTCAATGTAATAACCGAAGTCTGGACACTCAATGAAAAGGACCGGAGCCTGAATGCTCAACGTAATAAGCAGAGTCTGGATACTAAACGAAAATGAACGGAGCTTGAACGCTCAACGTAATAACCGAAGTCTGGATACTCAACAAAAATGATCGGAGCCTGAACGCTCAACGTAATAACCGTAGTCCGGATACTCAACGAAAATGACGGGAGCCTGAACACTCAACGTAATAACCGGAGTCCGGATACTCAACAAAAATGACTGGAGTCTGAACACTCAATGTAATAACCGAAGTCTGGATACTCAACGAACAGGACCGGAGCCTGAACGCTCAACGTAATTACAAGAGTCTGGATACTAAACGAAAATGATCGGAGCAAGAACGCTCAATGTAATAACCTGAGTCTGGATACTCAACGAAAATAACTGGAGGCTGAACGCTCAATGTAATAACCGGAGTCTGGATTCTCAACAAAAATAACCGGAGCCTGCACGCTCAACGTAATAACCGCAGTCTGGATACTCAACGAAAATAATAGGAGTCTGAACGCTCAACGTAATAACCGGAGTCTGGATACTCAACGAAAATAACCGGAGCCTAAACTCTCAACGTAATAACCGGAGTTTGGATACTCAACAAAATTAACCGGAGGCTGAACGCTCAATGTAATAACCGGAGTCTGGATATTCAACGAAAATAACCGGAGCCTGAACACTAAATGTAATAACCGGAGTCTGGATACTCCACAAAAATGACTGGAGCCTGAACGCTCAACGTAATAATCGGAGTTTGGATACTGAACAAAAAGGACCAGAGCCTGAACGCTCAACGTAATAACCGTAGTCTGGATATTCAACGAAAATAACTGGAGCCTGAACGCTCAACTTAATAACCGGAGTCTGGATACTCAACAAAAATAACCGGAGCCTGAACTTTCAACTTAATTACCGGAGTCTGGATACTCAACGAAACTAACCGGAGCCTGTACGCTCAACGTAATAACCGGAGTCTGGATACTCAACAAAAATGACCGGAGCCTGAACACTCAACGTAATAACCGGAGTCTGGATACTCAACGAAAATGAATGGATTCTGAATGCTCAATGTAATAACCGAAGTTTGGACACTCAACGAAAAGGACCGGAGCCTGAATGCTCAACGTAATAAGCAGAGTCTGGATACTAAACGAAAATGATCGGAGCCTGAACGCTCAACGTAATAACCGAAGTCTGGATACTCAACGAAAAGGACCGGAGCCTGAATGCTCAACGTAATAACCGGAGTCTGGATACTAAACGAAAATGATCAGAGCCTGAACGCTCAACGTAATAACCGGAGTCAGGATACTCAACGAAATTAACTGGAGCCTAAACGATCAACGTATTGACCAGAGTCTTGATACTCAACGAAAATAACCAGAGCCTGAAAGCTCAACGTAATAACCGGAGTTTGGATACTCAACGAAAATAAGCGGAGCCTGAATGCTCAATGTAATAACCGGTGTCTGGATACTCAATGTAAAGGACCGGAGTTTGACCTTTCAACGTAATAACCGGAGTCTGGACACTCAACGAAAATAACCAGAGCCTGAATTCTCAACGTAATATCCAGAGTCTGGATACTCAACGAAAATAAGTGGAGCCTTAACGCTCAACGTAATAACTGGAGTCTGGATACTCAATGAAAATAACTGCAGCCTAAACGCTCAACGTAATAACCAGAGTTTGGATACTCAACGAAAATAACTAGAGCCTGAACGCTCAACGTAATAACCGGAGTCTGGATAGTCAATGTAAAGGACCAGAGCCTAAACTCTCAACGTAATAACCGGAGTCTGGACACTCAACGAAAATAACCAGAGCCTGAATGCTAAACGTAATATCCGGAGTCTGGATAGTCAACGAAAATAAGTGGAGCCTGAACGCTCAAAGTAATAACCGGAATCTGGATACTCAATGTAAATGACCGGAGCCTGAACTCTCAATGTAATAACCTGAGTCTGGATACTCTATGAAAATAATAGGAGCCTGAACGCTCAATGTAATAACCAGAGTCAGGATACTCTACAAAAATGACCGGAGCATGAACGCTCAACGTAATAACCGTAGTCCGGATACTCAACGAAAATGACGGGAGCCTGAACACTCAACGTAATAACCGGAGTCCGGATACTCAACGAAAATGACTGGAGTCTGAACACTCAATGTAATAACCGAAGTCTGGATACTCAACGAAAAGGACCGGAGCCTGAACGCTCAACGTAATTACAAGAGTCTGGATACTAAACGAAAATGATCGGAGCCAGAACGCTCAATGTAATAACCTGAGTCTGGATACTCAACGAAAATAACTGGAGGCTGAACGCTCAATGTAATAACCGGAGTCTGGATTCTCAACAAAAATAATCGGAGCCTGAACACTCAACGTAATAACCGGAGTCGGGATACTCCACGAAAATCATCAGAGCCTGAACGCTCAACGTAATAACCGGAGTCCGGATACTCAACGAAAATAACTGGAGCCTAAACGCTCAACATAATAACCAGAGTCTGGATACTCAACGAAAATAACCAGAGCCTGAACGCTCAACGTAATAACCGGAGTCTGGATACTCAACGAAAATAAGCGGAGCCTGAATGCTCAACATAATAACCGGAGTCTAGATACTCAATGTAAGGGACCGGAGCATGAACACTCAACGTAATAACCGGAGTCCGGATACTCAACGAAAATGACTGGAGTCTGAACGCTCAATGTAATAACCGGAGTCTGGATACTCAACGAAAATTACCGGAGCCTGAACGCTCAACGTAATAACCAGAGTCTGGAGACTCAACGAAAATAACCAGAGCCTGAACGCTCAACGTAATAACCGGAGTCTGGATACTCAACGAAAATAAGCGGAGCCTGAACGCTCAACGTAATAACCGGAGTATGGATACTCAATGTAAAGGACCAGAGCATGAACTCTCAACGTAATAACCGGAGTCTGGATACTCAACGAAAATAATAGGAGTCTGAACGCTCAACGTAATAACCGGAGTATGTATACTCAATGAAAATAACCGGAGCCTAAACTCTCAACGTAATAACCGGAGTCTGGATATTCAACAAAATTAACCGGAGGTTGAACGCTCAATGTAATAACCGGAGTCTGGATACTCAACGAAAATAACCAGGGCCTGAACACTCAATGTAATAACCGGAGTCTGGATACTCCACAAAAATGACTGGAGCCTGAACGCTCAACGTAATAATCGGAGTTTGGATACTGAACAAAAAGGACCAGAGCCTGAACGCTCAATGTAATAACCGTAGTCTGGATATTCAACGAAAATAACTGGAGCCTGAACGCTCAACGTAATAACCGGAGTCTGGATACTCAATAAAAATAACTGGAGCCTGAACTTTCAACGTAATAACCGGAGTCTAGATACTCAACGAAACTATCCGGAGTCTGTACGCTCAACGTAATAACCAGAGTCTGGATACTCAACAAAAATGACCGGAGCCTGAACACTCAACGTAATAACCGGAGTCCGGATAGTCAACGAAAATGACCGGAGTCTGAACGCTCAACGTAATAACCGAAATATGGATACTGAACGAAAAGGACCGGAGCATGTATGCTCAACGTAATAACCGGAGTCTGGATACTCAATGTAAAGGACCGGAGCCTAAACACTCAACGTAATAACCTGAGTCTGGATACTCAATGAAAATAACAGGAGCCTGAACGCTCAACGTAATAACCGGAGTCTGGATACTCAAAAAAAAAAAAACAGAGCCTGAACACTCAACTTAATAACCGGAGTCGGGATACTCAACAAAAATAACCGGGGCCTTAACGCTCAACGTAATAACCGAAGTCTGGGTACTCAACAAAAATGACTAGAGTCTGAACGCTCAACGTAATAACCGGAGTCCGGATACTCAACGAAAAGGATCGAGTCTGAACGCTCAACGTAATAACAAAAATACGGATACTCAACAAAAAGGATCGGAGCCTGAATGCTCAACCTAATAACCGGAGTCTGGATACTAAACGAAAATGATCGGAGCCTGAACGCTCAACGTAATAACCAGAGTCTGGATACTCAACGAAAATAACTGGAGCCTAAACGCTCAACGTAATAACCAGAGTCTGGATACTCAACGAAAAGAAGCGGAGCCTGAACGCTCAACGTAATAACCGGAGTCTGGATACTTAATGTAAAGGACCGGAGCCTAAACTCTCAATGTAATAACTGGAGTCTGGACACTCAACGAAAATAACCAGAGCCTGAATGCTCAACGTAATATCTGGAGCCTGGATACTCAACGAAAATAAGTGGAGCCTGAACGCTCAACATAATAATCGGAGTCTAGATACTAAATGTAAAGGACCGGAGCCTAAACTCTCAACGTAATAACCTGAGTTTGGATACTCAATGAAAATAACAGGAGCCTGAACGCTCAACGTAATAACCGGAGTCTGGATACTCAACAAAAATAATCGGAGCCTGAACACTCAACGATATAGCCGGAGTCTGGATACTCAACAAAAATAACCGGGGCCTTGACGCTCAACGTAATAACCGGAGTCCGGATACTCAACGAAAATGACTGGAGTCAGAACGCTCAACGTAATAACCGAAGTCTGGATACTCAACGAAAAGGATCGGAGCCGGTATGCTCAACGTAATAACCGGAGTCTGGATACTAAACAAAAAGGACCGGAGCCTGAACTCTCAACGTAATAACCGGAGTCTGGATACTCAACGAAAATAACTGGAGTCTGAACAATCAACTTAATAACCAGAGTCTGGATACTCAATGAAAATAACCAGAGCCTAAACGCTCAACGTAATAACCGGAGTCTGGATACTCAACAAAAATAACCGGAGGTTGAACGCTCAATGTAATAACCGGAGTCTGGATACTCAACGAAAATAACCGGAGCCTGAACGCTCAATGTAATAACCGGAGTCTGGATACTCCACGAAAATAACCGGAGCCTGAATGCTCAACGTAATAACCGGAGTCCGGATATTCAACGAAAATAACTGGAGTCTGGATACTAAACGAAAATCACCGGAGCCTGAACGCTCAACGTAATAACGGGAGTCTGGATACTCAACGAAAATTAGTGGAGCCTGAAAACTCAACGTAATAACCGGAGTCTGGATACTCAATGTAAAGGACCGGAGCCTAAACTCTCAACATAATAACCTGAGTCTAGATACTCAACGAAAAGAAGCGGAGCCTGAATGCTCAACGTAATAACCGGAGTCTGGATACTTAATGTAAAGGACCGGAGCCTAAACTCAACGTAATAACTGGAGTCTGGACACTCAACGAAAATAACCAGAGCCTGAATGCTCAATGTAGTATCTGGAGCCTGGATACTCAACGAAAATAAGTGGAGCCTGAACGCTCAAAGTAATAACCGGAGTCTGGATACTCAATGTAAAGGACCGGAGCCTGAACTCTCAATGTAATAACCTTAGTCTGGATACTCAATGAAAATAACAGGAGCCTGAACGCTCAACGTAATAACCGGAGTCTGGATACTCAACGAAAATAACCGGAGCCTGAACTCTCAACGTAATAACCGGAGTCTGGATATTCAACAAAAATAACCGGTGCCTGAACGCTCAACGTAATAACCGGAGTCTGGTTACTCAACAAAAATAACCGGGGCCTGAACGCTCAACGTAATAACCGGAGTCCGGATACTCAACGAAAATGACCGGAGTCTGAACGCCCACGTAATAACCGGAGTCTGGATACTCAATGAAAAGGATCGGAGCCTGAATGCTCAACGTAATAACCGGAGTCTGGATACTAAACGAAATGATCGGAGCCTGAACGCTCAACGTAATAACCGGAGTCTGGATACTCAATGAAAATGATCGGAGCTTGAACGCTCAATGTAATAACTGGAGTCTGGATACTAAACAAAAATAATCGGAGCCTGAACGCTTAACGTAATAACCGGAGTCTAGATACTCAATGTAAGGGACCGGAGCCTGAACTCTCAACTAATAACCGGAGTCCGGATACTCAACAAAAATAACAGGAGTCTGAACGCTCAACATAATAACCGGAGTCTGAATACTAAACGAAAATAAGCGGAGCCTGAACGCTTAACGTAATAACCGGAGTCTTAATACTCAACAAAATTAACCGGAGGCTGAACGCTCAACGTAATAACCAGAGTCTGGATACTAAACGAAAATGATCGGAGCCTGAATGCTCAATGTAATAACCGGAGTCTGGATACTCAACGAAAATAACCGGAGCCTGAACACTCAACGTAATAACCGGAGTCTGGATACACCACAAAAATCACCGGAGCCTGAATGCTCAACGTAATAACCGGAGTCTGGATACTAAATGAAAATGACCGGAGCCTGAACACTCAACGTAATAACCGGAGTCCGGATATTCAACGAAAATGACCGGAATTTGAACGCTCAACGTAATAACTGAAGTCTGGATACTCAACAAATAACCGGTGTCTGGATACTAAACGAAAATGATCGGAGCCTGAACACTCAACGTAATAACCGGAGTCTGGATACTCAACGAAAATAACTGGAGCCTAAACAATCAATGTAATAACCAGAGTCTGGATACTCAACGAAAATAACCCGAGCCTGAACGCTCAACGTAATAACCGGAGTCTGGATACTCAACGAAAATAAGCGGAGCCTGAACGCAAAATGTAATAACCGGAGCTTGAACTTTCAATGTAATAACCGGAGTCTGGACACTCAACGAAAATAACCAGAGCATGAATGCTCAACGTAATATCCGGAGTATGGATAGTCAACGAAAATAAGTGGAGCTTAAACGCTCAAAGTAATAACCAGAATCTAGATACTCAATGTAAAGGACCGGAGCCTGAATGCTCAACGTAACAAGCAGAGTCTGGATACTAAACGAAAATGATCGGAGCCTGAACGCTCAACGTAATAACCGAAGTCTGGATACTCAACGAAAAGGACCGGAGCCTGAATGCTCAACGTAATAACCAGAGTCTGGATACTAAACGACAATGATCAGAGCCTGAACGCTCAACGTAATAACTGGAGTCAGGATACTAAACGAAAATAACTGGAGCCTAAACGATCAACGTATTGACCAGAGTCTTGATACTCAACGAAAATAACCAGAGCCTGAAAGCTCAACGTAATAACCGGAGTCTGGATACTCAACGAAAATAAGCGGAGCCTGAATGCTCAACGTAATAACCGGTGTCTGGATACTCAATGTAAAGGACCGGAGCCTGAACTTTCAACGTAATAACTGGAGTCTGGACACTCAACGAAAATAACCAGTGCCTGAATTCTGAACGTAATATCCGGAGTCTGGATACTCAACGAAAATAAGTGGAGCCTTAACGCTCAACGTAATAACTGGAGTCTGGATACTCAATGAAAATAACTGGAGCCTAAACGCTCAACGTAATAACCAGAGTTTGGATACTTAACGAAATTAACCAGAGCCTGAACGCTTAACGTAATAACCGGAGTCTGGATACTCAATGTAAAGGACCAGAGCCTAAACTCTCAACGTAATAACCGGAGTCTGGACACTCAATGAAAATAACCAGAGCCTGAATGCTAAACGTAATATCCAGAGTCTGGATAGTCAACGAAAATAAGTGGAGCCTGAACGCTCAAAGTAATAACTGGAATCTGGATACTCAATGTAAATGACCGGAGCCTGAACTCTCAATGTAATAACCTGAGTCTGGATACTCTATGAAAATAATAGGAGCCTGAACGCTCAATGTAATAACCAGAGTCAGGATACTCCACAAAAATGATCGGAGCATGAACGCTCAACGTAATAACCGTAGTCCGGATACTCAACGAAAATGACGGGAGCCTGAACACTCAACGTAATAACCGGAGTCCGGATACTCAACGAAAATGACTGGAGTCTGAACACTCAATGTAACAACCGAAGTCTGGATACTCAACGAAAAGGACCGGAGCCTGAACGCTCAACGTAATTACAAGAGTCTGGATACTAAACGAAAATGATCGGAGCCAGAACGCTCAATGTAATAACCTGAGTCTGGATACTCAACGAAAATAACTGGAGGCTAAACGCTCAATGTAATAACCGGAGTCTGGATTCTCAACAAAAATAACCGGAGCCTGAACGCCCAACGTAATAACCGGAGTCTGGATACTCCACGAAAATCAACAGAGCCTGAACGCTCAACGTAACAACCGGAGTCCGGATACTCAACGAAAATAACTGGAGCCTAAACGCTCAGCATAATAACCAGAGTCTGGATACTCAACGAAAATAACCAGAGCCTGAATGCTCAACGTAATAACCGGAGTCTGGATACTCAACGAAAATAAGCGGAGCCTGAATGCTCAACATAATAACCGGAGTCTAGATACTCAATGTAAGGGACCGGAGCATGAACACTCAACGTAATAACCGGAGTCCGGATACTCAACGAAAATGACTGGAGTCTGAACGCTCAATGTAATAACCGGAGTCTGGATACTCAACGAAAATTACCGGAGCCTGAACGCTCAACGTAATAACCAGAGTCTGGAGACTCAACGAAAATCACCAGAGCCTGAACGCTCAACGTAATAACCGGAGTCTGGATACTCAACAAAAATAAGCGGAGCCTGAACGCTCAACGTAATAACCGTCGTCTGGATACTCAATGTAAAGGACCAGAGCATGAACTCTCAACGTAATAACCGGAGTCAGGATACTCAACTAAAATAATAGGAGTCTGAACGCTCAACGTAATAACCGGAGTCTGTATACTCAATGAAAACAACCGGAGCCTAAACTCTCTACATAATAACTGGAGTCTGATACTAAACAAAATTAACCAGAGGTTGAACGCTCAATGTAATAACCGGAGTCTGGATACTCAACGAAAATAACCGGAGCCTGAACACTCAATGTAATAACCGGAGTCTGGACACTCCACAAAAATGACTGGAGCCTGAACTCTCAACGTAATAATCGGAGTTTGGATACTGAAAAAAAAGGACCAGAGCCTGAACGCTCAACGTAATAACCGTAGTATGGATATTCAACGAAAATAACTGGAGCCTGAACGCTCAACGTAATAACCGGAGTCTGGATACTCAACAAAAATAACTGGAGCCTGAACTTTCAACGTAATAACCGGAGTCTAGATACTCAACGAAACTAACCGGAGTCTGTACGCTCAACGTAATAACCGGAGTCTGGATACTCAACAAAAATGACCGGAGCCTGAACACTCAACGTAATAACCGGAGTCCGGATAGTCAACGAAAATGACCGGAGTCTGAACGCTCAACGTAATAACCGAAATATGGATACTGAACGAAAAGGACCGGAGCCTGAATGCTCAACGTAATAACCGGAGTTTGGATACTCAATGTAAAGGACCAGAGCCTAAACACTCAACGTAATAACCTGAGTCTGGATACTCAATGAAAATAACAGGAGCCTGAATGCTTAACGTAATAACCGGAGTCTGGATACTAAAAAAAAAAACCGGAGCCTGAACACTCAACTTAATAACCGGAGTCTGGATACTCAACAAAAATAACCGGGGCCTTAACGCTCAACGTAATAACCGAAGTCTGGATACTCAACGAAAAGGACCGGAGCCTGAATGCTCAACCTAATAACCAGAGTCTGGATACTAAACGAAAATGATCGGAGCCTGAACGCTCAACATAATAACCAGAGTCTGGATACTCAACAAAAATAACTAGAGCCTAAACGCTCAACGTAATAACCAGAGTCTGGATACTCAACAAAAAGAAGCAGAGCCTGAATGCTCAACGTAATAACCGGAGTCTGGATACTTAATGTAAAGGACCGGAGCCTAAACTCTCAATGTAATAACTGGAGTCTGGACACTCAACGAAAATAACCAGAGCCTGAATGCTCAACTTAATATCTGGAGCCTGGATACTCAACAAAAATAAGTGGAGCCTGAACGCTCAACGTAATAATCGGAGTCTGGATACTAAATGTAAAGTACCGGAGCCTAAACTCTCAACGTAATAACCTGAGTCTGGATACTTAATGAAAATAACAGAAGCCTGAACGCTCAACGTAATAACCGGAGTCTGGATACTCAACAAAAATAATCGGAGCCTGAACACTCAACGTAATAACCGGAGTCTGGATACTCAACAAAAATAACCAGGGCCTTGACGCTCAACGTAATAACCGGAGTCCGGATACTCAACGAAAATGACTGGAGTCTGAATGCTCAACGTAATAACCGAAGTCTGGATACTCAACGAAAAGGATCGGAGCCGGTATGCTCAACGTAATAACCGGAGTCTGGATACTAAACAAAAATGATTGGAGCCTGAATGCTCAACGTAATAACCGGTGTCTGGATACTCAACGAAAATAACTGGAGCCTTAACGCTCAACGTAATAACCAGAGTCTGGATACTCAATGAAAATAACCAGAGCCTAAACGCTAAACGTAATAACCGGAGTCTGGATACTCCACGAAAATCACCAGAGCCTGAACGCTCAACGTAATAACCGGAGTCCGGATACTCAACGAAAATAACTGGAGCCTAAACGCTCAACATAATAACCAGAGTCTGGATACTCAACGAAAATAACCAGAGCCTGAACGCTCAACGTAATAACCGGAGTCTGGATACTCAACGAAAATAAGCGGAGCTTGAATGCTCAACATAATAACCGGAGTCTAGATACTCAATGTAAGGGACCGGAGCATGAACACTCAACGTAATAACCGGAGTCCGGATACTCAACGAAAATGACTGGAGTCTGAACGCTCAATGTAATAACCGGAGTCTGGATACTCAACGAAAATTACCGGAGCCTGAACGCTCAACGTAATAACCAGAGTCTGGAGACTCAACGAAAATCACCAGAGCCTGAACGCTCAACGTAATAACCGGAGTCTGGATACTCAACGAAAATAAGCGGAGCCTGAACGCTCAACGTAATAACCGGAGTCTGGATACTCAATGTAAAGGACCAGAGCATGAACTCTCAACGTAATAACCGGAGTCTGGATACTCAACGAAAATAATAGGAGTCTGAACGCTCAACGTAATAACCGGAGTCTGTATACTCAATGAAAATAAGCGGAGCCTAAACTCTCTACATAATAACCGGAGTCTGGATACTCAACAAAATTAACCGGAGGTTGAACGCTCAATGTAATAACCGGAGTCTGGATACTCAACGAAAATAACCGGAGCCTGAACACTCAATGTAATAACCGGAGTCTGGATACTCCACAAAAATGACTGGAGCCTGAACGCTCAACGTAATAATCGGAGTTTGGATACTGAAAAAAAAGGACCAGAGCCTGAACGCTCAACGTAATAACCGTAGTCTGGATATTCAACGAAAATAACTGGAGCCTGAACGCTCAACGTAATAACCGGAGTCTGGATACTCAACAAAAATAACTGGAGCCTGAACTTTCAACGTAATAACCGGAGTCTAGATACTCAACGAAACTAACCGGAGTCTGTACGCTCAACGTAATAACCGGAGTCTGGATACTCAACAAAAATGACCGGAGCCTGAACACTCAACGTAATAACCAGAGTCCGGATAGTCAACGAAAATGACCGGAGTCTGAACGCTCAACGTAATAACCGAAATATGGATACTAAACGAAAAGGACCAGAGCCTGAATGCTCAACGTAATAACCGGAGTCTGGATACTCAATGTAAAGGACCAGAGCCTAAACACTCAACGTAATAACCTGAGTCTGGATACTCAATGAAAATAACAGGAGCCTGAATGCTTAACGTAATAACCGGAGTCTGGATACTCAAAAAAAAAACCGGAGCCTGAACACTCAACTTAATAACCGGAGTCTGGATACTCAACAAAAATAACCGGGGCCTTAACGCTCAACGTAATAACCGAAGTCTGGATACTCAACGAAAAGGACCGGAGCCTGAATGCTCAACCTAATAACCAGAGTCTGGATACTAAACGAAAATGATCGGAGCCTGAACGCTCAACATAATAACCAGAGTCTGGATACTCAACGAAAATAACTAGAGCCTAAACGCTCAACGTAATAACCAGAGTCTGGATACTCAACGAAAAGAAGCAGAGCCTGAATGCTCAACGTAATAACCGGAGTCTGGATACTTAATGTAAAGGACCGGAGCCTAAACTCTCAATGTAATAACTGGAGTCTGGACACTCAACGAAAATAACCAGAGCCTGAATGCTCAACGTAATATCTGGAGCCTGGATACTCAACAAAAATAAGTGGAGCCTGAACGCTCAACGTAATAATCGGAGTCTGGATACTAAATGTAAAGGACCGGAGCCTAAACTCTCAACGTAATAACCTGAGTCTGGATACTTAATGAAAATAACAGGAGCCTGAACGCTCAACGTAATAACCGGAGTCTGGATACTCAACAAAAATAATCGGAGCCTGAACACTCAACGTAATAACCGGAGTCTGGATACTCAACAAAAATAACCGGGGCCTTGACGCTCAACGTAATAACTGGAGTCCGGATACTCAACGAAAATGACTGGAGTCTGAATGCTCAACGTAATAACCGAAGTCTGGATACTCAACGAAAAGGATCGGAGCCGGTATGCTCAACGTAATAACCGGAGTCTGGATACTAAACAAAAATGATCGGAGCCTGAATGCTCAACGTAATAACCGGTGTCTGGATACTCAACGAAAATAACTGGAGCCTTAACGCTCAACGTAATAACCAGAGTCTGGATACTCAATGAAAATAACCAGAGCCTAAACGCTAAACGTAATAACTGGAGTCTGGATACTCAACAAAAATAAGCGGAGCCTGAACGTTCAACGTAATAACCGGAGTTTGGATACTCAATGTAAAGGACCGGAGCCTGAACTCTCAACGTAATAACCAGAGTCTGGATACTCAACGAAAGTAATAGGAGTCTGAACGCTCAACTTAATAGCCGGAGTCTGGACTCAACGAAAATAACCGAGGCCTAAACGCTCAACGTAATAATCGGAGTCTGGATAATCAACAAAATTAACCGGAGGTTGAACGCTCAATGTAATAACCGGAGTCTGAATACTCAACGAAAATAACCGGAGCCTGAACGCTCAATGTAATAACCGGAGTTTGGATACTCCACGAAAATAACCGGAGCCTGAATGCTCAACGTAATAACCGGAGTCCGGATATTCAACGAAAATCACTGGAGTCTGGATACTAAACGAAAATCACCGGAGCCTGAACGCTCAAAGTAATAACGGGAGTCTGGATACTCAACGAAAATAAGTGGAGCCTGAACGCTCAACGTAATAACCAGAGTCTGGATACTCAATGTAAAGGACCGGAGCCTAAACTCTCAACATAATAACCTGAGTCTAGATACTCAACGAAAAGAAGCGGAGCCTGAACGCTCAACGTAATAACCGGAGTCTGGATACTTAATGTAAAGGACCGGAGCCTAAACTCTCAACGTAATAACTGGAGTCTGGACACTCAACGAAAATAACCAGAGCCTGAATGCTCAATGTAGTATATGGAGCCTGGATACTCAACGAAAATAAGTGGAGCCTGAACGCTCAACGTAATAACCGGAGTCTAGATACTCAATGTAAAGGACCGGAGCCTGAACTCTCAATGTAATAACCTTAGTCTGGATATTCAATGAAAATAACAGGAGCCTGATCGCTCAACGTAATAACCGGAGTCTGGATACTCAACGAAAATAACCGGAGCCTGAACTCTCAACGTAATAACCGTAGTCTGGATATTCAACAAAAATAACCGGGGCCTGAACGCTCAACGTAATAGCCGGAGTCTGGTTACTCAACAAAAATAACCGGGGCCTGAACGCTCAACGTAATAACCGGAGTCCGGATACTCAACGAAAATGACCGGAGTCTGAACGCCCACGTAATAACCGGAGTCTGGATACTCAATGAAAAGGATCGGAGCCTGAATGCTCAACGTAATAACCGGAGTCTGGATACTAAACGAAAATGATCGGAGCCTGAACGCTCAACGTAATAACAGGAGTCTGGATACTCAACGAAAATGATCGGGCTTGAATGCTCAATGTAATAACTGGAGTCTGGATACTCAACGAATATGATCGGGCTTGAATGCTCAATGTAAAGGATCGGAGCCTAAACTCTCAACGTAATAACCAGAGTCTAGATACTCAATGAAAATGACCGGAGCCTGAACACTCAACGTAATAACCGGAGTCCGGATATTCAACGAAAATGACCGGAATCTGAACGCTCAACGTAATAACCGAAGTCTGGATACTCAACAAATAACCGGTGTCTGGATACTAAACGAAAATGATCGGAGCCTGAACGCTCAACGTAATAATTGGAGTCTGGATACTCAACGAAAATAACTGGAGCCTAAACGATCAATGTAATAACCAGAGTCTGGATAGTCAACGAAAATAACCAGAGCCTGAACGCACAACGTAATAACCAGAGTATGGATACTCAACGAAAATAAGCGGAGCCTGAACGCAAAATGTAATAACCGGAGCTTGAACTTTCAATGTAATAACCGGAGTCTGGACACTCAACGAAAATAACCAGAGCATGAATGCTCAACGTAATATCCGGAGTCTGGATAGTCAACGAAAATAAGTGGAGCTTAAACGCTCAAAGTAATAACCAGAATCTGGATACTCAATGTAAAGGACCGGAGCCTGAACTCTCAATGTAATAACCTGAGTCTAGATACTCTATGAAAATAATAGGAGCCTGAACGCTCAACGTAATAACCGGAGTCTGGATACTTCATGAAAATGACCGGAGCCTGAACGCTCAACGTAATAACCGTAGTCCGGATACTCAACGAAAATGACCGGAGCCTAAAAACTCAACGTAATAACCGGAGTTTGGATACTCAATGAAAATGACCGGAGTCTGAATGCTCAACGTAATAACCGATGTCTGGATACTCAACAAAAAGGACAGAAGCTTGAACGATCAACGTAATAACCGGAGTCTGGATACTAAACGAAAATGATCGGAGCCTGAACGCTCAACGTAATAACCGGAGTCTGGATACTCCACGAAAATAACTAGAGCCTAAATGCTCAACATAATAACCAGAGTCTGGCTACTCAACGAAAATAACCAGAGCCTGAACGCTCAACGTAATAACCGGAGTCTGGATACTCAACGAAAATAAGCGGAGCCGGAACGCTCAATGTAATAACCGGAGTCTGGATACTCAAAGTAAAGGACCAGAACCTGAACACTCAACGTAATAACCGAAGTCCGGATACTCAACGAAAATGACTGGAGTCTGAATGCTCAATGTAATAACCGAAGTCTGGACACTCAACGAAAAGGACCGAAGCCTGAACGCTCAACGTAATAACCAGAGTCTGGATACTAAACGAAAATGATCGGAGCCTGAACGCTCAACGTAATAACCGAAGTCTGGATACTCAACGAAAAGGACCGGAGCCTGAATGCTCAACGTAATAACCGGAGTCTGGATACTAAACGAAAATGATCAGAGCCTGAATGCTCAACGTAATAACCAGAGTCTGGATACTCAACAAAAATAACTAGAGCCTAAACGATCAACGTATTGACCAGAGTCTTGCTACTCAACAAAAATAACCAGAGCCTTAAAGCTCAACGTAATAACCGGAGTCTTGATACTCAACGAAAATAAGCGGAGCCTGAATGCTCAATGTAATAACCGGTGTCTGGATACTCAATGTAAAGGACCGGAGCCTGAACTTTCAACGTAATAACCGGAGTCTGGACACTCAACGAAAATAACCAGAGCCTGAATGCTCAACATGATATCCGGAGTCTGGATACTCAACGAAAATAAGTGGAGCCTGAACGCTCACCGTAATAACTGGAGTCTGGATACTCAATGAAAATAACTGGAGCCTAAACGCTCAACGTAATAACCATAGTTTGGATACTCAACGAAAATAACCAGAGCCTGAACGCTCAACGTAATAACCGGAGTCTAGATACTCAATGTAAAGGACTAGAGCCTGAACTCTCAACGTAATTACCGGAGTCCGGATACTCAACGAAAATGACCGGAGCCTGAACGCTCAACGTAATTACAAGAGTCTGGATACTAAACGAAAATGATTGGAGCCTGAACGCTCAATGTAATAACCTGAGTCTGGATACTCAACGAAAATCACCGGAGCCTGAACGCTCAACGTAATAACCGGAGTCTGGATACTCAACAAAAATGACCGGAGCCTGAACACTCAACGTAATAACCGGAGTCCGGATACTCAACGAAAATGACCGGAGTCTGAACGCTCAACGTAATAACCGAAGTCTGGATACTCAATGAAAAGGACCGAAGCCTGAATGCTCAACATAATAATCGGAGTCTGGATACTAAACGAAAATGATCGGAGCCTGAACGCTCAACATAATAACCGGAGTCTGGATACTCAACGAAAATAACTGGAGCCTAAATGCTCAACATAATAACCAGAGTCTAGATACTCAACGAAAATAACCAGAGCCTGAACGCTCAACGTAATAACCGGAGTCTGGATACTCAACGAAAATAAGCGGAGCCGGAACGCTCAATGTAATAACCGGAGTCTGGATACTCAAAGTAAAGGACCAGAACCTGAACACTCAACGTAATAACCGAAGTCCGGATACTCAACGAAAATGACTGGAGTCTGAACGCTCAATGTAATAACCGAAGTCTGGACACTCAACGAAAAGGACCGAAGCCTGAACGCTCAACGTAATAACCAGAGTCTGGATACTAAACGAAAATGATCGGAGCCTGAACGCTCAACGTAATAACCGAAGTCTGGATACTCAACGAAAAGGACCGGAGCCTGAATGCTCAACGTAATAACCGGAGTCTGGATACTAAACGAAAATGATCAGAGCCTGAATGCTCAACGTAATAACCAGAGTCTGGATACTCAACAAAAATAACTAGAGCCTAAACGATCAACGTATTGACCAGAGTCTTGCTACTCAACGAAAATAACCAGAGCCTTAAAGCTCAACGTAATAACCGGAGTCTTGATACTCAACGAAAATAAGCGGAGCCTGAATGCTCAATGTAATAACCGGTGTCTGGATACTCAATGTAAAGGACCGGAGCCTGAACTTTCAACGTAATAACCGGAGTCTGGACACTCAACGAAAATAACCAGAGCCTGAATGCTCAACATGATATCCGGAGTCTGGATACTCAACGAAAATAAGTGGAGCCTGAACGCTCACCGTAATAACTGGAATCTGGATACTCAATGAAAATAACTGGAGCCTAAACGCTCAACGTAATAACCATAGTTTGGATACTCAACGAAAATAACCAGAGCCTGAACGCTCAACGTAATAACCGGAGTCTAGATACTCAATGTAAAGGACTAGAGCCTGAACTCTCAACGTAATTACCGGAGTCCGGATACTCAACGAAAATGACCGGAGCCTGAACGCTCAACGTAATTACAAGAGTCTGGATACTAAACGAAAATGATCGGAGCCTGAACGCTCAATGTAATAACCTGAGTCTGGATACTCAACGAAAATCACTGGAGCCTGAACGCTCAACGTAATAACCGGAGTCTGGATACTCAACAAAAATGACCGGAGCCTGAACACTCAACGTAATAACCGGAGTCCGGATACTCAACGAAAATGACCGGAGTCTGAACGCTCAACGTAATAACCGAAGTCTGGATACTCAATGAAAAGGACCGAAGCCTGAATGCTCAACATAATAATCGGAGTCCGGATACTAAACGAAAATGATCGGAGCCTGAACGCTCAACATAATAACCGGAGTCTGGATACTCAACGAAAATAACTGGAGCCTAAATGCTCAACATAATAACCAGAGTCTAGATACTCAACGAAAATAACCAGAGCCTGAACGCTCAACGTAATAACCGGAGTCTGGATACTCAACGAAAATAAGCGGAGCCTGAATGCTCAACGTAATAACCGGAGTCTGGATACTAAATGTAAGGGACCGGAGCTTGAACACTCAACGTAATAACCGGAGTCCGGATACTCAACGAAAATGACTGGAGTCTGAATGCTCAATGTAATAACCGGAGTCTGGATACTCAACGAAAATTACCGGAGCCTGAACGCTCAACGTAATAACCAGAGTCTGGAGACTCAACGAAAATAACCAGAGCCTGAACGCTCAACGTAATAACCGGAGTCTGGATACTCAACGAAAATAAGCGGAGCCTGAACGCTCAACGTAATAACCGGAGTCTGGATACTCAATGTAAAGGACCGGAGCATGAACTCTCAACGTAATAACCGGAGTCTGGATACTCAACGAAAATAATAGGAGTCTGAACGCTCAACGTAATAACCGGAGTCTGGATACTCAACAAAAATAACCGGAACCTAAACTCTCAACGTAATAACCGAAGTTTGGATACTCAACAAAATTAACTGGAGGCTGAACGCTCAACGTAATAACCGGAGTCTGGATATTCAACGAAAATAACCGGGGCCTGAACGCTCAACGTAATAACCGGAGTCTGGTTACTCAACAAAAATAACCGGGGCCTGAACGCTCAACGTAATAACTGGAGTCCGGATACTCAACGAAAATGACCGGAGTCTGAACGCCCACGTAATAACCGGAGTCTGGATACTCAATGAAAAGGATCGGAGCCTGAATGCTCAACGTAATAACCGGAGTCTGGATACTAAACGAAAATGATCGGAGCCTGAACGCTCAACGTAATAACCGGAGTCTGGATACTCAACGAAAATGATCGGGCTTGAATGCTCAATGTAATAACTGGAGTCTGGATACTCAACGAATATGATCGGGCTTGAATGCTCAATGTAAAGGATCGGAGCCTAAACTCTCAACGTAATAACCAGAGTCTAGATACTCAATGAAAATGACCGGAGCCTGAACACTCAACGTAATAACCGGAGTCCGGATATTCAACGAAAATGACCGGAATCTGAACGCTCAACGTAATAACCGAAGTCTGGATACTCAACAAATAACCGGTGTCTGGATACTAAACGAAAATGATCGGAGCCTGAACGCTCAACGTAATAATCGGAGTCTGGATACTCAACGAAAATAACTGGAGCCTAAACGATCAATGTAATAACCAGAGTCTGGATAGTCAACGAAAATAACCAGAGCCTGAACGCTCAACGTAATAACCAGAGTATGGATACTCAACGAAAATAAGCGTAGCCTGAACGCAAAATGTAATAACCGGAGCTTGAACTTTCAATGTAATAACCGGAGTCTGGACACTCAACGAAAATAACCAGAGCATGAATGCTCAACGTAATATCCGGAGTCTGGATAGTCAACGAAAATAAGTGGAGCTTAAACGCTCAAAGTAATAACCAGAATCTGGATACTCAATGTAAAGGATCGGAGCCTGAACTCTCAATGTAATAACCTGAGTCTAGATACTCTATGAAAATAATAATAGCCTGAACGCTCAACGTAATAACCGGAGTCTGGATACTTCATGAAAATGACCGGAGCCTGAACGCTCAACGTAATAACCGTAGTCCGGATATTCAACGAAAATGACCGGAGCCTAAAAACTCAACGTAATAACCGGAGTTTGGATACTCAATGAAAATGACCGGAGTCTGAATGCTCAACGTAATAACCGATGTCTGGATACTCAACAAAAAGGACAGAAGCTTGAACGATCAACGTAATAACCGGAGTCTGGATACTAAACGAAAACGATCGGAGCCTGAACGCTCAACGTAATAACCGGAGTCTGGATACTCCACGAAAATAACTAGAGCCTAAACGCTCAACATAATAACCAGAGTCTGGCTACTCAACGAAAATAACCAGAGCCTGAACGCTCAACGTAATAACCGGAGTCTGGATACTCAACGAAAATAAGCGGAGCCGGAACGCTCAACGTAATAACCGGAGTCTGGATACTCAAAGTAAAGGACCAGAACCTGAACACTCAACGTAATAACCGAAGTCCGGATACTCAACGAAAATGACTAGAGTCTGAACGCTCAATGTAATAACCGAAGTCTGGACACTCAACGAAAAGGACCGGAGCCTGAACGCTCAACGTAATAACCAGAGTCTGGATACTAAACGAAAATGATCGGAGCCTGAACGCTTAACGTAATAACCGAAGTCTGGATACTCAACGAAAAGGACCGGAGCCTGAATGCTCAACGTAATAACCGGAGTCTGGATACTAAACGAAAATGATCAGAGCCTGAATGCTCAACGTAATAACCAGAGTCTGGATACTCAACAAAAATAACTAGAGCCTAAACGATCAACGTATTGACCAGAGTCTTGCTACTCAACGAAAATAACCAAAGCCTTAAAGCTGAACGTAATAACCGGAGTCTTGATACTCAACGAAAATAAGCGGAGCCTGAATGCTCAATGTAATAACTGGTGTCTGGATACTCAATGTAAAGGACCGGAGCCTGAACTTTCAACGTAATAACCGGAGTCTGGACACTCAACGAAAATAACCAGAGCCTGAATGCTCAACATGATATCCGGAGTCTGGATACTCAACGAAAATAAGTGGTGCCTGAACGCTCACCGTAATAACTGGAGTCTGGATACTCAATGAAAATAACTGGAGCCTAAACGCTCAACGTAATAACCATAGTTTGGATACTCAACGAAAATAACCAGAGCCTGAACGCTCAACGTAATAACCGGAGTCTAGATACTCAATGTAAAGGACTAGAGCCTGAACTCTCAACGTAATTACCGGAGTCCGGATACTCAACGAAAATGACCGGAGCCTGAACCCTCAACGTAATTACAAGAGTCTGGATACTAAACGAAAATGATCGGAGCCTGAACGCTCAATGTAATAACCTGAGTCTGGATACTCAACGAAAATCACCGGAGCCTGAACGCTCAACGTAATAACCGGAGTCTGGATACTCAACAAAAATGACCGGAGCCTGAACACTCAACGTAATAACCGGAGTCCGGATACTCAACGAAAATGACCGGAGTCTGAACGCTCAACGTAATAACCGAAGTCTGGATACTCAACGAAAAGGACCGAAGCCTGAATGCTCAACATAATAATCGGAGTCTGGATACTAAACGAAAATGATCGGAGCCTGAACGCTCAACATAATAACCGGAGTCTGGATACTCAACGAAAATAACTGTAGCCTAAATGCTCAACATAATAACCAGAGTCTGGATACTCAACGAAAATAACCAGAGCCTGAACGCTCAACGTAATAACCGGAGTCTGGATACTGAACGAAAATAAGCGGAGCCTGAATGCTCAACGTAATAACCGGAGTCTGGATACTAAATGTAAGGGACCGGAGCCTGAACACTCAACGTAATAACCGGAGTCCGGATACTCAACGAAAATGACTGGAGTCTGAATGCTCAATGTAATAACCGGAGTCTGGATACTCAACGAAAATTACCGGAGCCTGAACGCTCAACGTAATAACCAGAGTCTGGAGACTCAACGAAAATAACCAGAGCCTGAACGCTCAACGTAATAACCGGAGTCTGGATACTCAACGAAAATAAGCGGAGCCTGAACGCTCAACGTAATAACCGGAGTCTGGATACTCAATGTAAAGGACCGGAGCATGAACTCTCAACGTAATAACCGGAGTTTGGATACTCAACGAAAATAATAGGAGTCTGAACGCTCAACGTAATAACCGGAGTTTGGATACTCAACGAAAATAACCGGAACCTAAACTCTCAACGTAATAACCGGAGTCTGGATACTCAACGAAAATAACTGGAGCCTAAACGTTCAACATAATAACCAGAGTCTGGATACTCAACGAAAATAACCAGAGCCTGAACGATCAACGTAATAACCGGAGTCTGGATACTCATCGAAAATAAGCGGAGTCTGAATGCGCAACATAATAACCGGAGTCTAGATACTCAATGTAAGGGACCGGAGCATGAACACTCAACGTAATAACCGGAGTACGGATACTCAATGTAAGGGACCGGAGCCTGAACGCTCAACGTAATAATCGGAGTTTGGATACTGAACAAAAAGGACCAGAGCCTGAACGCTCAACGTAATAACCGTAGTCTGGATATTCAACGAAAATAACTGGAGCCTGAACGCTCAACGTAATAACCGGAGTCTGGATACTCAACAAAAATAACCGGAGCCTGAACTTTCAACTTAATTACCGGAGTCTGGATGCTCAACGAAACTAACCGGAGCCTGTACGCTCAACGTAATAACCGGAGTCTGGATACTCAACAAAAATGACCGGAGCCTGAACACTCAACGTAATAACCGGAGTCCGGATACTCAACGGAAATGACTGGAGTCTGAACGCTCAACGTAATAACCGAAATATGGATACTGAACGAAAAGGACCGGAGCCTGAATGCTCAACGTAACAACCGGAGCCTGGATACTAAACGAAAATGATCGGAGCCTGAACGGTCAATGTAATAACCGGAGTCTGGATACTCAACGAAAATGACCGGAGCCTGAACACTCAAGGTAATAACCGGAGTCCGGATACTCAACGAAAATGACTGGAGTCTGAACGCTCAACGTAATAACCGAAGTCAGGATACTCAACGAAAAGGGCAGAAGCCTGAATGCTCAACATAATAATCGGAGTCTGGATACTAAACGAAAATGATCGGAGCCTGAACGCTCAACATAATAACCGGAGTCTGGATACTCAACGAAAATAACTGGAGCCTAAACGCTCAACATAATAACCAGAGTCTGGATACTCAACGAAAATAACCAGAGCCTGAACGATCAACGTAATAACCGGAGTCTGGATACTCATCGAAAATAATAGGAGTCTGAACGCTCAACGTAATAACCGGAGTCTGGATACTCAACGAAAATAACCGGAACCTAAACTCTCAACGTAATAACCGGAGTTTGGATACTCAACAAAATTAACCGGAGGCTGAACGCTCAATGTAATAACCGGAGTCTGGATATTCAACGAAAATAACCGGAGCCTGAACACTAAATGTAATAACTGGAGTCTGGATACTCCACAAAAATGACTGGAGCCTGAACGCTCAACGTAATAATCGGAGTTTGGATACTGAACAAAAAGGACCAGAGCCTGAACGCTCAACGTAATAACCGTAGTCTGGATATTCAACGAAAATAACTGGAGCCTGAATGCTCAACGTAATAACCGGAGTCTGGATACTCAACAAAAATAACCGGAGCCTGAACTTTCAACTTAATTACCGGAGTCTGGATGCTCAACGAAACTAACCGGAGCCTGTACGCTCAACGTAATAACCGGAGTCTGGATACTCAACAAAAATGACCGGAGCCTGAACACTCAACGTAATAACCGGAGTCCGGATACTCAACGGAAATGACTGGAGTCTGAACGCTCAACGTAATAACCGAAATATGGATACTGAACGAAAAGGACCGGAGCCTGAATGCTCAACGTAACAACCGGAGCCTGGATACTAAACGAAAATGATCGGAGCCTGAACGGTCAATGTAATAACCGGAGTCTGGATACTCAACGAAAATGACCGGAGCCTGAACACTCAAGGTAATAACCGGAGTCCGGATACTCAACGAAAATGACCGGAGTCTGAACGCTCAACGTAATAACCGAAGTCTGGATACTCAACGAAAAGGATAGAAGCCTGAATGCTCAACATAATAATCGGAATCTGGATACTAAACGAAAATGATCGGAGCCTGAACGCTCAACATAATAACCGCAGTCTGGATACTCAACGAAAATAATTGGAGCCTAAACGCTCAACATAATAACCAGAGTCTGGATACTCAACGAAAATAACCAGAGCCTGAACGATCAACGTAATAACCGGAGTCTGGATACTCATCGAAAATAATAGGAGTCTGAACGCTCAACGTAATAACCAGAGTCTGGATACTCAACGAAAATAACCGGAACCTAAACTCTCAACGTAATAACCGGAGTTTGGATACTCAACAAAATTAACCGGAGGCTGAACGCTCAATGTAATAACCGGAGTCTGGATATTCAACGAAAATAACCGGAGCCTGAACACTAAATGTAATAACTGGAGTCTGGATACTCCACAAAAATGACTGGAGCCTGAACGCTCAACGTAATAATCGGAGTTTGGATACTGAACAAAAAGGACCAGAGCCTGAACGCTCAACGTAATAACCGTAGTCTGGATATTCAACGAAAATAACTGGAGCCTGAACGCTCAACGTAATAACCGGAGTCTGGATACTCAACAAAAATAACCGGAGCCTGAACTTTCAACTTAATTACCGGAGTCTGGATGCTCAACGAAACTAACCGGAGCCTGTACGCTCAACGTAATAACCGGAGTCTGGATACTCAACAAAAATGACCGGAGCCTGAACACTCAACGTAATAACCGGAGTCCGGATACTCAATGAAAATGACTGGAGTCTGAACGCTCAATGTAATAACCGAAGTCTGGACACTCAACGAAAAGGACCGGAGCCTGAATGCTCAACGTAATAAGCAGAGTCTGGATACTAAACGAAAATGATCGGAGCCTGAACGCTCAACGTAATAACCGAAGTCTGGATACTCAACGAAAAGGACCTGAGCCTGAATGCTCAACGTAATAACCGGAGTCTGGATACTAAACGAAAATGATCAGAGCCTGAACGCTCAACGTAATAACCGGAGTCTGGATACTCAACGAAAATAACTGGAGCCTAAACGATCAACGTATTGACCAGAGTCTTGATACTCAACGAAAATAACCAGAGCCTGAAAGCTCAACGTAATAACCGGAGTCTGGATACTCAACGAAAATAACCAAAGCCTGAACGCTCAACGTAATAACCAGAGCCTGGATACTCAATGTAAAGGACCAGAGCCTAAACTCTCAACGTAATAACCGGAGTCTGGACACTCAACGAAAATAACCAGAGCCTGAATGCTAAACGTAATATCCGGAGTCTGGATAGTCAACGAAAATAAGTAGAGCCTGAACGCTCAAAGTAATAACCGGAATCTGGATACTCAATGTAAATGACCGGAGCCTGAACTCTCAATGTAATAACCTGAGTCTGGATACTCTATGAAAATAATAGGAGCCTGAGCGCTCAATGTAATAACCAGAGTCAGGATACTCCACAAAACTAACCGGAGCCTGTATGCTCAACGTAATAACCGGAGTCTGGATACTCAACAAAAATGACCGGAGCCTGAACACTCAACGTAATAACCGGAGTCCGGATACTCAACAGAAATGACTGGAGTCTGAACGCTCAACGTAATAACCGAAATATGGATACTGAACGAAAAGGACCGGAGCCTGAATGCTCAACGTAACAACCGGAGCCTGGATACTAAACGAAAATGATCGGAGCCTGAACGGTCAATGTAATAACCGGAGTCTGGATACTCAACGAAAATGACCGGAGCCTGAACACTCAAGGTAATAACCGGAGTCCGGATACTCAACGAAAATGACCGGAGTCTGAACGCTCAACGTAATAACCGAAGTCTGGATACTCAACGAAAAGGACAGAAGCCTGAATGCTCAACATAATAATCGGAGTCTGGATACTAAACGAAAATGATCGGAGCCTGAACGCTCAACATAATAACCGGAGTCTGGATACTCAACGAAAATAACTGGAGCCTAAACGCTCAACATAATAACCAGAGTCTGGATACTCAACGAAAATAACCAGAGCCTGAACGATCAACGTAATAACCGGAGTCTGGATACTCATCGAAAATAAGCGGAGTCTGAATGCGCAACATAATAACCGGAGTCTAGATACTCAATGTAAGGGACCGGAGCATGAACACTCAACGTAATAACCGGAGTACGGATACTCAATGAAAATGACTGGAGTCTGAACGCTCAATGTAATAACCGGAGTCTGGATACTCAACGAAAATTACCAGAGCCTGTACGCTCAACGTAATAACCAGAGTCTGGATACTAAACGAAAATGACAAGAGCCTGAACGCTCAACGTAATAACCGGAGTCTAGATACTCAACGAAAATAAGCGGAGCCTGAACGCTCAACGTAATAACCAGAGTCTGGATACTCAATGTAAAGGACCGGAGCCTAAACTCTCAACGTAATAACCGGAGTCTGGATACTCAACAAAATTAACCGGAGGTTGAACGCTCAATGTAATAACCGGAGTCTGGATACTCAACGAAAATAACCGGAACCTGAACACTCAATGTAATAACCGGAGTCTGGATACTCCACAAAAATGACTGGAGCCTGAACGCTCAACGTAATAATCGGAGTTTTGATACTGAACAAAAAGGACCAGAGCCTGAACGCTCAACGTAATAACCGTAGTCTGTATATTCAACGAAAATAACTGGAAGCTGAACGCTCAACGTAATAACCGGAGTCTGGATACTCAACAAAAATAACCGGAGCCTGAACTTTCAACGTAATAACCGGAGTGTGGATACTCAACGAAACTAACCGAAGCCTGTACGCTCAACGTAATAACCGGAGTCTGGATACTCAAAAAAAACGACTGGAGCCTGAACACTCAACGTAATAACCGGAGTCCGGATAGTCAACGAAAATGACCGGAGTCTGAACGCTCAACGTAATAACCGAAATATGGATACTAAACGAATAGGACCGGAGCCTGAATGCTCAACGTAATAACCGGAGTTTGGATACTCAACGAAAATAATAGGAGTCTGAACGCTCAACGTAATAACCGGAGTTTGGATACTCAACGAAAATAACCGGAACCTAAACTCTCAACGTAATAACCGGAGTCTGGATACTCAACGAAAATAACTGGAGCCTAAACGTTCAACATAATAACCAGAGTCTGGATACTCAACGAAAATAACCAGAGCCTGAACGATCAACGTAATAACCGGAGTCTGGATACTCATCGAAAATAATAGGAGTCTGAACGCTCAACGTAATAACCGGAGTCTGGATACTCAACGAAAATAACCGGAACCTAAACTCTCAACGTAATAACCGGAGTTTGGATACTCAACAAAATTAACCGGAGGCTGAACGCTCAATGTAATAACCGGAGTCTGGATATTCAACGAAATAACCGGAGCCTGAACACTAAATGTAATAACTGGAGTCTGGATACTCCACAAAAATGACTGGAGCCTGAACGCTCAACGTAATAATCGGAGTTTGGATACTGAACAAAAAGGACCAGAGCCTGAACGCTCAACGTAATAACCGTAGTCTGGATATTCAACGAAAATAACTGGAGCCTGAACGCTCAACGTAATAACCGGAGTCTGGATACTCAACAAAAATAACCGGAGCCTGAACTTTCAACTTAATTACCGGAGTCTGGATGCTCAACGAAACTAACCGGAGCCTGTACGCTCAACGTAATAACCGGAGTCTGGATACTCAACAAAAATGACCGGAGCCTGAACACTCAACGTAATAACCGGAGTCCGGATACTCAACGGAAATGACTGGAGTCTGAACGCTCAACGTAATAACCGAAATATGGATACTGAACGAAAAGGACCGGAGCCTGAATGCTCAACGTAACAACCGGAGCCTGGATACTAAACGAAAATGATCGGAGCCTGAACGGTCAATGTAATAACCGGAGTCTGGATACTCAACGAAAATGACCGGAGCCTGAACACTCAAGGTAATAACCGGAGTCCGGATACTCAACGAAAATGACTGGAGTCTGAACGCTCAACGTAATAACCGAAGTCAGGATACTCAACGAAAAGGGCAGAAGCCTGAATGCTCAACATAATAATCGGAGTCTGGATACTAAACGAAAATGATCGGAGCCTGAACGCTCAACATAATAACCGGAGTCTGGATACTCAACGAAAATAACTAGAGCCTAAACGCTCAACATAATAACCAGAGTCTGGATACTCAACGAAAATAACCAGAGCCTGAACGATCAACGTAATAACCGGAGTCTGGATACTCATCGAAAATAATAGGAGTCTGAACGCTCAACGTAATAACCGGAGTCTGGATACTCAACGAAAATAACCGGAACCTAAACTCTCAACGTAATAACCGGAGTTTGGATACTCAACAAAATTAACCGGAGGCTGAACGCTCAATGTAATAACCGGAGTCTGGATATTCAACGAAAATAACCGGAGCCTGAACACTAAATGTAATAACTGGAGTCTGGATACTCCACAAAAATGACTGGAGCCTGAACGCTCAACGTAATAATCGGAGTTTGGATACTGAACAAAAAGGACCAGAGCCTGAACGCTCAACGTAATAACCGTAGTCTGGATATTCAACGAAAATAACTGGAGCCTGAATGCTCAACGTAATAACCGGAGTCTGGATACTCAACAAAAATAACCGGAGCCTGAACTTTCAACTTAATTACCGGAGTCTGGATGCTCAACGAAACTAACCGGAGCCTGTACGCTCAACGTAATAACCGGAGTCTGGATACTCAACAAAAATGACCGGAGCCTGAACACTCAACGTAATAACCGGAGTCCGGATACTCAACGGAAATGACTGGAGTCTGAACGCTCAACGTAATAACCGAAATATGGATACTGAACGAAAAGGACCGGAGCCTGAATGCTCAACGTAACAACCGGAGCCTGGATACTAAACGAAAATGATCGGAGCCTGAACGGTCAATGTAATAACCGGAGTCTGGATACTCAACGAAAATGACCGGAGCCTGAACACTCAAGGTAATAACCGGAGTCCGGATACTCAACGAAAATGACCGGAGTCTGAACGCTCAACGTAATAACCGAAGTCTGGATACTCAACGAAAAGGATAGAAGCCTGAATGCTCAACATAATAATCGGAATCTGGATACTAAACGAAAATGATCGGAGCCTGAACGCTCAACATAATAACCGCAGTCTGGATACTCAACGAAAATAATTGGAGCCTAAACGCTCAACATAATAACCAGAGTCTGGATACTCAACGAAAATAACCAGAGCCTGAACGATCAACGTAATAACCGGAGTCTGGATACTCATCGAAAATAATAGGAGTCTGAACGCTCAACGTAATAACCAGAGTCTGGATACTCAACGAAAATAACCGGAACCTAAACTCTCAACGTAATAACCGGAGTTTGGATACTCAACAAAATTAACCGGAGGCTGAACGCTCAATGTAATAACCGGAGTCTGGATATTCAACGAAAATAACCGGAGCCTGAACACTAAATGTAATAACTGGAGTCTGGATACTCCACAAAAATGACTGGAGCCTGAACGCTCAACGTAATAATCGGAGTTTGGATACTGAACAAAAAGGACCAGAGCCTGAACGCTCAACGTAATAACCGTAGTCTGGATATTCAACGAAAATAACTGGAGCCTGAATGCTCAACGTAATAACCGGAGTCTGGATACTCAACAAAAATAACCGGAGCCTGAACTTTCAACTTAATTACCGGAGTCTGGATGCTCAACGAAACTAACCGGAGCCTGTACGCTCAACGTAATAACCGGAGTCTGGATACTCAACAAAAATGACCGGAGCCTGAACACTCAACGTAATAACCGGAGTCCGGATACTCAACGGAAATGACTGGAGTCTGAACGCTCAACGTAATAACCGAAATATGGATACTGAACGAAAAGGACCGGAGCCTGAATGCTCAACGTAACAACCGGAGCCTGGATACTAAACGAAAATGATCGGAGCCTGAACGGTCAATGTAATAACCGGAGTCTGGATACTCAACGAAAATGACCGGAGCCTGAACACTCAAGGTAATAACCGGAGTCCGGATACTCAACGAAAATGACCGGAGTCTGAACGCTCAACGTAATAACCGAAGTCTGGATGGATACTCAACGAAAAGGATAGAAGCCTGAATGCTCAACATAATAATCGGAATCTGGATACTAAACGAAAATGATCGGAGCCTGAACGCTCAACATAATAACCGCAGTCTGGATACTCAACGAAAATAATTGGAGCCTAAACGCTCAACATAATAACCAGAGTCTGGATACTCAACGAAAATAACCAGAGCCTGAACGATCAACGTAATAACCGGAGTCTGGATACTCATCGAAAATAATAGGAGTCTGAACGCTCAACGTAATAACCAGAGTCTGGATACTCAACGAAAATAACCGGAACCTAAACTCTCAACGTAATAACCGGAGTTTGGATACTCAACAAAATTAACCGGAGGCTGAACGCTCAATGTAATAACCGGAGTCTGGATATTCAACGAAAATAACCGGAGCCTGAACACTAAATGTAATAACTGGAGTCTGGATACTCCATAAAAATGACTGGAGCCTGAACGCTCAACGTAATAATCGGAGTTTGGATACTGAACAAAAAGGACCAGAGCCTGAACGCTCAACGTAATAACCGTAGTCTGGATATTCAACGAAAATAACTGGAGCCTGAACGCTCAACGTAATAACCAGAGTCTGGATACTCAACAAAAATAACCGGAGCCTGAACTTTCAACTTAATTACCGGAGTCTGGATGCTCAACGAAACTAACCGGAGCCTGTACGCTCAACGTAATAACCGGAGTCTGGATACTCAACAAAAATGACCGGAGCCTGAACACTCAACGTAATAACCGGAGTCCGGATACTCAATGAAAATGACTGGAGTCTGAACGCTCAATGTAATAACCGAAGTCTGGACACTCAACGAAAAGGACCGGAGCCTGAATGCTCAACGTAATAAGCAGAGTCTGGATACTAAACGAAAATGATCGGAGCCTGAACGCTCAACGTAATAACCGAAGTCTGGATACTCAACGAAAAGGACCTGAGCCTGAATGCTCAACGTAATAACCGGAGTCTGGATACTAAACGAAAATGATCAGAGCCTGAACGCTCAACGTAATAACCGGAGTCTGGATACTCAACGAAAATAACTGGAGCCTAAACGATCAACGTATTGACCAGAGTCTTGATACTCAACGAAAATAACCAGAGCCTGAAAGCTCAACGTAATAACCGGAGTCTGGATACTCAACGAAAATAACCAAAGCCTGAACGCTCAACGTAATAACCAGAGCCTGGATACTCAATGTAAAGGACCAGAGCCTAAACTCTCAACGTAATAACCGGAGTCTGGACACTCAACGAAAATAACCAGAGCCTGAATGCTAAACGTAATATCCGGAGTCTGGATAGTCAACGAAAATAAGTAGAGCCTGAACGCTCAAAGTAATAACCGGAATCTGGATACTCAATGTAAATGACCGGAGCCTGAACTCTCAATGTAATAACCTGAGTCTGGATACTCTATGAAAATAATAGGAGCCTGAGCGCTCAATGTAATAACCAGAGTCAGGATACTCCACAAAACTAACCGGAGCCTGTATGCTCAACGTAATAACCGGAGTCTGGATACTCAACAAAAATGACCGGAGCCTGAACACTCAACGTAATAACCGGAGTCCGGATACTCAACAGAAATGACTGGAGTCTGAACGCTCAACGTAATAACCGAAATATGGATACTGAACGAAAAGGACCGGAGCCTGAATGCTCAACGTAACAACCGGAGCCTGGATACTAAACGAAAATGATCGGAGCCTGAACGGTCAATGTAATAACCGGAGTCTGGATACTCAACGAAAATGACCGGAGCCTGAACACTCAAGGTAATAACCGGAGTCCGGATACTCAACGAAAATGACCGGAGTCTGAACGCTCAACGTAATAACCGAAGTCTGGATACTCAACGAAAAGGACAGAAGCCTGAATGCTCAACATAATAATCGGAGTCTGGATACTAAACGAAAATGATCAGAGCCTGAACGCTCAACATAATAACCGGAGTCTGGATACTCAACGAAAATAACTGGAGCCTAAACGCTCAACATAATAACCAGAGTCTGGATACTCAACGAAAATAACCAGAGCCTGAACGATCAACGTAATAACCGGAGTCTGGATACTCATCGAAAATAAGCGGAGTCTGAATGCGCAACATAATAACCGGAGTCTAGATACTCAATGTAAGGGACCGGAGCATGAACACTCAACGTAATAACCGGAGTACGGATACTCAATGAAAATGACTGGAGTCTGAACGCTCAATGTAATAACCGGAGTCTGGATACTCAACGAAAATTACCAGAGCCTGTACGCTCAACGTAATAACCAGAGTCTGGATACTAAACGAAAATGACAAGAGCCTGAACGCTCAACGTAATAACCGGAGTCTAGATACTCAACGAAAATAAGCGGAGCCTGAACGCTCAACGTAATAACCAGAGTCTGGATACTCAATGTAAAGGACCGGAGCCTAAACTCTCAACGTAATAACCGGAGTCTGGATACTCAACAAAATTAACCGGAGGTTGAACGCTCAATGTAATAACCGGAGTCTGGATACTCAACGAAAATAACCGGAACCTGAACACTCAATGTAATAACCGGAGTCTGGATACTCCACAAAAATGATTGGAGCCTGAACGCTCAACGTAATAATCGGAGTTTTGATACTGAACAAAAAGGACCAGAGCCTGAACGCTCAACGTAATAACCGTAGTCTGTATATTCAACGAAAATAACTGGAAGCTGAACGCTCAACGTAATAACCGGAGTCTAGATACTCAACAAAAATAACCGGAGCCTGAACTTTCAACGTAATAACCGGAGTGTGGATACTCAACGAAACTAACCGAAGCCTGTACGCTCAACGTAATAACCGGAGTCTGGATACTCAAAAAAAATGACTGGAGCCTGAACACTCAACGTAATAACCGGAGTCCGGATAGTCAACGAAAATGACCGGAGTCTGAACGCTCAACGTAATAACCGAAATATGGATACTAAACGAATAGGACCGGAGCCTGAATGCTCAACGTAATAACCGGAGTTTGGATACTAAACGAAAATGATCGGAGCCTGAACGCTCAATGTAATAACCGGAGTCTGGATACTCAACGAAAATGACCGGAGCCTGAACACTTAACGTAATAACCAGAGTCCGGATACTCAACGAAAATGATCGGAGTCTGAACGCTAGACGTAATAGCCGAAGTCTGGATACTCAATGTAAAGGACCGAAGCCTGAATGCTCAACGTAATAATCAGAGTTTGGATACTAAACGAAAATGATCGGAGCCTGAACCCTCAACGTAATAACCAGAGTCAGGATACTCATTGAAAATAACTGGAGAATAAACGCTCAACATAATATCCAGAGTCTGGATACTCAACAAAAATAACCAGAGCCTGAACGATTAACGTAATAACCGGAGTCTGGATACTCATCGAAAATAAGCGGAGCCTGAATGCTCAACATAATAACCGGAGTCTAGATACTCAATGTAAGGGACCGGAGCATGAACACTCAACGTAATAACCGGAGTCCGGATACTCAACGGAAATGACTGGAGTCTGAACGCTCAATGTAATAACCGAAGTCTGGATACTCAACGAAAAGGACCGGAGCCTGAACGCTCAACGTAATTACAAGAGTCTGGATACTAAACGAAAATGATCGGAGCCTAAACGCTCAATGTAATAACCTGAGTCTAGATACTCAATGAAAATAACTGGAGGCTGAACGCTCAATGTAATAACCGGAGTCTGGATTCTCAACAAAAATAACCGGAGCCTAAACGCTCAACGTAATAACTGGAGTCTGGATACTAAAAAAAAATGACCGGAGCCTGAACACTCAACGTAATAACCGGAGTCCGGATACTCAACAAAAATGACCGGAGTCTGAACGCTCAACGTAATAACCGAAGTTTGGATACTCAACGAAAAGGACCGAAGCCTGAATGCTCAACATAATAATCGGAGTCTGGATACTAAACGAAAATGATCGGAGCCTGAACGCTCAACATAATAACCGGAGTCTGGATACTCAACGAAAATAACTGGATCCTAAACAATCAACATAATAACCAGAGTCTGGATACTCAACGAAAATAACCAGAGCCTGAACGCTCAACGTAATAACCAGAGTCTGGATACTCAACGAAAATAAGCGGAGCCTGAATGCTCAACATAATAACCGGAGTCTAGATACTCAATGTAAGGGACCGGAGCATGAACACTCAACGTAATAACCGGAGTCCGGATACTCAACGAAAATGACTGGAGTCTGAACGCTCAATGTAATAACCGGAGTCTGGATACTCAACAAAAATTACCGGAGCCTGAACGCTCAACGTAATAACCAGATTCTGGAGACTCAACGAAAATAACCAGAGCCTGAACGCTCAACGTAATAACCGGAGTCTGGATACTCAACGAAAATAAGCGGAGCCTGAACGCTCAACGTAATAACCGGAGTCTGGATACTCAATGTAAAGGACCGGAGCATGAACTCTCAACGTAATAACCTAAGTCTGGATACTCAACGAAAATAATAGGAGTCTGAACGCTCAACGTAATAACCGGAGTCTGTATACTCAACGAAAATAACCGGAGCCCAAACTCTCAATGTAATAACCGGAGTCTGGATACTCAACAAAATTAACCGGAGGTTGAACACTCAATGTAATAACCGGAGTCTGGATACTCAACGAAAATAACCGGAGCCTGAACACTCAATGTAATAACCGGAGTCTGGATACTCCACAAAAGTGACTGGAGCCTGAACGCTAAACGTAATAATCGGAGTTTGGATACTGAACAAAAAGGACCAGAGCCTGAACGCTCAACGTAATAACCGTAGTCTGGATATTCAACGAAAATAACTGGAGCCTGAACGCTCAACGTAATAACCGGAGTCTGGATACTCAACAAAAATAACCGGAGCCTGAACTTTCAACGTGATAACCGGAGTGTGGATACTCAACGAAACTAACCGAAGCCTGTACGCTCAACGTAATAACCGGAGTCTGGATACTCAACAAAAATGACCGGAGCCTGAACACTCAACGTAATAACGGGAGTCCGGATAGTCAACAAAAATGACCGGAGTCTGAATGCTCAACGTAATAACCGAAATATGGATACTGAACGAAAAGGACCGGAGCCTGAATGCTCAACGTAACAACCGGAGCCTGGATACTCAACGAAAATGACCGGAGCCTGAACACTCAACGTAATAACCGGAGTCCGGATACTCAACGAAAATGACCGGAGTCTGAATGCTCAACGTAATAACCGAAGTCTGGATACTCAACGAAAAGGACCGAATCCTGAATGCTCAACATAATAATCGGAGTCTGGATACTAAACAAAAATGATCGGAGCCTGAACGCTCAACATAATAACCGGAGTCTGGATACTCAACGAAAATAACTGGAGCCTAAACGCTCAACATAATAACCAGAGTCTGGATACTCAACGAAAATAACCGGAGCCTGAACGATCAACGTAATAACCGGAGTCTGGATACTCATCGAAAATAAGCGGAGCCTGAATGCTCAACATAATAACCGGAGTCTAGATACTCAATGTAGGGGACCGGAGCATGAACACTCAACGTAATAACCAGAGTCCGGATACTCAACGAAAATGACTGGAGTCTGAACGCTCAATGTAATAACCGGAGTCTGGATACTCAACGAAAATAAGCGGAGCCTGAATGCTCAACCTAATAACCGGAGTCTAGATACTCAATATAAAGGACTGGAGCATGAACACTCAACGTAATAACCGGAGTCCGGATACTCAATGAAAATGACTGGAGTCTGAACGCTCAATGTAATAACCGGAGTCTGGATACTCAACAAAAATTACCGGAGCCTGAACGCTCAACGTAATAACCAGATTCTGGAGACTCAACGAAAATAACCAGAGCCTGAACGCTCAACGTAATAACCGAAGTCTGGATACTCAACGAAAATAAGCGGAGCCTGAACGCTCAACGTAATAACCGGAGTCTGGATACTCAATGTAAAGGACCGGAGCATGAACTCTCAACGTAATAACCTAAGTCTGGATACTCAACGAAAATAATAGGAGTCTGAACGCTCAACGTAATAACCGGAGTCTGTATACTCAACGAAAATAACCGGAGCCTAAACTCTCAACGTAATAACCGGAGTCTGGATACTCAACAAAATTAACCGGAGGTTGAACACTCAATGTAATAACCGGAGTCTGGATACTCAACGAAAATAACCGGAGCCTGAACACTCAATGTAATAACCGGAGTCTGGATACTCCACAAAAGTGACTGGAGCCTGAACGCTAAACGTAATAATCGGAGTTTGGATACTGAACAAAAAGGACCAGAGCCTGAACGCTCAACGTAATAACCGTAGTCTGGATATTCAACGAAAATAACTGGAGCCTGAACGCTCAACGTAATAACCGGAGTCTGGATACTCAACAAAAATAACCGGAGCCTGAACTTTCAACGTAATAACCGGAGTGTGGATACTCAACGAAACTAACTGAAGCCTGTACGCTCAACGTAATAACCGGAGTCTGGATACTCAACAAAAATGACCAGAGCCTGAACACTCAACGTAATAACGGGAGTCCGGATAGTCAACAAAAATGACTGGAGTCTGAATGCTCAACGTAATAACCGAAATATGGATACTGAACGAAAAGGACCGGAGCCTGAATGCTCAACGTAACAACCGGAGCCTGGATACTCAACGAAAATGACCGGAGCCTGAACACTCAACGTAATAACCGGAGTCCGGATACTCAACAAAAATGACCGGAGTCTGAACGCTCAACGTAATAACCGAAGTCTGGATACTCAACGAAAAGGACCGAAGCCTGAATGCTCAACATAATAATCGGAGTCTGGATACTAAACAAAAATGATCGGAGCCTGAACGCTCAACATAATAACCGGAGTCTGGATACTCAACGAAAATAACTGGAGCCTAAACGCTCAACATAATAACCAGAGTCTGGATACTCAACGAAAATAACCAGAGGCTGAACGATCAACGTAATAACCGGAGTCTGGATACTCATCGAAAATAAGCGGAGCCTGAATGCTCAACACAATAACCGGAGTCTAGATACTCAATGTAAGGGACCGGAGCATGAACACTCAACGTAATAACCAGAGTCCGGATACTCAACGAAAATGACTGGAGTCTGAACGCTCAATGTAATAACCGGAGCCTGGATACTCAACGAAAATTACCAGAGCCTGAACGCTCAACGTAATAACCAGAGTCTGGATACTCAACGAAAATGACCAGAGCCTGAACGCTCAACGTAATAACCGGAGTCTGGCTACTCAACGAAAATAAGCGGAGCCTGAACGCTCAACGTAATAACCGGAGTCTGGATACTCAACGTAAAGGACCGGAGCATGAACTCTCAACGTAATAACCGGAGTCTGGATACTCAACGAAAATAACCGGAGCCTAAACTCTCAACGTAATAACCGGAGTCTGGATACTCAACAAAATTAACCGGAGGTTGAACGCTCAATGTAATAACCGGAGTCTGGATACTGAACGAAAATAACCGGAACCTGAACACTCAATGTAATAACCGGAGTCTGGATACTCCACAAAAATGACTGGAGCCTGAACGCTCAACGTAATAATCGGAGTTTGGATACTGAACAAAAAGGACCAGAGCCTGAACGCTCAACGTAATAACCGTAGTCTGTATATTCAATGAAAATAACTGGAGCCTGAATGCTCAACGTAATAACCGGAGTCTGGATACTCAACAAAAATAACCGGAGCCTAAACTTTCAACGTAATAACCGGAGTGTGGATACTCAACGAAACTAACCGGAGCCTGTACGCTCAACGTAATAACCGGAGTCTGGATACTCAAAAAAAAATGACCGGAGCCTGAACACTCAACGTAATAACCGGAGTCCGGATAGTCAACGAAAATGACCGGAGTCTGAACGCTCAACGTAATAACCAAAATATGGATACTGAACGAAAAGGACCGGAGGCTGAATGCTCAACGTAATAACCGGAGTCTGGATACTAAACGAAAATGATCGGAGCCTGAACGCTCAACGTAATAACCGGAGTCTGGATACTCAATGTAAGGGATCGGAGCCTGAACACTCAACGTAATAACCGGAGTCCGGATACTCGACGAAAATGACTGGAGTCTGAACACTCAATGTAATAACCGGAGTCTGGATACTCAACGAAAATTACCAGAGCCTGAACACTCAATGTAATAACCAGAGTCTGGAGACTCAACGAAAATAACCAGAGCCTGAACGCTCAACGTAATAACCGTAGTCTGGATACTCAACAAAAATAAGCGGAGCCTGAACGCTCAACGTAATAACCGGAGTCTGGATACTCAATGTAAAGGACCGGAGCATGAACTCTCAACGTAATAACCGGAGTCTGGATACTCAACAAAAATAATAGGAGTCAGAACGCTCAACGTAATAACCGGAGTCTGGATACTCAACAAAAATAACCGGAGCCTAAACTCTCAATGTAATAACCGGAGTCTGGATACTCAAAAAAATTAACCGGAGGCTGAACGCTCAATGTAATAACCGGAGTCTGGATACTCAATGATAATAACCGGAGCCTGAACACTCAATGTAATAACCGGAGTCTGGATACTCCACAAAAATGACTGGAGCCTGAACGCTCAACGTAATAATCGGAGTTTAGATACTGAACAAAAAGGACCAGAGCCTGAACGCTCAACGTAATAACCGTAGTCTGGATATTCAACGAAAATAACAGGAGCCGGAACGCTCAACGTAATAACCGGAGTCTGGATACTCAACAAAAATAACCGGAGCCTGAACTTTCAACGTAATAACCGGAGTCTGGATACTCAACGAAACTACCCGGAGCCTGTACGCTCAATGTAATAACCTGAGTCTGGATACTCAACAAAAATGACCGGAGCATGAACACTCAACGTAATAACCAGAGTCCGGATAGTCAACGAAAATGACCGGAGTCTGAACGCTCAACGTAATAACCGAAATATGGATACTGAACGAAAAGGACCGGAGCCTGAATGCTCAACATAATAACCAGAGTCTGGATACTAAACGAAAATGATCGGAGCCTGAACGCTCAACGTAATAACCGGAGTTTGGATACTCAACAAAAATGACCGGAGCCTGAACACTCAACGTAATAACCAGAGTCCGGATACTCAACGAAAATGACCGGAGTCTGAACGCTCAACGTAATAAGCGAAGTCTGGATACTCAACGAAAAGGACCGAAGCCTGAATGCTCAACGTAATAATCAGAGTCTGGATACTAAACGAAAATGATCGGAGCCTGAACCCTCAACGTAATAACCAGAGTCAGGATACTCAACAAAAATAACTGGAGCCTAAACGCTCAACATAATAACCAGAGTCTGGATACTCAACGAAAATAACCAGAGCCTGAACGATCAACGTAATAACCGGAGTCTGGATACTCATCGAAAATAAGCGGAGCCTGAACGCTCAACGTAATAACCGGAGTCTGGATACTCAATGTAAAGGACCGGAGCCTGAACACTCAACGTAATAACCGGAGTCTGGATACTCAACGAAAATGACTGGAGTCTGAACGCTCAATGTAATAACCAAAGTCTGGATACACAACAAAAAGGACTGGAGCATGAACGCTCAATGTAATAACCAGAGTCTGGATACTAAACGAAAATGATCGGAGCCTGAACGCTCAATGTAATAACCTGAGTCTGGATTCTCAACGCAAATAACCGGAGCCTGAACGCTCAATGTAATAACCGGAGTCTGGATACCCCACGAAAAAGACTGGAGCCTGAATGCTCAACGTAATAATCGGAGTTTGGATACTGAACAAAAAGGACCAGAGCCTGAACGCTCAACGTAATAACCGGAGTCTAGATATTCAACAAAAATAACCGGAGTCCGAACGCTCAACGTGATAACTAGAGTCTGGATACTCAACAAAAATAAACAGAGCCTGAACTTTCAACGTAATAACCGCAGTCTGGATACTCAACGAGAATAACCGGAGCCTGAACGCCCAACGTAATAACCGAAGTCTGGATACTCAACATAAATGACCGGAGCCTGAACACTCAACGTAATAACTGAAATATGGATACACAATGAAAAGGACCGAAGCCTGAATACTCAACATAATAACCGGAGTCTGGATACTAAACGAAAATGATCTGAGCCTGAACACCCAACGTAATAACCGGAGTCTAGATACTCAACGAAAATAACTGGAGCCTAAACGCTCAACGTAATAACCAGAGTCTGGATACTCAACAAAAATAACCAGAGCCTGAACGCTCAACGTAATAACCGGAGTCTGGATACTCAATGAAAATAAGCGGAGCCTGAACGCTCAACGTAATAACCGGAGTCTGGATACTTAATGTAAAGGACCGGAGCCTAAACTCTCATCCTAATAACCGGAGTCTGGACACTCAACAAAAATAACCAGAGCCTGAATGCTCAACATAATATCCGGAGTCTGGATACTCAACGAAAATAAGTGGAGCCTGAACGCTCAACGTAATAACCGAAGTCTGGATACTCAATGTAAAGGACCAGAGCCTGAACGCTCAACGTAATAACCGGAGTCTGGATACTCAACAAAAATAACCGGGGCCTGAACGCTCATCGTAATAACCGGAGTCCGGATACTCAACGAAAATGACCGGAGTCTGAACGCTCAACGTAATAACCGGAGTCTGGATACTCAATGAAAAGGATCGGAGCCTGAATGCTCAACGTAATAACCGGAGTCTGGATACTAAACAAAAATGAGCAGAGCCTGAACGCTCAATGTAATACCCGGAGTCTGGATACTCAACGAAAATAACCGGAGCCTAAATGCTCAACGTAATAACTGGAGTTTGGATACTAAACGAAAATAAGCGGAGCTTGAACGCTCAACGTAATAACCGAAGTCTGAATACTCAATGTAAAGGACCGGAGCCTGGACTCTTAACGTAATAACCGGAGTCTTGATACTCAACGAAAATATCCGGAGCCTAAACGCTCAACATAATAACCAGAGTCTGGATACTCAAAAAATTAAATGAAGGCTGAACGCTCAATGTAATAACCAGAGTCTGGATACTCAACGAAAATAACCGGAGCCTGAACGCTCAATGTAATAACTAGAGTCTAGATACTCCACGAAAATGACCGGAGCCTGAACGCTCAACGTAATAATCAGAGTCTGGATACTGAACAAAAAGGACAGGAGCCTAAACGCTCAACGTAATAATCGGAGTTTGGATATTTAACGAAAATAACGGGAGCCTGAATGCTCAACGTAATAACCAGAGTCTGGATACTCAACAAAAATAACCGGAGCCAGAACTAGAAACGTAATAACCGGAGTCTGGATACTCAACGAAAATAACTGGAGCCTGAACGCTCAAAGTAATAACCGAAGTCTGGATACTCAACGAAAAGGACCGGAGCCTGAATGCTCAACGTAATAACCAGAGTCTGGATACTAAACGAAAATGATCGGAGCCTGAGCGCTCAACATAATAACCGGAGTTTGGATACTCAACGAAAATAACTGGAGGCTGAACGCTCAACGTAATAACCAGAGTCTGGATACTCAACGAAAATAACCAGAGCCTGAATGCTCAACATAATAACCAGAGTCTGGATACTCAATGTACAGGACCAAAGCCTGAACTCTCAACGTAATAACCGGAGTCTGGACACTCTACGAAAATAACCAGAGCCTGAATGCTCAAAGTAATATCCGGAGTCTGGATAGTCAACGAAAATAAGTGGAGCTTGAACGCTCAAAGTGATAACCGAAATCTGGATACTCAATGTAAAGGACCAGAGCGTAAACTTTCAATGTAATAACCTGAGTCTGGATACTCTATGAAAATAATAGGAGCCTGAACGCTCAACATAATAACCGGAGTCTGGATACTCCACGAAAATGACCGGAGCGTGAACGCTCAACATAATAATCAGAGTCTGGATACTGAACAAAAAGGACAGGAGCCTGAATGCTCAATGTAATAACCGGAGTCTGGATACTCAATGAAAATGACGGGAGGCTGAACGCTCAACGTAATAACCGGAGTCAGGATATTCAACGAAAATAACCGGAGCCTGAACGCTCAACGTAATAACCGGAGTCTGGATACTCAACAAAAATACCCAGAGCCTGAACTTTCAACGTAATAACTGGAGTCTGGATACTCAACGAAAATAACCGGAGCGTGAACGCTCAACATAATAACCGGTGTCTGGATACTCAACAAAAATGACCGGAGCCTGAACACTCAACGTAATAACCGGAGTCCGGATACTCAGTAAAAATCACCGGAGTTAGAACGCTCATCGTAATAACCGAAATATGGATACTCAACGAAAAGGACCGAAGCCTGAATGCTCAACGTAATAACCGGAGTCTGGATACTAAACGAAAATGATCGGAGCCTGAACCCTCAACGTAATAACCAGAGTCAGGATACTCAACGAAAATAACTGGAGCCTAAACGCTCAACATAATAACCAGAGTCTGGATACTCAACGAAAATGACCGGAGCCTGAATGCTCAACGTAATATCCGGAGTCTGGATACTCAATGAAAATAAGTGGAGCCTGAACGCTCAACGTAATAACCGGAGTCTGGATACTCAATGTAAAGGACCAGAGCCTTAACTCTCAACTAATAACCTGAGTCTGGATACTCAATGAAAATAACAGGAGCCTGAACGCTCAACGTAATAACCTGAGTCAGGATACTCAACAAAAATAACCGGGGCCTAAACTCTCATCGTAATAACCGGAGTCCGGATACTCAACGAAAATGACCGGAGTCTGAAAGCTCAACGTAATAACCGGAGTTTGGATACTCAACGAAAAGGATCGGAGCCTGAATGCTCAACGTAATAACCGGAGTCTGGATATTAAACGAAAATGATCGGAGCCTGAACGCTCAACGTAATACCAGGAGTCTGGATACTCAACGAAAATAACCGGAGTCTAAACGCTCAACGTAATAACTGGAGTCTGGATACAAAACGAAAATAAGCGGAGCCTGAACGCTCAATGTAATAACCAGAGTCTGAATACTCAATGTAAAGGACCGAAGCCTGAACTCTCAACGTAATAACCGGAGTCTGGATACTCAACGGAAATATCCGGAGCCTAAACGCTCAGCGTAATAACCGGAGTCTGGATACTCAACAAAATTAACTGGAGGCTAAACGGTCAATGTAATAACCAGAGTCTGGATACTCAACGAAAATAATCGGAGCCTGAACGCTCAATGTAATAATTGGAGTATGGATACTCCACGAAAATGACCGGAGCCTGAACACTCAACGTAATAATCGGAGTCTGGATACTGAACAAAAAGGACAGGAGCCTGAACGCTCAACGTAATAACCGGAGTCTGGATATTTAACGAAAATAACCGGAGCCTGAACGCTCAACATAATAACCGGAGTCTGGATACTCAACAAAAATAGCCGGAGCCAGAACTTGCAACGTAATAACCGGAGTCTAGATACTCAACGAAAATAACCGGAGCCTGAACGCTCAACGTAATAACCGAAGTCTGGATACTAAACAAAAAGGACCGGAGCCTGAATTCTCAACATAATAACCGGAGTCTGGATACTCAATAAAAATAACAGGAGCCTGAACGCTCAACGTAATAACCAGAGTCTGGATACTCAACGAAAATAACCAGAGCCTGGATGCTCAACATAATAACGGGAGTCTGGATACTCAATGTAAAGGAACAATGCCTGAACTCTTAATGTAATAACCAGAGTCTGGACACTCTACGAAAATAAGTGGAGCCTGAATGCTCAAAGTAATAATCGGAATCTGGACACTCAATGTAAAGTACCAGAGCCTGAACTCTCAATGTAATAACCTGAGTCTGGATACTCTATGAAAACAATAGGAGCCTGAACGCTCAACATAATAACCGGAGCCTGGATACTCCACGAAAATGACCGGAGCATGAACGCTCAATGTAATAATCGGAGTCTGGATACTGAACAAAAAGGACAGGAGCCTGAACGCTCAACGTAATAACCGGAGTCTGGATACTCAATAAAAATAACAGGAGCCTGAACGCTCAACGTAATAACCGGAGTCTGGATACTCAACGAAAATAACAGGAGTCTGAATGCTCAACGTAATAATCGGAGTCGGGATACTAAACGAAAATGATCAGAGCCTGAACGTTCAACGTAATACCCGGAGTCTGGATACTCAACGAAAATAACCGGAGCCTAAACGCTCAACGTAATAACCGGAGTCTGGATACTAAACGAAAATAAGCGGAGCCTAATCGCTCAACGTAATAACCGAAGTATACTCAATGTAAAGGACTGGAGGTTGAACTCTCAACGTAATAACCGGAGTCTGGATACTCAACGAAAATAACAGGAGTTTGAACGCTCAAAGTAATAACCGGAGTATGGATACTCAACAAAAATATCCGAAGCCTAAACGCTCAACGTAATAAGCGGAGTCTAGATACTCAACAAAATTAACCGGAGGCTTAACGCTCAATGTAATAACCAGAGTCTGGATACTCAACGAAAATAACTGGAGGCTGAACGCTCAATGTAAAAACCGGAGTCTGGATACTCAACGAAAATAACTGGAGCCTGAACGCTCAACGTAATAACCGGAGTCTGGATACTCAACAAAAATGACTGGAGCCTGAACACTCAACGTAATAACCGGAGTCTGAATACTCAACGAATATGACCGGAGTCTGAACGCTCAACGTAATAACCGAAGTCTGGATACTCAATGAAAAGGACCGGAGCCTGAATACTTAACGTAATAACCGGAGTCTGGATACTAAACGAAAATGATCGGAGCCTGAACGCTCAACGTAATAACCGGAGTCTGGATACTCAACGAAAATAACTGGAGCCTAAATGCTCAACGTAATAACCAGAGTTTGGATACTCAACGAAAGTAACCAGAGCCTGAACGCTCAACGTAATAACCAGAGTCTGGATACTCAACGAAAATAAGCGGAGCCTGAACGCTCAACGTAATAACCAGACTCTGGATACTCAATGTAAAGGACCGGAGCCTGAACTTTCAACGTAATAACCGGAGTCTGGACACTCAATGAAAATAACCAGAGCCTGAATGCTCAACGTAATATCCGGAATATGGATACTCAATGAAAGTAAGTGGAGCCTGAACGCTCAACGTAATAACTAGTGTCTGGATACTGAATGTAAAGGACCGGAGCCTGAATTGTCAAGGTAATAACCTGAGTCTGGATACTCAATGAAAATAACAGGAGCCTGAATGCTTAACGTAATAACCGGAGTCTGGATACTCAACGAAAATAACAGGAGCCTGAACGCTCAACGTAATAACTGGAGTCTGGATACTCAACGAAAATAACATGAGTCTGAATGCTCAACGTAATAACCGGAGTCTGGATACTCAATGAAAATATCCGGAGCCTAAACGCTCAACGTAATAACTGGAATCTGGATACTCAACGAAAATAACCGTAGCCCGAACGCTCAATGTAATAACCGGAGTCTGGATACTCTACGAAAATGAACGGAGCCTAAACGCTCAACGTAATAATCGGAGTCTGGATACTAAACGAAAATGATCAGAGCCTGAACGTTCAACGTAATACCCGGAGTCTGGATACTCAACGAAAATAACCGGAGCCTAAACGCTCAACGTAATAACCGGAGTCTGGATACTAAACGAAAATAAGCGGAGCCTAAACGCCCAACGTAATAACCGAAGTCTGAATACTCAATGTAAAGGACTGGAGGCTGAACTCTCAACGTAATAACCGGAGTCTGGATAGTCAACGAAAATAACAGGAGTCTGAACGCTCAACGTAATAACCGGAGTATGGATACTCAACAAAAATATCCGGAGCCTAAACGCTCAACGTAATAACCGGAGTCTGGATACTCAACAAAATTAACCGGGGCTTAACGCTCAATGTAATAACCAGAGTGTGGATACTCAACGAAAATAACTGGAGGTTGAACGCTCAATGTAAAAACTGGAGTCTGGATACTCAACGAAAATAACCGGAGCCTGAACGCTCAACGTAATAACCGGAGTCTGGATACTCAACAAAAATGACTGGAGCCTGAACACTCAACGTAATAACCGGACTCCGAATACTCAACGAATATGACCGGAGTCTGAACGCTCAACGTAATAACCGAAGTCTGGGTACTCAATGAAAAGTACCGGAGCCTGAATGCTTAACGTAATAACCGGAGTCTGGATACTAAACGAAAATGATCGGAGCCTGAACGCTCAACGTAATAACCGGAGTCTGGATACTCAACGAAAATAACTGGAGCCTAGACGCTCAACGTAATAACCAGAGTCTGGATACTCAACGAAAATAACCAGAGCTTGAACGCTCAACGTAATAACCAGACTCTGGATACTCAATGTAAAGGACCGGAGCCTTAACTTTCAACGTAATAACCGGAGTCTGGACACTCAATAAAAATAACCAGAGCCTGAATGCTCAACGTAATATCCGGAGTCTGGATACTCAATGAAAATAAGTGGAGCCTGAACGCTCAACGTAATAACCGGAGTCTGGATACTGAATGTAAAGGACCGGAGCCTGAACTGTCAACGTAATAACCTGAGTCTGGATACTCAATGAAAATAACAGGAGCCTGAATGCTAAACGTAATAACCGGAGTCTGAATACTCAACGAAAATAACAGGAGCCTGACTGCTCAACGTAATAACCGGAGTCTGGATACTCAAAGAAAATAACAGGAGTCTGAACGCTCAACGTAATAACCGGAGTCTGGATACTCAACAAAAATATCCGGAGCCTAAACGCACAACGTAATAACCAGAGTCTGGATACTCAACAAAATTAACCGGAGGCTGAACACTCAATGTAATAACCAGAGTCTGGATACTCAACGAAAATAACCGGAGCCTGAACGCTCAACGTAATAATCGGAGTCTGGATACTGAACAAAAAGGACAGGAGCCTGAACGCTCAACATAATAATCGGAGTCTGGATATTTTAGAAAATAACCGGAGCCTAAACGCTCAACGTAATAACCGGAGTCTGGATACTCAACAAAAATAACCGGAGCCAGAAATTTCAACGTAATAACCGGAGTATGGATACTCAACGAAAATAACCGGAGCCTTAACGCTCAACGTGATAACCGGAGTCCGGATACTCAACGAAAATGACCGGAGTATGAACGCTCAACGTAATAATCGAAGTCTGGATACTCAACGAAAAGGACCGGAGCCTGAATGCTCAACGTGATAACCGGAGTCTGGATACTAAACGAAAATGATCGGAGCTTGAACGCTCAACGTAATAATCGGAGTCTGGATACTGAACAAAAAGGACAGGAGCCTGAACACTCACCGTAATAATCAGAGTCTGGATATTTAGCGAAAATAACCGGAGCCTGAACGCTCAACGTAATAACCGGAGTCTGGATTCTCAACAAAAATAACCGGAGCCAGAACTTTCAACGTAATAACCGGAGTCTGGATACTCAACGAAAATAACCAGAGCCTGAATGCTCAACGTAATAACCGGAGTCCGGATACTCAACGAAAATGACTGGAGTCTGAATGCTCAACGTAATAACCGAAGTCTGGATACTCAACGAAAAGGACCGGAGCCTGAATGCTCAACGTGATAACCGGAGTCTGGATACTAAACGAAAATGATCGGAGCCTGAACGCTCAACATAATAACCGGAGTCTGGTTACTCAACGAAAATAACTAGAAGCTGAACGCTCAACGTAATAACCAGAGTCTGGATACTCAACGAAAATAACCAGAGCCTGGATGCTCAACATAATAACCGGAGTCTGGATACTCAATGTAAAGGACCAGAGCCTGAACTCTCAACGTAATAACCGGAGTCTAGACACTCTACGAAAATAACCAGAGCCTGAATGCGCAAAGTAATATCAGGAGTCTGGATAGTAAACGAAAATAAGTGGAGCCTGAACGCTCAAAGTAATAACCGGAATTTGGATACTTAATGTAAAGGACCAGAGCCTGAACTCTCAATGTAATAAACTGAGTCTGGATACTCTATGAAAATAATATGAGCCTGAACGTTCAACGTAATAACCGGAGTCTAGATACTCCACGAAAATGACCCGAGCCTGAACGCTCAACGTAATAACTGTAGTTCGGATACTTAACGAAAATGACGGGAGCCTGAACGCTCAATGTAATAACCGAAATCTGGATACACAACGAAAAGGACCGAAGCCTGAATGCTCAACGTGATAACCGGAGTCTGGATACTAAACGAAAATGATCGGAGCCTGAACGTTCAACGTAATAATTAGAGTCTGGATATTGAAGAAAAAGGACAGGAGCCTGAACGCTCAACATAATAATCGGAGTCTGGATATTTAACGAAAATAACCGGAGCCTGAACGCTCAACGTAATAACCGGAGTCTGGATTCTCAACAAAAATAACCGGAGCCAGAACTTTAAACGTAATAACCGGAGTCTGGATACTCAACAAAAATAACCAGAGCCTGAACGCTCAACGTAATAACCGGAGTCCGGATACTCAACGAAAATGACCGGAGTCTGAACGCTCAACGTAATAACCGAAGTCTGGATACTCAACGAAAAGGACCGGAGCCTGAATGCTCAACATGATAACCGGAGTCTGGATAATAAACGAAAATGATCGGAGCCTGAACGCTCAATGTAATAACCTGAGTCTGGATTCTCAACGCAAATAACCGGAGCCTGAACGCTCAATGTAATAACCGGAGTCTGGATACTCCACGAAAAAGACTGGAGCCTGAACGCTCAACGTAATAATCGGAGTTTGGATACTGAACAAAAAGGACCAGAGCCTGAACGCTCAACGTAATAACCGGAGTCTGGATATTCAACAAAAATAACCGGAGTCTGAACGCTCAACGTGATAACAGAGCCTGAACTTTCAACGTAATAACCGGAGTCTGGATACTCAACGAGAATAACCGGAGCCTGAACGCCCAACGTAATAACCGAAGTCTGGATACTCAACAAAAATGACCGGAGCCTGAACACTCAACGTAATAACTGAAATATGGATACACAATGAAAAGGACCGAAGCCTGAATACTCAACATAATAACCGGAGTCTGGATACTAAACAAAAATGATCGGAGCCTGAACACTCAACGTAATAACCGGAGTCTAGATACTCAACGAAAATAACTGGAGCCTAAACGCTCAACGTAATAACCAGAGTCTGGATACTCAACAAAAATAACCAGAGCCTGAACGCTCAACGTAATAACCGGAGTCTGGATACTCAACGAAAATAAGCGGAGCCTGAACGCTCAACGTAATAACCGGAGTCTGGATACTTAATGTAAAGGACCGGAGCCTAAACTCTCATCCTAATAACTGGAGTCTGGACACTCAACAAAAATAACCAGAGCCTGAATGCTCAACATAATATCCGGAGTCTGGATACTCAACGAAAATAAGTGGAGCCTGAACGCTCAACATAATAACCGAAGTCTGGATACTCAATGTAAAGGACCAGAGCCTGAACGCTCAACGTAATAACCGGAGTCTGGATACTCAACAAAAATAACCGGGGCCTGAACGCTCATCGTAATAACCGGAGTCCGGATACTCAACGAAAAGGACAGGAGCCTGAACGCTCAACGTAATAACCGGAGTCTGGATATTTAACGAAAATAACCGGAGCCTGAACGCTCAACATAATAACCGGAGTCTGGATACTCAACAAAAATAGCCGGAGCCAGAACTTGCAACGTAATAACCGGAGTCTAGATACTCAACGAAAATAACCGGAGCCTGAACGCTCAACGTAATAACCGAAGTCTGGATACTAAACAAAAAGGACCGGAGCCTGAATTCTCAACATAATAACCGGAGTCTGGATACTAAACAAAAATGTTCGGAGCCTAAACGCTCAACATAATAACCGGAGTCTGGATACTCAATAAAAATAACAGGAGCCTGAACGCTCAACGTAATAACCAGAGTCTGGATACTCAACGAAAATAACCAGAGCCTGGATGCTCAACATAATAACGGGAGTCTGGATACTCAATGTAAAGGAACAATGCCTGAACTCTTAATGTAATAACCAGAGTCTGGACACTCTACGAAAATAAGTGGAGCCTGAATGCTCAAAGTAATAATCGGAATCTGGACACTCAATGTAAAGTACCAGAGCCTGAACTCTCAATGTAATTACCTGAGTCTGGATACTCTATGAAAACAATAGGAGCCTGAACGCTCAACATAATAACCGGAGCCTGGATACTCCACGAAAATGACCGGAGCATGAACGCTCAATGTAATAATCGGAGTTTGGATACTGAACAAAAAGGACAGGAGCCTGAACGCTCAACGTAATAACCGGAGTCTGGATACTCAATAAAAATAACAGGAGCCTGAATGCTCAACGTAATAACCGGAGTCTGGATACTCAACGAAAATATCAGGAGTCTGAATGCTCAACGTAATAACCGGAGTCTGGATACTAAACGAAAATGATCAGAGCCTGAACGTTCAACGTAATACCCGGAGTCTGGATACTCAACGAAAATAACCGGAGCCTAAACGCTCAACATAATAACCGGAGTCTGGATACTAAACGAAAATAAGCGGAGCCTAATCGCTCAACGTTATAACCGAAGTATACTCAATGTAAAGGACTGGAGGTTGAACTCTCAACGTAATAACCGGAGTCTGGATACTCAACGAAAATAACAGGAGTTTGAACGCTCAAAGTAATAACCGGAGTATGGATACTAAACAAAAATATCCGGAGCCTAAACGCTCAACGTAATAACCGGAGTCTGGATACTCAACAAAATTAACCGGAGGCTTAACGCTCAATGTAATAACCAGAGTCTGGATACTCAACAAAAATAACTGGAGGCTGAACGCTCAATGTAAAAACCGGAATCTGGATACTCAAAGAAAATAACCGGAGCCTGAACGCTCAACGTAATAACCGGAGTCTGGATACTCAACAAAAATGACTGGAGCCTGAACACTCAACGTAATAACCGGAGTCCGAATACTCAACGAATATGACCGGAGTCTGAACGCTCAACGTAATAACCGAAGTCTGGATACTCAATGAAAAGGACCGGAGCCTGAATGCTTAACGTCATAACCGGAGTCTGGATACTAAACGAAAATGATTGGAGCCTGAACGCTCAACGTAATAACCGGAGTCTGGATACTCAACGAAAATAACTGGAGCCTAAATGCTCAACGTAATAACCAGAGTTTGGATACTCAACGAAAGTAACCAGAGCCTGAACGCTCAACGTAATAACCAGAGTCTGGATACTCAACGAAAATAAGCGGAGCCTGAACGCTCAACGTAATAACCAGACTCTGGATACTCAATGTAAAGGACCGGAGCCTGAACTTTCAACGTAATAACCGGAGTCTGGACACTCAATGAAAATAACCAGAGCCTGAATGCTCAACATAATATCCGGAGTCTGGATACTCAATGAAAATAAGTGGAGCCTGAACGCTCAACGTAATAACTAGAGTCTGGATACTGAATGTAAAGGACCGGAGCCTGAATTGTCAAGGTAATAACCTGAGTCTGGATACTCAATGAAAATAACAGGAGCCTGAATGCTTAACGTAATAACCGGAGTCTGGATACTCAACGAAAATAACAGGAGCCTGAACGCTCAACGTAATAACCGAAGTCTGGATACTCAACGAAAATAACATGAGTCTGAATGCTCAACGTAATAACCGGAGTCTGGATACTCGATGAAAATATCCGGAGCCTAAACGCTCAACGTAATAACTGGAATCTGGATACTCAACGAAAATAACCGTAGCCCGAACGCTCAACGTAATAACCGGAGTCTGGATACTCTACGAAAATGACCGGAGCCTAAACGCTCAACATAATAACCGAAGTCTGGATACTCAACGATAATAACCGGAGTATGAACGCTCAACGTAATAACCGGAGTCTGGATACTCAACAAAACTAACCAGAGCCAGAACCTTCAACGTAATAATCGGAGTCTGGATACTCAACGAAAATAACCGGAGCCTGAACGCTCAACGTAATAACCGAAGTCCGGATACTCAACGAGAATGACCGGAGTCTGAACGCTCAACGTAATAACCGAAGTATGGATACTCAACGAAAAGGACCAGAGCCTGAATGCTCAACGTAATAACCGGAGTCTGGATGCTAAACGAAAATGATCAGAGCCTGAACGCTCAACGTAATAACCGGAGTCTGGATACTCAATAAAAATAACTGGAGCCTGAACCCTCAACGTAATAACCGGAGTCTGGATACTCAACGAAAATAACAGGAGTCTGAATGCTCAACGTAATAACCGGAGTCTGGATACTAATCGAAAATGATCAAAGCCTGAACGTTCAACGTAATACCCGGAGTCTGGATACTCAACGAAAATAACCGGAGCCTAAACGCTCAACGTAATAACCGGAGTCTGGATACTAAACGAAAATAAGCGGAGCCTAAACGCTCAACGTAATAACCGAAGTCTGAATACTCAATGTAAAGGACTAGAGGTTGAACTCTCAACGTAATAACCGGAGTCTGGATAGTCAACGAAAATAACAGGAGTCTGAACGCTCAACGTAATAACCGGAGTATGGATACTCAACAAAAATATCCGGAGCCTAAACGCTCAACGTAATAACCGGAGTCTGGATACTCAAAAAAATTAACCAGGGCTTAACGCTCAATGTAATAACCAGAGTCTGGATACTCAATGAAAATAACTGGAGGCTGAACGCTCAATGTAAAAACCGGAGTCTGGATACTCAACGAAAATAACCGGAGCCTGAACGCTCAACGTAATAACCGGAGTCTGGATACTCAACAAAAATGACTGGAGCCTGAACATCAACGTAATAACCGGAGTCCGAATACTCAACGAATATGACCGGAGTCTGAACGCTCAACGTAATAACCGAAGTCTGGGTACTCAATGAAAAGGACCGGAGCCTGAATGCTTAACGTAATAACCGGAGTCTGGATACTAAACGAAAATGATCGGAGCCTGAACGCTCAAGGTAATAACCGGAGTCTGGATACTCAACGAAAATATCCGGAGCCTAAACGCTCAACGTAATAACTGGAGTCTGGATACTCAATGAAAATAACCGTAGCCCGAACGCTCAATGTAATAACCGGAGTCTGGATACTCTACGAAAATGACCGGAGCCTGAACGCTCAATGTAATAATCGGAGTATGGATACTGAACAAAAAGGACAGGAGCCTGAACGCTCAACGTAATTACCGGAGTCTGGATATTCAACGAAAATAACCGGAGTCTGAACACTCAACGTAATAACCGGAGTCTGGATACTCAACTAAACTAACCAGAGCCATAACCTTCAACGTAATAATCGGAGTCTGGATACTCAACGAAAATAACCGGAGCCTGAACGCTCATCGTAATAACCGAAGTCCGGATACTCAACGAGAATGACCGGAGTCTGAACGCTCAACGTAATAACCGAAGTATGGATACTCAACGAAAAGGACCAGAGCCTGAATGCTCAACGTAATAACTAGAGTCTGGATGCTAAACGAAAATGATCTGAGCCTGAACGCTCAACATAATAACCGGAGTCTGGATACTCAATGAAAATAACTGGAGCATAAATGCTCAACGTAATAACCAGAGTCTGGATACTCAACAAAAATAACCAGAGCCTGAATGCTCAACGTGATAACCGGAGTCTGGATACTCAATGTAAAGGACCAGAGCCTGAACTCTTAACGTAATAACCGGAGTCTGGATACTCAATGTAAAGGAATGGAGCCTGAACTCTCAACGTAATAACCTGAGTCTGGATACTCAATGAAAATAACAGGAGCCTGAACGCTCAACGTAATAACCGGAGTTTGGATACTCAACAAAAATAACCGGAGCCTGAACACTCAACGTAATAACCGGAGTCTGGATACTCAATAAAAATAACCGGGGCCTGAACGCTCACATTAATAAACGGAGTCCGGATACTCAAAGAAAATGACCAGAGTTTGAACGCTCAACGTAATAACCGGAGTCTGGATACTCAACGAAAAGGATCAGAGCCTGAATGCTCAACGTAATAACCGGAGTCTGGATACTAAACAAAAATGATCGGAGCCTGAACGCTCAACGTAATACCCGGAGTCTGGATACTCAACGAAAATAACCGGAGCCTAAACGCTCAATGTAATAATCGGAGTTTGGATACTAAACGAAAATAAGGAGCCTGAACACTAAACGTAATAACCGGAATCTGAATACTTAATGTAAAGGACCGGAGCCTGAACTCTCAATGTAATAACCAGAGTCTGGATATTCAACAAAAATAACAGGAGTCTGAACGCTCAACGTAATAACCGGAGTTTGGATACTCAACGAAAATATCCGGAGCCTAAACGCTCAACGTAATAACCGGAGTCTGAAACTCAACAAAATTAACCGGAGGCTGAACGCTCAACGTAATAACCAGAGTCTTGATACTCAACAAAAATAACCAGAGCCAGAACTTTCAACGTAATAACCGGAGTCTCGATACTCAACGAAAATAACCGGAGCCTGAACGCTCAACGTAATAACCGGAGTCCGGATACTCAACGAAAATGACCGGTGTCTGAATGCTCAACGTAATAACCGGAGTTTCGATACTCAACGAAAAGGATCGGAGCCGGAATGCTCAACGTAATAACCGGAGTCTAGATACTAAACAAAAATGATCACAGCCTGAACGCTCAACGTAATACCCGGAGTCTGGATACTCAACGAAAATAACCGGAGCCTAAACGCTCAACGTAATAATCGGAGTCTGGATACTAAACGAAAATAAGCGGAGCCTGAACGCTCAACGTAATAACCAGAGTCTGAACACTCAATGTAAAGAACCGGAGCCTGAACTCTCAACGTAATAACCAGAGTCTAGATACTCAACGAAAATAACAGGAGTCTGAACGCTCAACTAAATAACCGGAGTCTAGATACTCAACGAAAATATCCGGAGCCTAAACGCTCAACGTAATAACCAGAGTCTGAAACTCAACAAAATTAACCGGAGGCTGAACGCTCAATGTAATAACCAGAGTCTTGATACTCAACGAAAATAAACGGAGCCTAAACGCTCACTGTAATTATCGGAGTCTAGATACTCCACGAAAAAGGCCGGAGCCTGAACGCTCAACGTAATAATCGGAGTCTGGATACTGAACAAAAAGGACAGGAGTCTGAACGCTCAACGTAATAACCAGAGCCTGGATATTGAACGAAAATAACGGGAGCCTGAACGCTCAACGTAATAACCGGAGTCTGGATACTCAACAAAAATAACCGGAGCCAGAACTTTCAACGTAATAACCTGAATCTGGATACTCAACGAAAATAACCGGAGCCTGAACGCTCAACGTAATAACCGGAGCCTGGATACTCAACGAAAATGACCGGAGTCTGAACGCTCAACGTGATAACCGAAGTCTGGATACTCAACAAAAAGGACCGGAGCCTGAATGCTCAACGTAATAACCGTAGTCTGGATACTAAACGAAAATGATCGGAGCCTGAACACTCAACATAATAACCTGAGTCTGGATACTCAACGAAAATAACTGGAGGCTGAACGCTCAACGTAATAACCAGAGTCTAGATACTCAACGAAAATAACCGGAGCCTGAATTCTCAACATAATAACCGGAGTCTGGATACTTAATGTAAAGGACCAGAGCCTGAACTCTCAACGTAATAACCGGAGTCTGGACACTCCACGAAAATAACCAGAGCCTGAATGCTCAAAGTAATATCTGGAGTCTGGATAGTCAATGAAAATAAGTGGAGGCTGAACGCTCAATGTAATAACCGAAGTCTGGATACTCTACGAAAATAACCAGGGCCTCAACGCTCAACGTAATAACCGGAGTCTGGATACTCCACAAAAATCATCGGAGCCTGAACACTCAACGTAATAACCGGAGTCCGGATACTAAACAAAAATGACCGGAGCCTGAACACTCAACATAATAACCAGGGTCCGGAAACTCAATGAAAATGACCGGAGTCTGAAAGCTCAACGTAATAACCGAAGTCTGGATACTCAACGAAAAGGACCGGAGCCTGAATGCTCAACCTAATAACCGGAGTCTAGATACTAAACGAAAACGATCGGAGCCTGAATGCTCAATATAATAACCGGAGTCTGGATACTCAACGAAAATAACCGGAGCCTGAATTCTCAACATAACAACCGGAGTCTGGATACTCAATGTAAAGGACCAGAGCCTGAACTCTCAACGTAATAACCAGAGTCTGGACACTCTACGAAAATAACCAGAGCCTGAATGCTCAAAGTAATATTCGGAGTCTGGATAGTCAATGAAAATAAGTGGAGCCTGAACGCTCAAAGTAATAACCGAAATCTGGATACTCAATGTAAAGGAGCAGAGCCTGAACTCTCGATGTAATAACCTGAGTCTGGATACTCTATGAAAATAATAGGAGCCTGAACGCTCAACGTAATAACCGGAGTCTGGATACTCCACGAAAATAACCGGAGCCTGAACGCTCAACGTAATAACCGTAGTCCGGATACTCAACGAAAATGACCGGAGCCTGAACACTCAACGTAATAACCGGAGTCTGGATACTCAACGAAAATGACTGGAGTCTGAACGCTCAATGTAATAACCGATGTCTGGATACTCAACGAAAAGGACCGAAGCCTGAACGCTCAATGTAATAACCAGAGTCTGGATACTAAACGAAAATGATCGGAGCCTGAACGCTCAATGTAATAACCTGAGTCTAGATATTCAACGAAAATAAGTGGAGGCTGAACGCTCAATGTAATAACCGGAGTTTGGATACTCAACGAAAATAATCGGAGCCTCAACGCTCAACGTAATAGCCGGAGTCTGGATACTCCACAAAAATCACCGGAGCCTGAACACTCAACGTAATAACCGGAGTCCGGATACTCAACAAAAATGACCGGAGCCTGAACACTCAACGTAATAACCAGAGTCTGAACGCTCAACGTAATAACCGAAGTCTGGATACTCAACGAAAAGGACCGGAGCCTGAAAGCTCAACGTAATAACCAGAGTCTGGATACTAAACGAAAATGATTGGAGCCTGAACGCTCAACGTAATAACCGGAGTCTGGATACTCAACGAAAATAACTAGAGCCTAGACGCTCAACGTAATAACCAGAGTCTGGATACTCAACAAAAATAACCAGAGCTTGAACGCTCAATGTTATAATTGGAGTCTGGATACTCAACGAAAATAAGCGGAGCTTGAACGCTCAACGTAATAACCGGAGTCTGGATACTCAATGTAAAGGACCGGAGCCTTAACTTTCAACGTAATAACCGGAGTCTGGACACTCAATAAAAATAACCAGATCTGGATACTCAATGAAAATAAGTGGAGCCTGAACGCTCAACGTAATAACCGGAGTCTGGATACTGAATGTAAAGGACCGGAGCCTGAACTGTCAACGTAATAACCTGAGTCTGGATACTCAATGAAAATAACAGGAGCCTGAATGCTAAACGTAATAACTGGAGTCTGAATACTCAACGAAAATAACAGGAGCCTGAATGCTCAACGTAATAACCGGAGTCTGGATACTCAACAAAAATATCCGGAGCCTAAACGCACAACGTAATAACCAGAGTCTGGATACTCAACAAAATTAACCGGAGGCTGAACACTCAATGTAATAACCAGAGTCTGGATACTCAACGAAAATAACCGGAGCCTGAACGCTCAACGTAATAATCGGAGTCTGGATACTGAACAAAAAGGACAGGAGCCTGAACGCTCAACATAATAATCGGAGTCTGGATATTTTAGAAAATAACCGGAGCCTAAACGCTCAACGTAATAACCGGAGTCTGGATACTCAACAAAAATAACTGGAGCCATAACTTTCAACGTAATAACCGGAGTATGGATACTCAACGAAAATAACCGGAGCCTTAACGCTCAACGTGATAACCGGAGTCCGGATACTCAACGAAAATGACCGAAGTATGAATGCTCAACGTAATAATCGAAGTCTGGATACTCAACGAAAAGGACCGGAGCCTGAGTGCTCAACGTGATAACCGGAGTCTGGATACTAAACGAAAATGATCGGAGCCTGAACGCTCAACGTAATAATCAAAGTCTGGATACTGAACAAAAAGGACAGGAGCCTGAACACTCAACGTAATAATCGGAGTCTGGATATTTAGCGAAAATAACCGGAGCCTGAACGCTCAACGTAATAACCGGAGTCTGGATTCTCAACAAAAATAACCGGAGCCAGAACTTTCAACGTAATAACCGGAGTCTGGATACTCAACGAAAATAACCAGAGCCTGAATGCTCAACGTAATAACCGGAGTCCGGATAATCAACGAAAATGACCGGAGTCTGAATGCTCAACGTAATAACCGAAGTCTGGATACTCAATGAAAAGGACCGGAGCCTGAATGCTCAACGTGATAACCGGAGTCTGGATACTAAACGAAAATGATCGGAGCCTGAACGCTCAACATAATAACCGGAGTCTGGTTACTCAACGAAAATAACTAGAAGCTGAACGCTCAACGTAATAACCAGAGTCTGGATACTCAACGAAAATAACTAGAGCCTGGATGCTCAACATAATAACCGGAGTCTGGATACTCAATGTAAAGGACCAGAGCCTGAACTCTCAACGTAATAACCGGAGTCTGGACACTCTACGAAAATAACCAGAGCCTGAATGCGCAAAGTAATATCAGGAGTCTGGATAGTAAACGAGAATAAGTGGAGCCTGAACACTCAAAGTAATAACCGGAATTTGGATACTTAATGTAAAGGACCAGCGCCTGAACTCTCAATGTAATAAACTGAGTCTGGATAATCTATGAAAATAATATGAGCCTGAACGTTCAACGTAATAACCGGAGTCTAGATACTCCACGAAAATGACCCGAGCCTGAACGCTCAACGTAATAACTGTAGTTCGGATACTTAACGAAAATGACCGGAGCCTGAAAACTCAACGTAATAACCGGAATCCAGTTACTCAACGAAAATGACCGGAGTCTGAACGCTCAATGTAATATCCGAAATCTGGATAGTCAACGAAAAGGACCGAAGCCTGAATGCTCAACGTGATAACCGGAGTCTGGATACTAAACGAAAATGATCGGAGCCTGAACGTTCAACGTAATAATTAGAGTCTGGATACTGAAGAAAAAGGACAGGAGCCTGAACGCTCAACATAATAATCGGAGTCTGGATATTTAACGAAAATAACCGGAGCCTGAACGCTCAACGTAATAACCGGAGTCTGGATTCTCAACAAAAATAACCTGAGCCAGAACTTTCAACGTAATAACCGGAGTCTGGATACTTAACAAAAATAACCAGAGCCTGAACGCTCAACGTAATAACCGGAGTCCGGATACTCAACGAAAATGACCGGAGTCTGAACGCTCAACGTAATAACCGACGTCTGGATACTCAATGAAAAGGACCGAAGCCTGAATGCTCAACGTGATAACCAGAGTCTGGATAATAAACGAAAATGATCGGAGCCTGAACGCTCAACATAATAACCGGAGTCTGGATACTCAACGAAAATAACTGGAAGCTGCACGCTCAACGTAATAACCAGAGTCTGGATACTCAACGAAAATAACCAGAGCCTGAATGCTCAACCTAATAACCGGAGTCTGGATACTCAATGTAAAGGACCAGAGCCTGAACTCTCAACGTAATAACCGGAGTCTGGACACTCTACGAAAATAACCAGAGCCTGAATGCTCAAAGTAATAACAGGAGTCTGGATAGTCAACAAAAATAAGTGGAGCCTGAACGCTCAAAGTAATAACCGGAATCTGGATACTCAATGTAAAGGACCAGAGCCTGAACTCTCAATGTAATAACCTGAGTCTGGATACTCTATGAAAATAATAGGAGCCTGAACGCTCAACGTAATAACCGGAGTCTAGATACTCCACGAAAATGACCCGAGCCTGAACGCTCAACGTAATAACCGTAGTCCGGATACTCAACGAAAATGACCGGAGCCCGAACACTCAACGTAATAACCGGAGTCCGGATACTCAACGAAAATGACGGGAGTCTGAACGCTCAATGTAATAACCGAAGTCTGGATACTCAACGAAAAGGACCAGAGCCTGAACGCTCAATGTAATAACCAGAGTAATGATACTAAACGAAAATAATCGGAGCCTGAATGCTAAATGTAATAACCTGAGTCTAGATACTCAACGAAAATAACTGGAGGCTGAACACTCAATGTAATAACCGGAGTCTAGACACTCAACGAAAATAACCAGAGCCTGAACGCTCAACGTAATAACTTGAATCTGGATAATCCACGAAAATCACCGGAGCCTGAACGCTCAACGTAATAACCAGAGTCTAGATACTCAACAAAAATGACAGAAGCCTGAATGCTCAACGTAATAACCGGAGTCCGTATACTCAACGAAAATGACCGGAGTCTGAACGCTCAACGTAATAACCGAAGTCTGGATACTCAACGAAAAGGATCGGAGCCTGAATGCTCAACGTAATAACCGGAGTCTAGATACTAAAAGAAAATGATCGGAGCCTGAACGCTCAACGTAATAACCGGAGTCTGGATAGTCAACGAAAATAACTGGAGCTTAAACGCTCAACGTAATAACCAGAGTCTGGATACTCAACGAAAATAACCAGAGCCTGAACGCTCAACGTAATAACCGGAGTCTGGATACTCAACAAAAATAAGCAGAGCCTGAACACTCAACGTAATAACCGGAGTCTGGATACTCAATGTAAAGGACCGGAGCCTTAACTTTCAAAGTAATAAACGGAGTATGGACACTCAATGAAAAGAACCAGAGCCTGAATGCTCAACGTATTATCCGGAGTTTGGATACTCAATTAAAATAAGTGGAACCTGAACGTTCAACGTAATAACCAGAGTTTGGATACTGAATGTAAAGGACCGGAGCCTGAACTGTCAACGTAATAACCTTAGTCTGGATACTCAATGAAAATAAGAGGAGCCTGAATGCTCAACGTAATAACCGGAGTCTGAATACTCAACGAAAATAACAGGAGCCTGAACGCTCAACGTAATAACCGGAGTCTGGATACTCAAAGAAAATAACAGGAGTCTGAATGCTCAACGTAATAACCGGAGTCTGGATACTCAACAAAAATACCCGGAGCCTAAACGCTCAACGTAATAACCGGAGTCTGGATACTCAACAAAATTAACCGGAGGCTGAACGCTCAATGTAATAACCAGAGTCTGGATACTCAACGAAAATAACCGGAGCCTGAACGCTCAACGTAATAATCGGAGTCTGGATACTGAACAAAAAGGACAGGAGCCTGAACGCTCAACATAATAATCGGAGTCTGGATATTTTAGAAAATAACCGGAGCCTAAACGCTCAACGTAATAACCGGAGTCTGGATACTCAACAAAAATAACCGGAGCCAGAACTTTCAGCGTAATAACCGGAGTATGGATACTCAACGAAAATAATCGGAGCCTTAACGCTCAACGTAATAACCGGAGTCCAAATACTCAATGAAAATGACCGGAGCCTGAACGCTCAACGTAATAATCGAAGTCTGGATACTCAACGAAAAGGACCGGAGCCTGAATGCTCAACGTGATAACCGGAGTCTGGATACTAAACGAAAATGATCGGAGCTTGAACGCTCAACGTAATAATCAGAGTCTGGATACTGAACAAAAAGGACAGGAGCCTGAACCCTCAACGTAATAATCGGAGTCTGGATATTTAACGAAAATAACCGGAGCCTGAACGCTCAACGTAATAACCGGAGTCTGGATTCTCAACAAAAATAACCGGAGCCAGAACTTTCAACGTAATAACCAGAGTCTGGATACTCAACGAAAATAACCAGAGCCTGAACGCTCAACGTAATAACCGGAGTCCGGATACTCAACGAAAATGACCGGAGTCTGAATGCTCAACGTAATAACCGAAGTATGGATACTCAACGAAAAGGAGCGGAGCCTGAATGCTCAACGTGATAACCGGAGTCTGGATACTAAACGAAAATGATCGGAGCCTGAACACTCCACATAATAACCGGAGTCTGGTTACTCAACGAAAATAACTAGAAGCTGAACGCTCAACGTAATAACCAGAGTCTGGATACTCAACGAAAATAACCAGAGCCTGAATGCTCAACATAATAACCGGAGTCTGGATACTCAATGTAAAGGACCAGAGCCTGAACTCTCAACGTAATAACCGGAGTCTGGACACTCTACGAAAATAACCAGAGCCTGAATGCGCAAAGTAATATCAGGAGTCTGGATAGTAAACGAAAATAAGTGGAGCCTGAACGCTCAAAGTAATAACCGGAATTTGGATACTTAATGTAAAGGACCAGAGCCTGAACTCTCAATGTAATAAACTGAGTCTGGATACTCTATGAAAATAATAGGAGCCTGAACGCTCAACGTAATAACCGAAATCTAGATACTCCATGAAAATGACCCGAGCCTGAACGCTCAACGTAATAACTGTAGTCCGGATACTTAACGAAAATGACTGGAGCCTGAACACTCAACGTAATAACCGGAATCCGGATACTCAACGAAAATAACCGGAGTCTGAACGCTCAACGTAATAACCGAAATCTGGATACTCAATGAAAAGGACCGGAGCCTGAATGCTCAACGTGATAACCGGAGTCTGGATACTAAACGAAAATGATCGGAGCCTGAACGTTCAACGTAATAATCAGAGTCTGGATACTGAACAAAAAGGACAGGAGCCTGAACGCTCAACATAATAATTGGAGTCTGGATATTTAACGAAAATAACCGGAGCCTAAATGCTCAACGTAATAATCGGAGTCTGGATTCTCAACAAAAATAACCGGAGCCTGAACGCTCAACGTAATAACCGGAGTCTAGATACTCCACGAAAATGACCCGAGCCTGAACGCTCAACGTAATAACCGTAGTCCGGATACTCAACGAAAATGACCGGAGCCTGAACACTCAACTTAATAACCGGAGTCCGGATACTCAACGAAAATGACGGGAGTCTGAACGCTCAATGTAATAACCGAAGTCTGGATACTCAACGAAAAGAACCAGAGCCTGAACGCTCAACGTAATAACCAGAGTCATGATACTAAACGAAAATAATCGGAGCCTGAATGCTCAATGTAATAACCTGAGTCTAGATACTCAACGAAAATAACTGGAGGCTGAACACTCAATAAATAACCGGAGTCTGGATACTCAACGAAAATAACCAGAGCATGAACGCTCAACGTAATAACTTGAATCTGGATAATCCACGAAAATCACCGGAGCCTGAACGCTCAACGTAATAACCAGAGTCTAGATACTCAACAAAAATGACCGGAGCCTGAACACTCAACGTAATAACCGGAGTCCGTATACTCAACGAAAATGACCGGAGTCTGAACGCTCAACGTAATAACCGAAGTCTGGATACTCAACGAAAAGGATCGGAGCCTGAATGCTCAATGTAATAACCGGAGTCTAGATACTAAAAGAAAATGATCGGAGCCTGAACGTTCAACGTAATAACACGAGTCTAGATACTCAACGAAAATAACTGGAGCTTAAACGCTCAACGTAATAACCAGAGTCTGGATACTCAACGAAAATAACCAGAGCCTGAACGCTCAACGTAATAACCGGAGTCTGGATACTCAATAAAAATAAGCAGAGCCTGAATGCTCAACGTAATAACCGGAGTCTGGATACTCAACGAAAAGGATCGGAGCCTGAATGCTCAATGTAATAACCGGAGTCTAGATACTAAAAGAAAATGATCGGAGCCTGAACATTCAACGTAATAACCGGAGTCTGGATACTCAACGAAAATAACTGGAGCTTAAACGCTCAACGTAATAACCAGAGTCTGGATACTCAACGAAAATAACCAGAGCCTGAACGCTCAACGTAATAACCGGAGTCTGGATACTCAACAAAAATAAGCAGAGCCTGAATACTCAACGTAATAACCGGAGTCTGGATACTCAATGTAAAGGACCGGAGCCTTAACTTTCAACGTAATAAACGGAGTATGGACACTCAATGAAAATAACCAGAGCCTGAATGCTCAACGTATTATCCGGAGTCTAGATACTCAATTAAAATAAGTGGAGCCTGAACGCTCAACGTAATAACCGGAGTCTGGATACTGAATGTAAAGGACCGGAGCCTGAACTGTCAACGTAATAACCTTAGTCTGGATACTCAATGAAAATAACAGGAGCCTGAATGCTCAACGTAATAACCGGAGTCTGAATACTCAACGAAAATAACAGGAGCCTGAACGCTCAACGTAATAACCGGAGTCTGGATACTCAAAGAAAATAACAGGAGTCAGAATGCTCAACGTAATAACCGGAGTCTGGATACTAAACGAAAATATCCGGAGCCTAAACGCTCAACGTAATAACCGGAGTCTGGATACTCAACAAAATTAACCGGAGGCTGAACGCTCAATGTAATAACCAGAGTCTGGATACTAAACGAAAATGATTGGAGCCTGAATGCTCAACGTAATAATCGGAGTCTGGATACTGAACAAAAAGGACAGGAGCTTGAACGCTCAACGTAATGATCGGAGTCTGGTCATTAACGAAAATAACCGGAGCCTGAACGCTCAACGTAATAACCGGAGTCTGGATTCTCAACAAAAATAACCGGAGCCAGAACTTTCAACGTAATAACCGGAGTCTGGATACTCAACGAAAATAACCAGAGCCTGAAAGCTCAACGTAATAACCGGAGTCCGGATACTCAACGAAAATGACCGGAGTCTAAATGTTCAACGTAATAACCGAAGTCTGGATACTCAACGAAAAGGACCGGAGCCTGAATGCTCAACGTGATAACCGGAGTCTGGATACTTAACGAAAATGATCGGAGCATGAACGCTCAGTATAATAACCGGAGTCTGGATACTCAACGAAAATAACTGGAAGCTGAACGCTCAACTTAATAACCAGAGTCTGGATACTCAACGAAAATAACCAGAGCCTGAATGCTCAGCATAATAACCGGAGTCTGGATACTCAATGTAAACGACAGAGCCTGAACTCTCAACGTAATAACCGGAGTCTGGACACTCTACGAAAATAACCAGAGCCTGAATGCTCAAAGTAATATCAGGAGTCTGGATAGTCAACGAAAATAAGTGGAGCCTGAACGCTCAAAGTAATAACCGGAATCTGGATACTCAATGTAAAGGACCAGAACCTGAACTCTTAATGTAATAACCTGAGCCTGGATACTCTATGAAAATAATAGGAGCCTGAACGTTCAACTAAATAACCGGAGTCTAGATACTCCACAAAAATGACCCGAGCCTGAACGCTCAACGTAATAACCGTAGTCCGGATACTTAACGAAAATGACCGGAGCCTGAACACTCAACGTAATAACCGGAGTCCGGATACTCAACAAAAATGACGGGAGTCTGAACGCTCAATATAATAACCGAAGTCTTGATACTCAACGAAAAGGACCAGAGCCTGAACGCTCAACTTAATAACCAGAGTCATGATACTAAACGAAAATGACCGGAGCCTGAATGCTCAATGTAATAACCTGAGTCTAGATACTCAACGAAAATAACTGGAGGCTGAACGCTCAATGTAATAACCAGAGTCTGGATACTCAACGAAAAAAACCAGAGCCTGAACGCTCAACGTAATAACCGAATCTGGATAATCCACGAAAATCACCGGAGCCTGAACGCTCAACGTAATAACCGGAGTCTAGATACTCAACAAAAATGACCGGAGCGTGAACACTCAACGTAATAGCTAGAGTCCGGATACTCAACGAAAATGACCGGAGTCTGAACGCTCAACGTAATAACCGAAGTCTAGATACTCAACGAAAAGGACCGGAGCCTGAATGCTAAACGTTATAACCGGAGTCTGGATACTCAACGAAAAAACCTAGAGCCTAAACGATCAATGTAATAACCAGAGTCTGGATACTCAACGAAAATAACCAGAGCCTGAACGCTCAACGTAATAATCGGAGTCTGGATACTCAATGAAAATAAGCGGAGCCTGAACGCTCAAGGTAATAACCGGATTCTGGATACTCAATGTAAAGGACCGGAGCCTTAACTTTCAACGTAATAACCGGAGTGTGGACACTCAATGAAAATAACCAGAGCCTGAATGCTCAACGTAATATCTGGATTTTGGATACTCAATGAAAATAAGTGGAGCGTGAACGCTCAACGTAATAACCGGAGTCTGGATACTGAACGTAAAGGACCGGAGCCTGAACTGTCAACGTAATAACCTGAGTCTGGATACTCAATGAAAATAACAGGAGCCTGAACGCTCAACGTAATAACCGGGGTCTGAATACTCAACGAAAATAACAGGAGCCTGAACGCTCAACGTAATAACCAGAATCAGGATACTCAAAGAAAATAACAGGAGCCTGAACGCTCAACGTAATAACCGGAGTCTAGATACTCAACAAAAAGGACTAGAGCCTGAACGCTCAACGTAATAACCGGAGTCTGGATACTCAACAAAAATAACCGGAGCCAGAACTTTCAACGTAATAACCGGAGTCTGGATACTCAACGAAATTAACCGGAGCCTGAACGATCAACGTAATAACCGGAGTCCGGGTACTCAACGAAAATGACCGGAGTCTGAACGCTCAACGTAATAACCGGAGTCTAGATACTAAACGAAAATGATCGGAGCCTGAACGCTCAACATAATAACCGGAGTCTGGATACTCAATGAAAATAACTTGAGCCTAAACGCTCAACGTAATAACCAGTGTCTGGATACTCAACGAAAATAACCAGAGCCTGAATGCTCAACGTAATAACCGGAGTATGGAGACTCAATGTAAAGGACCAGAGCCTGAACTCTCAACGTAATAACCGGAGTCCGGATACTCAACGAAAATAACCAAAGCCTGAACGCTCAACGTAATAACCGAAGTCTGGATACTCAACGAAAAGGACCGGAGCCTGAATGCTCAACGTGATAACCGGAGTCTGGATACAAAACGAAAATGATCGGAGCCTGAACGCTCAACGTAATAATCGGAGTCTGGATACTGAACAAAAAGGACAGGAGCCTGAACACTCAACGAAATAATCGGAGTCTGGATATTTAACGAAAATAACCGGAGCCTGAACGCTCAACGTAATAACCAGAGTCTGGATTCTCAACAAAAATAACCGGAGCCAGAACTTTCAACGTAATAACCGGAGTCCGGATACTCAACGAAAATAACCAGAGCCTGAACGCTCAACGTAATAACCGTAGTCTGGATACTCAACGAAAAGGACCGGAGCCTGAATGCTCAACGTGATAACCGGAGTCTGGATACTAAACGAAAATGATCGGAGCATGAACGCTCAGTCTAATAACCGGAGTCTGGATACTCAACGAAAATAACTGGAAGCTGAACGCTCAACGTAATAACCAGAGTCTGGATACTCAACGAAAATAACCAGAGCCTGAATGCTCAGCATAATAACCGGAGTCTGGATACTCAATGTAAAGGACAGAGCCTGAACTCTCAACGTAATAACCGGAGTCTGGACACTCTACGAAAATAACCAGAGCCTGAATGCTCAAAGTAATATCAGGAGTCTGGATAGTCAACGAAAATAAGTGGAGCCTGAACGCTCAAAGTAATAACCAGAATCTGGATACTCAATGTAAAGGACCAGAGCCTGAACTCTCAATGTAATAACCTGAGTCTGGATACTCTATGATAATAATAGGAGCCTGAACGCTCAACTAAATAACCGGAGTCTAGATACTCCACAAAAATGACCCGAGCCTGAACGCTCAACGTAATAACCGTAGTCCGGATACTTAACGAAAATGACCGGAGCCTGAACACTCAACGTAATAACCGGAGTCCGGATACTCAATAAAAATGACGGGAGTCTGAACGCTCAATGTAATAACCGAAGTCTTGATACTCAACGAAAAGGACCAGAGCCTGAACGCTCAACTTAATAACCAGAGTCATGATACTAAACGAAAATGACCGGAGCCTGAATGCTCAATGTAATAACCTGAGTCTAGATACTCAACGAAAATAACTGGAGGCTGAACGCTCAATGTAATAACCAGAGTCTGGATACTCAACGAAAAAAACCAGAGCCTGAACGCTCAACGTAATAACCGGAATCTGGATAATCCACGAAAATCACCGGAGCCTGAACGCTCAACGTAATAACCGGAGTCTAGATACTCAACAAAAATGACCGGAGCCTGAACACATAAACAAAATAGCCAGAGTCCGGATACTCAACGAAAATGACCGGAGTCTGAACGCTCAACGTAATAACCGAAGTCTAGATACTCAACGAAAAGGACTGGAGCCTGAATACTAAACGTAATAACCGGAGTCTGGATACTAAACGAAAATGATCGGAGCCTGAACGCTAAACGTAATAACCGGAGTCTGGATACTCAACGAAAATAACTGGAGCCTAAACACTCAATGTAATAACCAGAATCTGGATACTCAACAAAAATAACCAGAGCCTGAACGCTCAACGTAATAATCGGAGTCTGGATACTCAATGAAAATAAGCGGAGCCTGAACGCTCAACGTAATAACCGGAGTCTGGATACTCAATGTAATGGACCGGAGCCTTAACTTTCAACGCAATAACCGGAGTGTGGACACTCAATGAAAATAACCAGAGCCTGAATGCTCAACGTAATATCTGGAGTTTGGATACTCAATGAAAATAAGTGGAGCGTGAACGCTCAACGTAATAACCGGAGTCTGGATACTGAATGTAAAGGACCGGAGCCTGAACTGTCAACGTAATAACCTGAGTCTGGATACTCAATGAATATAACAGGAGCCTGAACGCTCAACGTAATAACCGGAGTCTGAATACTCAACGAAAATAACAGGAGCCTGAACGCTCAACGTAATAACCAGAGTCTGGATACTCAAAGAAAATAATAGGAGCCTGAACGCTCAACGTAATAACCGGAGTCTAGATACTCAACAAAAAGGACTAGAGCCTGAACGCTCAACGTAATAACCGGAGTCTGGATACTCAACAAAAATAAACGGAGCCAGAACTTTCAACTTAATAACCGGAGTCTGGATACTCAACGAAATTAACCGGAGCCTGAACGATCAACGTAATAACCGGAGTTCGGGTACTCAACGAAAATGACCGGAGTCTGAACGCTCAACGTAATAACCGAAGTCTGGATACTCAACGAAAAGGACTAGAGCCTGAATCCTCAATGTAATAACCGGAGTCTATATACTAAACGAAAATGATCGGAGCCTGAACGCTCAACATAATAACCGGAGTCTGGATACTCAATGAAAATAACTTGAGCCTAAACGCTCAACGTAATAACCAGAGTATGGATACTCAACGAAAATAACCAGAGCCTGAATGCTCAACGTAATAACCGGAGTCTGGAGACTCAATGTAAAGGACCAGAGCCTGAACTCTCAACGTAATAACCGGAGTCTGGACACTCAACGAAAATAACCAGAGCCTGAATGCTCCACGTAATATCCGGAGTCTGGATAGTCAACGAAAATAAGTGGAGCCTGAACGCTCAAAGTAATAACCGGAATCTGGATACTCAATGTAAAGTACCAGAGCCTGAACTCTCAATATAATAACCTGAGTCTGGAAACTCTATGAAAATAATAGGAGCCTGAACGCTCAACGTAATAAACAGGGTCTGGATACTAAACTAAAATGACTGGAGCCTGAACACTCAACGTAATAACCGAAGTCCGGATACTCAACGAAAATGATCGGAGTCTGAACGCTCAACGTAATAACCGAAGTCTGGATACTCAACGAAAAGGACCGGAGCCTGAATGCTCAACGTAATAACCGGAGTCTAGATACTAAACGAAAATGATCGGAGCCTGAACGCTCAACGTAATAACCGGAGTCTGAATACTCAACAAAAATAACTGGAGCTTAAACGCTCAACGTAAAAACCAGAGTCTGGATACTCAACGAAAATAACCAGAGCCTGAACGCTCAACGTAATAACTGGAGTCTGGATACTCAACGAAAATAAGGGGATCCTGAACGCTCAACGTAATTACCGGAGTTTGGATACTCAATGTAAAGGACCGGAGCCTGAACTTTCAACGTAATAACCAGAGTCTGGACACTCAATGAAAATAACCAGAGCCTGAATGCTCAACATATTATCCGGAGTCTGGATACTCAATGAAAATAACTAGAGCCTGAACGCTCAACGTAATAACCGGAGTTTGGATACTGAATGTAAAGGACCGGAGCCTGAACTGTCAACGTAATAACCAGAGTCTGGATACTCAATGAAAATAACAGGAGCCTGAACGCTCAATGTAATAACCAGAGTCTGGATACTCAAAGAAAATAATAAGAGCCTGAACGCTCAACGTAATAACCGGAGTCTAGATACTCAACGAAAATAACAGGAGTCTGAAAGCTCAATATAATAACCGGAGTCTGGATACTCAACGAAAATATCCAGAGCCTAAACGCTCAACGTAATAACTGGAGTCTGGATACTCAACAAAATTAACCGGAGGCTGAATGCTTAATGTAATAACCGAGGTCTGGATACTAATCGAAATTAACCGGAGCCTGAACGCTCAATGTAATAACCGGAGTCTGGATACTACACGAAAATGACCGGAGCCTGAACGCTCCACGTAATAATCGGAGTCTGGTTACTGAACAAAAAGGACAGGAGCCTGAATGCTCAACGTAATAACCGGAGTCTGGATACTCAACAAAAATAACTGGAGCCAGAACTTTCAACGTAATAACCGGAGTCTGGATACTCAAAAAAATTAACCGGAGGCTGAACGCTCAATGTAATAACCGAGGTCTGGATACTCAACGAAAATAACCGGAGCCTGAACGCTCAATGTAATAACCGGAGTCTTGATACTCCATGAAAATGACCGAAGCCTGAACGCTCAACATAATAATCGGAGTCTGGATACTGAACAAAAAGGACAGGAGCCTGAACGCTCAACATAATAACCGGAGTCTGGATACTCAATGAAAATAACTGGAGCCTAAACGCTCAACGTAATATCCAGAGTCTGGATACTCAACGAAAATAACCAGAGCCTGAATGCTCAACGTAATCACCAAAGTTTGGATACTCAATGTAAAGGACCAGAGCCTGAACTCTCAACGTAATAACGGGAGTCTGGACACTCAACGAAAATAACCAGAGCCTGAATGCTCAACGTAATATCCGGAGTCTGGATAGTCAACAAAAATAAGTGGAGCCTGAACGCTCAAAGTAATAATCGGAATCTGGATACTCAATGTAAAGGACCGGAGCCTGAACTCTCAATATAATAACATGAGTCTTGATACTCTATGAAAATAATAGGAGCCTGAACGCTCAACGTAATAACCGGAGTCTGGATACTCCATGAAAATGACCAGAGCCTGAACGCTCAACGTAATAACAATAGTCCGGATACTAAACGAAAAAGACCGGAGCCTGAACACTCAACTTAATAACCGGAGTCTGGATACTCACCGAAAATGACTGGAGTCTGAACGCTCAATGTAATAACCGAAGTCTGGATACTCAACGAAAAGGACCGGAGTCTGAATGCTCAACGTAATAACCAGAGTCTGGATACTAAACGAAAAAGATCGGAGCCTGAACGCTCAATGTAATAACCTGAATCTGGATACTCAACGAAAATAACTGGAGGCTGAACGCTCAAAGTAATAACCGAAGTCTGGATACTCAACGAAAAGAGCCAGAGCCAGAAAGCGCAACGTAATAACCGGAGTCTGGATACTAAACGAAAATAATCAGAGCCTGAACGCTCAACGTAATAACCGGATTCTGGATACTCAACGAAAATAACTGGAGCCTAAACGCTCAACGAAATAACCAGAGTCTGGATACTCAACGAAAATAACCAGAGCCTGAACGCTCAACGTAATAACCGGAGTCTGGATACTCAACGAAAATAAGCGGAGCCTGAACGCTGAACGTAATAACCGGAGTCTAGATACTCAATGTAAAGGACCGGAGCCTGAACTTTCAACGTAATAACCGGAGTCTGGACACTCAATGAAAATAACCAGAGCCTGAATGCTCAACGTAATATCCGGAGTCTGGATACTCAATGAAAATAAGTGGAGCCTTAACGCTCAACGTAATAACCGGAGTCTAGATACTGAATGTAAAGGACCGGAGCCTGAACTGTCAATGTAATAACCTGAGTCTGGATACTCAATGAAAATAACAGGAGCCTGAACGCTCAAAGTAATAACCGGAGTCTGGATACTCAACGAAAATAATAGGAGCCTGAACGCTCGACCTAATAACCGGAGTCTGGATACTCAACGAAAATAACAGGAGTCTGAATGCTCAACGTAATAACCGGAGTCCGGATACTCAATGAAAATATCCGGAGCCTAAACGCTCAACGTAATAACTAGAGTCTGCATACTCAACAAAATTAACCGGAGGCTGAACGCTCAATGTAATAACCGAGGTCTGGATACTCAACGAAAATAACCGGAGCCTGAACGCTCAATGTAACAACCGGAGTCTGGATACTCCACGAAAATGACCGGAGCCTAAACGCTCAACGTAATAATCGGAGTCTGGATACTGAACAAAAAGGAAAGGAGCCTGAACGCTCAACGTAATAACCGTAGTCTGGATATTCAACGAAAATAACTGGAGCCTGAACGCTCAAGGTAATAACCCGAGTCTAGATACTCAACAAAAATAACCGGACCCAGAACTTTCAACATAATAACCGGAGTCTGGATACTCAACGAAAATAACCGGAGCCTGAACGCTCAACGTAATAACCGGAGTCCGGATACTCAACGAAAATGACCGGAGTCTGAACGCTCAACGTAATAACCGAAGTCTGGATACTCAACGAAAAGGACTGGAGCCTGAATGCTCAACTTAATAACCGGAGTCTGGATACTAAACGAAAATGATCGGAGCCTGAACGCTCAACATAAAAACCAGAGTCTGGATACTCAATGAAAATAACTTGAGCCTAAACGCTCAAGGTAATAACCAGAGTCTGGATACTCAACGAAAATAACCAGAGCCTGAATGCTCCACGTAATAACCGGAGTCTGGATACTCAATGTAAAGGACCAGAGCCTGAACTCCCAACATAATTACCGGAGTCTGGACACTCAACGCAAATAACCAGAGCCTGAATGCTCAACGTATTATCCGCAGTCTGGATAGTCAACGAAAACAAGTGGAGCTTGAACGCTCAAAGTAATAACCGGAATCTGGATACTCAATGGAAAGGACCGGAGCCTGAACTCTCAATATAATAACCTGAGTCTGGTTACTCTATGAAAATAATAGGAGCCTAAACGCTCAACGTAATAACCGGAGTCTGGATACTCCACGAAAATGACCGGAGCCTGAACGCTCAACGTAATAACCGTAGTCCGGATACTCAACAAAAATGATCGGAGCATGAACACTCAACTTAATAACCGGAGCCTGGATACTCACCGAAAATGACTGGAGTCTGAACGCTCAATGTAATAACCGAAGTCTGGATACTCAACGAAAAGGACCGGAGCCTGAACGCTCAACGTAATAGCCAGAGTCTGGATACTAAACGAAAATGATCAGAGCCTGAACGTTCAATGTAATAACCTGAGTCTAGATACTCAATGAAAATAACTGGAGGCTGAACTCTCAATGTAATAACCGGAGTCTGGATACTCAACGAAAATAACTGGAGTCTGGATACTCCACGAAAATCACCAGAGCCTGAACATTCAACGTAATAACCGGAGTCTGGATACTAAACAAAAATGACGGGAGCCTGAACACTGAACGTAATAACCGGAGTCCAGATACTCAACGAAAATGATCAGAGTCTTAACGCTCAACGTAATAACCGAAGTCGGGATACTCAACGAAAAGGACCGGAACCTGAATGCGCAACGTAATAACCGGAGTCTGGATACTAAACGAAAATAATCAGAGCCTGAAAGCTCAACGTAATAACCGGATTCTGGATACTCAACGAAAATAACTGGAGCCTAAACGCTCAACGTAATATCCAGAGTCTGGATACTCAACGAAAATAACCAGAGCCGGAATGCTCAACGTAATAACCGGAGTTTGGATACTCAACGAAAATAAGTGGAGCCTAAACGCTGAACGTAATAACCGGAGTCTGGATACTCAATGTAAAGGACCGGAGCCTGAACTTTCAACGTAATAACCGGAGTCTGGACACTCAATGAAAATAACCAAAGCCTGGATGCTCAACGTAATATCCGGAGTCTGGATACTCAATGAAAATAAGTGGAGCCTGAACGCTCAACGTAATAACCAGAGTCTGGATATTGAATGTAAAGGACCGGAGCCTGAACTGTCAACGTAATAACCTGAGTCTGGATACTCAATGAAAACAACAGGAGCCTGAACGCTCAACGTAATAACCAGAGTCTGGATACTCAACGAAAATAACAGGAGCCTGAATGCTCAACGTAATAACTAAAGTGTGGATACTCAACGAAAATAATAGGAGTCTGAATGCTCAACGTAATAACCGGAGTCTGTATACTCAACGAATATATCCGGAGCCTAAACGCTCAACGTAATAATTGGAGTCTGGATACTCAAAAAAAGTTAACCGGAGGCTGAACGCTCAATGTAATAACCGAGGTCTGGATACTCAACGAAAATAACCGGAGCCTGAATGCTCAATGTAATAACCGGAGTCTTGATACTCCACGAAAATGACCGAAGCCTGAACGCTCAACATAATAATCGGAGTCTGGATACTGAACAAAAAGGACAGGAGCCTGAACGCTCAACGTAATAACCGGAGTCTGGATATTCAACGAAAATAACCGGAGCTAGAACTTTCAACGTAATAACCGGAGTCTGGATACTCCACGAAAATGACCGGAGCCAGAACGCTCAACATAATAATCGTAGTCCGGATACTCAACGAAAATGACCGGAGCCTGAACACTCAACATAATAATCGTAGTCCGGATACTCAACGAAAATGACCGGAGCCTGAACACTCAACGTAATAACCGGAGTCCGGATACTCAACGAAAATGACTGGAGTCTGAACGCTCAGTGTAATAACCGAAGTTTGGATACTCAACGAAAAGGACCGGAGCCTGAACGCTCAACTTAATAACCAGAGTCTGGATACTAAACAAAAATGATCAGAGCCTGAAAGCTCAATGTAATAACCTGAGTCTGGATACTCAACGAAAATAACTGGAGGCTGAACGCTCAATGTAATAACCGGAGTCTGGATACTCAACAAAAATAACCGAAGCCTCAACGCTCAACGTAATAACCGGAGTCTGGATACTCTACGAAAATCACCGGAGCCTGAACACTCAACGTAATTACCGAAGTCTGGATACTCAACAAAAATGACCGGAGCCTGAACACTCAACGTAATAACCGGAGTCCGGATACTCAACAAAAATGACCGGAGTCTGAACGCTCAACGTAATAACCGAAGTCTGGATACTCAACGAAAAGGACCGGAGCATGAATGATCAATGTAATAACTGGAGTCTGATACTAAACGAAAATAATCGGAGCCTGAACGCTCAACGTAATAACCGGATTCTGGATACTCAACGAAAATAACTGGAGCCTAAACGCTCAACGTAATAACCAGAGTTCTGATACTCAACGAAAATAAACAGAGCCTGAACGCTCAACGTAATAACTGGAGTCATGATACTCAACAAAAATAAGCGGAGCCTGAACGCTGAACGTAATAACCGGAGTCTGGATTACCAATGTAAAGGACCGAAGCCTGCACTTTCAACGTAATAACCGGAGTCTGGACAGTTAACGAAAATAACCAGAGCCTGAATGCTCAACGTAATATCCGGAGTATGGATACTCAAAGAAAATAAGTGGAGCCTGAATGCTCAACGTAATAATCCGAGTCTGGATACCCAATGTAAATGACCGGAGCCTGAACTGTCAACGTAATAACCTGAGTCTGGATACTCAATGAAAATAACAGGAGTCTAAACGCGCAACGTAATAACCGGAGTCTGGATACTCAACGAATATAACAGGAGCCTGAATGCTCAACGTAATAACCAGAGTCTGGATACTCAACGAAAATAACAGGAGTCTGAATTCTCAACGTAATAACCGGAGTCTGGATACTCAACGAAAATAACCGGAGCCTAAACGCTCTACGTAATAACCGGAGTCTGGATACTCAACAAAAATAACCGGAGGCTGAACACTCAAAAATAATAACCCGAGTCTGGATACTCTACGAAAATAACCGGAGACTGAACGCTCAATGTAATAACCGGAGTCTGGATACTCCACGAAAATAACCGGAGCCTGAACGCTCAACGTGATAATCGGAGTCTGGATACTGAACAAAAAGGACCGGAGCCTGAATGCTCAACGTAATAACCGGAGTCTGGATATTCAACGAAAATAACCAGAGCCTGATCGCTCAACGTAATAACCGGAGTCTGGATACTCAACAAAAATAACCGGAGCCTGAACTTTCAACGAAATAACCGGAGTCTGGATACTCAACGAAAATGACTGGGGCCTGAATGCTAAACGTAATAACTGTAGTCCGGATACTCAACGAAAATGACCTGAGTCTGAACGCTCAAGGTAATAACCGGAGTCTGGATACTCAACGAAAAGGACCGGAGCCTGAATGCTCAACGTAATAACCGGAGTCTGGATACTAAACGAAAATGATCAGAGCCTGAACGCTTAACGTAATAACCAGAGTCTGGATACTCAACAAAAATAACCGGAGCCTTAATGCTCAACTTAATAACCAGAGTCTGGATGCTCAACAAAAATAACCAGAGCCTGAACGCTCGAGTAATAACCGGAGTCTGGATACTCCACGAAAATCACCGGAGCCTGAACGCTCAACGTAATAACCGGAGTCTGGATACTCAATGAAAATGACCGGAGCCTGAACACTCAATGTAATAACCGGAGTCCGGATACTCAACAAAAATGAACGGAGTCTGAAAGCTCAATGTAATAACCGAAGTCTGGATACTCAATGAAAAGGATCAGAGCCTGAATGCTCAACATAATTGTTGCACCCCAAATTTGTCCTACCTTTACATAGTTTCTAGTGCCACTTTATTTCCAATGAATAAAATGGCACAATTGGCAAGAGACAGTGTGTAAGTAGTTGTGAGTGTGAGAGGTCGAGAGTTCGAATCCCACCTTCTTCACTTTTTGTTTTTCTTTTTTTTTTTTATTCTAAGTTTTCTATTTTTCATAAAAAAAAATAACAAAAATAGTTTTTTTAATTATTTAATTATTATTTTCGTATTTTATTTAAATTATTTTTTAAAAAATATTATTTTTCACTTTTTTCCATATTATTCATAAAAAAACATCAAAAAATCAAAAAATTAAAAATATTAGAAAATATTTTATTATATTTAGTAAATAAATAGAGTTTTAAGTTGTTTTAAGTTTGTTTTAATTTAGTTTTGACTAATTCTTTAAGTTGGGCTTTAAAGTGGGAATTAGGTTAGAGCTAACCCTAATTTGTTACCTATATAAACATAAGTGATGGGAGGAAACTTCATACACATCAGAAAATCAAGAACAGGTCATCAGAAAAGGAGACAAAAAGAAAAACGGCGGTCGTCAAGATCCGGAGGTTCAGAAGAGTTTCGAAGCTCATCATCATCACCTCCATTTGAGAAAGAGGAAAAGAGATCCAAAGAAGTTCGTCGAGAACCATTGCCGCCGGCGAAGAACAAGCGAAAGCATCACCAACCGGCAACTGAAATGTAAGCTTTTATGTTATCCCAATTAAAACCTCTTCCAAATAATTAAACTCTCATTTCATTTTTTAAACCTTTTCTTTTTTTCTAACTAAAAACCCTTTTTGTGAATTATAACTAAAACCAGTTTTTGATTATAATTACAGTAAGTAAAAAACTTAAAACTTTTTCTTAATTAAAACACTAACCACTAATAATTTTTTTTTAATAAATAAACAGTGTTTAAAACACTTTTATAGTTAAGTGAAAACATTTTTACTAACTTAAAATTAACCCAGTCCTAAAATTAAAACTTTTTTTTAAGTATTAAAATTAACATTTTTTTTAAGTTTTAAAGATTAAAAATTAAAACATGTTAGAAAGGGTTAAAACTTTTTTTCTAAAACTTTCTTTAAAATTTTAAAACTAACATTCTTTTAAAGTAAGACTAACGAACCTTTTTTTTTTATGTAAACTTCTTCTTTTAAAAAAAAAACTTATGATTAGAGTTTTTTTTTTAATTTAAGACTTTCTCTTTTAAAAATTAAAATTAAAATTAAAACTTTCTAAAGATAAAAAGTTAAAACTAAAGTTTTGTTTATTTAAAAATTAAAACCTTTTAAAATTAAGACTAAAATTTTAATAAAAAAAATATAAAAATTAACAAAACAATAATAAAAATTCCAAATTGCATTTTCGTGTTTCTTTTAATATAAAATATGTTTGCCATATTTTCGTCTAACTTTTCACTAACGTTCTCTGTTTCTCTCCTCAGATTATACATAGATTATGATTCATATTTATTTTAATTTATTTTGTTCCATGGATGTAATTTACGCGAGGCCATGGTCGCGATTTATTTTGTTTTTGTTTTTTTTGGGATTTGTAATTTACGCGAGTGATCGTCGCGACGCTTTCTTTACTTTCCGCACTTTAATTTTGCCGTATAATATTTTGTCATGTTTGCATGTTTTACCGTTAGAATTCCCTCCGAAGGAATTAGGTCTAGTTGTTTGACCGCCGAGTCAATAACCCTAGTTTTAGCCGTCTCAAACCCTAATTAACCTAGGCGTCCCGCCGTGGACAAAAATACCCTTTACCCTAGTTTTAGGTCAAAGAGTCGCCGTACTTTGTTTTAGGGTTTCCCGCCGTGGAATCCCTAATTTCAACCCTAAATTTTTAATTAACAAATTCAACGTAGAAATAGGAGTTTCAAAGACTCCACATAAGCGTGTCCTTAAGATACGTTTATTCCCCATTGAAACCTTGACCACAGTCAAGACGTTTCTAACCTCCCTTTCGAGGGGAACTACGATTACTCTGATTCCATTCCCTATCCAGGATACGTAGGCACAAGACGCGACGTCTTGCCGAGTAAACTTAGGACTAACCCTTAGGTCTTTAGGTCACTCTATCCCTTAGCAATATATTTCAAACAAATAATAAAATAAAAAAGCATACAATAAACAAAAGGTTCCTGTAGAGTACTACAGAAGTTTAGGGTGCTAGTACCTTCCCTAAGCTTAACCAACCCCTTACCTAGATCTCTTCCTGCATTGTCTTTACGATGCAAAATTAGGTTTTCCTCTTTTGACCTTTTCCTTCGGATAAATCAAAGAGCGGTTGTGAACTAAAGATGCGATTCAAATTAATTAATAATTTGAAATCATATTCTAACCGCAACAATAATAATCGGAGTCTGGATACTAAACGAAAATGATCGGAGCCTAAACGAAAATGTTGCCAGATGAGCCTAATAAACCATAGAACTTGTGTAATTATTACCGTATAACCTTAGGAATGTTTTGGTGATGTTTTGGGTGCTTTGAATAAGTGATTCGCAAGAATAATTGAGTGAAAATCAGTTCCGGAGCGTAACAACGTCTTTCTGTCCGTCACGGATGTTCATGTTTTCGGTCGGAATTGTTTTGGACGTAACTTTGGATCCGTAAGTCCGTTTTGACCCCCGTTCGAAGCGTTAGAAAGCTAATGAACAGAGCTACAACATAGGATAGATAATGAATTTGTTTTCCTAATATTTTTATATCTAATTATGGTTGGGAAGTCAGTTGTGTATGTGTTCTAGTAACGAATCATGTTTTGGTTCAATGATGTTTTGATGTTTTGATTACGATGAGTTTTATGATGTATTGATCGAATTAATATGATGAAATTACTATGAATTGATGAGCTATGTGATAGCATGATTATGACAGTGAGATTATGTGATTAATTACGTAAGAACAGGTTGTAGTGTCGCTTGTATGAGAATAATTGAGAACGTGCGGACACGCGTTATTTTCCCTTGTTGCGAGGATGTTGTTGTTGTTGTTGTGTTCTTACATGATTAAATTGAAATTGTAATTACTTAACTTGTTGTGAGTCTTATTGGTTGAAACAATATTGTTATTTATTCTCTGATATGAACAGGTTGAAATGGTTTGTACATGATGTATGTGAAATGATGATGTCTCTGTTATGGATAATTGGTTGTAGGCTTGATGCCTTGTTGCACGGTTGTTGTTGTTGTGTTGTGTTCCATAATAGTTGCGTGTCATAGCATATCATTTGGCCTAGATTGGCGACGGTTGTGTCCGTATTGGCGTTATTTGGAGTGTTGGCTCCTAAATGGTACCACATGCATATGCATAGTTGTATCACATTGCATTGAGAAGTCTTTTTGATTATGAGTAATATGGTTGTGTTGATTATGTGTAATATGGTTGTGTTGATTATGAGTAATATGATTATGTTGAATAATAATTATGAGTAATGTGCCATTTATGCACTAATTGTTATACATTGATTATTATGAACTGTTTTACTCACCCTGCCTGTTTGAATATTACCTCAATGTGGGTAATGCGCAGATACCAGTTGTAGCTGTGGATGTTGTTGAAGATCTTCGAAGTTTTAGAGTCGTTAGCCTTTATGGTTAACTTAGAGGGTCTTGCTCTGATACGTAGCACTCTTGGGGGGATGAACGTTTGTGGTTTATGTTACTTAGTTGGTGTTTCCTTGTTGCTGAATTTTATAAAGTATTTTACATTGGTTGTTTCTGAAAAATGTTAAATGAATGGTTGGAAGTATAGACCGATGTTGTGGTCGAAACTAGTTGTTTACGTGAATTAACGCAAGATAATTACTTGCTGAATTTTCAATGAAATATAGTTGTTGAATTTATCATGAGTTGTTGAAAGTTTATTAAGTTTCGCTGCGAAATAAAAGGGTGTTTTATTATTAAGATGCTGAGCATGTTGTCGTTACTTGTTCATCCAAAAATCTGTGCTATGTATGATACTGAATGAATAATTGCAAGTGTATGGTTTCTGTTCAAATTGAAGTGTAACATCTCTGATGCGTCCAGTTTTTGTGAGTGTGACGGTCATCACGACTCCATGACGGTCGTCATGCAGTCTATTTTTATGAACTCTGATATTTCTGTTGTTTTTCTTATTTATTCGTTGGGTTAGAATGAGGTGTTACACTAGTGGTATCAGAGCAGGTCGGTCCGTCCGGCCAAATTGTCTAATGTTGTTGGTTCCCTTGTATGCGACATGTGTGTGAAAACACTGTCGGTACATGTTTATTTCCTAACCTTTGTATGCAGAAGTGGGAATGAAACAAGTGGGGGAGAAGCTGTGCTTCTCCAGGATGCTGCAAGTGTGGAGTTTTAGCTCGGTGTGTGGTTGAACGCTCTTATAGTTTGGTAAATATGGTTTGTACGCTATCATGATTTTCGGTTGTCTATTGACAAATTGAGGAACTGATCACCCTTAGTCTCTTGTTCATAGTAGTTGGGATTGTGTTGGATGGGATGGACGTGTTTTGCAAGCTTAGATGGCGTGAGCAGAGAATTATCTTGAGTTAAGCTAAGTGCTTAAGAATTGTTTTGACGAGCCGGCGCAGGACGGTGTTGAAGTGTTTAATTTGATGGGAAATTTTGAGTTATAATGAAAGTGAGAAGTTGGCGACTTGCCGATTAATTGTGGTTGGCTGGAAGTTATCCTGACAAGATAGTGATATACAGTTAGGACGTGAAGTGGAGTTGTGACCGACTTAGTTACGGCAACTAGTCTGAGAGTGAGAGCTCCATACTTCATGTCTGTTTGAATGGTCAAGGAATTAAACAGATTAAGCAGTGTTGAGACTCGTGTCTGGTGTGTGTGCTAAGACAGCAGATTGTAAGGTCAAGTAGATAAAAGGTGGATAGTGACTTCTAATGATTATTAAAGAAAGTAAGACGTGGAATGCGATATTGGTATAATTATACCTTTAAATATTCCAAGAGTTGAAGATGTGTCGAATGACCTTCTAAGTGTGAAATTGTTGTCATACGTCGAATTCCGAGATCGCAGCTTGTTACGGAATCGATGTTTTTATGGACGAAAGTTGGAATATATTACACCGTTGTGTCGGGTAATGTTAGGTCGTCATCGAGTATGCTTGTTTTATCGAATTTGATTGATTTTTGTAAGTTTTTGCATTTTTGGAGATTTGAGGATTTAAGATTCGGATTGAAATTGAAAGTCGTAGAATTCATGTTTGATGGTTCTAAATCACTAATATATTTTTGGTGTGAATGAGTATGTGGTTGTTTCGATGAAAATAATTGAATCGGTCGGATTTTCGGGCAAAAATGCTCAAACCCGTAGCAGTCTTTATGCAGAAAAATTCTGTTTTGGAGAAACTTCGAAAATTCATATCTCTTGATCCGTAAGTCGGTTTTAGTCCCCGTTCGAAGCGTTGGAAAGCTAACGAGATTCTCTTTCTAGGAAAAGTTGTTTTGAGGCCTGTACCTAGTTCAATTATAGCAGAAAATTAAAAACATATCGTGTGCTGATTTTTGCCGAACCCGACGGGACCATTTGTTGTGTTTTGTGATGCCTCGTTGATATGATTGGGAGATATGCTAAGTAGAACTTCAGCGAGTTTTGGTTATGCTTTAAGGGAACTTGAAGTACATAAGAGGAATCATCTGATAAGTTATTTAGAGTTGGTTGCTGTTGTGGTTGTGCCGGAGTTGGAAGCTTCAATTAGTTAGTTTGAGATTCGATATGTTTGGTGACCTCAAGAGCTTAAGGCATTGATTTGATTTGGAAGAGTTGAATATGAGGCAGAGAAAATAATTGGGACTCCGGAATGGATTATGGTTTCGGATTGAATTACCATTCAGGGAAATCAAAACGTGGTAGCTTATGCATTGACTTGGAAATCCTTGCATATGCCGATGATGGTGGTGAAAAGAGTTAGGACTGATTGAGCAATTTTGTGATATGAGTTGGTTTGTGAAGAGACTTCTTATGGAGTTAAGCTTAGTATGTTGGACCTTACTAAGAGTATTCTTGACGAGATTCGATAAGGTCAGAACTCTTGTTTGAGTCAGTAGATTGGTGGAATCTGAGGAATTAAAGTCGAAGGGATGATTTTCAAATTAATGGAAATGGTATCATGAGATGTCGTGATAGAGTTTGTGTTCTAGATATTATTGAATGGAATAAGAGTATTGAGGTAGATGGAGTATCCATCTCGGTGCTATGAAGATGTAACCCGATTTGAGGGAATTATTTTGAGGGCCCTAGATGGAGAGAGAAGTGGATGAGTTTATATATGCTAGTTAGACTTGTCAGAAGTCGAAGAGTAAACGTCAGAGACCGTTGGGTCCGATGCAACCGTTGAATATTCTAGAGTGGCGGTCGGATAGTATTCCCATGAATTTTGTGTTGGGTTTTCCGGAGAATTTGAGGGATATGATTTTACTTGGGTGATTTTGGATAGAATGACTAAATTGGCTCTTTTCCTAACAAGGAAGATTAATCATTCTATGTTGAAGCTAGCTTAGATTGTGCAAGAGACGACTAAAAAGATCCAAAGGATCCAAGCAAGACGTGTTTTGAGAGTTACGATAGTAATTGGTGTTGGTCAGGCTTGAGGTCTCGGAAGCACACTGTGTTTTGTGATCTGTACTAGAGTGGCGCAGCAGAAGCGTGGGAAAAATAGCATGTTAGACTGTTTTACCACTATCGCTTGTGAAAAAATTGTTGGATGTGTTTCATGTGCCTAAGCTGAGGAAGTACTTGGATTCAGATGGATGATGTACAAGTCAGATGTGAATTGGCTGTTGAGGCATTGCTAGTTCGGATTGATGAACGAGAAGCAACTTTGAGGTAAAGAGATTTCCTTGGTAAAGGTAGTTTTGGGAGGACCAACGAGAGGAAGTTGGATTTGAGAGTTGAGGGTCAGATGAAGGAGTCGTACCCGACTCTGTTTTCTTGAGGTAATTTTCGAGGACGAAAATTCTTTAAGTGGGTGTTGCGGTGAAAATTGGATATCAAGCTATTAAATTAACTTGAATCTTAATTCTTTTACAACCGAACTTTATTTTATCCAAAGGAAAGGTCTAAAGAAACAAAAACCTTTTTCGCAATGTAACGACAACGCTTAAGAGATTCGGGGATCGGGGGTTGGTTATACCTAGGGAAGGTGTTAGCACCCTAAGCATCTGTAGTACTCTACAGGAACCTTTTGTTTGATTGCTTTCTAAGTTTGTGAATATGTACTATGGATTGGGATATGGATTAGGGATAGGTAAAGACCTAGATGGTTTTCTAAGTTTGCTCACAAAGACATCGCATCTTCTGCCTACGTATCCTAACTAGGATAGAATCAGAGCAATCGTAGTTCACCTCACAAGGGATGAAGAACACTTGATTATGATCAAGGCTCAAGGGGGAACAAACATGACAATGTTTGTGTGGAGTTTGACAAAACTCCCTATTCTAAGTTGTAATTTTCAAAAGGGGAAGTAAGAAATCATGACGATGATTCTTACATAGAGTTGACAAACTCTATCCTAGGGTTCTAGTTGAAGAGCACTCCTAGTACAGGTGGGTCTTTTAGACTTAAAGCAAAGTCTAAAGGTTTCTAAACTGAGTTTAAAGTGACTTAACAATGTCAAGGAAATGGGTGAATGAGTTATCCATAACATTAGGGTTAATGGAAAGGCTTTTCCTTTGTAGAGGGACAGAAGAGACAACTTGGATGAGAGTTAACAAACTTCATCACTTGGGGGAAAGAAAATTTTGAACAAGATAACAACATAATAAATATGCATCCATGGTGACAACCATTAAGTGAGCATGTGGAATGATAAAAATTAAAATGCATGGGTGACCGTCAAAGCTGTTGGTTAAGCAGGAAGAGTGACAGTCAAGCTTCAGTGTATTTAGCAGATAAAGTAAAATGAACATGGTAACAACCAAAGATGAAGTCTTAGCATGTTAGCTAACATTTAAGAGCATGAATGCAAACAAGTATCACAAACAATCACAAGTATATCACAAGAAAAATTCACCTGCGTATGCGAAAACGATCACAGAACGTACATAACTTGCACATAGTCAAAAGAGATGAAAAAATTAGGCAAACATGGAAATAAAAAATATGACATGAAAGTAGACATTAAGATGAACAAAATTCAAAAAGAATGGGTGAAAAATGATTAAAATTGAGAGAGATATGAATTTTTAAAGATAGGATGAAAAATGACAAAAATTAACAAAAGGGTTGCCCTCCTCAGGGGTCAAACCCAGGTTCATGGCATGCAAGGTGTTGCACCCCAAAATTTGCCCAACATTTCTTCACCTAGCTTATGTTTCACTTCATTCACATTAGCATTATCATTTGTATTTCATTGACATGTGTGCAGGAGATCAAGAGGTATGATTACCAATCAAGGGCTACACAAGACTATGAAGCTAGCTAATAAGGTTATTCAGGTGTTCAAGGGTTGATATCCTTGTCAGAGAAGTTAAAAGATCCTCAGAGAGAGTGGTTGAGACCAAGAGGGTGTGTCTCCTAACTTGAGAGTTGTGGAAAGTCATCAGATGATTCTGAAGCCATGAAGTTAGACTTGAGGTCTTGAGAGAGCTAATGAGAAGTTTTGAAGATCACTTTGAGGCCTAGACAGATCATTGTGCAAGAATAAGAAGCCTCAGCCATGATTGGTGCAACTAGGGTTTGACTGGGTCAACCCTAAGTCAACTGATGATTTGAAGAAGGTTGAGACTTAATTCAAGAGCCATGTGATCATGGATTGATACATTGAGATGTTCCAAGAATGATTTCAAGGTTAACTCATCATGATTGAAGATTTTGATAAGTTTCAAGCTAGGGTTTCTAAGGCTTGACAATGTAAAATCCCCTAGTTTGACCCCTATCTTCAAGGCAATTTAGCTCAAGATGTGACTGTCATCCCATCTTGCCTCCAACATGATTGTTGTAGAGAATGGTCTTAGCTTTAATTTGAGTACTAGAAGTCCTTGATAGGATTTGTAGAACTCAAGTTATGGCTTTGACAAGTTACAAGTCATCTGAGGTATGTGAGTTTGGAGCTTGAAAAATACCCAACTTGCATGAAACTTTTGACCTAGAAGGATGATTCCTATGAACTTTTGGTCAACATGAATGCCGTTCCTTATTTTCTTAGCTTTCCATAGAGTACTATAAGTCCTTGATAGGATTTGTAGAACTCAAGTTATGGCTTTGACAAGTCAAGGGTATTTTGGAAAGTTGTGATTATGGGTCATTTATGATTATAGGTCATTTTCACCAACTTAGACACTTCAAATGAAATTTTGTTCAACTTTAAAGTTGCTCAAAATGGGGTTTTAACCTTGACCATGTATCATGGATACATTGAAATGGCTCAAGGAAGGATGTGGTTTGAGAAAATTTTGAAAAAAGAAGAATTAAAGGCATTTAATGACCAAAAATTGAAATAATTCATTTTGTGTCCAAACAAGGCAAAATAATAGATCATTTTGAATGGAAAAGTCATTTTAGAAACTTTGGCAATGTTGGAATTTTGGTTTGAGTCCATTTTCATACCATTTCATGTTGTTTCTTCATGATGAAGCAACACATCAAACATGAACCATTGGCTTGCAAACAAGGAAATTAACATGACCAACTAGTTCAATATCTCATGAGATGATGATTGCAAGCATTTTCATACCCAAAGAGAGCCAGAACCGTGAATGTGAACATGAGACTTTGAAGGAGAAATTGAAATTGCAAAATCTCCTATGGAAGGTTACAGAACTTTCTAGACATTTCCATTGAGTTCTATATAAGCATTAGAGTGTCTTCAGCCATTTTTTTGGTGAAGATTGATCCCTGAAGCAGAGAGTGAGGTTGAAGTTTCACAGCTGCAAGTTGAAATCGCATTCTGAGTTCAAGGCCAATCCAAGGGAAATTGAGGATTGCATTAGCTTTGGAAGGTGATTTAGAGTGAATCTGCATCATCTTGAAGGTTGAATCGAGCAAGAAGTGCATCTGGTACAAGCTCAAATACAGGTTTTAACTTCTTGAAATCTCTCTCTAATTATGTGTTTTCAGTGAACTAGAAGCATGTGGTTAGGTTCCCCTATTGATATAGATGGATTTTGGATGATCAATTTCAACTTTAGAGACAATGCTAGGTGTTGTGCAACTTCTGTTGAGATGGATTTCTCATGATTCTTGAAGTGTTATTCATGATTGGATAGTGGAAATTGATCAGTGAAGAGTGAGGATTATATTAGTGTCATTAATTTTAAGAATCAAGATTTGGTGGATTTCTGAAATTGCTATCGTGTTTGGAGATAGAGAAAGAATTAGGAAATTTAGATGATGGATTCGTGATCAGGATGGAAAATTGAGCAAGATGGTGATTTGTTTTGTCATTTTTGATGACCTGAGAAGAGCACCTCACCAGAGAAGACGGTGGCGCTGTAGCTCAGGCCACCGTCTGAGAACTCCCTCCATCTCAGTTTGAATTGGGGACGATGAACATGGACCATCAGATGAAGGTTTGACAATTGACTCAAGCAATGGATGGATGGCCACGATTGGCTCTCAAACTCTGAAGAGAGACTTTTGAATGAAACGCACCGTTTCATTAATTGGAATAGTTTGGGCTTAGTTAGCTGAGTGATATCCACACCCCCCAATTGGCCCAATTCCTGAAATGAACTGCAATGAATTGCTATTCAGCATGCACCTTTTATTATTTTCTTCTCATTTCTTTTATTTTTATCATTTCATATAGTTTTGTAAATAATTCATAAAAAATAGAATATTAACTCAATTAATTCCAAGTTTTTTTCCCCTGACTCATAATGAGTCTAGAATTTTATTAAATTGAAAAATTCGGAATTCATGCATTTGTGATTTTAATTGCATTTTTTGTATTTTAATTGATATTAAATCCATTATGGTTGATACCTTGTTTTGCTGAATTTTGTGTGATCATTTGATGATGATTCTTGAGCTGATTTTTTGTGTGTAGCTAGTTTAGATATGCATGCTCCTCTAGTAATTTTCTCACATTTTTGTGTTGAAATTAGGTAGTGTTTTTGAGTTGAAACTTTAGGTGCTCTAGTTTTAGGGTTTAAGCTTAGTACCTTATGATTTAGGATTTATTTCTAGGACTTTATGGATGATTCAACCCCTGGATTTTGTATGGTAGATTCATGATTGAATTAGGTTCCCATAGTTATTTTTTTAGGATTTTACAATTGGTTTTAGTATTTTAGTTAGGATTAACTTTAGTACTAGGTTTTAGGTGATCCTAACTTGCTAATTCAACTAGAATGATTTCTTTAGTTCCCTTAGATTAGGGTTTTGCCTCTCTTGCTCTTGGATGATGTTGAAGGCATGTGTGGACTGCTGAGGAATGCTTGAAGAAGCTTGGATGTGAAGATTTCCCTTCTTTTGGAGTAGTTTTGTTTAGGTGTTAAGATTAGGGTTTGTGAGTAGAGCTTCTAGATAGATTCTCTTCTTTCATAAACATGGAAGGTGTTGATAACTTCCATTCTTCCTTATGATGTAAGGTCCCATTGTGAAGGCCTCATCCCTCCTTTGGTAGGATGTGTGGCTCTTCCCAAGTTGGTAGAACCTTTGAGGGTTCCTGTCTTTGATGGTGGGGTGTTTAGTGGTGACCTTTGGTCTTCACTTTGCTTTCCACTATCCAAACCTGGCTCTTGTTAGATGAATCGTTCTCCCTTGCTAGAGGTTGGAGTTCCTTGTTAGAAGATTGAGGATGCCAGAAGTTGCTACTTCTTTGTAGTTGAAGACTGCCATTGGAGCTGAAGCTTGAAGACCCAGAAGAACAAGTTGATACTGGTGAAGAAAACACTGTTGAGATCAAATAGAGAGTTGAAGCTTGAAGTTGGAGAACAAGTTGACACTTGTGTTTGATGCATTGAAAGCTTGAAGAAGCAAGTTGACATTTGCTACTGAAGATGATAGCCTTGAAGAGCAGTTACAGACTGAAGACTGAACTGCTGTCAGAAGATTGCTTTGCTGTGAAGCTGTGGGAATGGTTGATCTGCTTTCTTTCCTGTCTATTTGCTTGTTGTGCAACTGTGTTTGTTGCACCCGAAAATTTGCCCAACCTTTTCCTTCTTTTTTTTGCATTAGCATAACATCATCATAGCATTATCATAGCATTGCATTAGCATTTATGCAGGGGATCAAGTGTGATATACATCGAGAGAGGCCTATCTAGAGGTTTTATTCGAGCTTGAGGAGTCACTAAAGTCACCAGGAAGTGGTTCACGCCCTTGAGAAGTTCAGATGCTTGTGTGGGGTTCATCCCCTGACTTAGAGGCCAACTGAAGATTATCAATGAGTTGGGAAACTATGATTACAGGTCATAAAATTACAGGTCAAGTTCAATACTTTGCATAACTCAAATGGACTTTTTTCCAACATGAAAGTTGCTCCAAATGGGGTCATTTGGTCAACTAAACCTCAAGGTTTTAATGGGCTAGCTCACGCTGGAAGTTTGATAAAAGTCACTTTGGTGAAAACATGTGAAAAGGCATAGTTTGGTATTTCTTCAAAATTTAATCAAATAAGTCCATGTTTGTACTTATTTTGAGTGGAAATCTCATTTTAAGAACAATGAAACTTTTACATTTTTCATTTGAAGCTTTTATCATGGCCTATTTCAAGCTTTCTTCATTCTTAAGCAACGCTTTAAATCTAGGCCCTTAAGATTGAAACAAGGGATAATTTTGGACCCTAGATGAATCTTATGATGCAAGATATAAAACCCAATGGAGTTAAGGCAAAGGCTCTTCCATGATCATTTTTCACACTTCACATATTTGAAAAAATTGAATTTTCAATCCTTGGATTCTCCCACTATTCATTCATTTTCTCATTACCAATCAATCACACAACAATTATACACATTGTTCATCATCTTTTTGGAGAGAATTGGAGCAAGAATAGCATTCTAGCAACATGAAAAAGTGGTGAAAAACTCAAATTTGATTTTCAAGTTCCACTGCAATTCAAGGTTGTTCTTCGATTCAAACATCACCACCAACAATTTTAGAACGTGTTCATACAATTTTCTTGAAGGTTTAGTGGTGGTGTGAAGCTCTAGGAAGTCAAATTCGGAGGTAATGGAAATTCAAGTTTTCTCCCTAATTATGAGTCTTTTCCATGCCATTTTTATAGCATTGCATTCCCCTGGAATAGTACATCGTTTCTGGTAAAGAAAGATCCATTTTTATGACATTTTTGTGTTCTTGGAAGTTTGAGATTCAAACACGGTTTTGGAGTTAGAGGCCTTTTCACTGGAAACTAAGGGTATATTTGAATTCCTCTCGAAAAATCCCACAAGTTTCATCCAAGAAATGTCAAATTTGGTTGAGAAACGGATGAGATATGTGCTCTTGAACATTTCCGGCCGTAGCCCTCCCGCCGGCGTCGTTACTGCTGCGTTTCCGGTCCAGGAAAATCAAAAGGAAGAAGACGATCTTGGCACCGTTAGATCGCGTCTTCCCCTTTGACTGGACTTCCCATCTCGCGGCCCAGAAACGCTCCACATATGCAGCCACCTCACGCTTCATTAAACCACATGGCGCCAACTCAGCTGTTTTTTGCTTCAGGACCCCTGTTCGAATCCCAGCCGTGACACTTTTGGTTTATTCTCACTTTATTTGCATTTGCCTTCATATATTCATGTTCTCATGTGTTCTTTTATTTTTCTTTTTTATATGCTGAATTCAAATAATCATTAAAAATAGCAAAATTATTCTTTTTGATCCCCATTTTTTGTGCTGAATCTTTGAGATGTATAAAATATTATAAAATTGGAATTATAATTTTATCATGTTCGGACATTTTCTTTGGATTTTTTACATTTGGTGTGTCACAAAAATGCCAATACTTGTGTCATGATTTTGTTGAATTTCTTTGACCTATCAATACATCATTTAAATGCCAAATCTTTTGAATGGTATTCATACACACATTGAGGTACCTAGATATATTTTTACTTGATTTTTATTGTACCATTTTGAAGGGTTTTGAAGGTCTTTCTTTACCATGTGCTAGTTTGGCTTCTTTTTGGTACACTTGACATAGTTTCAACTTGTTTGGCTATTTCTCTTTGGATATTTTTGTGGTATCTATCACCCTTGGTTTTTGGCTTGATGTAGGGCATTGGAGATTATTTTATTTGAATTTTTTAGCACATTTTTCTATTTTTCTTATATTTTTGTATTCGGACTTGTAATATGGACATTCGAACGGACTTCGCTTTTATTTTGGCTCCAACGGCCTCGATTTGTTTGTGTGGTGAACGTTAGGGTTCCTATTGCTTATTATAGACATTGTATAGGATGTATAGATCGTTTATTGGCTGATTTTATCATAAATGAATTGCCCATTAGGTTCCATACTTTCATGATAGCGCGTTATGATTCCAAATTGAGGTACGTACGTCATTCGTGAGTTTTATTGCCTTGTATCTCTTTATATTCACTTGTGGCCAAGATTGCATGTTTAAAATAGGCCATTTTCCATTCATTATGGGCTTGAGGTTGAGATGACTTCCTCCCTCACTTGCATTCCAGGTTTGCTGTTATGAATCCGCATTTCCTGTATGCTGTTTATTTCATCTGTTTTCTGTTGCTTCCTTTGGCTTTCCCTTAGGATCTCCATTCTTCCTTGTTCAAGGTAGAATGTGATAGAAACTAGGCTTTGCAACCATGTATGACAACATTAGGGTAGTTTTCCCCTTTGCAAACTTCAACCATAGGACGAACATTGCATGATAACATTTAGGGCTGTGTAGTTTCCCTTAGAGGTCTGTTTCTCTTTCTCATCTTCAAACATTCAAGTCTTTTTTGTACTCTTGGACTCTAATCCCTGAAAACCCATTTTCGTAATGAGAGTTTCGTTAACTCTCGGTTCTCCCGCAAACGGTAACGCCTAAGTCTCCAATGGTCGAGCTGCATACACCAAACTGCTAGAACCGTTTGTTAACCCTACTCGGGTTAAAACAACTTAAACCAAACTTGTGGTCTAGTTAGCCTGAACTACGTTTGCTCTGATCTTTCATACCAGATGAAAATACGTAGGCACGAGATGCGATATCTCAGTGAGCAACCTTCTCCCCTTTTACCCGTAGTTAGGCGAACTACGTTGACTCTGATTTCTCGTTTCAGACGGATATACGTAGGCATAGAACTGTTGTGTTCTGCCGAGTCACTTTTATTTTGTTTTGTCCTTAAGCCTTTAGCTAGATAGTATTAATCACACCCTTTTCCGAGAAACAACAAGCGTGGATCCCATCGAGTACGATGGACATGAGGGGTGCTAATACCTTCCCCTTGCGTAACCGACTCCCGAATCCAGGTTTTGGTTGTGATGACCATTCCTTTTCCCTCTTTTCGTTAGGTTTTCTCTGAGCGTTTCCTTTCCCTCTTCTGGGATAAATAACACACGGTGGCGACTCTTCTGTTTTGTCGGCGCCGATTTTTGCAGTAGCGACAGCTGGCGACTCTGCTGGGGAAAGCGATGGTTCTCTAAGCGAGTCTTGTCTTGGATTCTCTTCCTAGCTGTCTGGGTCATCCCCAGCAGCTGGCGACTCTGCTGGGGACTGTGATGGTTCCCTATGCGAGTCTCGCCTTGGATTTTCTTCCTAGCTGTCTGGGTCTTCCCCAGCAGCTGGCGACTCTGCTGGGGATCCATCGTCCCTTATGCGAGTCAGTCCTAGCGCTTGTTTGTTTATCTTGTGAGTTTTGTACATACCTGTTGTATCTTAGCTTTACTTTCCCGCATTTTATTTTCCCACAGTTTATTTTCAGCATTATATTATATCCTTATTATGCTGTTGTGGGAGGGGATTGATTCTGATGAGTGATAAGCCAGACCCAGGCTTGAGTGTACCTAGCATTAGTTGTGGAAAGTAGTGGGCGCGTGCTTGGTTTGCAGGTACTAGTGTCTCACGAAATCCACGCTCAGACGAGATTCTCCCAGTTGACTTCTTTTCTAGCCCTTTGGGCTTGAGGGGTTGTTGGTTTGGAGGGTTGTCGACTCTGGGGACCGATCATTTGTGATTCAGCTAAGTGACGCCGCTTCAAGAGATGATGATGCCACACCTTCTGGGTATCGTATCATCTCTCTTGAAAGTCTGTGGCGCTGATGAACGCATAGGATGCTGTACCTTATCAGTGGATAGGTCCATACCTGTGAGAGGGATTGGGTTATGCAGGAAACCATAGCTCCAGATCACCCGGTTTTCTCTACAGTGTGAACTTTTGGGTTTGATATCAGAGGTCTTCAGTATCAGTGATCTATGTCATGCAGTGATATATGTTATGCAAAGGCGAAGCTCTGGTTATTCTCAAGCTACAGCACAATCAACTTCTGATTATTATTGCTACAGCACAGCACAGCTACCTTGATCCCCTATAGCATCCTTGCATTTTTGCATTTCGCATCTGCATTGATTACATGACATTGCCTTAACATTGCAGGTGCATATTCCCTTTGATTCTAGCTATCTCGCTTGCCGTCATTCGTGCTCAGATACTTGTGCTTGTAACTACCTATGTGGTCTTCCATCTGTATATGAGGAGTTTTTTACTATTGTTGTCTGAGGGGTTTCCATTGTCATGTGTTTCACCCGGAACTAGAATCAAGGGAAATATTCCATATGCATATATACATTGTTAGCATTTTGCATATTTTTCTTTGTGTTTGCAGGTACCTTCTTAAGCCTCGTTCTTATGTTCTGTTGTCTTTTCAGAGTTGTTTCAGGATTGCTAACCAGAGACTTCACCGGTATCCTACTAGAAACAATCTCAAGAAAGCCATGGATCACATTCAGACTGAGATGCAAGAGATGAGGGAGCGCATGACTCAGCTCATGGAAGTCATGCAAGGTATGGCTCAAGGACAGGAGCCACTAAGAACAATGGTTCAGCCCCTGGTAGCTAGGGTTGATCTTAATGGAGTTCTTCACGGAGGTATTGCTGCTAATACTCCCCGCAACGATACAGAAATTCCTAACGCCACTGTTGTGCCTACCGGATGCACCCCAACTGCTGCAGGGGCCGGGAATGGTAGTGATGTTGGCGTCCGCCATGCTGGTCTGGGTAATGCTGCTGGTAATGCAGGTTTGGGTAATGCTGGTAACGCAGGTCTTGGTAATACTGTTAACTTGGGTTGTGGTAATGGTACTCATAATGATGGGTTTGCACCTGGTGCTGCTAACCATGGTCTTGGTAACGCTGGGTATGGTTACACCGTCAATCGAAACATCTATGGTCCGGAGGGTGCCTATGCAGGGTATGGAAATGGGGACCAACGATGGAATGAAGATCACCAGGACGACGTGTTCTCTATGAGGGATGTAGGCGTTGAGCTGCCTGCTGAAGCTGATCGTAGATTCAGGATGCTGGAGGAACAGATGAGGAATATAACAAATCAGAACTCCATGGGGCTCGACATGGCCAATTTAGGGCTGATCCCTGATTTACGTGTACCGTACAAGTTCAAAGTTCCTACCTTCGATAAATACAAAGGTGTCACTTGCCCAAAGGTGCATATACGTTCATACTACAGAAAAATGTCAGCCTATTCAAATGATGAGAAGATGCTCATGCACTTTTTCCAGGATAGCCTGTCAGGACCATCGCTCGAGTGGTATATGGGTTTGGAACCCTCTCAGGTTCACAGTTGGAAGGGCTTGGCTGAAGCATTCGTGAAACATTACCAGTACAATAGTGACCTTGCTCCCAACAGGGTCCAGCTTCAGAATGTCGTCCAGAATAGCGGGGAATCTTTCAAAGAGTACACCCAGAGGTGGCGTGAGCTTGCAGCCAGAGTGCAACCCCCAATGGTAGAGAGAGAGTTGATTGACTTGTTTGTATCGATGTTATCTGGGATGTACTATGAAAAGCTTGTCAACTGTATGTCCGGGAGTTTCTCTGACCTTGTCATCACTGGTGAGCGTATAGAAAACGGCATCAAGATTGGGAAAATTCAGGCGGTAGAAGTACCTTTGTCAGGTGGAGGAAAGAAAGTGTTTGGAAATAAAAAGCGTGAAGGCGACGCCAACTCTGTGTCAAGCTCTCGGGGTAGAGGCAGAGGTAGATGTCAAGATCAGTGTCATCATCATCAGGCTGCAAGTGTTATCATTCCGATACCACAATAACAACAACCACAACAGCAGCAGAATCAACAGGGCTACAGGAAGTACCAGAATTTGAGAGGGGCAAACAAAGTATTTGATACGCCACCAATGCCGTACTCCCAGATGCTCCAGACGTTACTACAACTGCAGTTAATCCAGAAGAGAACCTTGGCCCCTCTGACAGGCCGACCACCACCTGGCTATGATGCAAATGCACGCTGCGAATTCCACTCGGGGGCACCCGGGCACAACATTGACGATTGTAAGGCTTTTAAGCACAAGCTACAAGATTTGATTGACAGTAAAGCCATAAACTTCTCGCATGGAGCGCCCAACGTGGTACATGATCCTATGCCAAACCACGGACAAGCCGGAAGCGGTTGAGTCGCCCACGAGTCAAGATACAAGAAGCTCAGTTCTCAGAAGCTGGCAATCTGCATTTTGCATGTCATTGCTTTACATTTGTAGTTTCTTTCCTGTCTATGTGCATTTCACTTGTAAAACTTGTTGTTTTCAATTGATATTGATAAATGAAATAAATATGCATGTTTTGAATTAATCCATTCGTGTTCACTTTATTGCTTTCTTTTATTTCAAACGCTTGTTTAAGTGGAATACGGGGAGGATGACGAAACCGAAAGACGTGTAAACTTCCGATTGTATGCTCTTGGATAGAAAAACCTGTTGACGATATACAGGCATTGTTCCAAATCCATAAACACCGGAGATATAAGGAAGATAATCCCTTGTCAACCCCTTTGAGCCTTGTGGTAGGAGTTTCTTTCTGAAAATGAAAAACCCTCAATCTTAACCTGGGGCAGGGTAGGCGTCAGTTAATTTGACCAAGCGTCCGAATTGCAAAAGGAATGTTCGTTCAAGGATAAATCACACCTGTATAGGTCGTGCCAAAAGGACCACAATGGTTAAACCTTGCCGATAAGGAGTGAAACAGTCACAATCTATTTTAACAAGTCAGACAAGCCGGTGTCACATGATTTGTTCAAAAAGAAAAATCAAAAGAAAAAGCTCGCTAAGTCGAATCTTGGGAACAAGCGACTTAGGCAAAAATCAGGGTATCTTGCTGGACTTCAAAATCAGAAACTCAAAAGAGTTAGTCCAGGCAAAAATTAGGGAACGGAAAAAGCGAAAAAAACCAAAAGGATTACAAGAGAAAAATCCTCAAGCAAGAACGAAATCGTGTGACTCCAGGCACTACGAAGACGGGAAGGGAATGACTGTCACTTCAGAAAGCATGTGATTTCCTGAACCATCACTCCTATCATTCCACCTTTGAAAGGTGAACGCTAAGGTCGAATTAGCTGAACATAGGATTGGAGAACATCAAGGAGAATGGGTGGGTTAAAATGAATTTTGAGCCTTATATCCTTCCTTGTTAACTGTGAACCCGACCACGTTACAACCTTCAAAAGTCCTAATTGAAACAGGTTTAGTTCGAGGGCATACTTCGATAAAGATCGCATCGAAACTGACTCCAAAAAGGATTCCTCTTACAGCGTTGTATTAATTTTGACACTTTGATAATTGATTCGTTCATTATATGTCATAAATTTTTCCGGTGAACAGGATTGGGTTTTGAAGAAAAAACTGTCATATGCATTGCATTTAATATATCTTTCATGCAAAATAACTTGTTTTACTTGCGAGTAAGCGCTCGACCGCAGGAAAGTTTCCACAGTGGAAAGTTTGATCAGGATAGAATGTAGAACGCCTGAATACTCCGTTGAGTTGTGGCCAGCTGTCGCTACCGCGAAAATAAGGTGCCGGCAAAACAGAAGAGTCGCCACCTTTTGTTATTTATCCCTCAGAGCGGGAAAGGAAACGATCGGAAAAACCTGAAGAAAAGGTATAAGACAAGGTCATCGCAACCGTTGTCTGGGTTCGGGAGTCGGTTACGCAAGAGGAAGGTATTAGCACCCCTCACGTCCATCGTACTCGATGGGATCCATGCATGTTGTGTTTATCTAATGGGTTGGTTTACTATCTACCTATCAAGGCCGGTTTGAAAAGAAAAGAAAATGACTCGGCAAAGCGTCACACTTTATGCCTACGTATTCTCATCAGAGAATGAGAAATCATAGTCAACGTAGTTCGGCTAACTACGGGTTACGGGGAAGGTGGCTCGCCAATACATCAGTATTGTGCCTACGTACTCTCAACAGGCTTGAGAGATCAGAGCTTACGTAGTTCAGGATAATACGGATTACAGGAATTCAGATTCATCTGTTTTTTCGAGTAGGGTTAACAAACAGTTCCAGCAGTTTGGTGTATGCAGCTCGACCCTTGGAGACTTATGCGTTACCGTTTGCGGTAGAACTGGGAGTTAACGACACTCTTTTCTTCAGAAAAGCTTCCTTTGAATTATGGGCCCACGGGGCAAAAAGGTTCGAAGTTTGTTTTCTGTCTTTTACGGAAGAACTGTTTTTTATGGATGTTTGCAACCAATATCGCACTAGAGACTATGACCTGAGAGTGAATGCATCGCATGTCACCCAAAGGGTACCATACTAAACATCTAAGCTGTCAAAAAGAAACTCTCCGATAACCCTTTCTCAGATAGCTTAAGGCTCGTAACGTACGACGTCAGTTTACCTTTATTACTGTGTTTTAATTTGTTTTGAGATGAGAAGAGAACAGGCTCAACTAAGGGGAAGACTATCAAGTCCTAATGTTGTCATGCCAAGGATTCATCCTATGGTTGAGGTTTGAAACAGGGAACTCCTAGAAGTTATCATGCATAGGATTCAACCTAAAGTTCTAATCATCACTTCCTTATCAAAGGAAATGAGATTCCTAGGGGATCATGTCAATGATATAGAAACAGATAAAGCATCAGCTTAGACAGTAAACAGTAAACGACTGTAAAATGCATGCAATGCAAGTGAGGGAGGAAATGTGTGTGGGGCATCAGCCTCCACAAGCTCATCTCAACCTCAAGCCAGATATGAATAACTGCAATCATACAGAAGAAATAAAATGCTATCAAGCAAACACAATAACAGACCACATAGGCAAGGGAGCAGGGCTCTACCGAATATCCGCAAGCAAAGCCATACAGTAAAAGTACAAGCAGAGGGAGGAACTCAACCTCTAATGCAATCATGCTCCTAGCTTAAAAGAATATAAACATGAACTTATTCTAATGCATCAAGCAAATCAAACAAGTCACATCAATACATTTTGCACAGAAAGCAAACAGACAAGAAAGAAAGCAGATCAACAGCTTCCAAAACTTAGCACTCCTCTGACAGCAATTCAGTCCTCAGCCTTCAACTGCTTCTCAAGTCTTTTCATCTTCAATAGCAAGTATCAACTTGCTTCTTCAAGCTTTCAATACATTAAACTCACAAGTATCAACTTGCTTTCCAACCTCAAGCTTCAGCTTCTTCATTCAATCTCCAATGGATTCCTCTCACATGTATCAACTTGTTCTTCATCTTTTTCAAGCTTCAGCTCTTTCTTCTTCACAAGTATCAACTTGCTCTTCCTGATATTCTTCCCACAAGTGTCAACTTACTCCTCTTGATCTTCAAGCTTTAGCTCCAATGGCAATCTTCAAACACAGAGAAATAGCAACTTCTAGCCTCTCCAATCTTCTAACAAGGAACTCCATCCTCTAGCAAGGGAGAAAGATTCATCTAACAAGAGCAAGGTTTGGATGATTGACAGCAGAGTGAAGACCAAAGGTCACCACTAAGCATCCTATCATCAGAGAAAGGGACCCTCAAAGGTTCTACCAACTTGTAAAGAGCCACACATCCTACCAAAGGAGGGATGAGGCCTTCACAAGGGGACCTTACATCATAGGGAAGAATGGAAGTGATCAACATCTTCCATGTTTATGAAGGCAAAGAATCTATCTAGAAGCTCTGCCTACAAACCCTAATCTTAACACCTAATCAACACTACACCAAAAGAAGGGAAGATCTTCACATCCAAATTTCTTCAAGCATTCCATTACATCCTCAACTTGCCTTCATCTTCACCAAGGGTAAAAATAACACAAGCTTACTCTAAGGGAGCCTCAGGGGTTAATCTAGTCAAATTAGTGCATCAGAATCATCTAAAGTTAGCACCTAAACTAAAATCAAACTAAAATAGTAAACCACATTATAAATTCCTACAAAAATTCCTAAGGGACCCTAATTCAATCATGAATCTACCATACAAAATTCAGAGGTTGAATCATCCACCAAGTCTTAGAAATAAAACCTAAATCATAAGGTACTAACCATAAACCCTAAAAATGGAGCTTCTAAAGTTTCAACTTAAAACTACCACCTACATTCATCACAAAAATGTGAGAAAAATATAAGGGGAACATGCATATCTATGCTAGCTATACACAAAAAATCAAGGCAAGAATCATCACCCAATGCTCAAACCAAATTCATCAAAACAAGGTATCAACCATGGTTATCTTAACATCAATTAATATTCAACAAATGCAAATAAAACCAAAAATGCATGAATTATTAATATTTTTTATCTAAAAAAACTAGATTCAATCATGAATTAATTGAAAAAAGAATGGAATTAATTGAGTTAGTCTTCAATTTTTTATGAATTATTTACTAAGTCACATGAAAATGAAGAAAACTAAAGAAAATAAATGGAGAATATGGCCAGAGGGTGTGATCAGCAAACAATTCCCACCAGCTTCGCTTGGGCCCTTAATCCTGGGGGTGCACATAGCAACTGGGCATGAGGCCCATCTAAATTTCAACTCAGTCACAAGAATAAAACCAGGGGAGGGTGCATTGAGTAAGGATTTCATGTTGTAAATCTCATTGGGCCTGGAAAGAGGGGTGGGGATAGCAACTACAACCCAAGCCCACATGCTTGAGTTCATCACGTTCAATTCACAAATAAATAAAAATGCACATGCGAGGACTTGAACTCGTGCACCCTTGGCATATGCAGCGAAGAAACAAACTTGGGACTTTCAACTTATCAAAACGGGGCGTTTAAGGGGAGGGGGTATATGGCGCAACGAGGAGCCTTGGATCCAGGTCTGAGTCAAAGTCTTCTTCATGAATGAACGCTCTAGATTATGTCTTCCTCAATTCAAATTTCTGAAACCTTCCAACCTGCGCGCGTGAAGGTCACCGCCAGTGGCTTTTTCGGTCACCATCAAGCAACCCTAACTCCCTCTACAGACCACCATTTCACACAATTTCTACATGAATCTTGCCCTAAATTTCACCAGGAATCCAACTATACTAACCAATCGTGCTAAAAACGCCAGGTTCAAAAAATATCCATCTCAACCGAAAATGGCATCATCCCTAAATTGTCACTAATCTTCAAATTAATTATCCAGAAAGCTTCTAGCAATGATCTACAATGATTCTAACATATCAAAACCTAGCCAAATTACATGGATCATGCTACACGATGAGAATTACATACCTGCAAAACTTGAATGCACATAGCACTGAAACCTTCAAATCAACCTCCAAGACTCTCCAGATACCTTCACTAACACCAAAGGAAGCTTCTGTATGCAACAAATTGGGTTGAAACTCTCTGAATCCTTGAATTCGATTTTTACTTGCAAGCTATGAACTCAAGGTGCTCTCTCACGATTTTGCTATGATCTTGGCTTGAATTCTATCTGGAATCACTCATACACTCAAGAGGAAGATGTTGAAAGCAAGAATTTGGACTGAAATGGATCAAAACCGTGTAACTGAATTTGATTTGCAAGAAGAAAATTCAGTTTGCAATCTCTCTATTCTCTCTCAATTTCCACCAACCTTGGCTTTGATCCAGTTCTAGAGCTTATATAGAACCAATAGGAATGATCTAGAAGTTCCTAGAACCATCTATATGAGATATCCAATATCTCTTGCTCTTGAATTTCTCATCTCATGCTCATCCATGACAGCTTTGCTTTGGCTTGTTGCAGCCCCTCATTCTCACCCAAATTCTCCTCAAATGACATTTTGAATGTGTTGGGATGGATTGGAACCTTGGTTTTGATCTTGTGCATAGTTTGGCATATGTAACTTACATCATAAGCTACCAAATGCAAACCTTTGAATTGGGCCTCAAATGAAAAAACCAACATTTCCATTGTCTTTAAAATGTATTTTCCAATCAAAATGACCTATAAGTTTGTCTCATTTGGTCACCAAATGAATTATTTGAATTTTTGACCATTAAATCCTTTTAATTCTTCCGTTTTTCAAAATTTCTTGAACCAAGTCTCTCCTTGACCAATTTCAATGCCTCTTTGATGCATGGTCAAGGTTAAAACCCCATTTTGAGCAACTTTCTAGTTGAACAAAACTTCATTTGAAGCCTCTAAGTTGGTGAAAATGGCCTATGATCACAAATGACCTATAATCACCAAATTTCCAAAATTCCCTTGACTTGTCAAAGCCATAACTTGAGTTATACAAATCCTATCAAGGACTTCTAGTACTCTTTAGAAATATATGACGATAAGGAATAACATTCATGTTGACCAAAAGTTCATAGGAATCATCCTTCTGGGGCAAAAGTTTCATGCAAGTTGGGTAACTTTCAAACTCCAAATTCACATTCCTCAGATGAGTTGTAACTTGTCAAAGCCATAACTTGAGTTCTACAAATCCTATCAAGGACTTCTAGCACTCAAATTAAAGCAAAGATCATGCTCTAAAACAATCATGTTAGGGGTAAGATGAGATGACAATCACATCTTGAGCTAAATTGCCTTGAAGATAGGGGTCAAACTAGGGGATTTTACACTATCAAGCCTTAGAAACCCTAGCTTGAAACTTCTCAAACTCTTCAATCATGATGATTTAACCTTGGAATCATCCTTATAACATCTCAATGTATCAATCCATGATCACATGGTTCTTGGATTAGGTCTCAACCTTCTTCAAATCATCAGTTGACTTAGGGTTGACCCAATCAAACCCTAGCTGCACCATTCATGGCTGAGGCTTCTTATTCTTGCACAATGACCTGTCTAGGCCTCAAAGTGATCTTCAAAACTACTCATGAGCTCTCTCAAGACCTCAAGTCCAACTTCATGGCTTCAGAATCATCTGATGGCTTTCCACAACTTTCAGGTTAGGAGACCTACACACTTGGCTTCAATCACTCTCTCTGAGGATCTTTTAACTTCTCTGACAAGGATATCAACCCTTGAATACTTGAATGACCTTCTTAGCTATCCTCATAGTCTTGTATAGCCCTTATTAGTAATCATACCTCTTGATCTCCTGCATACCTGTCAATGAAATGCAAATGATAATGCTAATGTGAATGAAATGAAACACAAGCTAGGTAAAGAAATGTTGGGCAAATTTTGGGTGCAACAGCTGCCCCTATTCAAACGGCTTGAACCTGACTTGGTGAGAAGCGAACAGCTCTCAAACAATCAAGGTAAAAGACAATTGAATACCAACAAACCCGGAAATTTGCCAACTGCACAAATACACGGTACTCTGATGGGGACAAATCTTCGGAAACTGAAACGATAGTTGCACGGCAACTAGCTGGAGAAATACTGATCTGAATCTCCGTCAGGATGATTCTCTGATTTATCTGATATCATTGCATCCTCAAATCATCAAGGGATCACCGGTTGCACAGTAACTTATGATTCGTAAATGATACTCCGATTGGTAGGAACATCTTCAAAACTGAGCATGACAGTTGCACGACAACTTGCTGGGGAATTGGTCACACGGTAACCGGCGAAAGGTCTAATCTCAAATCTCAGTCAGGATGATCATTTGATTTTGCTGTAGATCTTCGTCCTCAAGTCATCAAGGGGTCACTGGTCACTCGGTAACCGGTGATACATGGCTGGTATTGCCGTCAGGCATTCCGCGACAGAAGAATTCCTCGGGACTCATCAGGTCATTAGGAATTTTTTAACAATCAAGTTAATTATGCCGTCGGGCATTCAAAGAAATTTTCGGGCGTCAGCCGGACTTCGTCAGTAAGTCGGAGATAGAATCCTGGATCAATCATGAACCAAACAGGGATATCCAAACTTCTGCCATCAGGCATTCCGCATCATCTGAGGGAACTGCTTTGACATCATCGTTGGACTTTGTCAGTAAGTATTCAAATGGAATCCTTAATCAATCAGGAACCACCAAGGATATACATTCTTTTGCCGTCAAGCACTCCGCGTCAGCTGGGAGAACTGCTTTGACCTTGCAGTTAAACTTCATCAATAAGTCAGGGGTTTAGGCACCGCTGCCGGACTTCAATCATCAAGTCTTCAAGGGAAGTCTCAACTTCTCTGTTCAAACCTGTTGGAGATGACACATCTCCGCTGGGGATTCTGGAGAACTATCAAGTAACTCTGCTTCGGGGCTTCAGAAATCATTCTGGATGAATCAACTCTGCTGAGGACTTCAAGAATCATCTTGGATAAATAACTCCGCTGGGGACTTCAAGAATCATCCTGAACCAATAACTCTGCTAGAGATTTCAGGAATCACCCTGAGCAAACACTCCGCCGGGGACTCTAAGCATCAACTTGAGCAACCAACTCTGGCAAATTCACTGGGGATTTTAAGAATCATCTTAAACACACAACTTCCTGAGGAATTCAAGAATCATCTTGGGCAAACCATTCTGCGGAGGAACACCTGCAAAACAAGAACGGTAACAACTTAGCTCATGTTTCATATGCATATGTTTGACAATGGCACAATGCTCCACACGGTGGAAATGCTACGCATTTTCAGGGTACATGCTATGCAATCATGCAAAATGCTACGACCTCATCAGCAAAATAAATGCTGAAGGGAGAATCCTCCTGTCAAAGAGAAGAAACCACTCTGGTGGAGGGAGGAGGAATCATCCTGCCGAGGAGAAGAAATCACACCAATCTCAATTGGACTCCGCCTGGGGAAACGAACTTCAGTCGACTACTGCAGGGGAACCAAGTTCTACGAGAACCTGAACCTGCTCAACCGGGTATTCAAACCACAAACTGTCGAGGAAAACGATGCCAATCGCAGAAATAAACCGCACAGCCTTCGCGACAAAACTTTTCTGGAGACAGCGACTCCGATGGGGAAATACAGCATCGGCTATTCAGCACTCTACTGGGGAAAACCAATCATGGCCTGAGCGGCTTCCACGGACTCGACTCTCTTGGGGATTCGCAAACTCGGCTGGGGAAGAAGGAATCATCCTGCTTACTGGGGAGAGTACGACTCTGTGGGGAATTTCAATTCCACTGGAGACTTCAGTCTGTATTATCGAGTGTTGCACACCTCAGTGTATGACTCAGCTGGGGAGATGACATTCCTTCAGGATGCATCTGATTGGGGAGAGAATCTTCTCTGCTTGGGGAAACATATTAATGCTTATGATCTCATTTTCAAACTCCACGGGGAGGTGTTGCTGAACCTTGCTGGAGGAGGAGGAATCATCCTGCTTGGGGACGCATACGGCGCACTGCCTGGAATATGCTATACCTGCAATGACACAAACAAACAGACAAGATACCCTTCTCAAAGGGACCTATCAAGGTTATCATCTTGTGACAATGTTCAAGTAATTTATTGTTTCAACAATCAGTGGCCTAAGCTAGTAAGTTTATGTATGCGCATTTTATCAAAAACATCGACGTTCTTTTTCGCAAACAAAACAGATATATGCTAAACAAACAAACAGAATTGTTGAATAGTATACATTTTATTGATAGCGAACCCCTGAATGGGTAAAAATGTTTTACAACAGATGCAAGCTCCTGGAATGAGGAAGCTGCGCAAACATAAAAACATAAATATACATCAGTATATACACAAATGTCGGCAATGAGGCATAGACGAACACCATGAGTTGATCCCTCTATGACCCACTCGACTTTGATACTTCTCCGACGCTTCAGCTTCAGAAGAGATTGATTCAGATAAACGGCCCTCAGGTCTTCCAAACCACTAAACAATGAAAGTCCACACGCGGAACGCAGTCATTTGCTTTTTCAAATCCCTAACTTTTTCCTGAATCGCCCTTTCGGGTTTTCGATTCACCGGGATACCCTTTTTTACCAAATTCGCCCTTCCAGGTTTTCGACTTTGCGGGTGTACATTCTTTTCTTTTATATCCCTAATTTTTGCCCGAACCTTTTTCCTTTTTTATGGTTCGTCGGGATGCCCCATTTTTGCCTGGATATTATTTTTCTTTCCAGCGGGTCATTTTTTAAGCAAAGTATTTTTTAACTGCGTCCGCGTTCACCGGGGATGCAAAATCTTCGCCATCCATCGTGGATAACAACAAGGCTCCTCCCGAGAAGACCTTGCTGACAACATACGGACCTTCGTAATTAGGAGTCCACTTGCCCCGGTGATCGGAGTGTGGAGGAAGAATCTTCTTCAGGACGAGATCACCCGTCTGAAAGCTTCTAGGGCGCACCTTCTTATCATAAGCTTTCTTCATTCGGTTTTGGTACAGACGACCATATGCAATCGATGCTAACCTCTTCTCGTCCATCAGGCTGAGTTGGTTTAGTCGGTTCTTAATCCATTCTGCCTCATCGAGTTTCACGTCAACCAAAACTCGTAAAGAAGGAATCTCAACTTCTAACGGTAGGACAGCTTCCATACCGTATACCAGTGAGAAAGGAGTTGCCCCGGTTGATGTACGCACCGTTGTACGATAACCGTGCAGTGTAAAGGGCAGCATCTCGTGCCAGTCCTTGTAGGTCACGACCATCTTCTGTACAATCTTCTTAATGTTCTTATTGGCCGCTTCAACGGCGCCATTCATCTTCGGCCGGTAAGGAGATGAGTTATGGTGTTCAATCTTGAAACTCTGGCACAGCTCCTTCATCATCTTGTTATTCAGATTCGAACCATTATCAGTAATGATCCGCTCGAGAATTCCGTAACGACAGATGATATCCCTCTTTATGAATTTAGCCACCACCTGCTTGGTCACATTAGCGTATGAAGCGATGACCGTTAGATGCAGTGGGCTCGATCTTGCCTATCATGTCGATGCCCCACATGGAGAACGGCCACGGGGAGGACATGACATTTAACGGGCACGGCGGCACGTGAATCTTATCAGCATAAATCTGGCATTTATGACATCTCTTCGCGAATCTGAAGCAATCAGACTCCATCGTCAGCCAGTAGTATCCTGCTCTCAGGATCTTTCTAGTCATAGCATGCCCGCCGACGTGCGTACCAAATGTGCCTTCATGGACTTCTTCCATGAGCAAACTCGCCTCTTTCTCATCTACACATCTGAGTAGCACGAGATCGTGGTTTCTTTTATACAAAACTCCATCAGGGTTGAGATAAAAATTTCCAGACAGCCTCCTTACAGTCTTCTTATCCTGGGTTGACGCTCCCGCAGGATACTCCTTAGTCATAAGGAAAGTCTGGATATCATGGAACCATGGCTTGCCGTCGGAGGCTTCCTCGATTGCAAAGACGAATGCAGGTCTATCAAGACGAGAAAGAACAATCCTTGGAGCTTCATTCCAAAAATTGACTTTATACATCGAAGCCAACGTGGCTAAGGCATCAGCCATCTGGTTTTCTGCTCTGGGCACATGATGGAGTTCCACTCGATCAAAGAACGGAAGCAGCCTTCTGGCATAGTTCATGTACGGCACCAAATTTGATTGACGAGTCTCCCACTCCCCTTTAATCTGGTTAATCACAAGTGCCGAGTCACCATATACATCTAGGTTCTTGATTCTCAAATCAATTGCTTCTTCTAGACCCATGATGCATGCTTCGTACTCCGCTTCGTTATTGGTGACCGAAAACGTCAGTCTCGCAGTGAACGGGACATGGGATCCGTGGGGAGTCGTGATGATTGCTCCAATGCCACTTCCGTAAGAATTAACCGCCCCGTCAAATATCAATTTCCATTAGGATTTCCTATCTGGCCCCTCGCCGGGCAACGGTTCATCGCAATCTTTCGCTTTAAGAAACATGATATCCTCATCAGGGAATTCAAATTTCATCGGCTGATAATCTTCGATTGGCTGTTCGGCTAGGTACTCAGACAATACGCTTCCCTTGATGGCCTTCTGGGAAACATACTGAATGTCATATTCTGTCAACACCATTTGCCATCTGGCAATCCTGCCCGAAAGCGCTTGTTTCTCGAAGACGTACTTGATCGGATCCATCTTCAAAATTAGCATGGTTGTGTGATTGAGCATGTACTGTCGTAAACGTTTGGCAGCCCAGGCTAGTGCACAACACGTTTTCTCCAGCATCGAGTAACGAGATTCACAATCTGTGAACTTTTTACTCAAATAATAGATGGCATGCTCCTTTCTGCCCGTCTCGTCATGCTGACCGAGAACACACCCCATACTATTCTCAAGAACTGTCAAGTACATGATTAAGGGTCTTCCGGCCACTGGAGGTATCAATATTGGAGGTTCCTGTAGATACTGTTTTATCTTATCAAATGCCTTATGGCAATCCTCGTTCCAGATAATCGCCTGATTTTTCTTTAACAGTTTGAACATTGGTTCACACGTGGCCGTGAGCTGAGAAATAAACCTTGCAATATAGTTTATTCTGCCCAAGAAACCACGAACTTCTTTTTCTGTTTTTGGCGCTAGCATTTCTTGTATCGCTTTTATCTTCGCAGGATAAACCTCGATGCCTCTTTCACTCACAATAAACCCCAGTAGTTTTCCAGACCGTACTCCGAAAGTACACTTGTTAGGATTCAGCCTCAACCTGAACTTCCTAAGCCTCCCAAAAAGCTTCAGCAAATTGACCGGATGTCCTTCCTCCGTTTGGGACTTCGCAATCATGTCATCAACATAGACTTCAATCTCATGATGAATCATATCATGAAACAAAGTGACCATTGCTCGTTGGTAAGTGGCCCCTGCGTTCTTCAGACCGAAAGGCATTACCTTGTAGCAAAATGTCCCCCAAGGTGTAATAAACGTAGGTTTCTCTATGTCTTCCAGCGCCATCTTGATCTGATTGTAACCGGAGAAGCCATCCATGAATGAAAACACGGAGAACTGAGCTGTATTGTCGACCAACACATCAATATATGGGGGCGGGAAGTCATCTTTAGGGCTCGCCCTGTTCAAGTCCCGATAATCGACGCACATTCGTACCTTACCGTCCTTCTTCGGTACAGGCACTATGTTGGCGACCCACGGGGGGTAAGTAGTGACTGTTAAGAAGCCAGCATCAAGCTGCTTTTGCACTTCTTCTTTGATCTTAACGGACATATCTGGTCGTGTCCTCCTAAGCTTCTGCTTGACGGGAGGACAATCTTCTCGCAGCGGCAAGTGATGGACCACAATGTCAGTATCAAGTCCGGGCATATCTTCGTATGACCAAGAAAAGATGTCACTATACTCTCTCAGCATCTCGACCAATCTCTGCTTGACATCACTCTGCAATGCAGCCCCTATCCTGACGTTCCTGACAAGTTCTTCAGAACCCAGATTCACAATCTCAATCTCTTCTTCGTGAGGCAGAATAACTTTCTCTTCTTGTTTCAACAAGCGGGCCAACTCTTCGGGAAGGTCTTCGTCTTCATCAATCTCTTCTTCGGCTTGATAGATCGGGCAATCGAAGTCGAAGTGAGTCATAGAAGGTCCAGAGTCGATGTCATCTGCTATGTGGATCCTGCAATAACAAGGGTTAAGCTTAAGACAAGGATATGCAGGTCAGCACAAACCCCATTCCCATTTTATTGTTTTTCAAAACAAATATAAAACAGGAATAACAGAGATCACAACATTTGCATACGAAGAAAAACGCCTTTTGATTTATTGGTAAAATGCATGTACATAATCAAACAAGGCCCTGACAATAAAACCACTATGCCCCGGGTAGGACATAGGGTTGTACAATGATTGGAGAAAGTAAATCATTACTCTTTGCCTGTCACTTGGATGGTATCCCTAATGGACCAGTTGTTGAGGCTCTCGCCTGGTTTACTTGGCTGGATCCAAGAGTCCAGATCGCAGTCGCTGTCTTTGCCGTCTTCAGACACCGCGTTGACACTTTCGAATAGCACCCCGCCACTGGTAAACTGGATCGGCCCTTTACCTCGCGACGCACTGTGAGAAGAAGAGGCTTCAGCCGTAGGAGAGTATCCCAAACCGAACTTGTCCTGTTTGTTAGGTATTTCCAGAATTCGCCCCCACCCTAGGGTAGATCCGGCTTGAACAATGGCCCGGGCTTCCTTGAAGGAAGAGAGAGTCATCTCTGGTTTCTCGGTCATTACAGGAGCCACGTTCTTGACCTTAATGGCTTCGAACGCCTGACATAGGGTTTCGTGGATTTCCCCATCCATCTCAACGTATTTGAAGGACGACAAATGGCTCACCATTATGTCTTCCTCGCCACATACAGTCACGATGCTACCTCCAACAGCATACTTGAGCTTTTGGTGCAACGTGGAGGTCACGGCGCCAGCAGAGTGGATCCATGGCCGGCCTAAGAGACAACTGTAGGCAGGCATGATGTACATGATGTAGAAGACTGCGCCGAATGTTTCCGGCCCAACTTGGATTGGTAGCGTCACCTCCCCTAAAACATGACGTTTGGTTCCATCGAACGCTTTCACAACCAGATCACTAGGTGTGCAAATCAATCCTCGAGTATCCAACCTCATCAATGCTTTCATCGGAAGAACATTGAGTGACGACCCCGTGTCCACCAACACGTGAGACATAATCGTCCCCCTACACTCTATCGAGATGTGCAGGGCGCTGTTGTGGTTTCTTCCCTTCGGCGTCAGCTCCAGGTCAGTGAACCCTAACCCGTTCCCAACATTTACGTGGGCTACAACCCCTTCCAACTGGTTGACCGATATTTCCTGCGGTACATACGTGGCATTCAAAACCTTTAGCAGCGCGTTGCGATGTGCCTCAGAACACAGCAACAAATTCAGGATGGAAATTTTTGAGGGTGTTTGATGGAAGTGATCCACGATCTTGTAGTCACTCTTCTTAATCAACCTCATAAACTCTTCAGCGTCCTTAACAAGTAAGTCCTTCTCTACCCCACGAGGGGTTTCCTCAATGACTTTACTCTTTCCCTTATCGGTTACTTCAGTTTTGTCCGCTTTGTCCGCCACAATCTCAGGTGGAGCAAATACTCTTCCGCTGCGAGTGATTCCGCCAATGCCCACTAGGTTATCCACAGCTGACCCAGATGGTTCCAATTCTAACTTTTGTCCATTACAGTAGACGTCTGCCCCATAATGCCACAGGACAGCGTTGGTGCTTTCAAAAGGTATCGGCCCAGCCTTGGTGATGGTAATCGTGGGCGGTCTGGGTGCAGAAATGGTTATCGTCCGGCGAGGGATGGTGATGGTAGCAACCTCCTCATCTTGCTTCAGCATTACCTCTCCAGATCCACATTCGGCCCTTCGACTAAACTGCAAGATTCCTTTGGTCATCAGACTCTGAATACCCTCTATCAACTGTTCGCATCCATCAGGACTAGTCGCACAGCCCATACACAGTTCTCCACATCCTGGGAAGAAACCTCTCTTCATCAGCTTGGCTTTAACGAAGCTGAGCGGCGTCTTCAGCTCCTTGACGTCAGTCAGTAGATCCAAATTCTCGTCTTCAATAATGGTATTTACCCCACCTCCCCTATGATTCGGCATAGGGTTCTTCGTGAAATTTGGCACATTATCTGAGAAATTGATGATCTTGGCATCCACCATATCCTGCACCTTGTGCTTGAAGGCTTTGCAGTTTTCTATCGTATGGCCGGGTGCCCCCGAGTGAAATTCACATGTTGCATTCGCGTCATAACCTGGTGGAGGTGCCCCTGTCAAGGGAGCCAGGGTTCTCTTCTGGATTAGCTGTAACTGAAGCAGAGTCTGTAACAGCTGAGCATAAGACATGGGCGGCGTCTCGAGGTGACGGCTTGACAGAGGTGCCCTGTTCTGATACTTTCTGTACCCTTGCTGATTCGGCTGCTGCTGCTGCTGTGGCTGGGGTTGTTGGACTGCTGGGATGGTTATGCTAGCCACCTGCTGGTGCTGGCCTTTACCTTTCCTTCGAGCGTTGGACACGACGCTCGTCTCTCCTACCCGTCTTTTGCCACCATACGGTTTCTTTCCTCCTCCAGCTGAGGATAGATCACCTTGAATTTTCCCCAATTTGATCCCATTTTCAACGTGCTCGCCGGTGATGATGAGATCTGAGAAGCTTCCAGACATACTGCTGACCAATTTCTCGTAGTAAACCCCTGGGAGGGTGGCTACAAACATTTCAACAAGCTCCCGCTCAACCATCCGCGGCTGAACTCTAGCTGCCAATTCACGCCACCGCTGGGCGTACTCTGTAACACCCCACTTCCCGTATTAAATAAAATATAAATATTATAATAATAATCAGAGTTTTCACCAAAAAGTGGGATATCACATCTCCAAATTTTATAAAAATACTTTATTCATTCTTTTCAAAATAATACAGCGGAATTTGTTTCATAAAGTAAAATACATCAAAACATGATACGTCACAGGATTTCAACACGTTTGACATAAAACAATTACAACACCCATATCCCGTGTTACGTATCAGAGCATCCTAGACTCGACGGTCACACCAATATCCAAGTTAGCTAAGCACCTGGATTGTCTGTACTTCCGAAGAAGCACAGACCACAACAACAACAAAGGGGTGAGAAATAATGATCAGAATATAATGGTAATGTAATACATGTAAACAAGGTAGTAAAATACACCAACACACCAATATTCACCCCAACAACTCCATATAACGAACCTACTGTTCAAATTACAATATAACATATTATAATGCAAATATGCAACTCAACTCCATGCATGCGGTACCGACTCATTGGTTCATTCAATCGAACCTGGATAGATCACTTACGCTCCTCCTGAGACATGACCTATCCCCCACCATTCTCCACAAGGAGTACGGATGAATCACTTACGCTCCTCCTGAGACATGATTCATCCCACCAAAACACCATGATATGCACACACCAACGCATACTATCATAATTAGGCACTCAAGGTGCACACGATCCTCCTGATCATATCATCATACATCAATGCATATATGTATAGATATATTACACCAACACCATATAAATTAACCAGATAGTAAACAAGTTCATACTTTAACACCAAGATATAACATATCCCACCACTCGGGGGTACGTGATCCTACTGATCACTACATACATATACATCAACTAATTGTCCACCAGTCATTATTACGGAAAACATGCACTATCACCAAGTACACAAGTTAGTTCCCACACTCATCATTCTTACAGTGCATCAAGGCCAAACTGTACCTATCATCTCAACTCAGATCCTCAGTCTATTCTAGTACCAATCTTGCACATTACCGTAACCAATAGGCTTCTAATTCCTATTCCCAAAATCATCACCTACACACTCTATCGATACCTCAAAAGCCATACAGAATTTTCCCTAAAAACTGTAAAACACCCTATATGCCCTATATGCCAAATCATCCCAAAACACCAATTCATTAACATTGACTTATACTCCATCACTATCAATTACTAGTTATCATCAAACACAAACACACCAATAAACATTATACTTACCAATTATCCTATACTTCCTACTCTAGAACCAACATTACGGTACATTACTGACACTTCAGAGTCACTCTGAATCTCACCAAGGTCCTAACCATAGTCATTAACGACACTATAGGGAAACAACACCTAATTTTCCCCAAAGCTATAATCATGGTCATTACCCACACCACAGTAACAACACAGAATCTCACCAAAACTCTATTTATATTTACTATCAACACTGCAGTAACAACATATAATTTTCCCCAAAGCTATAATCATGGTCATTACCCACACTACAGTAACAACACAGAATCTCACCAAAACTCTATTTATAGTTACTATCAACACTGCAGTAACAACATATAATTTTCCCCAAAGCTATAATCATGGTCATTACCCACACTACAGTAACAACACAGAATCTCACCAAAACTCTATTTATAGTTACTATCAACACTGCAGTAACAACATATAATTTTCCCCAAAGCTACAATCATGGTCATTACCCACACTACAGTAACAACACAGAATCTCACCAAAACTCTATTTATAGTTACTATCAACACTGCAGTAACAACATATAATCTCACTAACATCACCATAATATATATATACACCAAATTCACCAATACCAATCAACAATTCATCAATGTCAAGCATCAATTTATCATCAGCAACAATAATAACAAGCATGCCAATATAAAACTTCATAGATCGGAATTTTCCTACGGGGTTAAGGAATCCCCTCTACCCTATACATGTATATACCATCCCAAATCAAGTTTCTCCCCCCTTACCTTGTTAATCGGTTGATCGATGAAAGAACCCTCCAAGGTTTGGCCAATTCTGATTTTCCCCTGTATCCTTCGTTCTTTGCTCCCTTTTCCGTTCCCTTTTCCGTTCTCTCCTTTCTATCGTTATTTTTCCACTTTCTCTAACTTCTCACAACGTATCGTAAAACTACTAATCCCTCACGTTTCTATTTTAATTCTCTAATCCCAATAATAATAATAACTTAATAATAATAATAATAATAATAATAATAATAATAGTAATAATAATCCTATTATTATCTCACCAAAATAATAATAATGTTAATAACTTAATAAAATAATAATAATAATAATAGTAATAATAATCCTATTATTATCTCACCAAAATAATAATAATGTTAATAACAATAGTAACTATAATAAATATAATAATAATAATAATATTCCCACCAATATCAATATTATACACTATATTATTATATTCACCAAAACACCACCAATAATCCTCCCATATCAGGGACACCCACCAATAATAATATTCATACCGATGATAATAATAATAATAATAATAATAATAATAATAATGATAATAATAATAATAATAATACCACCAATATTACTATTAACTATTATATTATTATCTCCACACCACCAATGATCCTTATATATCAAGGATACTCACCAATCACATACCAACACACCCCACCTAAGGGCACACCAACATAAAATAATTAAGTTAACACCAAAATGACTAAATAAATAAAATGGGTGTTACAACTCTCCCCCACTTTAAGTATTTTCGTCCTCGAAAATTACCTGATGGAACACTTCCGGATACGCTTCCCGCATCCTTCATTCCAATAACAGGTCACACTGCCTTCTGCAGCACCTCCCCAAGTTACTTTCACCAAAGATATCTCCTCCCTTCGGAGTTGTTTCTCGCTCGTCCAAACGAAATAGCAATGCCTCAACAATCAAATTATTTTCACTTATACATCATCCACCTGGTTCAATGTACTTTCTCAACTAAGACACATGAAACATATCATGCCAATTCATAGCGACAGCGGGAAAAACGGTCTAACATGTTACTCCTCCTATGCCTATGCTGCGCCACTCTGATACAAACCACAGAACACGGTGCGAACTTCTGAGACTTAGAAGCTCGACCAACATCAGTCACCGGCGTGACTCTCCAAACATATCTTTCCTTGGATCCTCTTGATCTTTTCAGCCATCTCCACATAATTTTCAGGTCTGAGCACAACACTCTCACTCGACCCATTCCAACACAGTAGAGTCCTACACTCCCTATTTCACCAAGCCACATATAGTGCCATTCCGACACTAGGATGGTAACCGTTATTATAGGTAACTCAATCAACGGTAATTAATCATCCCACAATCCACCTCGATCCAACACCCAAGCTCTCACCAATTCTCTACAGACTCAATAGTCCTCTCTGACTGACCATCAGTTTGCGGATGGTAAGTCGAACCCAACTTCAACTTAGTACCCGAAGCTTCCTGTAAGCCCTTCCAAAATCTCAATATAAACCTCAAATTTCCATCTGACACAATATTCGTCAGTATCTCATCCAACTTCACCACTTTCTCAATATGCATCTCATATATTCTCAACACGGAATAGTTAATCCACTCCTAACAATTCAAATTAAAATTATGTCTTTATAAATTCTTTGGAAATCTCAACACCAATTTCGTGAAAATACTACCTGATTTCCACTCTTGAATATTTAACGACTGCATCAGACTCAACAGTCTCTGATGTTCACTCTTCGAATTCCTACAATTCTAACCAGCATATTCCACCTCAACTACTCCTCCCCTTATCCATGGTCTCCAAAACAATCTACTCAAATTCGGTTACTTCTTCATAGCACTAGGATGGATACTCCATCTACCCCAATGTATTTCTTCACGAGTACTTCTACTCCCCTCAATAACGTTTGGTACACATACTCTATCATAACATCTCGTGGTATTATTTCCACAAGCCCGACAATCCACTCCTCGACTCTAATTTATCAACTTCAACTAATTCACTACTCGACCCAGATTTCTGACTTTCTCGGTTCTTCTCAAGGATATCACTAGTCAGATCTTAATAATAAAAGATTAACTCCATAAGAAGTATCCTTACTCACACAACGCATATTATGAAATTTCTCAATCAGTTCTACCTCTTTTCACCATCATCTTCGGTAAACACAAACATTTCCAATTCACCGCATCATCTACCACATCCACTTTACCCAAAGGGTAATTACACTCAAAGTCGTAATCCTTCAGAAATCCTAATTATTTCCTCTGCCTCATTTTCAACTTTTTCAAATCAAACAAACACCTTAAATTCTTAAGATCACCAAACATCTCCGATCTCAGTCTGAACTTTCGAAGCCTCCGACTCCGGTACAACCACAATAGCAACCAACTCTAAATCACTGGTCGAATGGTTTCTCTTACACACTTCGAGTTGCCTTTTGCATAACTGAAACTCGCTGAAGTTGTCTTTAGCAAATCCCCTAATTATATCAACAAGCATCACAAACACCACAATTAGTTCTATCGGATTCGGCAGAACTTTCCTTACGGAAGTATATCACCGCTCTCTTTCTAACACTGATAACTCCAGTTCCTTATGCTCAACATAATCCTCTATACTCTTCGAATACCTTAAAATATCATTTATCAACATAACCATTGCCTTATATAAATAATTAAAGAAGATCTCATGCCAAGTGGACAAACAAGTTGTGAGTTATAGCGGGAACACATACCGTACCGCCCGTCCTTACCACAACATTCAAACACACTCCATCAATAAATAGATTAAATCTATGTCAATACTTCACCATCTCATAGATAATTTCAATAGCTTTCCAACGCTTCGAACCGGGCGTCATTCCGAGTTACGGTTCTCCCGTTACGACAAAAATACCACAACAACATTTTTCTGCTCAGAGCACTTCGCCAGGAGAATCTCGGCGAACATGACAGTCCCGAAATTATATTTTTGACCGTTACCTGACTTCCGAGTGTCCGATTTCGATTCTGTAAAAAGCTGCGATCTCGGAATTTAACTTATAACCACAATTTCATACTTAGGAGGCCGTCCAACACACTTTCAATCTTTAAATATTTTAAAACCCGATTACTTCCAATCTCAACAGCAGATCGTGGAGCCTCCTATTACGATACCACTTCGACCTTCGACACCACAACACAATAATTCTACTCGCGATCTCACGAACACGGAAACTCACGTCCTTCAATCAATTGATCCATCAAATCATTAACTCTTGGAAGCGAACACTTATCCTTGACAGTCACCTTGTTCACTTATCTATAGTTCACCCAAAGCTTCACAAAACCTTCTGTCTGTCTAACCAACAAAATTGGTGCACCTTACGGTAACACACTCAAACAAAAGGACCTCTCCCCCAGCGGGTCTTCAAGTTGACTCTTCAACTTCTCCAATCCCAACGTAAACATACAATATGGAGTCATCAATATCAGACTCGTCCCAAAAACAAAATAAACGTGTAAGCTTTACTTCACACTCCGATAGTAAATCGCTTACTTCCTCAGGGAACCTCCGGCAATTTCAACAAATTGACAAATCCCAATTTTCTCACTTTCCTTCTCATTCGAAGGTTCTGTCAAAATAAACGTCTCAACACCGTATTACGCCAACTCCTCAAAATAATCCCTTAAGCACTTAGCTTAACTCAGGACAATTCATTGCTCACGCCACACAAGCTTGCAAGACACGTCTATCCCATCCAACACAATCCCGTCTACTATTAACAAGAGATTAAGGGTGATCAGTTCCTCAATTTGTTAATAGACAGCCGAAATCATGATGGGGTACAAACCATCTTTACCAAACTATGATAGCATTCCTCAACACATTAAGCCACCACACCGTAGCATTCCGGAGAATTACAAACTTCTCCCCCACTGGAATCATTCCTGCTTCTGCAGACAAGGTTAGGAAATAAACACGTACCGACAGTGTTTTCACACACATGCCGTATACTAGGGATTTAAACCACAACACCAGGTTAAACAACACACAGTCTCCATCCCAAAGGACAGACTCAACTCAACTCAACAACACTGGCCGGACGGACCGACCTGCTCTGATACCAATTGTAACACCCCACTTCCCGTATTAAATAAAATATAAATATTATAATAATAATCAGAGTTTTCACCAAAAAGTGGGATATCACATCACCAATAGTTATCAAAAATACTTTATTCATTCTTTTCAAAATAATACAGCGGAATTTGTTTCATAAAGTAAAATACATCAAAACATGATACGTCACAGGATTTCAACACGTTTGACATAAAACAATTACAACACCCATATCCCGTGTTACGTATCAGAGCATCCTAGACTCGACGGTCACACCAATATCCAAGTTAGCTAAGCACCTGGATTGTCTGTACTTCCGAAGAAGCACAGACCACAACAACAACAAAGGGGTGAGAAATAATGATCAGAATATAATGGTAATGTAATACATGTAAACAAGGTAGTAAAATACACCAACACACCAATATTCACCCCAACAACTCCATATAACGAACCTACTGTTCAAATTACAATATAACATATTATAATGCAAATATGCAACTCAACTCCATGCATGCGGTACCGACTCATTGGTTCATTCAATCGAACCTGGATAGATCACTTACGCTCCTCCTGAGACATGATCTATCCCCTACCATTCTCCACAAGGAGTACGGATGAATCACTTACGCTCCTCCTGAGACATGATTCATCCCACCAAAACACCATGATATGCACACACCAACGCATACTATCATAATTAGGCACTCAAGGTGCACACGATCCTCCTGATCATATCATCATACATCAATGCATATATGTATAGATATATTACACCAACACCATATAAATTAACCAGATAGTAAACAAGTTCATACTTTAACACCAAGATATAACATATCCCACCACTCGGGGGTACGTGATCCTACTGATCACTACATACATATACATCAACTAATTGTCCACCAGTCATTATTACGGGAAACATGCACTATCACCAAGTACACAAGTTAGTTCCCACACTCATCATTCTTACAGTGCATCAAGGCCAAACTGTACCTATCATCTCAACTCAGATCCTCAGTCTATTCTAGTACCAATCTTGCACATTACCGTAACCAATAGGCTTCTAATTCCTATTCCCAAAATCATCACCTACACACTCTATCGATACCTCAAAAGCCATACAGAATTTTCCCTAAAAACTGTAAAACACCCTATATGCCCTATATGCCAAATCATCCCAAAACACCAATTCATTAACATTGACTTATACTCCATCACTATCAATTACTAGTTATCATCAAACACAAACACACCAATAAACATTATACTTACCAATTATCCTATACTTCCTACTCTAGAACCAACATTACGGTACATTACCGACACTTCAGAGTCACTCTGAATCTCACCAAGGTCCTAACCATAGTCATTAACGACACTATAGGGAAACAACACCTAATTTTCCCCAAAGCTATAATCATGGTCATTACCCACACCACAGTAACAACACAGAATCTCACCAAAACTCTATTTATATTTACTATCAACACTGCAGTAACAACATATAATTTTCCCCAAAGCTATAATCATGGTCATTACCCACACTACAGTAACAACACAGAATCTCACCAAAACTCTATTTATAGTTACTATCAACACTGCAGTAACAACATATAATTTTCCCCAAAGCTATAATCATGGTCATTACCCACACTACAGTAACAACACAGAATCTCACTAAAACTCTATTTATAGTTACTATCAACACTGCAGTAACAACATATAATTTTCCCCAAAACTACAATCATGGTCATTACCCACACTACAGTAACAACACAGAATCTCACCAAAACTCTATTTATAGTTACTATCAACACTGCAGTAACAACATATAATCTCACTAACATCACCATAATATATATATACACCAAATTCACCAATACCAATCAACAATTCATCAATGTCAAGCATTAATTTATCATCAGCAACAATAATAACAAGCATGCCAATATAAAACTTCATAGATCGGAATTTTCCTACGGGGTTAAGGAATCCCCTCTACCCTATACATGTATATACCATCCCAAATCAAGTTTCTCCCCCCTTACCTTGTTAATCGGTTGTTCGATGAAAGAACCCTCCAAGGTTTGGCCAATTCTGATTTTCCCCTGTATCCTTCGTTCTTTGCTCCCTTTTCCGTTCCCTTTTCCGTTCTCTCCTTTCTATCGTTATTTTTCCACTTTCTCTAACTTCTCACAATGTATCGTAAAACTACTAATCCCTCACGTTTCTATTTTAATTCTCTAATCCCAATAATAATAATAACTTAATAATAATAATAATAAAAATAATAATAATAATAATAATAGTAATAATAATCCTATTATTATCTCACCAAAATAATAATAATGTTAATAACTTAATAAAATAATAATAATAATAATAGTAATAATAATCCTATTATTATCTCACCAAAATAATAATAATGTTAATAACAATAGTAACTATAATAAATATAATAATAATAATAATATTCCCACCAATATCAATATTATACACTATATTATTATATTCACCAAAACACCACCAATAATCCTCCCATATCAGGGACACCCACCAATAATAATATTCATACCGATGATAATAATAATAATAATAATAATAATGATAATAATAATAATAATAATAATAATAATAATAATAATAATAATACCACCAATATTACTATTAACTATTATATTATTATCTCCACACCACCAATGATCCTTATATATCAAGGATACTCACCAATCACATACCAACACACCCCACCTAAGGGCACACCAACATAAAATAATTAAGTTAACACCAAAATGACTAAATAAATAAAATGGGTGTTACAACTCTCCCCCACTTTAAGTATTTTCGTCCTCGAAAATTACCTGATGGAACACTTCCGGATACGCTTCCCGCATCCTTCATTCCAATAACAGGTCACACTGCCTTCTGCAGCACCTCCCCAAGTTACTTTCACCAAAGATATCTCCTCCCTTCGGAGTTGTTTCTCGCTCGTCCAAACGAAATAGCAATGCCTCAACAATCAAATTATTTTCACTTATACATCATCCACCTGGTTCAATGTACTTTCTCAACTAAGACACATGAAACATATCATGCCAATTCATAGCAACAGCGGGAAAAACGGTCTAACATGTTACTCCTCCTATGCCTCTGCTGCGCCACTCTGATACAAACCACAGAACACGGTGCGAACTTCTGAGACTTAGAAGCTCGACCAACATCAGTCACCGGCGTGACTCTCCAAACATATCTTTCCTTGGATCCTCTTGATCTTTTCAGCCATCTCCACATAATTTTCAGGTCTGAGCACAACACTCTCACTCGACCCATTCCAACACAGTAGAGTCCTACACTCCCTATTTCACCAAGCCACATATAGTGCCATTCCGACACTAGGATGGTAACCGTTATTATAGGTAACTCAATCAACGGTAATTAATCATCCCACAATCCACCTCGATCCAACACCCAAGCTCTCACCAATTCTCTACAGACTCAATAGTCCTCTCTAACTGACCATCAGTTTGCGGATGGTAAGTCGAACCCAACTTCAACTTAGTACCCGAAGCTTCCTGTAAGCCCTTCCAAAATCTCAATATAAACCTCAAATTTCCATCTGACACAATATTCGTCAGTATCTCATCCAACTTCACCACTTTCTCAATATGCATCTCATATATTCTCAACACGGAATAGTTAATCCACTCCTAACAATTCAAATTAAAATTATGTCTTTATAAATTCTTTGGAAATCTCAACACCAATTTCGTGAAAATACTACCTGATTTCCACTCTGGAATATTTAACGACTGCATCAGACTCAACAGTCTCTGATGTTCACTCTTCGAATTCCTACAACTCTAACCAGCATATTCCACCTCAACTACTCCTCCCCTTATCCATGGTCTCCAAAACAATCTACTCAAAGTCGGTTACTTCTTCATAGCACTAGGATGGATACTCCATCTACCCCAATGTATTTCTTCACGAGTACTTCTACTCCCCTCAATAACGTTTGGTACACATACTCTATCATAACATCTCGTGGTATTATTTCCACAAGCCCGACAATCCACTCCTCGACTCTAATTTATCAACTTCAACTAATTCACTACTCGACCCAGATTTCTGACTTTCTCGGTTCTTCTCAAGGATATCACTAGTCAGATCTTAATAATAAAAGATTAACTCCATAAGAAGTATCCTTACTCACACAACGCATATTATGAAATTTCTCAATCAGTTCTACCTCTTTTCACCATCATCTTCGGTAAACACAAACATTTCCAACTCACCGCATCATCTACCACATCCACTTTACCCAAAGGGTAATTACACTCAAAGTCGTAATCCTTCAGAAATCCTAATTATTTCCTCTGCCTCATTTTCAACTTTTTCAAATCAAACAAACACCTTAAACTCTTAAGATCACCAAACATCTCCGATCTCAGTCTGAACTTTCGAAGCCTCCGACTCCGGTACAACCACAATAGCAACCAACTCTAAATCACTGGTCGGATGGTTTCTCTTACGCACTTCGAGTTGCCTTTTGCATAACTGAAACTCGCTGAAGTTGTCTTTAGCAAATCCCCTAATTATATCAACAAGCATCACAAACACCACAATTAGTTCTATCGGATTCGGCAGAACTTTCCTTACGGAAGTATATCACCGCTCTCTTTCTAACACTGATAACTCCAGTTCCTTATGCTCAACATAATCCTCTATACTCTTCGAATACCTTAAAATATCATTTATCAACATAACCATTGCCTTATATAAATAATTAAAGAAGATCCCATGCCAAGTGGACAAACAAGTTGTGAGTTATAGCGGGAACACATACCGTACCGCCCGTCCTTACCACAACATTCAAACACACTCCATCAATAAATAGATTAAATCTATGTCAATACTTCACCATCTCATAGATAATTTCAATAGCTTTCCAACGCTTCGAACCGGGCGTCATTCCGAGTTACGGTTCTCCCGTTACGACAAAAATACCACAACAACATTTTTCTGCTCAGGGCACTTCGCCAGGCGAATCTCGGCGAACATGACAGTCCCGAAATTATATTTTTGACCGTTACCTGACTTCCGAGTGTCCGATTTCGATTCTGTAAAAAGCTGCGATCTCGGAATTTAACGTATAACCACAATTTCATACTTAGGAGGCCGTCCAACACACTTTCAATCTTTAAATATTTTAAAACCCGATTACTTCCAATCTCAACAGCAGATCGTGGAGCCTCCTATTACGATACCACTTCGACCTTCGACACCACAACACAATAATTCTACTCGCGATCTCACGAACACGGAAACTCACGTCCTTCAATCAATTGATCCATCAAATCATTAACTCTTGGAAGCGAACACTTATCCTTGACAGTCACCTTGTTCACTTATCTATAGTTCACCCAAAGCTTCACAAAACCTTCTGTCTGTCTAACCAACAAAATTGGTGCACCTTACGGTAACACACTCAAACAAAAGGACCTCTCCCCCAGCGGGTCTTCAAGTTGACTCTTCAACTTCTCCAATCCCAACGTAAACATACAATATGGAGTCATCAATATCAGACTCGTCCCAAAAACAAAATAAACGTGTAAGCTTTACTTCACACTCCGATAGTAAATCTCTTACTTCCTCAGGGAACCTCCGGCAATTTCAACAAATTGATAAATCCCAATTTTCTCACTTTCCTTCTCATTCGAAGGTTCCGTCAAAATAAACGTCTCAACACCGTATTACGCCAACTCCTCAAAATAATCCCTTAAGCACTTAGCTTAACTCAGGACAATTCATTGCTCACGCCACACAAGCTTGCAAGACACGTCTATCCCATCCAACACAATCCCGTCTACTATTAATAAGAGATTAAGGGTGATCAGTTCCTCAATTTGTTAATAGACAGCCGAAATCATGATGGGGTACAAACCATCTTTACCAAACTATGATAGCATTCCTCAACACATTAAGCCACCACACCGTAGCATTCCGGAGAATTACAAACTTCTCCCCCACTGGAATCATTCCTGCTTCTGCAGACAAGGTTAGGAAATAAACACGTACCGACAGTGTTTTCACACACATGCCGTATACTAGGGATTTAAACCACAACACCAGGTTAAACAACACACAGTCTCCATCCCAAAGGACAGACTCAACTCAACTCAACAACACTGGCCGGACGGACCGACCTGCTCTGATACCAATTGTAACACCCCACTTCCCGTATTAAATAAAATATAAATATTATAATAATAATCAGAGTTTTCACCAAAAAGTGGGATATCACATCACCAATAGTTATCAAAAATACTTTATTCATTCTTTTCAAAATAATACAGCGGAATTTGTTTCATAAAGTAAAATACATCAAAACATGATACGTCACAGGATTTCAACATGTTTGACATAAAACAATTACAACACCCATATCCCGTGTTACGTATCAGAGCATCCTAGACTCGACGGTCACACCAATATCCAAGTTAGCTAAGCACCTGGATTGTCTGTACTTCCGAAGAAGCACAGACCACAACAACAACAAAGGGGTGAGAAATAATGATCAGAATATAATGGTAATGTAATACATGTAAACAAGGTAGTAAAATACACCAACACACCAATATTCACCCCAACAACTCCATATAACGAACCTACTGTTCAAATTACAATATAACATATTATAATGCAAATATGCAACTCAACTCCATGCATGCGGTACCGACTCATTGGTTCATTCAATCGAACCTGGATAGATCACTTACGCTCCTCCTGAGACATGATCTATCCCCTACCATTCTCCACAAGGAGTACGGATGAATCACTTACGCTCCTCCTGAGACATGATTCATCCCACCAAAACACCATGATATGCACACACCAACACATACTATCATAATTAGGCACTCAAGGTGCACACGATCCTCCTGATCATATCATCATACATCAATGCATATATGTATAGATATATTACACCAACACCATATAAATCAACCAGATAGTAAACAAGTTCATACTTTAACACCAAGATATAACATATCCCACCACTCGGGGGTACGTGATCCTACTGATCACTACATACATATACATCAACTAATTGTCCACCAGTCATTATTACGGGAAACATGCACTATCACCAAGTACACAAGTTAGTTCCCACACTCATCATTCTTACAGTGCATCAAGGCCAAACTGTACCTATCATCTCAACTCAGATCCTCAGTCTATTCTAGTACCAATCTTGCACATTACCGTAACCAATAGGCTTCTAATTCCTATTCCCAAAATCATCACCTACACACTCTATCGATACCTCAAAAGCCATACAGAATTTTCCCTAAAAACTGTAAAACACCCTATATGCCCTATATGCCAAATCATCCCAAAACACCAATTCATTAACATTGACTTATACTCCATCACTATCAATTACTAGTTATCATCAAACACAAACACACCAATAAACATTATACTTACCAATTATCCTATACTTCCTACTCTAGAACCAACATTACGGTACATTACCGACACTTCAGAGTCACTCTGAATCTCACCAAGGTCCTAACCATAGTCATTAACGACACTATAGGGAAACAACACCTAATTTTCCCCAAAGCTATAATCATGGTCATTACCCACACCACAGTAACAACACAGAATCTCACCAAAACTCTATTTATATTTACTATCAACACTGCAGTAACAACATATAATTTTCCCCAAAGCTATAATCATGGTCATTACCCACACTACAGTAACAACACAGAATCTCACCAAAACTCTATTTATAGTTACTATCAACACTGCAGTAACAACATATAATTTTCCCCAAAGCTATAATCATGGTCATTACCCACACTACAGTAACAACACAGAATCTCACCAAAACTCTATTTATAGTTACTATCAACACTGCAGTAACAACATATAATTTTCCCCAAAGCTACAATCATGGTCATTACCCACACTACAGTAACAACACAGAATCTCACCAAAACTCTATTTATAGTTACTATCAACACTGCAGTAACAACATATAATCTCACTAACATCACCATAATATATATATATACACCAAATTCACCAATACCAATCAACAATTCATCAATGTCAAGCATCAATTTATCATCAGCAACAATAATAACAAGCATGCCAATATAAAACTTCATAGATCGGAATTTTCCTACGGGGTTAAGGAATCCCCTCTACCCTATACATGTATATACCATCCCAAATCAAGTTTCTCCCCCCTTACCTTGTTAATCGGTTGATTGATGAAAGAACCCTCCAAGGTTTGGCCAATTCTGATTTTCCCCTGTATCCTTCGTTCTTTGCTCCCTTTTCCGTTCCCTTTTTCGTTCTCTCCTTTGTATCGTTCTTTTTCCACTTTCTCTAACTTCTCACAATGTATCGTAAAACTACTAATCCCTCACGTTTCTATTTTAATTCTCTAATCCCAATAATAATAATAACTTAATAATAATAATAATAAAAATAATAATAATAATAATAATAATAGTAATAATAATCCTATTATTATCTCACCAAAATAATAATAATGTTAATAACTTAATAAAATAATAATAATAATAATAGTAATAATAATCCTATTATTATCTCACCAAAATAATAATAATGTTAATAACAATAGTAACTATAATAAATATAATAATAATAATATTCCCACCAATATCAATATTATACACTATATTATTATATTCACCAAAACACCACCAATAATCCTCCCATATCAGGGACACCCACCAATAATAATATTCATACCGATGATAATAATAATAATAATAATGATAATAATAATAATAATAATAATAATAATAATAATAATAATAATAATAATAATAATAATACCACCAATATTACTATTAACTATTATATTATTATCTCCACACCACCAATGATCCTTATATATCAAGGATACTCACCAATCACATACCAACACACCCCACCTAAGGGCACACCAACATAAAATAATTAAATTAACACCAAAATGACTAAATAAATAAAATGGGTGTTACATACTCCTTGAATCCTTCGTTGTTCCTCTGCGACAAATTCTGCAGTTGAACCCGGTTCGGAGCCAAGTCACTGTTATATTGATAATGGTGCACGAATGCTTCAGCAAGTTCCTTCCACGTGCGCACACTGGTAGGTTCCAAACTCATGTACCATTCCAGGGACGGCCCAGACAAGCTATCCTGAAAGAAGTGCATCAGCAGCTTCTCGTCCTCAGAGTGAGCAGACATCTTTCGGTAGTATGACCTTAAGTGGACACGAGGGCAGGTGGTGCCATTGTATTTCTCAAAGTCGGGTACCTTGAATTTAGGAAGCACCTTGAAATCAGCAATCAGTCCCAACTTGGACATGTCAACACCCATAGTGTTCAGGTTTTCGAAATTCCTCATCTTGTCCTCGAGTGCCTTAAACCTCAGACGTGCTTCAGCAGTCAGCTCTCCTTCAGCACCCTTCTGTGAGAACAAATCGTCTTGACGGTCTTCTAACCATGGCTAAGGCCCATACAGATTTCCAACACCTGCGTTGCCATTGCCCAGTCCAACATTGACATCAGCCTCAAAATTCCCATTACCGACGCCAGTCGTATTACCATTGAGCCCCATGTTAGCGATCACGTTGTCGTTGGCACTACCATTCCCCCCGGTCACGGGGATGCCATTCTGGGGAGTTTCAACAGGTGGAGGGGTTGGAACAGTCCCACCATGGAGTACACCATTGCTGTCAACCCTTGAAATCAGAGGCTGGACCAATGTTCTGAGCTGGTCTTGGTCGTTGGCAACCACTTGCATGAGCTCCATGAAGCGGTCCATCCTCTCTCGGAGCTCCTGAACGTCAGTCTGCACTTGCTCCATTGCTCTAGCTCGATTTGCTCTGGTCGGATAGCGGTGGACTGGCCTTCGATCAATCCTGGAACAACCTGCATACACAAAGGGTTAGAAAAACGACAACGTGCTCGTTATGCAGATGCTTCATGCAAATGCAAACGTGTGTCTATGCGTTAGGGAGATTTTCCCCGATCCTAGTGCCTGAGTGCCAGTGCTGATAATAAGAAGTCTGAGTCCAGTCATGGAAATAACATCTCATATATATAAAGAAAGCCCATCAAAACAGTACACAACGTCAATGAGTACAAGCAGAATCAATAGCGTGACCTCGACCAACAAGCCTGGTGATGGTCAGCATACATCAATAATTAAAACAAAAGGATTACAAACATAGTCAAGCACGGCCACGGGCGCGGAACTCTTCTAACAGATTCCTCGTTTCTGCATGATCAGGCCGAGTGAGCAACCCTTCGACGAGTAACTCCCTCTGCGTAATAGTGTACTGAAGACCTTCAACTGAGTCTTCCCATGCTCCTTCGCCGAAACAATCTTCTAGCTTCCGCTTCTTGGATTCAAACGTCAGTTTGTGCTCTTTCAAGTTAGCAAGAGCTTTGTTGAGCAGTCCTTCAGTGGCATATCTGCAAGCGGTTTCTTCATCAAACCTTTTCTCATTAGCCTTCACCCGGGCTTTCAACTTGGAGATCTGCTGCTTCAGTTTATCCTCCCGTTCTTTGCCGTTGGCTAAGGTGGCCTTCCAATGCTGATTAAACTTGGATATTCTCTGGTACGCTTCATCCAAGTGCTGCTTCTTAGTGGCCAGTACATCATTGACGGCTTTGAAGTCCCGACCCAAGCGCTCATGCTCAGCCATCTGCTTAGTTAAATCCGTCCCTAACTGGTTTACCAGCTCTGTCTGCCTCTTGAAGGAATGGACAGCTTTGCTTTTCTCGTTTCTGAGTTAAGCCAATTCTTTCTCCAGTTCTTCATTTGCCTTCTTCAGCTCATCTCGCTCAGCTAACACCTGATTATGCTGCTGAATAGGCACGGTAGTAGGCTCTTCAATCATTGGAGGGCTTCCTAGCTTGGTAGGAGGAAACGGCATCCCTATGATCTCTACTCTGGCTCTGATCCAGGTCACATACGGAGCGTAGGCTTGGCTATTACTTTTTCCCAGCAATGGTTTTCCCCGCTTACTGATACCATTCCAAGCGTGCTGAAGCTTAGACAACATGTCCCCTTCTAGAAGACCAGTGAGGTACAGAGATTCTTGCACCTCTTCATCCTTCGGCGGAGCTCTCAAAGCATAAGCAAACTGTCGAACCAACAGGGATGGATTATAGTTGATACAACCCTTCCTGCCTATCAGAGGCACATTCGGAAACCCACTGCAGCTGAAGATAATCTCAGTACCCAACCTATCTCTATCAAACCAGGCAATATCCTCCGCTGATAGACTCATCAAACGCTCAGACCACTCAGCTGTGGCTGCAGACGAAGCAAAGGGACCCTTCTTGTGTAGGTGACTATCAAGCCATCTATAGAGTAGGGGCACACAGCACGAGACATTCTTGCCCCTTCTGTTCTCGTTTTTGTAGTGGATGGAATGATAGACATCTCCTATCAAGGTAGGGACTGGATTCCCTGATGCAAAGATGTGAAAGGCGTCGAAGTCTACAAAGTCGGGCATATTGGGGAACAGAATGATGCCATATATGCACAAAGCAAGGATGGCGTTGAACACGATCCAACATCCGTCTTTGGCACACTGCTGGGCCTTTCCCACTAAGAACTGCAAGGAGAAACCGGGAACCCTGTTCCAACTAGACAAGACCAACTCGGAGGCATCCAGGTGAAGTGAAGGAGCTAGACTAGCCAGATTAGGCTCAGCATCCATGTGAACAAAGGGCATCTGACTCTTGATAGGCACACCTAACAAATCAGCATACTCCTCTAGTGTAGGTGCGAGAAAAAAATCCGAGAAAGTAAAGCACCTCAAAGGAGGATCGTAGAACTGCAGCAGGGCGTGCAACCCATTCAACTCAAACACAGAAGGTTTACGAACCAGGCTGAGCAGTTTCCCATAAGCCTTTCTGAATTCACCTCTCACAGAATCATCTGCCAAAGCAATCAAACCAGTCAGCTGAACAACATCAAGAGTGGGGAGCTTGTAGGCCACAGTCTTCCTCAGAGAACCCATGACAGCACAATAGAAGGCAAGAAAACCTGAATCGGGGGAAACGGTACCTGCAACACAGACACACGTTAATGAAATGCAAATGAGTATGCAAAGCAATGTAAAATGCAATCATGCAGCAGGAGATCAAGACAACTGTGTTGTTGAAGAGATGAAGGTTCTGTATCAACAAAACCATAATTCTGCTCTGTCAAGAACAACCCTATCTCTAATGAGAAGAAAACCCTGGTATCGGACCATAAACCTGCTCTGTCAAGAACACACATATATCTGATGATGAGGAGAAACCCCTGATGTCAAACTATAATTCTGCTCTGTCAAGAACAAATACATTGCTGAAGATGAGGACCTCTGATACAGGACCATAACTCTGCTCTGTCAAGAACAAACACACATCTGATGATGAGAACCTATGATACCAACCAAAATTGATTCACTATTAAGAAAACCAGGTAGTCTGAAGGTTAAGGTTTCCTGCAACAAACCCGACCCTGCTCACAGGTATGGACCTAAACTGACACAAGTTCGGCATCCTATGCGGTCATCAGCGTCACAGACATTCAAGAGGGGTGATACGATACCCAGAAGGTGTGGCATCACCATCTCCTGAAGCGGCCTCACTCAGCTGAATTCCAAATGATCGGTCCCCAGAGTCGACAATCCTCCAAACCAACAACCCCTCAGGCCCAAAGGGCCGGAAAAGAAGTCAACCAGGAGAACCTCGTCTGAGCGTGGATTTCATGAGACACTAGTGCCTGCAAAGCAAGCACGCGCCCACTAATTTCCACAACTAATGCTAGGTACACTCAAGCCTGGGTCTGGCTTCTCACTCATCAGAATGCCCCTCCCACAACATCATAGATAATCATATCATACTGAAAATAAAGTGCGGGAAATAAAATGCGATAAACAAACACAACCCAACAAGTAATCATACAAGCGCTAGGATTGACTCTCGCAGGGGACGTTGGATCCCCAAACTGACTCGCATACGAGACGTTGGATCCCAGGAAACTATCAAGTCCCCAGCAGAGTCGGCAGCTGTCGCTACCGCGAAAATAAGGTGCCGGCAAAACAGAAGAGTCGCCACCTTTCGTTATTTATCCCTTAGAGCGGGAAAGGAAACGATCGGAAAAACCTGACGAAAAGATATAAGACAAGGTCATCGCAACCGTTGTCTGGGTTCGGGAGTCGGTTACGCAAGGGGAAGGTATTAGCACCCCTCACGTCCATCGTACTCGATGGGATCCACGCATGTTGTGTTTATCTGATGGGTTGGTTTACTATCTACCTATCAAGGCCGGTCTGAAAAGAAAAGAAAATGACTCGGCAAAGCGTCACACTTTATGCCTACGTATTCTCATCAGAGAATGAATAAATCAGAGTAAACGTAGTTCGGCTAACTACGGGTTACGGGGAAGGTGGCTCGCCAATACATCAGTATTGTGCCTACGTACTCTCAACAAGCTTGAGAGATCAGAGCTTACGTAGTTCAGGATAATACGGATTACGGGAATTCAGATTCATTTGTTTTTTCGAGTAGGGTTAATAAACAGTTCCAGCAGTTTGGTGTACGCAACTCGACCCTTGGAGACTTATGTGTTACCGTTTACGGTAGAACTGGGAGTTAACGACACTCTTTTCTTCAGAAAAGCTTCCTTTGAATTATGGGCCCACGAGGCAAAAAGGTTCGAAGTTTATTTTTTGTATTTTACGGAAGAACTGTTTTTTATGGATGTATGCAACCAATATCGCACTAGAGACTATGACCTGAGAGTGAATGCATCGCATGTCACCCAAAGGGTACCATACTAAACATCCAAGCTGTCGAAAAGAAACTCTCCGACAACCCTTTCTCAGATAGCTTAAGGCTCGTAACGTACGACGTCAGTTTACCTTTATTACTGTGTTTTAATTTGTTTTGAGATGAGAAGAGAACAGGCTCAACTAAGGGGAAGACTATCAAGTCCTAATGTTGTCATGCCAAGGATTCATCCTATGGTTGAGGTTTGAAACAGGGAACTCCTAGAAGTTATCATGCATAGGATTCAACCTAAAGTTCTAATCATCACTTCCTTATCAAAGGAAATGAGATTCCTAGGGGATCATGTCAATGATATAGAAACAGATAAAGCATCAGCTTAGACAGTAAACAGTAAACGACTGTAAAATGCATGCAATGCAAGTGAGGGAGGAAATGTGTGTGAGGCATCAGCCTCCACAAGCTCATCTCAACCTCAAGCCAGATATGAATAACTGCAATCATACAGAAGAAATAAAATGCTATCAAGCAAACACAATAACAGACCACATAGGCAAGGGAGCAGGGCTCTACCGAACATCCGCAAGCAAAGCCATACAGTAAAAGTACAAGCAGAGGGAGGAACTAAACCTCTAATGCAATCATGCTCCTAGCTTAAAAGAATCTAAACATGAACTTATTCTAATGCATCAAGCAAATCAAACAAGTCACATCAATACATTTTGCACAGAAAGCAAACAGACAAGAAAGAAATCAGATCAACAGCTTCCATAACTTAGCTCTCCTCTGACAGCAATTCAGTCCTCAGCCTTCAACTGCTTCTCAAGTCTTTTCATCTTCAATAGCAAGTATCAACTTGCTTCTTCAAGCTCTCAATACATTAAACTCACAAGTATCAACTTGCTTTCCAACCTCAAGCTTCAGCTTCTTCATTCAATTTCCAATGGATTCCTCTCACATGTATCAACTTGTTCTTCATCTTCTTCAAGCTTCAGCTCTTTCTTCTTCACAAGTATCAACTTGCTCTTCCTGATCTTCTTCCCACAAGTGTCAACTTACTCCTCTTGATCTTCAAGCTTCAGCTCCAATGGCAGTCTTCAAACACAGAGAAATAGAAACTTCTAGCCTCTCCAATCTTCTAACAAGGAACTCCATCCTCTAGCAAGGGAGAAAGATTCATCTAACAAGAGCAAGGTTTGGATGATTGACAGCAGAGTGAAGACCAAAGGTCACCACTAAGCATCCTATCATCAGAGAAAGGGACCCTCAAAGGTTCTACCAACTTGTAAAGAGCCACACATCCTACCAAAGGAGGGATGAGGCCTTCACAAGGGGACCTTACATCATAGGTAAGAATGGAAGTGATCAACATCTTCCATGTTTATGAAGGCAAAGAATCTATCTAGAAGCTCTGCCTACAAACCCTAATCTTAACACCTAATCAACACTACACCAAAAGAAGGGAAGATCTTCACATCCAAACTTCTTCAAGCATTCCATTGCATCCTCAACTTGCCTTCATCTTCACCAAGGGTAAAAATAACACAAGCTTACTCTAAGGGAGCCTCAAGGGTTAATCTAGTCAAATTAGTGCATCAGAATCATCTAAAGTTAGCACCTAAACTAAAATCAAACTAAAATAGTAAACCACATTATAAATTCCTACAAAAATTCCTAAGGGACCCTAATTCAATCATGAATCTACCATACAAAATTAAGAGGTTGAATCATCCACCAAGTCTTAGAAATAAAACCTAAATCATAAGGTACTAACCATAAACCCTTAAAATGGAGCTCCTAAAGTTTCAACTCAAAACTACCACCTACATTCATCACAAAAATGTGAGAAAAATCTAAGGGGAATATGCATATCTATGCTAGCTATACACAAAAAATCAAGGCAAGAATCATCACCCAATGCTCAAACCAAATTCATCAAAACAAGGTATCAACCATGGTTATCTTAATATCAATTAATATTCAACAAATGCAAATAAAACCAAAAATGCATGAATTATTAATATTTTTTATCTAAAAAAAACTAGATTCAATCATGAATTAATGGAAAAAAGAATGGAATTAATTGAGTTAGTCTTCAATTTTTTATGAATTATTTACTAATTTACATGAAAATGAAGAAAACTAAAGAAAATAAATGGAGAATATGGCCAGAGGGTGTGATCAGCAAACAATTCCCACCAGCTTCACTTGGGCCCTTAATCCTAGGGGTGCACATAGCAACTGGGTGTGAGGCCCATCTGAATTTTAACTCAGTCACAAGAATAAAACCAGGGGAGGGTGCATTGAGTAAGGATTTCATGTTGTAAATCTCATTGGGCCTGGAAAGAGGGGTGGGGATAGCAACTACAACCCAAGCCCACATGCCTGAGTTCCTCACGTTCAATTCACAAATAAATAAAAATGCACACGCGAGGACTTGAACTCGTGCACTCTTGGCATATGTAGCGAAGAAACAAACTTGGGACTTTCAACTTATCAAAACAGGGCGTTTAAGGGGAGGGGGTATGTGGCGCAACGAGGAGCCTTGGATCCAGGTCTGAGTCAAAGTCTTCTTCATGAATGAACACTCTAGATTATGTCTTCCTCAATTCAAATTTCTGAAACCTTCCAACCTGCGCGCGTGAAGGTCACCGCCGGTGGCTTTTTCGGTCACCATCAAGCAACCCTAACTCCCTCTACAGACCACCATTTCACACGATTTCTACATGAATCTTGCCCTAAATTTCACCAGGAATCCAACTATACTAACCAATCGTGCTAAAAACGCCAGGATCAAAAAATATCCATCTCAACCGAAAATGGCATCATCCCTAAATTGTCACTAATCTTCAAATTAATTATCCAGAAAGCTTTTAGCAATGATCTACAATGATTCTAACATATCAAAACCTAGCCAAATTACATGGATCATGCTACACGATGAGAATTACATACCTGCAAAACTTGAATGCACATAGCACTGAAACCTTCAAATCAACCTCCAAGACTCTCCAGATACCTTCACTAACACCAAAGGAAGCTTCTGTATGCAACAAATTGGGTTGAAACTCTCTGAATCCTTGAATTCGATTTTGACTTGCAAGCTATGAACTCAAGGTGCTCTCTCACGATTTTGCTATGATCTTGGCTTGAATTCTATCTGGAATCACTCATACACTCAAGAGGAAGATGTTGAAAGCAAGAACTTGGACTGAAATGGATCAAAACCGTGTAACTGAATTTGATTTGCAAGAAGAAAATTCAGTTTGCAATATCTCTATTCTCTCTCAATTTCCACCAACCTTGGCCTTGATCCAGTTCTAGAGCTTATATAGAACCAGTAGGAATGATCTAGAAGTTCCTAGAACCATCTATATGAGATATCCAATATCTCTTGCTCTTGAATTTCTCATCTCATGCTCATCCATGACAGCTCTGCTTTGGCTTGTTGCAGCCCCTCATTCTCACCCAAATTCTCCTCAAATGACATTTTGAATGTGTTGGGATGGATTGGAACCTTGGTTTTGATCTTGTGCATAGTTTGGCATATGTAACTTACATCATAAGCTACCAAATGCAAACCTTTGAATTGGGCCTCAAATGAAAAAACCAACATTGCCATTGTCTTTAAAATGTATTTTCCAATCAAAATGACCTATAAGTTTGTCTCATTTGGTCACCAAATGAATTATTTGAATTTTTGACCATTAAATCCTTTTAATTCTTCCTTTTTTCAAAATTTCTTGAACCAAGTCTCTCCATGAGCCATTTCAATGCCTAGTTGATGCATGGTCAAGGTTAAAACCCCATTTTGAGCAACTTTCTAGTTGAACAAAACTTCATTTGAAGCCTCTAAGTTGTTGAAAATGGCCTATGATCACAAATGACCTATAATCACCAAATGTCCAAAATACCCTTGACTTGTCAAAGCCATAACTTGAGTTCTACAAATCCTATCAAGGACTTATATTACTCTCTAGAAATCTAAGAGGATAAGGAACAACATTCATGTTGACCAAAAGTTCATAGGAATCATCCTTCTAGGGCAAACGTTTCATGCAAGTTGGGTAACTTTCAAGCTCTAAATTCACATTCCTCAGATGACTTGTAACTTGTCAAAGCCATAACTTGAGTTCTACAAATCCTATCAAGGACTTCTAGCACTCAAATTAAAGCTAAGATCATGCTCTACAACAATAATGTTGGGGGTAAGATGAGATGACAATCACATATTGAGCTAAATTTCCTTGAAGATAGGGGTCAAACTAGGGGATTTTACATTGTCAAGCCTTAGAAACTCTAGCTTGAAACTTCTCAAACTCTTCAATCATGATGATTTAACCTTGGAATCATCCTTATAACATCTCAATGTATCAATCCATGATCACATGGTTCTTGGATTAGGTCTCAACCTTCTTCAAATCATCAGTTGACTTAGGGTTGACCCAATCAAACCCTAGCTGCACCATTCATGGCTGAGGCTTCTTATTCTTGCACAATGACCTGTCTAGGCCTCAAAGTGATCTTCAAAACTACTCATGAGCTCTCTCAAGACCTCAAGTCCAACTTCATGGCTTCAGAATCATCTGATGGCTTTCCACAACTTTCAGGTTAGGAGACCTACACACTTGGCTTCAATCACTCTCTCTGAGGATCTTTTAACTTCTCTGACAAGGATATCAACCCTTGAATACTTGAATGACCTTCTTAGCTAGCCTCATAGTCTTGTATAGCCCTTGATTGGTAATCATACCTCTTGATCTCCTGCATACCTGTCAATGAAATGCAAATGATAATGCTAATGTGAATGAAATGAAACACAAGCAAGGTAAAGAAATGTTGGGCAAATTTTGGGTGCAACACTAGCTATTATCAAATAACCCCCAGTAAGGTCAGCCATCCAAGAATCAGTTAATCTGGGGTAATCAGGTCAAGATTTGGTAAATCTCTCGCAATTGGGGGTACCGCTCCGCAAACTAGTCAATCAGAGGCAAAGCCATTACAAGGCTGGGGCATGCCACCCTATGAGGAAAAGAATTTGTTCTTCTCCATACCTCTAGAGCTTATCCGAATTATTCAACCAAGGATCCTTTCACGGTCCAGATTCTGGGGCAAGCCATCTCGGGGTCGTCTCATGGCAAGCTATTTTCTTCTCAGCGTAGACCTTCCCAAGAATCAGACTGGGGCAGGGGCATTACGCTTGGGGCGATTTCTCAGAGAGATTCAGATGAAGCTCATTTTTCCAACAATCAAAGATCATTCCCCAGCAGTTGGTCAGGCGTACCTCTAATCCCGACAGAGTACGAGTATGGGTTTGTTCCCCAGCGAGTCGAGATCAGATTTCTCTCCACCAGGCATGTGTGGAATATCCTCCGACAGGTCGTTCGTGACCCCAACAGTGTAACGTGTGTTCCAAGGAGGTCATGCATGACCTTTACTCTGTCCCTCAGCAGAGTTGTGATCGTATCTTCCAAAGTTGTTCAGAGTTTTTCTCCCCAGCATGGAGTTGTGGTATTCAGACATCAGTTTTTACGTTGAGTATTCAGGCTCCGGTCAGTACGTTGAGTGTTCAGACTCCGGTAAAATCAAGCAAGGTCTAGACTCCTATTAGTGTTCGTGGCTATTCCGTCGAGTATCCAGGCTCCGGTAATCTCCAGTTTGTATGGATTCTTTCTCTCGTCGAGTATCCGGACTCCGGTAAAGATTTTGTAAGGTGATCTTGATAAGTATTTGTAGTATTCTCTTTCCGGTTTGTATCTTCGTCGAGTATCCAGGCTCCGATTTGTTGTTTCGTCGAGCATCCAGGCTCCGATTTGTAGCTTCGTTGAGTGTTCAGACTCTGGTGTGTTTTCGTTGAGTGTTCAGACTCCGGTTTGTTGCGTTGAGTATCCAGGCTCCGGTGTGTTTTCATCGAGCATCCAGGCTCCGATTTGTAGCTTCGTTGAGTATCCAGGCTCCGATGTGTTTTCGTTGAGTGTTCAGGCTCCGATTTGTAGCTTCGTTGAGTATCCAGGCTCCAGTGTGTTTTCGTCGAGCATCCAGGCTCCGATTTGTAGCTTCGTTGAGTATCCAGGCTCCGGTGTGTTTTCGTTAAGTGTTCAGACTCCGGTTTGCTACTTCATTGAGTGTTCAGACTCCGATGTGTTTTCGTCGAGCATCCAGGCTCCGATTTGTTTGCTTCGTTGAGTGTTCAGACTCTGGTTTTGCTTCGTTGAGTATCCAGGCTCCGGTGCATTTTCTTCGTTGAGTATCCAGGCTCCGATTTGTGTTTTCGTCGAGTTTTCAGACTCCGATTTGTTGCTTTATCGAGTATCCAGGCTCTAGTGTGTTTTCGTCGAGTATCTAGACTCTAGTTTGTAGCTTCGTTGAGTATCCAGGCTCCGGTGCATTTTCGTCCATTGAGTGTTCAGACTCCGGTGTATTTTCGTTGAGTGTTCGGACTCCGGTTAGCGCTTCGTTGAGTGTTTAAACTCCGGTGTGTTTTCGTCGAGTATTCAGACTCTGGTTTATTGCATTGAGTGTTTAGGCTCCGGTATGTTTTTGTTGAGTTGTCAGACTCTGGTTTTTTGCGTTGAGTGTTCAGACTCCGATGTGTTACGTTGAGCGTTCGAGGCCCGGTTCCTCCGTTGAATATCCAGATTCCGGTGAAATTTCCAATTTGTAACGTTTTGCTTTGTCCGTTGAGTGTTCGGACTCTGATAAAGGAAGTTGGGTATACAGATCCTAGTAAGTGTTGCGATAATACTCTCTCTCCGTTGAATGTCCAGATTCCGGTGAATGTTCGATTTGTGATGTATTGTTTCGTCCGTCGAGTATCCAGGCTCTGGTAAATCCCCAGTGAAATCACCAGTTACGTCGAGCATCCAGGCTCCGGTCAATGCGTTGAGTATCCAGATTCTGACAAATTTTGATGTGGCCCTATCGTGCGTTGAGTATTCAGATTCCGAGGATTCGAAAGATTGTTCTTTGGCCCATGTGGTGTTCAGACCATGGCCAGTTACGTGTTGCCTGAAGCAGAGTTACTTGATTAAGTTTCTCTTTCCCTTGGTGGAATGTTCAAAATGTTCCTTATGTTCGTTTTCTTCGGAGATTCTATCCCAATCAGAGTTTGCAGTTTACTTCTGCGGTTGGCAAATTTCCGGGTTCTTTCGGTATTCAACCGCCTTTTACCTTGATTGATTGAAAACTGTCCGCTTTTCACTCATTCAGGTCCAAGTCGCTTGAATAGGGGCAGCTGTTGCACCCTAAAATTTTCCCAACCTTTTCCTTCTTGTTTTTGCATTAGCATAACATCATCATAGCATTATCATAGCATTGCATTAGCATTTATGCAGGGGATCAAGTGTGATATACATCGAGAGAGGCCTATCTAGGGGTTTTATTCGAGCTTGAGGAGTCACTAAAGTCACCAGGAAGTGGTTCACGCCCTTGAGAAGCTCAGATGCTTATGCGGGGTTTATCCCCTGACTTAGAGGCCAACTGAAGATTATCAATGAGTTGGGAAACTATGATTACAGGTCATAAAATTACAGGTCAAGTTCAATACTTTGCATAACTCAAATGGACTTTTTTCCAACATGAAAGTTGCTCCAAATGGGGTCATTTGGTCAACTAAACCTCAAGGTTTTAATGGGCTAGCTCACGCTGGAAGTTTGATAAAAGTCACTTTGGTGAAAACATGTGAAAAGGCATAGTTTGGTATTTCTTCAAAATTTAATCAAATAAGTCCATGTTTGTACTTATTTTGAGTGGAAATCTCATTTTAAGAACAATGACACTTTTACATTTTTCATTTGAAGCTTTTATCATGGCCTATTTCAAGCTTTCTTCATTCTTAAGCAACACTTTGAATCTAGGCCCTTAAGATTGAAACAAGGGATAATTTTGGACCCTAGATGTATCTTATGATGCAAGATATAAAACCAAATGGAGTCAAGGCAAAGGCTCTTCCATGATCATTTTTCACACTTCACATATTTGAAAAAATTGAATTTTCAATCCTTGGATTCTCCCACTTTTCATTCATTTTCTCATTACCAATCAATCACACAACAATTATACACATTGTTCATCATCTTTTTGGAGATAATTGGAGCAAGAATAGCATTGTAGCAACATGAAAAAGTGGTGAAAAACTCAAATTTGATTTTCAAGTTCCACTGCAATTCAAGGTTGTTCTTCGATTCAAACATCACCACCAACAATTTTAGAACGTGTTCATACAATTTTCTTGAAGGTTTAGTGGTGGTGTGAAGCTCTAGGAAGTCAAATTCGGAGGTAATGGAAATTCAAGTTTTCTCCCTAATTATGAGTCTTTTCCATGCCTTTTTATAGCATTGCATTCCCCTAGAATAGTACATCGTTTCTGGTAAAGAAAGATCCATTTTTATGACATTTTTGTGTTCTTGGAAGTTTGAGATTCAAACACGGTTTTGGAGTTAGAGGCCTTTTCACTGGAAACTAAGGGTATATTTGAATTCCTCTCGAAAAATCCCACAAGTTTCATCCAAGAAATGTCAAATTTGGTTGAGAAACGGATGAGATATGTGCTCTTGAACATTTCCGGCCATAGCCCTCCCGCCGGCGTCTTTACTGCTGCGTTTCCGGTCCAGGAAAATCAAAAGGAAGAAGACGATCTTGGCACCGTTAGATCGCGTCTTCCCCTTTGACTGGACTTCCAATCTCGCGGCCCAGAAACGCTCCACATATGCAGCCACCTCACGCTTCAATAAACCACATGGCGCCAACTCAGCTGTTTTGTGCTTCAGGACCCCTGTTCGAATCCCAGCAGTGACACTTTTGGTTTATTCTCACTTTATTTTCATTTGCCTTCATATATTCATGTTCTCATGTGTTCTTTTATTTTTCTTTTTTATATGCTGACTTCAAATAATCATTAAAAATAGAAAAATTAATCTTTTTGATCCCCATTTTTTTGATCTGAATCTTTGAGATGCCTAGAATATTATAGAATTAGAATTATAATTTTATCATGTTCTGACATTTTCTTTGGATTTTTTACATTTGGTGTGTCACAAAAATGCCAATACTTGTGTCATGATTTTGTTGAATTTCTTTGACCCATCAATACATCATTTAAATGCCAAATCTTTTGCAGGGTATTCATACACACATTGAGGTACCTGGATATATTTTTACTTGATTTTTATTGTACCATTTTGAAGGTTTTTGAAGGTCTTTCTTTACCATGTGCTAGTTTGGCTTCTTTTTGGTACACTTGACATAGTTTCAACTTGTTTGGCTATTTCTCTTTGGATATTTTTGTGGTATCTCTCACCCCTGGTTTGTGGCTTGATGTAGGGCATTGGATATTTTTTTATTTGAATTTTTTAGCACCTTTTTCTATTTTTCTTATATTTTTGTATTTGGACTTGTAATATGGACATTCGAACGGACTTCGGTTTTATTTTGGCCCCAACGGCCTTGATTTGTTTGTGTGGTGAACGTTAGGGTTCCTATTGCTTATTATAGACATTGTATAGGATGTGTAGATCATTGATTGGCTGGTTTTATCATACATGAATTGCCCATTAGGTTCCATACTTTCATGATAGCGCGTTATGATTCCAAATTGAGGTACGTACGTCATTCGTGAGTTTTATTGCCTTGTATCTCTATATATTCACTTGTGGCCAAGATTTCATGTTTAAAATAGGCCATTCTCCATTCATTATAGGCTTGAGGTTGAGATGACTTCCTCCCTCACTTGCATTCCAGGTTTGCTGTTATGAATCCGCATTTCCTGTATGTTGTTTATTTCATCTGTTTTCTGTTGCTTCCTTTGCCTTTCCCTTAGGATCTCCATTCTTCCTTGTTCAAGGTAGAATGTGATAGACACTAGGCTTTACAACCATGTATGACAACATTAGGGTAGTTTTCCCCTTTGCAAACTTCAACCATAGGACGAACATTGCATGATAACATTTAGGGTTGTGTAGTTTCCCTTAGAGGTATGTTTCTCTTTCTCATCTTCAAACATTCAACTCTTTTTTGTCCTCATGGACTCTAATCCCTGAAAACCCATTTTCGTAATGAGAGTTTAGTTAACTCTCGGTTCTCCCGCAAACAGTAACGCCTAAGTCTCCAATGGTCGAGCTGCATACACCAAACTGCTAGAACCGTTTGTTAACCCTACTCGGGTTAAAACAACTTAAACCAAACCTGTGGTCTAGTTAGCCCGAACTACGTTTGCTCTGATCTTTCATACTAGATGAAAGTACGTAGGCACGAGATGCGATATCTCGGCGAGCAACCTTCCCCCGTTTTACCCGTAGTTAGGCGAACTACGTTGACTCTGATTTCTCGTTTCAGACGGGAATACGTAGGCATAGAACTGCTGTGTTCTGCCGAGTCACTTTTATTTTGTTTTGTCCTTAAGCCTTTAGCTAGATAGTATTAATCACACCCTTTTCCGAGAAACAACAAGCGTGGATCCCATCGAGTACGATGGACGTGAGGGGTGCTAATACCTTCCCCTTGCGTAACCGACTCCCGAATCCAGGTTTTGGTTGCGATGACCATTCCTTTTCCCTCTTTTTGTTAGGTTTTCTCTGAGCGTTTCCTTTCCCTCTTCTGGGATAAATAACGCATGGTGGCGACTCTTCTGTTTTGCCAACGCTGATTTTCGCAGTAGCGACAGTATTGATGTGACTTGTTTGATTTGTTTGATGCATTAGAATAAGTTCATGTTCAGATTGATTTAAGCTAGGAGCATGATTGCACTAGAGGTTGAGTTGCTCCCTCTGCTTGTATTTTTATTGTATGGCTTTGCTTTTGGGTATTCGATAGAGCCCAGCTCCCTTGCCTATGTGGTTTGTGATTTGCTTGATAGCACTTTATTTTATTCTTTCTGTATGATTGCAGTTATTTATATCTGGCTTGAGGTTGAGATGAGCTTGTGGAGGCTGCTGCCCCACACACATTTCCTCCCTCACTTGCATTGCATGCATTTTACAGTCGTTTACTGTTTACTGTTTAAGCTTATGCTCTATCTGTTTTTGTACCCCATGGGCATGATCCCCTAGGAATCTCACTTCCTTTGATAAGGAAGTGATGATTAGAACTTTAGGTTGAAACCTATGCATGATAACTTCTAGGAGTTCCCTGTTTCAAACCTCAACCATAGGATGAATCCTTGGCATGACAACATTAGGATTTGATAGTCTCCCTCTTAGTTAAGCCCGTTCTCTCTTCTCATCTCAAAACAAATTAAAATACAGTAATAAAGGTTAACTGACGTCGTACGTTACGAGCCTTAAGCTACCTGAGAAAGAGTTGTTGGAGAGTTCTTTTCAACAGCTTGGATGTTTAGTATGGCACCCTTTGGGTGACATGCGACGCATTCACTCTCAGGTCATAGTCTCTAGTGCGACATTGGTTGCAAACATCCATAAAAAACAGTTCTTCCGTAAAAGACAGAAAACAAACTTCAAACCTTTTTGCCCCGTGGGCCCATAATTCAAAGGAAACTTTTCTGAAGAAAAGAGTGTTGTTAACTCTCAGTTCTACCGCAAACGGTAACGCCTAAGTCTCCAAGGGTCGAGCTGTGTACGCCAAACTGCTGGAACTGTTTGTTAACCCTACTCGAAAAACAGATGAATCTGAATTCCCGTAATCCGTCTTATCCCGAACTACGTAAGCTCTGATCTCTCATACCTGTTGAGAGTACGTAGGCACAATACTGATGTATTGGCGAGCCACCTTCCCCATCACCCGTAGTTAGGCGAACTACGTTGACTCTGATTTCTCATTCTCTGATGAGAATACGTAGGCATAAAGTGCGACGCTTTGCCGAGTCATTTTCTTTTCTTTTTAAGCAAGCCTTGATAGGTAGGTAGTAAACAAACCCGTCAGATAAAGACAACAAGCATGGATCCCATCGAGTACGATGGACGTGAGGGGTGCTAATACCTTCCCCTTGCGTAACCGACTCTCAAACCCAGACAATGGTTGCGATGACCTTGTCTTATACCTTTTCATCAGGTTTTTCCGATCGTTTCCTTTCCCGTTCTGAGGGATAAATAACGAAAGGTGGCGACTCTTCTGTTTTGCCGGCACCTTATTTTCGCAGTAGCAATAGCTGGCGACTCTGCTGGGGATTTGATAGTTTCCTGGGATCCAACGTCCCTTATGCGAGTCAGTAAGGGGATCCAACGTCCCCTGCGAGTGTCGATCCTAGCGCTTGTATGTTTACTTGTTGGGTTGTGTTTATTTATCACATTTTATTTCCCGCACTTTATTTTTAAGTATGATATGATTATTTGTGCTGTTGTGGGAGGGGCATTCTGATGAGTGAGAAGCCAGACCCAGGCTTGAGTGTACCTAGCACTAGTTGTGGAAATTAGTGGGCGCGTGCTTGCTTTGCAGGCACTAGTGTCTCATGAAATCCACGCTCAGACGAGGTTCTCCCGGTTGACTTCTTTTCCGGCCCTTTGGGCCTGAGGGGTTGTTGGTTTGGAGGATTGTCGACTCTGGGGACCGATCATTTGGGATTCAGCTGAGTGAGGCCGCTTCAGGAGATGGTGATGCCACACCTTCTGGGTATCGTATCATCTCTCTTGAATGTCTGTGACGCTGATGACCGCATAGGATGTCGAACTTGTGTCAGTTTAGGTCCATACCTGTGAGCAGGGTCGGGTTTGTTACAGGAAACCTTAACCTTCAGACTACCTGGTTTTCTTGATAGTGAATCGGTTTTGTTGGTATCGGAGGTTCTCATTATCAGATATATGTTTGTTCTTGACAGAGTAGATTTATGGTCTGATATCAGAGGGTCTCATCATCAAATATGTGTTTGTTCTTGACAGAGCAGATTTATGGTCTGATATCAGAGGGTCTCATCATCAGATATGTGTTTGTTCTTGACAGAGCAGATTTATGGTCTGATATCAGAGGGTCTCATCATCAGATATATGGTTGTTCTTGACAGAGCAGGGTTATGGTCTGATATCAGAGGGTATCATCATCAGATATATGGTTGTTCTTGACAGAGCAGGGTTATGGTCTGGTATCAGGGGTTACTTCTCATCAGAGATATGGTTGTTCTTGACAGAGCAGTATTGTGGTTTTATTGATACAAAACCTTCTTCTCCGCAACAGCACAATCGTCTTGATCTCCTGCTGCATGATTGCATTTTGCATTGTTTTGCACACTTCATTTGCATGTCATTAACGTGTGTCTGTGTTGCAGGTACCGTTTCCCCCGATTCAGGTTTTCTTGCCTTCTATTGTGCTATTATGGGTTCTCTGAGGAAGATTGTGGCCTACAAGCTCCCCACTCCTGATGTTGTTCAGCTGTCTAGTTTGATTGCTTTGGTAGATGATTCTGTGAGAGGTGAATTCAGAAAGTCTTATGGGAAACTGCTCAGCTTGGTTCGTAAACCTTCTGTGTTTGAGTTGAATGGGTTGTACGCCTTGCTGCAATTCTACGATCCTCCTTTGAGATGCTTTACCTTCCCAGACTTTATTCTCGCACCTACGCTAGAAGAGTATGTTGATTTGTTAGGAGTGCCTATCAAGAGTCAGATGCCCTTTGTTCATATGGATGCTGAGCCTAATCTTGCTAGTCTAGCTCTTTCGCTTCATCTGGACGCCTCTGAGTTGGTCTTGTCTAGTTGGAACGGGGTTCCAGGTTTCTCCTTGTAGTTCCTAGTAGGAAAGGCCCAGCAGTGTGCCAAAGACGGTTGTTGGATTGTGTTCAACGCTATTCTTGCTCTTTGCATATGCGGCATCATTGTGTTCTCTAATATTCCTGACTTTGTAGACTTCGACGCCTTTCACATCTTTGCATCAGGGAATCCAGTCCCTACCTTGATTGGAGATGTCTATCATTCTGTCCATTACAAAAACGAGAACAGAAAGGGCAAGAATGTCTCATGCTGTGTGCCCTTATTCTATAGATGGCTTGATAGTCACCTACCCAAGAAGGGTCCCTTTGCTTCATCTGCAGCCACATCTGAGTGGTCTGAGCGTTTGATGAGTCTATCAGCGGAGGATGTTGCCTAGTTTGATAGAGATAGGTTGGGTACTGAGATCATCTTCAGCTGCAGCGGGTTTCTGAATGTGCCTTTGATAGGCAGGAAGGGTTGTATCAACTATAATCCATCCCTGTTGGTCCGACAGTTTGCTTATGCTTTGAGGGCTCCGCCGAAGGATGAAGAGGTGCAGGAATCTCTGTACCTCACTGGTCTTCTAGAAGGGGATATGTTATCTAAGCTTCAACACACTTGGAATGGCATCAGTAAGCGGGGAAAACCATTGCTGGGAAAAAGTAATAGCCAAGCCTACGCTCCGTATGTGACCTGGATCAGAGCCAGGGCAGATGTCATAGGGATGCTGTTTCCTCCTGCCAAGCTAGAGTGCCCTCCAGTGATTGGAGAGCCTACCATCGTGCCTATTCAGCAATACAATCAGGTGCTAGCTGAGCGAGAGGAGCTGAAGAAGGCAAATGAAGAACTGGAGAAAGAATTGGCTCAGCTCAGAACCGAGAAAAGAGAAGCCGTCCATTCCTTCAAAAGGAAAACAGAGCTGGTGAACAAGTTAGGTATGGATTTGACTAAGCAGTTGAATGAGCGTGAGCGTTTGGGTCGGGACTTCAAATTTGTCAACAACGTATTGGCCACTAAGAAGCAGCACTTGGATGAAGCGTACCAGAGAATATCCAAGTTTAATCAGCATTGGAAGGCCACCCTAGCCAACGGCAAGGAACGGGAGGATAAACTGAAGCAGCAAATCTCCAAATTGAAAGCCCAGGTGAAGGCTAGCGAGAAGAGGTTTGATGAAGAAACCGCTCACAAATATGTCGCTGAAGGTCTTCTCAACAAGGCTCTTGCTAACCTGAAGGAGCACAAACAGACGCTTGAATCCAAGAAGCGGAAGTTAGAATATTGTTTCGGCGAAGGAACATGGGAAGACTCAGTTGAAGGTCTTCAACACACCATTACGCAGAGGGAGTTACTCGTCGAAGGGTTGCTCACTCAGCCTGATCATCCAGAAACGAGGGATCTGTTAGAAGAGTTCCGCACCCGTGGCCGTGCTTGACTATATTTGTAATCCTTTTGTTTTGATCATTGTTGTATGCTGACCATCACCAGGCTTGTTGGTCGAGGTCATGCTATTGATTCTAGTTGTACTCAGTGACATTGTGTACCGCCTTGATGGGCTTTCTTTATATATATGAGATGTTATTTCCATGACTGGACTCGGACTTCTTATTATCAGCACTGGCACTCAGGCACTAGGATCGGGGGAAATCTCCCTAACACACAGACACACGTTTGCATTTGCATGAAGCATTTGCATAACGAGCACTTTGTCATTTTTCTAACCCTTTGTGTATACAGGTTGTTCCAGGATTGATCGAAGGCCAATCCACCGCTATCCGACCAGAGCAAATCAGGCTAGAGCAATGGAGCAAGTGCAGACTAACGTTCAGGAACTCCGAGAGAGGATGGACCGCTTCATGGAGCTCATGCAAGTGGTTGCCAACGGCCAAGACCAGCTCAGAACATTTGTCCAGCCTCTGATCTCAAGGGTTGACAGCAACGGTGTACTCCATGGTGGGAATGTTCCAACCCCTCCGCCTGTTGATACTCCTCAGGGTGGCATCCCCGTGACCGGGGGGAATGGCAGTGGCAACGGCAATGTGATCGCTAATATGGGGCTCAATGGTAATACGACTGGCGTCGGTAATGGAAACTTTGAAGCTAATGGCAATGCTGGACTGGGCAACGGCAACGCAGGTGCTGGAAATCTGTATGGGCCTCAACCATGGCTAGAAGATCGACAAGAAGATTTGTTCTCACGGAGGAGTGCTGATGGAGAACTGACTGCTGAAGCACGTCTGAGGTTTAAGGCACTCGAGGAAAAAATGAGGAATTTCGAGAACCAGAACACTATGGGTGTCGACATGTCTAAATTGGGATTGATTTCTGATTTCAAGGTGCCTCCTAAATTCAAGGTACCCGACTTTGAGAAATACAAGGGCACCACTTTCCCTCGTGTTCACTTAAGGTCATACTACCGAAAGATGTCCGCTCACTCTGAAGACGAGAAGCTGCTGATGCACTTCTTTCAGGATAGCTTGTTCGGGCCATCCTTGGAATGATACATGAGTTTGGAACCTACCAGTGTGCGCACGTGGAAGGAACTTGCTGAAGCCTTTGTGCACCATTACCAGTATAACAGTGACTTGGCTCCGAACCGGGTTCAACTGCAGAACTTGTCACAGAGGAACAACGAAGGGTTCAAAGAATACGCCCAGCGTGGCGTGAATTGGCAACTAGTGTTCAGCCGCCGATGGTTGAACTAGAGCTTGTTGAGATTTTTGTAGCCACCCTCCTAGGGGTTTATTACGAGAAACTAGTCAGCGGTATGTCTAGAAGCTTCTCAGATCTCATCATCACGGGCGAGCACGTTGAAAATGGGATCAAGTTGGGGAAAATTCAAGGTGTTGATCTATCCTCAGCTGGAGGAGGAAAGAAACCATATGGTGGTAAAAGGCGTGAAGAGGAGACGAGCGTCGTATCCAACGCTCGAAGGAAGGGCAAAAGCCAGCGCCAGCAGGTGGCTAGCATAACCATCCCTGTTGTCGAACAACCCCAGCCACAGCAGCAGCTGCAGCAGCAGCAGCAGCCGAATCAGCAAGGGTACAGAAAGTATCAGAACATGACACCTCTATCGAGCCGTCACCTTGAGACACCGCCCATGTCGTATGCTCAGCTGTTACAAACTCTGCTTCAATTACAGCTAGTCCAAAAGAGAACCCTGGCTCCCTTGACAGGGGCACCTCTGTAACACCCCACTTCCCAAAATCAATTAAATTAATAAACATTATAAATAAACAAAATCAGAGTTCCAATTCTCCCAAGTGGGATATCACATAAAAACAATGTTTCCTTATAAAAAGGTTTTTCTCCAAATACAGCGGAATGTTAAATAATAAAATTCAATAAAAGTTTGATACGTTCACAGGGAAATAAAATATAAGTTCAACATAAAACAAATAAAAACGCCCAAGTCCCGTGCTACGTATCAGAGCATCCTAGACTCGACAATCACACCAATATCCAAGCTAGCTAAGCACCTGGATTATTTGTACTTCCGAAGAAGCACAGACCACAACAACAACAAAGGGGTGAGAAAAGATGATCAAAAATATAATGGTAATGTAATACATGTAAATAAGGTATTACAACACACCAACACACCAAGATTCACCCCTAACAACACCATATGACGAACCTACTGTTCAAATTACAATATAACATATTATAATGCAAAATGCAACTAAACACCATGCATGCGGTACCGACTCATAGGTTCATTCAATCGAACCTGGATAGATCACTTACGCTCCTCCTGAGACATGATCTATCCCCCACCATTCTCCACAAAGGAGTACGGATGAATCACTTATGCTCCTCCTGAGACATGATTCATCCCACCAAAACACCATGATATGCACAACACCAATGCATAACTATTATATTCAGGCACACTAAGTGCACACGATCCTCCTGATCATATCATCATACATCATATATATATATATATATATATGCATAGATATATTACACACCAATACCATATAAATCAATTCACACAGTGAGCAATCTCACATTCTAACACCAAGTATAAACACATCCCAACACTCGGGGAATACACGATCCTACTGATCACTACACACATATACATCAACTAATTGCCCACCAGTCATTATTACGGGAAACATGTACTATCACCGAGTACACAAGTTAATTCCCACAGTCATCATTCATACATGACATCAAGGCCAAAGGAATCACACAAGTCCAGAGCTCAAGGCCAAAATATCACAACACTCACATTCTGGTTCTGCTACGTTCGCTGACATTCGCTAGGCGAAGCCCCGTAGCGAACCTTCGCTAGCATTCGCCAGGCGAACCTGCTGGCGAAGCCCCCTTTCCACTATCGTGCATTCGCCAGGCGAAGGGATCATTCGCTAGGCGAACCTTCGCTGGCTATACTCGCCAGGCGAACTTTCTACCCTTTCAGTCAGGGATTTAATTCTGAATTATTCGCTGCCACTCGCCTCAACTCGCCAGGCAAACACTCGCCCCCACTCGCCAGGCGAAGCTTCGCCAACACTCGCCAGGCGAAGCCCAGCGAATGCTGCGATTTCACCAATTTCTCACAGTTCTGCAGAGTGCTATCTAGGCCAAATAATTCTAATCTCCTATCCCAATTCACACCTTAACATCAGTACCAACATTACACGTAATTCAGCCTAAATGATTCCTAATCCCAATCCCAAAATCATCACCTAGACACTTTATTGATACATCAAAATCCCTACAGAATTTCCCTAAAAACCGTAAAATCACCTATATGCCAAATTAACCAAAAACCACAATTCATCAACAATCAACATCCAATTATCAGCAATAGTCAACAATCACAACATATCAATATGTAATATCATATATCGATCAATCTCCTACGGGGTTAAGGACTCCCCACTACCCTATACATGTATAAACCATTCCCAATCAGGTTTCTCCCCCCTTACCTTGTTAATCGGTTGATCGATGAAAGAACCCTCCAAGGTTTGGCCAATTCTGATTTTCCCCTGTTCCTTCGTTCTTCGCTCCCTTTTCCGTTCTTCTCACTTCTCTCCTTTCTATCGTTCTTTTTCCACTTTCTCTAACTTCTCACAATGTATCGTAAAAACTGCTAACCCCTCACATTCTCTATTTTAATTCTCTAATCCCAATAATAATAATAACTTAATAATAATAATAATAACTTAATAAAATAATAATAATAATAATAATAATAATAATAATATTATCTCACCAAAATAATAATATTAATAACAATAGTAACTATAATAAATATAATAATAATAATAATATTCCCACCAATATTAATATTATACACTATATTATTATATTCACCAAAACACCACCAATAATCCTCCCACATTAGGGACACCCACCAAACATCACCAAATACACCCCCACCAAAGGGCACACCAACACATAATATTTAAAATAATAATAAAATGACTAAATAATTAAAATGGGTGTTACAACTCTCCCCCATTTTAATTATTTTCGTCCTCGAAAATTACCTGATGGAAATAGCTCCGGATACGCTTCTCGCATCCTGCTTTCCAACTCCCAGGTCACACTGCCTCCTGCAGCACCTCCCCAAGCTACCTTCACCAAAGGTATCTCTTTCCCTCGGAGCTGTTCCATCTTACGGTCCTCGATCCTCAACGGCATCGTCTCAACAGTAAGATTCTCCCGAACCTGAACATCATCTCTCTGAATAACATGAGATGGATCAGAAACATACTTTCGCAATTGCGACACATGAAACACATCATGTAAGTTTGACAACTCACGCGGCAACGCCACCCTATAAGCCACATCACCAATTCTCTGCAAAATCTCATAAGGTCCAATGAACTTAGGATCCAGCTTCTTGGACTTCAACGCACGACCCACACCAGTCATCAGATTAACTCTTAGGAATACGTGATCACCTACACAGAATTCCAACTCTTTCCTCCGATTATCATGATAGCTTTTCTGCCTACTCTGAGACACTTTCAATTTCTCACGAATCATTTGAATTGTCTCAGTAGTCTGCTATACAATTTCTGGCCCAAGCACCATATTCTCACCAGTTTCATACCAACACAGAGGAGTCCTACACCTCCTCCCATACAAAGCTTCAAACGGTGCCATTCCGATACTAGAATGGTAACTGTTATTGTACGTGAACTCAATCAATGGTAAATGAGTATCCCACGCACCACCCTTTTCTAACACACAAGCTCTCAACAAATCTTCAAGCGACTGAATAGTCCTCTCCGACTGACCATCAGTTTGCGGATGATAAGCTGAACTCAATTTCAACTTAGTTCCCAAAGCTTCCTGCAAGCTCTTCCAAAATTCCGAAGTAAACCGTGGATCTCTATCCGACACAATACTGGACGGAACACCATGCAACTTCACAATTACCCGAATGTAAATATCCGCCAGCTTCGTTAACGGAAAACTAATATTGAGCGGCACAAAGTGTGCAGACTTCGTCAATCGATCCACAATCACCCATATAGCATCAAAACCTCTCGCCGTATTCGGCAAACCTGTCACAAAATCCATAGTAATGCAATCCCATTTCCAAACCGGAATCTCTAATGGTTGCATAAATCCAGAAGGTCTCTGGTGTTCCACCTTTGACTTCTGACATGTCAAACAGGCATACACAAATTGAGCTATGTCTCTTTTCATACCAGACCACCAAAATAATTTCTTCAAATCATGATACATTTTCGTAGCTCCCGGATGAATACTCAGGCTACTACGATGTCCTTCGCTCAAAATTGACTTTTTCAATTCTTCATCATCTGGTACACAAATCCTGCTTCTAAATCTCAACACACCTGTACTATCCAATTTAAAGTCACTATCGGAGTCACTCCCTACTCCAGGCATCAAATCTACCAATTTCACATCCAACTTCTGATTTTCTCTAATCATATCCAAGAAGTCATTATTTACCTGCAACATACCCAACATTACACTATCTGCAGTAGTCTCACAAACCATGCTCAAATCTCTAAACTGTTCAATTAACTCAATTTCTTTCACCATCAGAGCTGCCATATGAATTGCTTTCCTACTCAAAGCATCTGCCACTACATTGGCCTTTCCTGGATGATAACTCAAACTGAAGTCATAATCCTTCAAAAATTCCAACCATCTTCTCTGCCTCATATTCAGCTCTTTCTGATCAAACAGGTATCTCAGACTCTTATGATCACTAAACACTTCAAATCTTGAACCATATAAATAGTGTCTCCAAATTTTCAACACAAAAACAACCGCAGCTAATTCAAGATCATGAGTCGGATAATTTTGCTCATGCACTCTCAATTGCCGCGATGCATATGCTACTACTTTAACATTCTGCATCAGAACCCCGCCTAATCCCATCTTAGACGCATCACAGTACACCACAAACGGTTCACTCGGAGTCGGTAACACTAACACCGGTGCCGTAGTCAATCTCTTTTTCAACTCTTCAAAACTTTCTTCACAAGCAGCATCCCATAAAAAAACTTGGTTCTTTCTCGTCAACTGAGTTAATGGCAACGCCAAATTAGAGAACCCTTCAATAAACCTACGGTAATAACCGGCTAACCCCAAAAAGCTTCTAATCTCTGTCGCTGTCTTCGGCGGTTCCCACTGCAATACTGCACTTACTTTTGACGGATCCACCGCTATTCCATCTTCAGATATTACATGCCCCAAGAAACTTACTTTCTTCAACCAAAAGTCACACTTTGACAGTTTAGCAAATAATTTATTTTCCTTCAACACTTGCAAGGCAATTCTCAGGTGTCCTGCATGCTCTTCATCAAATTTAGAATAAATTAATATATCATCAATAAACACTACAATGAACTGATCCAAGTAAGAATGGAAAATTCTGTTCATATACTCCATAAATACTCCCGGTGCATTAGTCACTCCAAACGGCATTACAGCATATTCGTAATGTCCATATCGAGTCCTAAAGGCAGTCTTCTGAATATCACCTTCTTTTACTCTCATCTGATGATAACCCGATCTTAAGTCGATCTTACTAAATACACGAGCTCCCACCAGCTGGTCCATCAAATCATCAATCCTAGGTAAAGGATACTTATTCTTAATAGTCACTTTATTCAATTGACGGTAATCGATGCACAGACGCATACTACCATCCTTCTTCTTCACCAACAACACTGGAGCTCCCCACGGTGATACACTTGGTCTAATAAACTTTCTATCCAATAATTCTCCAATCTGAGACTTCAACTCAGCCAATTCCACTGCAGACATCCTGTACGGCGCCATAGAAATAGGTCTCGTACCAGGAACAAGATCAATACCAAATTCTACTTCTCGCGTCGGAGGCAATTCCGTAATGTCGTCAGGAAACACTTCTGGAAATTCATTCACCACTGCTAATTCCTCCATTGGCACTTTGTTATCTATCGATAAAGTTGCAAATAAAGCAAACACTCTAGTTTCATCTTCCAACAAGGCCCTCAATTCTTTATTCGACAAAGAACTTGCCACAACTTCCTCTTCAGGGGTCAGGAACAACAATTCCTTCCGAAAACAATCGATGTAGACTCGGTTGAACTCTAACCAGTTCATACCCAGAATAACATCCAACTTACCAAGTGGTAGACAAATCAGATCCACTCCAAATTCTCTACCGAAAATAGTCAGCGGACACTTCAGGCATACCAAAGAAGTAGTCACTGAACCTATAGAGGGTGTCTCAATAGTCATATGTATCTTCAGAGTGGACGGCACCAAACCTATCCTCTCCACACAATCTACAGAAATAAACGAGTGTGTTGCACCCGTATCAATAATAGCAATCAAAGGAATATTATTGATAATACAAGTACCTCTGATCACACGCTCATCACTGGCAGCTTGAGTTCCTGCCAAGGCAAACACTTTTCCACCAGCCGGAGACGTTTGAGGCTTCTTCGGCTTCTCACAATGTGTACTGATATGACCCTTCTCACCACAGTTATAACAGGTCGGCATAGTTGCTCTGCAATCAGCTATCACATGACCTGGTTTCCCACACTTAAAACATTTCTTGGCCTCATTAGGACAATCATTAGCACGGTGTCCCATACCACCGCACCGAAAACATTTCCCTTCAGCAGATGCTCTCCCATCTCTAGGCTTCTTATCAACAACAGCTTTACGTTTTCCCTTATCAGCAGCAACACTATAAGGAGTACCACTAAACCTCTGCTTACCCTTACGGTCATTAACAGCTTTGTAGTGCGCAATCCTTGCTCGGTTATCATTATCATAGATTCTGCTCCTGCCTACCAGCTCAGGGTAGCTCCTGATCTTCTGACAAGCAATCCCCAACTTAATCTCTGGACGCAGTCCATTCTCAAACTTTAAGCACTTAGAGGTCATTGCCCCTTCCACATTATAGTGGGGACAATACTGCACCAGCTCCTCAAACTTGGCAGCATATTCTGCTACAGTCATGCTACCCTGTTTCAGCTCTAAGAATTCAATTTCCTTAGCGCTTCGGATATCTTCCGGAAAATACTTCTCCAGAAAACCTTTCCGAACCACCTCCCAAGTAATGGTAGTTCCAGCAGCTTCCAACCTCTAGCGACTATTGTCCCACCAGGCTTCAGCCTCACCCTCCAGCATGTGAGTACCAAACCTCACCTTTTGTTCATCGCTACATTCCATAGTCCTGAAGATCTTTTCAATTGCCTTCAGCCACTTCTGAGCAACTTCAGGGTCCAGAATTCCTCCTTCAAATGTTGGCGGCTTGTTGCACCGAAACTGCGCCAAACTCCTGAATTGGGCATCTGCAGTTTGATTCTGATTAGCAACAGCCTGTGCCATTGCTTGCATAGCAGCAGCCAATGCAGCATCGTTCCTTCCTGCCATACTGCTCAAAACAACAACACCAGGTTTAAAAGATATTCAACTCCATCCATAAGGACAGACTCAACTCGACTCAACAACACTGGCCGGACGGACCGACATGCTCTGATACCAATTGTAACACCCCACTTCCCAAAATCAATTAAATTAATAAACATTATAAATAAACAAAATCAGAGTTCCAATTCTCCCAAGTGGGATATCACATAAAAACAATGTTTCCTTATAAAAAGGTTTTTCTCCAAATACAGCGGAATGTTAAATAATAAAATTCAATAAAAGTTTGATACGTTCACAGGGAAATAAAATATAAGTTCAACATAAAACAAATAAAAACGCCCAAGTCTCGTGCTACGTATCAGAGCATCCTAGACTCGACAATTACACCAATATCCAAGCTAGCTAAGCACCTGGATTATCTGTACTTCCGAAGAAGCACAGACCACAACAACAACAAAGGGGTGAGAAAACATGATCAAAAATATAATGGTAATGTAATACATGTAAATAAGGTAGTACAACACACCAACACACCAAGATTCACCCCTAACAACACCATATGACGAACCTACTGTTCAAATTACAATATAACATATTATAATGCAAAATGCAACTCAACGCCATGCATGCGGTACCGACTCATTGGTTCATTCAATCGAACCTGGATAGATCACTTACGCTCCTCCTGAGACATGATCTATCCCCCACCATTCTCCACAAAGGAGTACGGATGAATCACTTATGCTCCTCCTGAGACATGATTCATCCCACCAAAACACCATGATATGCACAACACCAATGCATAACTATTATATTCAGGCACACTAAGTGCACACGATCCTCCTGATCATATCATCATACATCATATATATATGCATAGATATATTACACACCAACACCATATAAATCAATTCACACAGTGAGCAATCTCACATTCTAACACCAAGTATAAACACATCCCAACACTCGGGGAATACACGATCCTACTGATCACTACACACATATACATCAACTAATTGCCCACCAGTCATTATTACGGGAAACATGTACTATCACCGAGTACACAAGTTAATTCCCACAGTCATCATTCATACATGACATCAAGGCCAAAGGAATCACACAAGTCCAGAGCTCAAGGTCAAAATATCACAACACTCACATTCTGGTTCTGCTACGTTCGCTGACATTCGCCAGGCGAAGCCCCGTAGCGAACCTTCGCTAGCATTCGCCAGGCGAACCTGCTGGCGAAGGCCCCTTTCCACTATCGTGCATTCGCCAGGCGAAGGGATCATTCGCTAGGCGAACCTTCGCTGGCTATACTCGCCAGGCGAACTTTCTACCCTTTCAGTCTGGGATTTAATTCTGAATTATTCGCTGCCACTCGCCTCAACTCGCCAGGCAAACACTCGCCCCCACTCGCCAGGCGAAGCTTCGTCAACACTCGCCAGGCGAAGCCCAGCGAATGCTGCGATTTCACCAATTTCTCACAGTTCTGCAGAGTGCTATCTAGGCCAAATAACTCTAATCTCCTATCCCAATTCACACCTTAACATCAGTACCAACATTACACGTAATTCAGCCTAAATGATTCCTAATCCCAATCCCAAAATCATCACCTAGACACTTTATTGATACATCAAAATCCCTACAGAATTTCCCTAAAAACCGTAAAATCACCTATATGCCAAATTAACCAAAAACCACAATTCATCAACAATCAACATCCAATTATCAGCAATAGTCAACAATCACAACATATCAATATGTAATATCATATATCGATCAATCTCCTACGGGGTTAAGGACTCCCCACTACCCTATACATGTATAAACCATTCCCAATCAGGTTTCTCCCCCATTACCTTGTTAATCGGTTGATCGATGAAAGAACCCTCCAAGGTTTGGCCAATTCTGATTTCCCCCTGTTCCTTCGTTCTTCGCTCCCTTTTCCGTTCTTCTCACTTCTCTCCTTTCTATCGTTCTTTTTCCACTTTCTCTAACTTCTCACAATGTATCGTAAAAACTGCTAACCCCTCACATTCTCTATTTTAATTCTCTAATCCCAATAATAATAATAACTTAATAATAATAATAATAACTTAATAAAATAATAATAATAATAATATTATTATTATCTCACCAAAATAATAATAATATTAATAACAATAGTAACTATAATAAATATAATAATAATAATAATAATATTCCCACCAATATTAATATTATACACTATATTATTATATTCACCAAAACACCACCAATAATCCTCCCACATTAGGGACACCCACCAAACATCACCAAATACACCCCCACCAAAGGGCACACCAACACATAATATTTAAAATAATAATAAAATGACTAAATAATTAAAATGGGTGTTACAACCTCCGCCAGGTTATGATGCAAATGCAACATGTGATTTTCACTCAGGGGCACCCGGCCACACGATAGAAAACTGCAAAACCTTCAAGCACAAGGTGCAGGATATGATGGATGCTAAGATCATCAATTTCTCGGATAATGTGTCGAATGTCACCAAGAACCCTATGCCAAATCATAGGGGAGGTGGGGTGAATGTTATTATTGAAGAAGAGGATTTAGATGTGTTGACTGACGTCAAGGATTTGAAGACACCGCTTAGCTTCATTAAAGCCAAGCTGATGAAGAGAGGATTCTTTCCGGGTTATTGAGAATTGTGTATGGGATGTGCGACTCGTCCTGATGGATGTGAACAGTTGGTAGAGGGGATTTAGAGTCTGATGACCGAAGGAATCTTGCAGTTTAGCCGAAGGGCCGAATGTGGATCTGGAGAGGTAATGCTGAAGCAAGATGATGAGGTTGCCACCATCACCATCCCTCGTCAAACGATAACCATTTTTGCACCCAGGCCGCCCATCATTACCATCACAAAGGCTGGGCCGATACCTTTTGAAAGCACCAATGCTGTCCCATGGAATTATGGGGCCGACGTTTACTGTAACGGACAGAAGTTAGAATTGGAACCATCTGGCCAGTCTGTGGATAACTTAGTGGGAATTGGTGGAATCACGCGCAGCGGAAGAGTATTTTCTCCACTTGAGATTGTGGCGGACAAAGCTGAAGTAACTGATAAGGGAAAAAGTAAAGCCGTTAAGGAAACCCCTCATGGGGTAGAGAAGGACTTACTTGTAAAGGACGCTGAAGAGTTCATAAGGTTGATCAAGAAGAGTGATTACAAGATTGTGGATCACCTCCATCAAACACCCTCGAAAATTTCCATCCTGAATTTGTTGTTGTGTTCGGAGTCACATTGCAACGCGCTGTTAAAGGTTTTGAATTCCACGTATGTACCGCAGGAAATCTCGGTCAACCAGTTGGAAGGGGTCGTAGCCCATGTGAATGCTGGAAACGGGTTAGGGTTCACTGATCTGGAGCTGACGTCGAAAGGAAGGAATCACAATAGTGCCCTGCACATCTCGATAGAGTATAGGGGAACGATTATGTCTCATGTGTTGGTGGACACAGGGTCGTCGCTCAATGTTCTTCCGAAGAAGGAATTGATGAAGTTATATACTCGAGGATTGATTTGCACACCTAGTGATCTGGTCGTGAAGGCTTTCGATGGAACCAAGCGTCATGTCTTTGGGGAGGTGACTTTGCCAATCCAAGTTGGGCCGGAGACTTTCGACGCAGTCTTCTACATTATGGACATCATGCCATCCTACAGCTGTCTTTTAGGCCGGCCATGGATCCATTATGCTGGCGCCGTGACCTCCACGTTGCACCAGAAGCTCAAGTACGCTGTCGGAGGCAGCATCGTGACCATTTGTGGTGAGGAAGACATAATGGTGAGCCATTTGTCGTCCTTCAAATATGTTGAGATGGATGGGGAAATCCACGAAACCCTATGTCAGGCGTTCGAGGCTGTTGAAGTCAAGGACGTGGCTCCTGTAATGACCGAAAAACTAGAGATGACTCTCTCGTCCTTCAAGGAAGCTCGGGCCGTTGTTCAAGCCGGATCTACCCCAGGCTGGGGGCAGGTTCTGGAAATACCTAACAAACAGGACAAGTTTGGGTTAGGATACTCTCCTATGGCTGAAGCCTCCTCTTCTCACAGTGCGTCGCGAGGTAAAGTGCCGATCCAGTTTACCAATGGCGGGGTTATATTCGAAAGTGTCGACGCAGTGTCTGAAGACGGCGAAGACAGCGATTGCGACCTAGACTATTGGATCCAGCCAAGCAAACCAGGTCAGAGCCTCAACAACTGGTCCATCAGGGATACCATCCGAGTGACAGGCAAAGAGTAATGATTTACTTTCTCCAATCATTGTACAACCCTATGTCCTACCCGGGGCATAGTGGTTTTATTGTCAGGGCCTTGTTTGATTATGTACATGCATTTTACCAATAAATCAAAAGGCATTCTTCGCATTCAAATGTTGTGATCTCTGTTATTCCTGTTTTACATTTGTTTTGAAAAACAATAAAATGGCAATGGGGTTTGTGCTAACCTACATATCATTGTTTTAAGCTTAACCCTTGTTATTGCAGGATCCACATAGCATATGACATCGACTCTGGACCTTCTACGACTCACTAAGAGATTGATGAAGACGAAGACCTTCCCGAAGAGTTGGCCCGCTTGTTGAAACAAGAAGAGAAAGTTATTCTGCCTCACGAGGAAGAGATTGAGATTGTGAATTTGGGTTCTGAAGAACTTATCAGGAACGTCAGGATAGGGGCTGCATTGCAGAGTGATGTCAAGCAGAGATTGGTCGAGATGCTGAGGGAGTATAGTGACATCTTTGCTTGGTCAGACGAAGACATGCCCGGACTTGACACTGACATCGTGGTCCATCACTTGCCGCTGCGAGAAGATTGTCCTCCCGTTAAGCAGAAGCTTAGGAGGACACGACCAGATATGGCCGTTAAGATCAAAGAAGAATTGCAGAAGCAGCTTGATGTTGGCTTCTTAGCGGTCACTACTTACCCTCCGTGGGTCACCAACATAGTGCCTGTACCGAAGAAAGACGGTAAGGTACGAATGTGCGTCGATTATCGGGATTTGAATAGGGCGAGCCCTAAAGATGATTTCCCGCTGCCTCATATTGATGTGTTGGTCGACAATACAGCTCAGTTCTCCGTATTTTCGTTCATGGATGGCTTCTCCAGCTACAATCAGATCAAGACGGCGCCGGAGGACATGGAGAAAACTACGTTTATTACACCTTGGGGAATGTTTTGCTACAAGGTAATGCCTTTCGTTCTGAAGAACGCAGGGGCCACTTACCAACGAGCAATGGTTACTTTGTTTCATGACATGATTCATCATGAGATTGAAGTCTATGTTGATGACATGATCGCGAAGTCCCAAACGGAGGAGGGGCATCTGGTCAATCTGCTGAAGCTTTTTGGGAGGCTTAGGAAGTTCAGGTTGAGGCTGAATCCTATCAAGTGTACTTTCGGAGTACGGTCTGGAAAACTACTGGGGTTTATCGTGAGCGAAAGAGGAATTGAGGTTGATCCTGCGAAGATAAAAGCCATACAAGAAATGCCAGCGCCAAAAACAGAAAAAGAAGTTTGTGGTTTCCTGGGCAGGATAAACTACATAGCAAGGTTTATTTCTCAGATCACAGCCATGTGTGAACCGATGTTCAAATTGTTAAAGAAAGATCAGGCGATTATCTGGAACGAGGATTGCCAGAAGGCATTTGATAAGATAAAACAGTATCTACAGGAACCTCCGATCTTGATACCCCCGATGGCCGGACGACCCTTAATCATGTACTTGACAGTTCTTGAGAATAGTATGGGGTGTGTTCTCGGTCAGCACGACGAGACGGGCAGAAAGGAGCATGCCATTTACTACTTGAGTAAAAAGTTCACAGATTGTGAATCTCGTTACTCGATGCTGGAGAAGACGTGTTGTGCACTAGCCTGGGCTGCCAAACATTTACGACAGTACATGCTCAATCACACAACCATGATAATTTCGAAGATGGATCCAATCAAGTACGTCTTCGAGAAGCAAGCGCTTTCGGGTAGGATTGCCAGATGGCAAATGGTGTTGACGGAATATGACATTCAATACGTTTCCCAGAAGGCCATTAAGGACAGCGTATTGTCTGAATACCTTGCCGAACAGCCGATCGAAGATTATCATCCGATGAAATTTGAATTCCCTGACGAGGACATCATGTTTCTCAAAGCGAAGGATTGTGATGAGTCGTTGCCCGACGAGGGTCCAGATAGGAAGTCCCAGTGGAAGTTGATATTTGACGGGGTGGTTAATTCTTACGGAAGTGGCATTGGGGCGATCATCACTACTCCCCATGGATCCCACATCCCGTTTACTGCTAGACTGACGTTTCCGATCACCAATAATGAAGCAAAGTACGAAGCATGCATCATGGGTCTAGAAGAAGCAATTGATTTGAGAATCAAGAACCTAGATGTATATGGTGACTCGGCACTTGTGATCAACCAGATTAAAGGAGAGTGGGAGACTCGTCAATCGAATTTGGTGCCATACATGAATTATGCCAGAAGGCTGCTTCTGTTCTTTGATCGAGTGGAACTCCATCATGTGCCCAGAGCTGAGAATCAGATGGCTGATGCCTTAGCCACGTTGGCTTCGATGTATAAAGTCAATTTTTGGAATGAAGCTCCAAGGATTGTCCTTTCTCATCTTGATAGACCTGCATTTGTCTTTGCGATCGAGGAAGCCTCCGATGGCAAGCCATGGTTCCATGACATCCAGACTTTCCTTATGACTAAGGAATATCCTACGGGAGCGTCAACCCAGGATAAGAAGACTCTGAGGAGGCTGTCTGGAAATTTTTATCTCAATCCTGATGGAGTTTTGTATAAAAGAAACCATGATCTCGTGCTACTCAGATGTGTAGATGAGAAAGAAGCGAGTATGCTCATGGAGGAAGTCCATGAAGGCACATTTGGTACGCACGCCGGCGGGCACACTATGACGAGAAAAATCCTGAGAGCGGGATATTACTGGCTGACGATGGAGTCGGATTGCTTTAAATTCGCGAAGAGATGTCATAAATGCCAGACTTATGCTGATAAAATTCATGTGATGCCGTGCCCGTTAAATGCCATGTCCTCCTCATGGCCGTTCTTCATGTGGGGCATCGACATGATAGGCAAGATCGAGCCCACTGCATCTAACGGTCATCGCTTCATTCTAGTAGCCATCGACTACTTCACCAAGTGGGTGGAGGCAGCCTCGTACGCTAATGTGACCAAGCAGGTGGTGGCTAAGTTCATAAAGAGGGACATCATCTGTCGATACGGAATTCCCGAGCGGATCATTACTGATAATGGTTCGAATTTGAATAACAAGATGATGAAGGAGCTGTGCCAGAGTTTCAAGATTGAACATCACAACTCATCTTCTTACCGGCCGAAGATGAATGGCACCGTTGAAGCGGCTAATAAGAACATTAAGAAGATTGTACAAAAGATGGTTGTGACCTACAAGAATTGGCACGAGATGTTGCCATTTGCACTACACGGTTATCGTACAACGGTACGTACATCAACCGGGGCAACTCCTTTCTCACTGGTGTACGGTATGGAAGCTGTCCTACCGTTAGAAGTGGAGATCCCTTCTTTGCGAGTTTTGGTTGACGTGAAACTCGATGAGGCAGAATGGATTAAGAACCGACTAAACCAACTCAGCCTGATGGACGAGAAAAGATTAGCATTGATTGCATATGGTCGCTTGTACCAAAGCCGAATGAAGAAAGCTTATGATAAGAAGGTGCGTCCTAGAAGCTTTCAGACGGGTGATCTCGTCCTGAAGAAGATTCTTCCTTCACACTCCGATCACCGGGGCAAGTGGACTCCCAATTACGAAGGTCCGTACGTCGTCAGCAAGGTCTTCTCGGGAGGAGCCTTGTTGTTATCCTCGATGGATGGCGAAGATTTTGCATCCCCGGTGAACGCGGACGCAGTTAAAAAATACTTTGCTTAAAAAATGACCCGCTGGAAAGAAAAAGAATATCCAGGCAAAAATGGGGCATCCCGGCAAACCATAAAAAAGGAAAAAGGGGTTCGGGCAAAAGTTAGGGATATAAAAGAAAAGAATGTACACCCGCAAAGTCGAAAACCTGGGAGGGCGACTTTGGCAAAAAAGGGTATCCCGGTGAATCGAAAACCCGAAAGGGCGATTCAGGCAAAAGTTAGGGATTTGAAAAAGCAAATGACTGCGTTCCGCGTGTGGACTTCCATTGTTTAGTGGTTTGGAAGACCTGAGGGCCGTTTATCTGAATCAATCTCTTCTGAAGCTGAAGTGTCGGAGAAGTATCGAAGTCGAGTGGGTCATAGAGGGATCAACTCATGGTGTTCGTCTATGCCACATTGCCGACATTTGTGTATATACTGATGTATATTTATGTTTTTATATTTGCGCAGCTTCCTCATTCCAGGAGCTTGCATCTGTTGTAAAACATTTTCACCCATTCAGAGGTTCATCATCAATAAAATGTATACTATTCAGCAATTTTGTTTGCTTGTTTAGCATTTATCTGTTTTGTTTGCGAAAAAGAACGCTGATGTTTTGATAAAATGCGCATACATAAACTTACTGGCCTAGGCCACGGATTGTTGAAACAATGAATTACTTGAACATTGTCACAAGATGATAACCTTGATAGGTCGCTTTGAGAGGGGTATCTTGTCTGTTTGTTTGTGTTGTTGCAGGTATAGCATATTCCAGGCAATATGCTGTATGTTTCCCCAAGCAGAGAAGATTCTCTCCCCAACCAGATGTATCCTGGGCAGGATCATCATTTTCCCAGCTGAGTCAGGCACTAATGTGTGTATTCATTCCCCAACACTGGGTCAGTGTGCAGTTTCCCGTAGAAGACTATTCACAAATGTTCAGCTCTCGATAGCTCAGACTGAAGTCTCCAGCGGAATTGAGATTCCCCACAGAGTCGTACTCTCCCCAGTAAGCGGGATGATTCATTCTTCCCCAGCCGAGTTTGCATTTCCCCAAGAGATTCGAATCCTTGGAAAGCGTTCAGGCCATGATTGGCTTTCCCCAGTAGAGTGTTGAATAGATGATGTTGTATTTCCCCAACGGAGTCGTTATCTCCCGGAAAGTTTTACTGCGAATGTCGTGCAGTGTATTTCTGCGATTGACATTGTTTCCCTCAGCAGTTTGTGGTTCGTATACCCGGTTGAGCGGGTTCAGGTTCTTGTAGAACTTTGCTCCCCTACAGCAGTCGACTGAAGTTCGTCTCCCCAGGTGGAATCCAATTGAGATTGGCGTGACTTCTTCTCCTTGGCAGGATTGTTCCTCCTCTCCGCCAGAGTGGTCCTTTCTCCTTGACAGGAGGACTCTCCCTTCAGCATTTATTTTGCTGATGGGGTCATAGCATTTTGCATGATTGCATATCATTTACCCTAAACGAGTAGCATTTCCACCGTGTGGAGCATTGCGCCATTGTCAAACATATGCATATGAAACATGAGCTAGGTTGTTACCGTTCTTGTTTTGCAGGTATTCCCCAGCAAAGTCGCTTGCCCAAGATGATTCTTGAATTCTCCAGCGAAGGTGTTTGCTTAAGATGATTCTTAAAATCCCCAGTGAAGTCGCCAGAAAGGGTTGCTCAAGTTGATGCGTAGAGTCCCCGGCAGAGTGTTTGCTCAGGATGATTCCTGAAATCTCCAGCAGAGTTATTGGTTCAGGATGATTCTTGAAGTCTCCGGTGGAGTTATTTGTCCAAGATGATTCTTGAAGTCCTCAGCGGAGTTGATTCATCCAGAATGATTTCTGGATCTCCGAAGCAGAGTTACTTGATAGTTCTCCAGAATCCCCAGCGGAGATGTGTCATCCTCGGCAGGTTTTTGAACAGCGAAGTTGAAATTTCCTTGAAGACTTGATGATCGAAGTCCAGCAGCGGTGCCAAAACCCCAGGCTTACTGATGAAGTCTAACTGCGATGTCGAAGTAGTTTGCCTAGCTGATGCAGGGGGCCTGACGGCAAAAGATTGTGTATCCTTAGTGGTTCCTGATTGATTAAGGATTCCATTTGAAGACTTATTGACGAAGTCCAACTGTGATGTCGAAGCAGTTCTCTCAGCTGATGCGGAGCGCCTGATGGTAGAAGTTTGGATATCTCTATTTGGCTCATGATTGACCGAGAATTCTATTCCCGACTTACTGACGAAGTCCGGCTGACGCTCGAAAGTTTCTTTGAATGCCCGATGGCATGATTAACTTGATTGTTAAAAAGTTCCTAATGACCTGATGAGTCCCGAGGAATCCTTCTGTCGCAGTGCCGCAGAATGCCTGACGGCAATACCAGTTGTGTATCACCAGTTACCGTGTAACCGGTGATCCCTTGATGACTTGAGGACGAAGATCTACGGAAAAATTAGATGATCATCCTGACGGAGATTTGAGATTAGACCCTTCACCAATTCTCTTGTGACCAATTCCCTAGCAAGTTGTCGTGCAACTGTCATGCTCAGTTTTTGAAGACGTGCCTACCAATCAGAGTATCGTTTACCTGTGAGGTTGGCAAATCACCAGTTACCATGTGATCAGTGATCCCTCGATGATTTGAGGACACCATGATATCAGATAAATCAAAGAATTATCCTGACGAAGATTCAGATCAGTATTTCTCCAGCTAGTTGTCGTGCAGCTATTATTTCAGTTTCTGAAGATTTGTCCCCATCAGAGTACCGTGTACTTGTGCAGTTAGCAAATTTCTGGGTTTGTTGGTATTCAATCTTCTCGTACCTTGATTGTTTGAGAACCGTTCGCTTCTCACCCAGTCAGGTCCAAGCCCTTTGAATAGGGGCAGCTGTTGCACCCCAAAATTTGCCCAACATTTCTTCACCTAGCTTATGTTTCACTTCATTCACATTAGCATTATCATTTGAATTTCATTGACATGTGTGCGGGAGATCAAGAGGTATGATTACCAATCAAGGGCTACACAAGACTATGAAGCTAGCTAAGAAGGTTATTCAGGTGTTCAAGGGTTGATATCCTTGTCAGAGAAGTTAAAAGATCCTCAGAGAGAGTGGTTGAGACCAAGAGGGTGTGTCTCCTAACTTGAGAGTTGTGGGAAGTCATCAGATGATTCTGAAGCCATGAAGTTAGACTTGAGGTCTTGAGAGAGCTCATGAGAAGTTTTGAAGATCACTTTGAGGCCTAGACAGGTCATTATGCAAGAATAAGAAGCCTCAGCCATGATTGGTGCAGCTAAGGTTTGACTGGGTCAACCCTAAGTCAAATGATGATTTGAAGAAGGTTGAGACTTAATTCAAGAGCCATGTGATCATGGATTGATACATTGAGATGTTCCAAGAATGATTTCAAGGTTAACTCATCATGATTGAAGAGTTTGAGAAGTTTCAAGCTAGGGTTTCTAAGGCTTGACAATGTAAAATCCCCTAGTTTGAGCCCTATCTTCAAGGAAATTTAGCTCAATATGTGATTGTCATACCATCTTGCCCCAAACATGATTGTTGTAGAGAATGGTCTTAGCTTTAATTTGAGTACTAGAAGTCCTTGATAGGATTTGTAGAACTCAAGTTATGGCTTTGACAAGTTACAAGTCATCTGAGGTATGTAAATTTGGAGCTTGAAAGTTACCCAACTTGCATGAAACTTTTGCCCAAGAAGGATGATTCCTATGAACTTTTGGTCAACATGAATGTCGTTCCTTATTCTCTTAGATTTCCATAGAGTACTAGAAGTCCTTGATAGGATTTGTAGAACTCAAGTTATGGCTTTGACAAGTCAAGGGTATTTTGGGAAGTTGTGATTATGGGTCATTTATGATTATAGGTCATTTTCACCAACTTAGACACTTCAAATGAAATTTTGTTCAACTTGAAAGTTGCTCAAAATGGGGTTTTAACCTTGACCATGTATCAAGGAGACATTGAAATGGCTCAAGGAAGGATGTGGTTTGAGAAAATTTTGAAAAAAGAAGAATTAAAGGCATTTAATGACCAAAAATTGAAATAATTCATTTTGTGTCCAAACAAGGCAAAATAATAGGTCATTTTGAATGGAAAAGTCATTTTAGAAACTTTGGCAATGTTGGAATTTTGGTTTGAGTCCATTTTCATACCATTTCATGTTGTTTCTTCATGATGAAGCAACACATCAAACATGAACCATTGGCTTGCAAACAAGGAAATTAACATGACCAACTAGTTCAATATCTCATGAGATGATGATTGCAAGCATTTTCATGCCCAAAGAGAGCCAGAACCGTGACTGTGCACATGAGACTTTGAAGGAGAAATTGAAATTGAAAAATCTCCTATGGAAGGTTACAGAACTTTCTAGACATTTCCATTGAGTTCTATATAAGCATTAGAGTGTGTTCAGCCATTTTTTAGTGAAGATTGATCCCTGAAGCAGAGAGTGAGGTTGAAGTTTCACAGCTGCAAGTTGAAATCGCATTTTGAGTTCAAGGCCAATCCAAGGGAAATTGAGGATTGCATTAGCTTTGGAAGGTGATTTAGAGTGAATCTGCATCATCTTGAAGGTTGAATCGAGCAAGAAGTGCATCTGGTACAAGCTCAAATACAGGTTTTAAATTCTTGAAATTTCTCTCTAATTATGTGTTTTCAGTGAACTAGAAGCATGTGGTTAGGTTCCCCTATTGATATAGATGGATTTTGGATGATCAATTTCAACTTTAGAGACAATGCTAGGTGTTGTGCAACTTCTGTTGAGATGGATTTCTCATGATTCTTGGAGTGTTATTCATGATTGGATAGTGGAAATTGATCAGTGAAGAGTGAGGATTATATTAGTGTCATTAATTTTAAGAATCATGATGATCAAGATTTGGTGGATTTCTGAAATTGCTATCGTGTTTGGAGATAGAGAAAGAATTAGGAAATTTAGATGATGGATTCGTGATCAGGATGGAAAATTGAGCAAGATGGTGATTTGTTTTGTCATTTTTGATGACCTGAGAAGAGCACCTCACCGGAGAAGACGGTGGTGCTGTAGCTCAGGCCACCGTCTGAGAACTCCCTCCATCTCAGTTTGAATTGGGGACGATGAACATGGACCATCAGATGAAGGTTTGACAATTGACTCAGGCAATGAATGGATGGCCACGATTGGCTCTCAAACTCTGAAGAGAGACTTATGAATGAAACGCACCGTTTCATTAATTGGAATGGTTTGGGCTTAGTTAGCTGAGTGATATCCACACCCCCCAATTGGCCCAATTCCTGAAATGAACTGCAATGAATTGCTATTCAGCACGCACCTTTTATTATTTTCTTCTCATTTCTTTTATTTTTATCATTTCATATAGTTTTGTAAATAATTCATAAAAAATAGAATATTAACTCAATTAATTCCAAGTTTTTTTTCCCTGACTCATGAATAAGTCTAGAATATTATTAAATTTAAAAATTAGGAATTCATGCATTTGTGATTTTAATTGCATTTTTTGTATTTTAATTGATATTAAATCCATTATGGTTGATACCTTGTTTTGCTGAATTTTGTGTGATCATTTGATGATGATTCTTGAGCTGATTTTTTGTTTGTAGCTAGTTTAGATATGCATGCTCCTCTAGTAATTTTCTCACATTTTTGTGATGAAATTAGGTAGTGTTTTTGAGTTGAAACTTTAGGTGCTCTAGTTTTAGGGTTTAAGCTTAGTACCTTATGATTTAGGATTTATTTCTAGGACTTTGTGGATGATTCAACCCCTGGATTTTGTATGGTAGATTCATGATTGAATTAGGTCCCCATAGTTATTTTTGTAGGATTTTACAATTGGTTTTAGTATTTTAGTTAGGATTAACTTTAGTACTAGGTTTTAGGTGATCCTAACTTGCTAATTCAACTAGAATGATTTCTTTAGTTCCCTTAGATTAGGGTTTTGCCTCTCTTGCTCTTGGATGATATTGAAGGCATGTGTGGGCTGCTGAGGAATGCTTGAAGAAGCTTGGATGTGAAGATTTCCCTTCTTTTGGAGTAGTTTTGTTTAGGTGTTAAGATTAGGGTTTGTGAGTAGAGCTTCTAGATAGATTCTCTTCTTTCATAAACATGGAAGGTGTTGATCACTTCCATTCTTCCCTATGATGTAAGGTCCCCTTGTGAAGGCCTCATCCCTCCTTTGGTAGGATGTGTGGCTCTTCCCAAGTTGGTAGAACCTTTGAGGGTTCCTGTCTTTGATGGTGGGGTGTTTAGTGGTGACCTTTGGTCTTCACTTTGCTTTCCACTATCCAAACCTAGCTCTTGTTAGATGAATCGTTCTCCCTTGCTAGAGGTTGGAGTTCCTTGTTAGAAGATTGAGGATGCCAGAAGTTGCTACTTCTTTGTAGTTGAAGATTGCCATTGGAGCTGAAGCTTGAAGACCCAGAAGAACAAGTTGATACTGGTGAAGAAAACACTGCTGAGATCAAATGGAGAGCTGAAGCTTGAAGTTGGAGAACAAGTTGACACTTGTGTTTGATGCATTGAAAGCTTGAAGAAGCAAGTTTACATTTTCTATTGAAGATGATAGCCTTGAAGAGCAGTTACAGACTGAAGACTGAACTGCTGTCAGAAGATTGCTTTATTGTGAAGTTGTGGGACTGGTTGATCTGCTTTCTTTCCTGTCTGTTTGCTTGCTGTGCAACTGTATTGATGTGACTTGTTTGATTTGTTTGATGCATTAGAATAAGTTCATGTTTAGATTGATTTAAGCTAGGAGCATGATTGCACTAGAGGTTGATTTGCTCCCTCTGCTTGTATTTTTACTGTATGGCTTTGCTTGCGGGTATTCGGTAGAGCCCAGCTCCCTTGCCTATGTGGTTTGTGATTTGCTTGATAGCACTTTATTTTATTCTTTCTGTATGATTGCAGTTATTCATATCTGGCTTGAGGTTGAGATGAGCTTGTGGAGGCTGCTGCCTGACACACATTTCCTCCCTCACTTGCATTGCATGCATTTTACAGTCGTTTACTGTTTACTGTTTAAGCTTATGCTCTATCTGTTTTTGTACCCCATGGGCATGATCTCCTAGGAATCTCACTTCCTTTGATAAGGAAGTGATGATTAGAACTTTAGGTTGAAACCTATGCATGATAACTTCTAGGAGTTCCCTGTTTCAAACCTCAACCATAGGATGAATCCTTGGCATGACAACATTAGGATTTGATAGTCTCCCCCTTAGTTAAGCCCGTTCTCTCTTCTCATCTCAAAACAAATTAAAATACAGCAATAAAGGTTAACTGACGTTGTACATTACGAGCCTTAAGCTACCTGAGAAAGAGTTGTTGGAGATTTCTTTTCAACAGCTTGGATGTTTAGTATGGCACCCTTTGGGTGACATGCGACGCATTCACTCTCAGGTCATAGTCTCTAGTGCGACATTGGTTGCAAACATCCATAAAAAACAGTTCTTCCGTAAAAGACAGAAAACAAACTTCAAACCTTTTTGCCCCGTGGGCCCATAATTCAAAGGAAGCTTTTCTGAAGAAAAGAGTGTCGTTAACTCTCAGTTCTACCGCAAACGGTAACGCCTAAGTCTCCAAGGGTCGAGCTGTGTACGCCAAACTGCTGGAACTGTTTGTTAACCCTACTCGAAAAACAGATGAATCTGAATTCCCGTAATCCGTCTTATCCCGAACTACGTAAGCTCTGATCTCTCATACTTGTTGAGAGTACGTAGGCAAAATACTGATGTATTGGCGAGCCACCTTCCCCATCACCCGTAGTTAGGCGAACTACGTTGACTCTGATTTCTCATTCTCTGATGAGAATACGTAGGCATAAAGTTTGACGCTTTGCCGAGTCATTTTCTTTTCTTTTTAAGCCAACCTTGATAGGTAGATAGTAAACAAACCCGTCAGATAAACACAACAAGCATGGATCCCATCGAGTACGATGGACGTGAGGGGTGCTAATACCTTCCCCTTGCGTAACCGACTCCCGAACCCAGACAATGGTTGCGATGACCTTGTCTTATACCTTTTCGTCAGGTTTTTCTGATCGTTTCCTTTCCCGTTCTGAGGGATAAATAACGAAAGGTGGCGACTCTTCTGTTTTGTCGACACCTTATTTTCACAGTAGCGACACAAGGCGCTTAAGTGACAAGGTGACTACCACTGGGGTGGCTATACATCCGTTTGTAAATGCCACCCCATAAATATATGAGGGGTGTTTCAAAACCAGGCTGGGGATAAAACAAAGTCAAAACTCAGGATTGCATTTTCATCACAACTTTCTCAAATCTTAATGTTTTTTGACAAAATTTAGGTCTAAATTGTGTAGAATTTCACAAGGAACAAATAGGAAATTTTAGTTTTTTGAAATTCTCCTTCTATTTGAAAACCCGATAGTACATGCCTTTTGAGTTTTGAAAATGCAATTTGATATGAAGCTCATGTTGCAGCTAGTTCTAAATCAAAATGATCATGCACACACACCATAAAATTGATAATGAATGATTCTAACCACAAATTTAGGTTGAAAACCAACTGTTGTGAAAAATAGTGTTCAAGTTGCAAATCATATGGACATGATGCATGATGAAGTGTATGTCATGTTCCAGTCAGCTTTAAGTTCAAACAATCATGCAAACATATTACATATGAGTTAATAAGTGAGTCCAAACACATGATTACATTCAAAGCAAGTTGTAACTCAGATTGACACTCAAGTTGCAACTTTTAACATGAAAAGACATGATAATGTGAGAATCTAATTCCAGACCAATTCAGATCAAAGTAAACATGTGTACACACCACACATATGGTATAGAGTGAGAATCAAGCAAAAACAAAGTTTAAAACAGACTGTTATACAAAGTGTCATTGGAATTGCAATTATGGCATGTTCAAGGCATGAAGATATCAGTTCAAGGTTACAGCTCATTTCAGTTCAAGTCAAACATACACACATGTTGCAAATATACATTTAAGTGGATTCAAATGACCAAATTGGTGCAGGGAAAACTCTTGTGAGAATTGGTGCTCATGCTGCTCAAATGTGCTTGTGAAGTGTGGTGTGAAGTTAGGTTTGAGTTCCAAACATTTCCAGGTCAATCAAAACGTGTGTACATGCTATAAATGTGTTATGGAGTGGATCCAAACAGGTGTTGATGTTAAAAACAAATTAACATGAAAAATGACATTTCAATTGCAAGTAAAACATGATATAATGCAGTTGGAGAACCAAGTCAGAATTGATGCAAAATTAGGTCATGTAAACCATATGTACATCTCACATATTTGATAATGAATGAGTGCAAACAAAGAAACCAGACCAGAATGCTTTGGAATGCAAAGTGAGGTGTGTGTTGCAATTTGGCATTTATTGTGATGCAGTAGGATGTTCAAATTCAAATTCAAGCACATTTTGACCATATGAATCACATACACATCTCTCATATATACAAACAAGTGAGTTCAAACATGGCTGATATGAAACTTGGTGAGTTAAGTGCAAGTTTTGTGAAGTGAGATGCATGAACATGTTCAATTTATGTTCAAAGAAATTTCAGACCAATTCAAACATATACACATCTTATATTCATGATATTGAGTGGATTCAAACACCAAAATAAGTTGGAAACAGACTGTCATGAAAAGTGATTCACAAAATGCAAGTTGTCATGAAAATGAGGCATGAGATATGAATTTTCAGTTCCACATACTTTCTGATTCAATTAATCACACACATAGCATACATACATGATATTGAGTAAGTTCAAACATAATTTGGGGCTAACATAGGACTGTCATGAAACATGAGGGTTTGAGTGAAAACTTGGCCATTTTGATACAAGACATGAAAAAATGCAGTTCATCATTTTAAGCGCTATTGACCAAATTAACTCCATACACATATTGAATGCATGATGTTGGATGAATTTGAGCATAAACTTAACCATCTCTAGGCCTGAGATCACAGCTGGTATATTCATGGTAGAGTTTGAGACAAGACATGACATACTTCCAACATAATGAACCAAAATGCTAGAACATGAAATTATGGTGTAAAGCAAAGATGTAGTGTTTACATACCTCTAGTATACTGTGTTGAGTAGATCAGAACACCAAGAAACCCAGAGGAACTTCCAAATAACACTAGCTTTGAAGCTTTCTTCTTTTTGAAGCAAGAATGCAATCCTTGTGACAGTTGGAGAAATAAACACCACCAAGGATCTTTAACACTTTAGACAGTTGATAAATGATATATGAGAGGTGTTTGATTGATTAAAAAACCAAGCAAATGCGTAGAACAAGTTTGGCTGATTTTATGGCTTTTGGTCAAAGTAACTTGGTGTGGAAGTTTACTTTTTGAATGGTGATGGTTTTGAATGGTTTAAGGTCTTGGACACCTTCTATATCATATTTAGAGATTGTGTGGATGATTTTTGGGGTGTTTGAATGTAGAGAACTGAGTTTGGCAGCAAAACTACCAAGGCAGATTTTTGGTGGTTTTTTGCAATTTTGCAATTTTGCAATTTTGGAGTAAGGTGTGAAAGAGTGAGAGCTTTGTGTTTCTCTGGTTTTTAGAATCAATACTGTGTTTTAAATGAAGTGATGAGGGCTCCCTTTTATAGGCAAATGAAGAGAGGGGGCAGATTTGGAGGTTTCTTCACATGAAAGAAAGGTTTTACACCTTTGGATCAAACCTCCACAAAGGGGTTTCCTTGGCTGATAGGTAAGCCCAATAGTCAAGCAAAATGATGATTTTGAATGGGCTAAATGCGGGCTAGAGAGTGTAGGTTGATGGCTGGTTCAGATTCACTTTTCCACCTCATGCTTGCCTTATGATTTCAAATGCAAGTTGTAAAGCCACTTGCAAGCCCACTTGCAAGTTTGGCTAATTCCCTCTCCTCTGCATTTCCTTCACATTTCTATGCTTAAAACCCTCTACATATCAGAAACAACAACATCCAAAGGCTTGAGTTTGGTCATATTGATGAAAGAATGGATTTTTGAAATTTTGACAATGTGGGACTAAAGTGTGAAATCACCAACTTGCCATAGCCATAACTTTCAGCTCACAAATCCTTTTGAGATGTGCTAGTACTTTTTAGAAATCCCTCAAATATCTCTAAAACATTCATGCTTTCATGAGTTTCAATTTCCTAAAGTAACTTGGTCAAAAGGTCTCCCAAAGTTGCTAAAAAATGAACTTAAAAGTGAAATTTCTCTAAGTCTTTTTCCCTTCTAGAAATGAATTTGACCATAACTGCAAATCTATGCATTTTATGATCATGGACCACTTAGGGACTTTTGTAGGATTTGTCAAGAGCTTTGAAATGAGCTTTGAACCAACTCAATTGGATGTGTGGTTAAGGAGTTATGGTTTATCCCCTTTCAAAACCCTAATTTCCCTATTTTTTGATTACTCCTTCATCCTTGATCCAATGGTCATGAAAATTGATAGGAAAGTGCAATATGATATAAGGAAAATTTTTGATTCAAACTTTGAAGTCCAATTCCTTAAATTTGAAGAGTTGACTTTTTGGTCAATTGTACGATCGATCGGTGACTACCGAGTCTTCTGTTGACACTCTGGACCTCCTGATACTTTGAAACTTCTTGGATGAACTTTATTAAGCTATATGAACTTCATGAATCATAATCCCACCATTAAAACATCTTCCAACATCAAAGTCAAACTACAGTTGACTTTTACTGATCAAAACCCTAATCGGGTGCCCTGAAATACACTGTTCTTGATTCTGGGGTAACAACCTCAAATTGGGTATTCAATTGACATCATATGATACCCTTGATCTTGTTTCATGATTGAATTATCCTAAAACTTTGATTGATCACAATCCTTGAAGCTTCGATTTGACTGTACAAAACTCTAATTCATCTGTAACTTGCCAAAGACAAACTTGCATTGGGTTAAGGTTAGATAACTCATGAGTATGCTCCTAAAGTGATAATGAGAATCTAAGGGGTCAAAATTTGGGGTGCAATAGTTGCCCCTATTTAAATATCTTCACTAGATGGAACTGAGAGATGGCGATCCTCGTAGAATCGTAGTGAAAGGTATTTAAATACAAAGAACCAAAAGTTTTGTCCCTTAGATTCGATGATATGTAAAAGGACAGGCCATGATATGCCATGAATTCTAAATGATGCTTCATTATGCTTGGATGCAAGACATATGCAGAAGAAACAAAACAACGAGTAACTACTCATGGGGACCAGGTTTTGTGGATCTGACACTGGGGAAAACCAAGGTATAACAATTAATAGTTCAAACATGACTAGTGATAACTGAGAGGAAAATTTCACATGAGGATGCAAGAAGTCCAATGAAGATGGCAATCTCACTGGGGAAGAGCAAGCATTCCACTGGGGAGAGGGATAGATTTCCACCGGGGAAAAGAGCGACTTTTTACTGGGGAAATTAAAACACGAACCTCAGTGGGGATGATCAGATGAGGAACTTCCTATAGTGAAGAGTTCAAACGGGATCTTCAGGAATGGACTAGAAACAAAGACAAAACATATTGGGGATACTAGTGACGACTAGATCTCCGAGACTTGTCTGGGAAAAAGGTCTTACTGGGGATAATGATGTCACCCAACCACTAGACTTTCCGTAGGTAATGGTAACGACCAACCTGGGGTAATAACAAAGGAGATTTCTCAAGTCCAATCGATAACACGTAAGATTTTGACTGGGGAAATTGGTGATGACCAAATTTCAAGCAATGCCAGTAACTACTGGACTTAAAGGGGATTAAGAACGACCAAGTCCGGGTACCAATGACGATTGAGTTTCAAGCAACGCCAGTTACGACTGGACTTTGAAAGAAAACATGGTGACTGTAACACCCCCTTCTATACCCCCAAATAAATGCATATACAGATTTATCAGAGTGAAAATTTTAGAATAAGGTATAAAGGAAGAATGTCACAATTTCACCAATGAAACACTTTAACATTTGCTCCATAAAATATGTAACATTTTCATAATTTTAGCAATCACATTTCAACCTTAAAATTTAAGCGGAAGGTAAAATCATTTAATCATTTCCAAAATATTAATTCACATACACATAAGATATCCAGATTAATACATTATGTCAGGTAATTACAAAACCACATCAGCTGATACATCGCAATGTATCGCAAAAGAATACTATACCAGCCTAACTACCCGGTGTTACATAATCAGAGCAGTCCGACTCAAAAGAATGAAGCTATACTTCACAAAAGAAAGACTCCAGCATCCTAATCTGCAATGCCTCGTAGAGCATTATAAAACAGCAGAAGGGTGAGAAATATAACCATAATAATCAAGGCATAAGATTATATATATATAGGTAATCATATAATTCAACTCCATATTTCTCACCACAATTCACCCTCTTAGTCATATATATTTACCACACATATATAGACAACATGAATATTCACAAAGCATTCCCACGTCATGCATACACTCACATTTCCACAATCTTATCATTCACACATAAGCATCTCTTCATGCATATGTCATATATCAATGTGACTCAACAACTCAATGCAACTCATGCAATGCGGTACCGGCTCTCGTTATCATTTTTCGGTTTTTACATTAAACCGGGTCCACTCTTCTAGACCGATAACCCGTTATCATTTTTCGGTTTTTACATTAAACCGGGTCCACTCTTCTAGATCGATAACAACAAAGGCCCGTCCTCTAAGCCTTCAAACCCACTCTTCTAGGTTTGGGACAAACCACTAGTTTCCACGAAACTAACAGACATTGCCTCTTGACTAAATGATGCATATGCAATCAACCACAACAATGCACTTAAGACCGTTCTCGCATCTTAATCTCATGCATTTAATAATTCATCTCTTCAAGAATTACACAATGATTGCACATACAACATATATCACAACAATCAAGGTATTCACATCACAATACCAATCATACAATTACAAGTTATGCACACATATTCACAATGTTCTCATGCACACTCATCACATAATTGTATACACATCAAGCATTCACAAGTTCATTAAATAATACACACATAATCACCTATTATGTTCACATGTATTTATACTTGATGCAATTAACATTCAAATCACAATTCTAGGATTCACGCCCGTAGGCTACCCACAGCACACATCATCACAATAGATCTCACACATACTCACAATGTAGAGGTATTAGTCTATGTGAAACAACTAAATCATCAACACATAGAAACCACAGCAAAGAAAAGATTCTGTCAAATTCGCCCATATTCGCCTGGCGAGGCCTCGCAGCGAACCTTCGCTGGACCTTCGCCTGGTGAGATTCCCCAGTGAGCCAAAGTCAATAGCTACTGACTTTGTTCGCCACCATTCGCCAGCACTTTCGCTGGGCGAACATTCGCTAACCAACCTTCGCCTGGCGAACTCGCCAGCGAAGTCCACTGGGACTTAATCATAATTATTCGCCAGCGTGCGCTAGGCTTCGCCCGGCGAAGCTTCGCCTTAGCTCGCCTGGCGAGAGCCAGCGAACCTGCGCATAACAGAATTTGTTCTGTCTTCTCCTTCTCAAACCACCACCAACCAACTCCCAAACATCAAAACCAGCTCAAACAACATCAATACATGTTACCCGACTATTCTACGACATTATTACTCAGTTCCAACCGATTAAATCACAGTTCTACCGATTATTCCAACTTTTTCCCTAAATGAAAAGGGATGGAAACTACACTAAAACCCCAACCCCAACATATATAACATCATGCAATGATCAAATAGAAACATTTCTCACAATTACCTCGATTAATCGGAGCTTTGATGTTGGTTCTTGATGATTTTCCACTTTCCTCTTCTTCTTCTCTCTTTCTCTTCTTCTTTCTTTCCAAATGTTTCTTTCCAACTTTCTTTTCTTTTCTTTCTCTATTATATATTTCCTTTATTTTCCTTCCTTCCAATTTCCCTCTCAATTCTCTATTAATTCCAATTAATAAAAATTAATTTCCAACATTAATAAAAATCCCACTAACTCAATTAATTACTATAATTAATTATTTAATGAAATTCGGGCTGTTACAACCCTCCCCCACTTTAGGAATTTTCGTCCTCGAAAATGTTACCTGGTTCAAACAGTTCTGGATAAGACTCTTTCATCTGGCTCTCAAGCTCCCAAGTAACATTTCCACCAGCCAGTTCTCCCCAAGCGACCTTCACTAAAGCAATCTCTTTACCTCGAAGCTGCTTCAATTTCCGATCCTCTATCCGCATAGGTGATGTCTCAAAAGTCAGGTTATCTCTCACCTGCGCATCATCTAATTGGACTACATGAGACGGATCCGCAATGTATTTTCTCAACTGAGATACATGGAATACGTCATGAAGATTAGCAAGCGACGGGGGTAAAGCCACACGATAGGCCACTTCTCCTATCTTCTGCAAAATCTGATAAGGACCAATGAAACGCGGTGACAACTTGCGCGACTTCAATGCCCTACCAACACCTGTCATCGGAGTGACTCGAAGAAACACATGATCTCCCTCTTGAAATTCAAGTGCCTTCCTCCTCTTGTCATAATAACTCTTCTGACGACTCTGAGAAATCCTCATCTTTTCTTGAATCATTTTAATCTTGTCCGTAGTCTGCTGAACTATCTCGGGTACAACAACAGAACTCTCTTCGGACTCAAACCAACACAATGGTGTCCTACACCGCCTACCATACAACGCCTCAAATGGTGCCATACCGATACTCGAATGAAAACTGTTGTTGTAGGTAAACTCAATCAAAGGCAAGTAGTTATCCCAAGCTCCTCCTTTTTCCAATACACAAGCTCTCAAAAGATCTTCAAGCGAATGAATCGTCCTCTCCGTCTGACCATCTGTCTGAGGATGATACGCTGAACTCAAACGCAACTTAGTACCCAAAGCACTCTGCAAGCTCTCCCAAAATCTCGAAGTGAACCTCGGATCTCTATCTGAAACAATACTCGACGGAATACCATGCAAACACACAATCCTCTCAATATACAATTTAGCCAACTTCTCCAACGGGTAATCCACACGCATAGGGATAAAGTGAGCAGATTTAGTCAATCTGTCCACGATAACCCAAATAGCCTCAAAACTACTCGGCGTCCTCGGCAAACCCGATACAAAATCCATGGAGACACTATCCCACTTCCACTCAGGAATAAACAACGGCTTCATCAAACCCGATGGCTTCTGATGCTCAATCTTTGACTTCTGACAAGTCAAGCAAGAATACATAAATTCGCAATATCCTTTTTCATACTAGGCCACCAAAACACTTTCCTCAAATCCTGATACATCTTAGTAGCACCTGGATGAATACTCAATCCGCTACGATGTCCTTCCTCAAGGATACCCTTTTTAAGCTCAACAATATTCGGAACACAAACTCGATCCCGACATCTCATAATCCCATTCTCATCAATCTGAAAATCTCCACCTTGGCCTTGGTTGATTAAAGTCAACCGATCAACTAAACTCAAATCCGATTTCTGTCCTTCTCGAATTCCATCCAAAATACCACTTGTAAGCTTGAACATACCCAACTTAAATCCAAAAGAAGTTCTCTCACATACTAAACTCAAATCCCGAAATTGCTCGACCAATTCCAACTCTTTCACCATCAACGCCGACATATGCAATGATTTCTGACTCAATGCATCCGCTACTACATTCGCTTTACCCGAATGGTAATTCAAACCAAAATCATAATCCTTCAATAGCCCTAACCACCTTCTTTGCCTTGCATTCAATTCCTTTTGATCAAAGAGATACTTCAAACTCTTGTGGTCACTAAACACTTCAAACCTCGCACCAGACAAATAATGCCTCCAAAGTTTTAACACGAACACAACGGCGGCCAACTCTAAGTCATGCGTCGGATAATTCTTCTCATGCACTTTGAGTTTCCTCGAAGCATAAGCCACAACTTGGTTATTCTGCATCAACACACCTCCTAAACCCATCAAAGAAGCATCACAATACACATCGAACGGTTCTTCCGGATTTGGCAAAATCAAAACAGGGGCTGTCGTCAACCTTCGCTTAAGTTCTTGGAAACTCGCTTCACACTTGGCATCCCAAACAAAAGCTTGACCCTTCATAGTCAACTGCGTCAACGGCAACGATAACTTAGTGAATCCTTCAATAAACTTCCGATAATAACCAGCTAAACCAAGGAAACTTCTAATCTCAAAAACTGACTTCGGAGTCTCCCATTGCGATACCGCTTCAACCTTCGACGGATCAACCGCAATACCATTACTCGAAATCACATGATCAAGGAAACTAACTTTCTTCAACCAAAACTCACACTTAGAAAGCTTTGCAAATAACTGCTTCTCTCTCAACACAGATAACACAATCTTCAGATGCTCGACATGCTCTTCTTCGCTCTTCGAATAAACCAAGATGTCGTCGATAAACACAACCGCAAACTTATCCAAATAAGGATGGAAAATCCTATTCATGTACTCCATAAATACACCTGGTGCATTAGTCACACCAAATGGCATCACAGAATACTCATAGTGTCCATACCTCATCCTAAAGGCCGTCTTCTGAATATCCTCAGCTTTCACGCGAATCTGGTGATACCCAGATCTCAAATCAATCTTGCTGAACACACATGCACCAACCAACTGATCCATCAGATCATCAATCCTTGGAAGTGGATACTTGTTCTTGATCTGGGTACACCTTGTTCAACTGTCTGTAATCCACACAGAGCCTCATAGAACCCTCTTTCTTCTTAACCAACAACACCGGTGCACCCCACGGCGACACACTCGGACGAATAAACCTCTTTTCAAGCAAATCCTCAAGTTGACTCTTCAACTCTTTCAATTCTGATGTCGACATACGATAAGGAGCCATCGATATCGGACTAGTTCCAGGAATCAAATCTATTGAAAACTCCACCTCTCGCTCCGGTGGTAAATCCTTTATCTCTTCAGGGAAAACTTCCGGAAAATCTCTAACAATTGGTAAAGCACCAATCTCTTCACTTCCACCAATTCTCAAAGTTGTCATAAGCATAAATACCTTAGCTCCATCTTGCACTGATTCTTTCACTTGTCTCACTGTCATAAACAAATCTCTTGCCACGTCTGATCCCGGAAAAATAATCGTCTTGTCAAAACAGTTAATATATACCCAGTTGAATTCCAACCAATTCATCCCAAGGATGACATCGAGTTGGTCTAGGTGAAGACACACTAAATCAATTCCAAAATCTTTACCGAAGATACTCAACGGACAATTCAAACAAACATACGGTGTAGTTACCGAACCCATAGCAGGAGTATCAATAACCATACCGCCACCAATCACAGACAACTCAAGATTCAACCTTCTAACACAATCCAAAGAAATAAAAGAATGCGTAGCTCCGGTATCAATTATAGAAATCAAAGGTGTACCATTAATGAAGCACGTACCTCGGATCAATCGATCGTCGCTAGCAGTCTCAGATCCAGATAGAGCGAACACCTTTCCGCTCCCTTGATTCTTCTTAGGCTTATCACACTTGGTACTAATGTGCCCTTTCTCACCACAGTTGTAGCAAGTTACACCGGTACCGCTTCTACACTCAAGAGCCTTGTGGCCTGACTTGCCACACTTGAAACACTTCTATTCAACACTTTTGCATTCGGGAGCACGATGTCCCGCTTCACCACAGTTATAGCATCTAACCAGAGTAGAAACTCCCTCACTTGGCCTCTTGCCATAACCCATTCTCTGCTTCCCTTTGTCTGCAGGAGTCACATAAGGTTTTCCTCTGAATTGACCTTTTCCTTTCTTATCACTTAAACTCTTGTAGTGGCTAGACCGAGCCCTACTGTCTTCATCATAGATTCTGCTCTTGTTCACTAACTCAGAAAACCGCCTGATTTCCTGATATCCAATAGATTGCCTAATCTCAGGTCTCAAACCGTTCACAAACTTGAGGCACTTAGACCTCTCGGCATTAGTAGTATTGTAATGAGGACAAAATTTGATCAACTCTTCAAATCTTGCTGCATACTCCGCTACCGTCGAATTACCTTGCTTTAACTCAAGAAATTCAATCTCTTTCTTCCCTCGCACATCCTCTGGAAAATACTTCTCCAGAAAAGTCTCTCTGAACAGATCCCAAGTGATCACAATATCATCTTCCTCAAATCTTTGGCGAGTATTACCCCACCAATCTTCAGCTTCTTCTTCGAGCATGTGAGTCCCAAACTGCACCTTTTGTGCATCTGAGCAATTCATAACCCGAAAAATCTTCTCCACAGCTTTCAACCAAATCTGTGCTTTGTCAGGCTCATGGGTTCCCTTGAAAATCGGAGGATTGTTCCTTTGAAACCTCCCCAAAGCACGAAATTCATCTTCAACAACATTCCCCGCATTCACATTGGTTGGAGGATTCTGCCCAATCGCTCCCGCCAACCTTGTCAAAGCTTCTGCGATCGCTTCATTGTTCCTCCCTGCAACCATCTTACTAATTCCAACAACAGAACCATGTAAGAACGACCAATATTGGTAATGCAACACACGCATATCAATAACACACAGGGAAAACACTCTAACAACTTGGCCGGACGGACCGACCTGCTCTGATACCATTATTGTAACACCCCCTTCTATACCCCCAAATAAATGCATATACAGATTTATCAGAGTGAAAATTTTAGAATAAGGTATAAAGGAAGAATGTCACAATTTCACCAATGAAACACTTTAACATTTGCTCCATAAAATATGTAACATTTTCATAATTTTAGCAATCACATTTCAACCTTAAAATTTAAGCGGAAGGTAAAATCATTTAATCATTTCCAAAATATTAATTCACATACACATAAGATATCCAGATTAATACATTATGTCAGGTAATTACAAAACCACATCAGCTGATACATCGCAATGTATCGCAAAAGAATACTATACCAGCCTAACTACCCGGTGTTACATAATCAGAGCAGTCCGACTCAAAAGAATGAAGCTATACTTCACAAAAGAAAGACTCCAGCATCCTAATCTGCAATGCCTCGTAGAGCATTATAAAACAGCAGAAGGGTGAGAAATATAACCATAATAATCAAGGCATAAGATTATATATATATATAGGTAATCATATAATTCAACTCCATATTTCTCACCACAATTCACCCTCTTAGTCATATATATTTACCACACATATATAGACAACATGAATATTCACAAAGCATTCCCACGTCATGCATACACTCACATTTCCACAATCTTATCATTCACACATAAGCATCTCTTCATGCATATGTCATATATCAATGTGACTCAACAACTCAATGCAACTCATGCAATGCGGTTTCGACTCTCGTTATCATTTTTCGGTTTTTACATTAAACCGGGTCCACTCTTCTAGATCGATAACCCGTTATCATTTTTCGGTTTTTACATTAAACCGGGTCCACTCTTCTAGACCGATAACAACAAAGGCTCGTCCTCTAAGCCTTCAAACCCACTCTTCTAGGTTTGGGACAAGCCACTAGTTTCCACGAAACTAACAGACATTGCCTCTTGACTAAATGATGCATATGCAATCAACCACAACAATGCACTTAAGACCGTTCTCGCATCTTAATCTCATGCATTTAATAATTCATCTCTTCAAGAATTACACAATGATTGCACATACAACATATATCACAACAATCAAGGTATTCACATCACAATACCAATCATACAATTACAAGTTATGCACACATATTCACAATGTTCTCATGCACACTCATCACATAATTGTATACACATCAAGCATTCACAAGTTTATTAAATAATACACACATAATAACCTATTATGTTCACATGTATTTATACTTGATGCAATTAACATTCAAATCACAATTCTAGGATTCACGCCCGTAGGCTACCCACAGCACACATCATCACAATAGATCTCACACATACTCACAATGTAGAGGTATTAGTCTATGTGAAACAACTAAATCATCAACACATAGAAACCACAGCAAAGAAAAGATTCTGTCAAATTCGCCCATATTCGCCTGGCGAGGCCTCGCAGCGAACCTTCACTGGACCTTCACCTGGCGAGACTCCCCAGCGAGCCAAAGTCAATAGCTACTGACTTTGTTCGCCACCATTCGCCAGCACTTTCGTTGGGCGAACATTCGCTAACCAACCTTCGCCTGGCGAACTCGCCAGCAAAGTCCACTGGGACTTAATCATAATTATTCGCCAGCGTGCGCTAGGCTTCGCCCGGCGAAGCTTCACCTTAGCTCGCCTGGCGAGAGCCAGCGAACCTGCGCAGAACAGAATTTGTTCTGTCTTCTCCTTCTCAAACCACCACCAACCAACTCCCAAACATCAAAACCAGCTCAAACAACATCAATACATGTTACCCGACTATTCTACGACATTATTACTCAGTTCCAACCGATTAAATCACAGTTCTACCGATTATTCCAACTTTTTCCCTAAATGAAAAGGGATGGAAACTACACTAAAACCCCAACCCAACATATATAACATCATGCAATGATCAAATAGAAACATTTCTCACCCTTACCTCGATTAATCGGAGCTTTGATGTTGGTTCTTGATGATTTTCCACTTTCCTCTTCTTCTCCTCTCTTTCTCTTCTTCTTTCTTTCCAAATGTTTCTTTCCAACTTTCTTTTCTTTTCTTTCTCTATTATATATTTCCTTTATTTTCCTTCCTTCCAATTTCTCTCTCAATTCTCTATTAATTCCAATTAATAAAAATTAATTTCCAACATTAATAAAAATCCCACAAACTCAATTAATTACTATAATTAATTATTTAATGAAATTCGGGCTGTTACAGTGATGACCAAATCAGGGTATACCAACACATGTGGTTATGAGAATGCTAGCAAGCTACTAGGCTTTAGCTGGGGAGGTTGGTAACGACCAAACCAAAAGATACCAATAACGATTGGATTTCAAGTGACACCAGTGACGACTGAATCTTCATGGGGAAGGATGGTAACGACCGACAAAATATCAATGCCGATAGGACTTCACAAGGGATCTGCTAGTGACGACTAGACTTCATAGGGAAAAGGTTGGTAACAACCGAACCAAAAGGTAATAACGAGTGAAGTTAAGACAAATGCCAGTTACGACTGGACCTCAAAGGAAATCATGGTGACGACCAAAAGAAGACCAATAACGATTGGATTTCGAACACTACCAGTTACGACTGGACTTCAATGGAGAAGGTGGTGACGACCGAATCGAAAGATGCCAACGAGTGGATTTTAAGGCACTGCCAGTTACGACTGGTCTTGACAAGAAATATGGTGACGACCAAAAAACTACCAATAACGATTGGCTTCTAAAACAATGCCAATTACGACTGGACTTTTAGGCGGAAGTTCACTAGCAATGATCAGTCATTCACGGGGAATCGACAGATAGCACACTGAACTCGAGAGACAAAATGAATCACAGTGAAACCAGGCTGCAAAAGGTGTACGTAGTCTTTGAAAATAAATCCAATCCTAACAGGGGAACCGAGCTTTCTAAACAAGCTATTCAGAGATGACAAAGTAGATTCAAGTGCTCAGACATCTTCTACTGGGACGAGTCTTCACATCATCATAAGAAGTTCCTTGAGAAAACAGTCTTCCAGTTTTGATACCCACACATGACCAAAGGGAAATCAGCAGTTCGACTTGCTTACACTTCATTGGGGAATTTAATTGGATTGCACATCAAAGTTATGTTACCCTGAGGTTTCGGGGAAGTATGTTTTTCCTCGACTCTTTTCCATGAGTTAAAGTTTTTATGTTTGTTAATCTTTTCAAGTTTATTCAAATAATTTGACCCTAATGCTTTCAAAATTATCGTTGATCAACGAATAATATTTTGCATAACAAAGAAAATAAGGAAATGGTAAATTTGCAAAAGAAAGAATGGCTCAAAAACTGATTTTATTCAAGAATGAAATCTTGCAAATGACAAAATTCCATAGAAGTTTTACAAGTGAAAAAATGGCAAAGTGGACAAGGTTACGTTGAATCCCATGACCAACTATCCCTAAAGACTAAAACTCCCCAAAATCCTTGCTTCTGACGAGAGCGGCTGGAGTGGATTTTTGTAGGACCTTCTGCGTTAGTGACAACTCATCTGATGCAGTGAAATGCCTTTGTCCCTAATTTTTGCCTGGACCTCCCTTTCGGGTTTTCAATCCACCGGGACGCTCATTTTTGCCTAAGCCGCCCTTTCGGGTTTTCAACTTAGCGAGCTCTTATTTTTCTTTCTTTTTCTCTTTTTCTCTTTTCTTTTTCTTCAACCCCAACTTTTTCATAAGCCGCTCCTTTTGAGTTTTCGGCTCATCGGGTTCTTTTTAGGCGTAATATTTTCGTACTGCATCAGAATTCACTGGATGAGTAAGCTGCTCTCCATCCATGGTAGTGAGAATCAACGAGCCTCCTGAGAAGACTGTTTTCACAATAAATGGGCTGTCATAGTTAGGCATCCACTTTCCTCGTGCATCTTTATGAACTGATAAAATCTTTTTGAGTACAAGTTCCCCTTCTCGGAATTCTCGGACACGAACTTTCTTGTCAAAAGCCCTCTTGATCCTTTTCTGGTATAACTGTCCATGACACATCGCAGACATGCGCTTCTTGTCGATGAGATTCAACTGATCAAACCTTTCTCTCACCCATTCTGCTTCTTCAAGCTTGGTTTCCATTATGACTCTCAAAGAAGGTATCTCGACCTCAATAAGAAGTATCGTATCCATTCCATATACCAAAGAAAAAGGGGTTGCCCCTGTTGAAGTGCGGACCGACGTTCTGTACCCATGCAAGGAAAATGGTAGCATCTCATGCCAATCGTTGTAAGTTTTCACCATCTTTTGCAAAATCTTTTTGATGTTTTTATTCGCAGCTTCTACAGCTCCATTCATCTTGGGAAGATAAGGAGAGTAATTGTGATGTTCAATTTTGAAGTCATCGCACAACTCTTTCATGATTTTGTTGTTCAAATTGGTACAATTGTCCATTATGATCTGGCTCAGAATTCTGTAACGACAGATAATCTCTTTCTTGATAAAACGAGCCACCACCTGTCGAGTAACATTAGTGTAGGATGTGGCTTCAACCCACTTTGTGAAATAATCAATTGCAACCAGAATAAATCGGTGTCCGTTGGAAGCTTTTGGTTCAATTGCCTCGATCATATCGATGCCCCACATAGAGAAAAGCCAAGGCGATGGCAACACATTTAGCAACGTCGGAGGTACATGCATCTTGTTCGCATAAATCTGACACTTGTGACACTTTCTGGCATATTGAATATAGTAGGTTTCCAAGGTCAACCAGTAATAACCAGCCCTCAAAATCTTTTTAGACATAGCATATCCATTGGCATGAGTATCAATCATTCCTTCGTGAACATCTTGCATTAACAACTCTGCTTCTCGTCTGTCGACACATCTAAGCAGGACCATATCATGATTCCTTTTGTAGAGTACATCATTGCTGAGAAAGAATTTGGATGCTAATCGTCTGAGGGTTTTCTTGTCAAGTGATGTAGCATCTGCTGGATACTCTTGTTTTAACAGGTAATTCTTTATGTCATAGAACCATGGCTTATCATCAGCTCCTTCTTCAACCATCTGACAGTAGGCGGGCTCGGTCTTACGTTCGATTTGAATGAGAGTGGTATTATTGACATCCCTGATTTTCCATATTGAGGCTAACATGGCTAGGGCATCGGCAATGTGATTCTCAGATCTCGGAACATGTTTGAAAGTGATTTCATCGAAATATTCCATCATCTTGACGATGTAGGCTCTATAAGGAATCAAATTCTCATGTCTAGTTTGCCATTCTCCAGTAACCTGATAGATAACCAAAGTTGAATCCCCACTGACTTCAAGAAGTTTGATTTTGAGGTCGATAGCTGCCTCGAGGCCGAGAATGCATGCTTCATATTCGGCGATATTGTTTGTGCAGTCAAAATCTAACCTGGCTGTGAATGGAGTGTATCCACCTTCCGGATTCATTAAGACGACGTCTACGCCATGCCCACTGTAATTGGAGGAACCATCAAACATCATTTTCCACCGGAGACTTTCCTGCGGACCCTCATCAAGACCTCGCTCTTCACAATCTTTTACCAACATGATGTCTTCATTTGGGAAATCAAATTTGAGAGACTCATAATCTTCCACTGGTTGATCTGCAAGATATTCTGACAACACGCTACCTTTGATAGACTTCTGGGCTACATACTGGATGTCGTATTCTGATAATAACATATGCCAACGGGCGAGTCTTCCAGTCTGAGCAGGCTTCTCAAAAATATATTTTATCGGATCCATTTTTGAAATCAACAAAGTGGTATGACAAATCATGTACTGCCTCAAGCGTCTAGCAGCCCATGCCAAAGCACAACAAGTTTTCTCCAGAAGTGAATATCGACTTTCACAATCAGTAAACTTCTTACTCAAGTAATAGATCACATGTTCTTTTCGTCCAGACTCATCCTACTGACCTAACACACAACCCATTGAATTCTCAAGCACTGTCAAATACATGAAGAGAGGTCTTCCTGGAACCGGAGGTATTAAGATTGGAGGCTCTTGAAGATAGCCCTTGATCTTATCAAATGCTAGCTGACAGTCTAAATTCCAAACAACCGTCTAGTCCTTGCGTAATAACTTGAAGATGGGCTCGCAAGTAGGAGTCATATTGGAAATAAATCTGGATATGTAGTTCAGTCTTCCAAGAAAACCTCTGACTTGATTTTCCGTTTGTGGAGCTGGCATGTCTTGAATGGCTCGGACTTTATCTAGATCTACCTCAATCCCTCGGTGACTGACAATGAAACCGAGTAACTTCCCAGATCTTACTCCAAAGGTACACTTGGCCGGATTCAGTCTCAACTGATATTTTCTGAGTCTTTTAAATAATTTCAAAAGATGTTCCAAATGGTCCTCTTCGCTTTGAGATTTGGCTATCATGTCATCAACATATACCTCTATCTCCTTGTGCATCATATCATGAAATAAAGTTACCATGGCCCTTTGATAAGTAGCACCTGCGTTCTTCAGACCGAAAGGCATAACTTTGTAACAGTAAGTCCCTCACGGAGTAAAGAAAGTAGTTTTTTCCATGTCATCGGGATCCATCTTAATCTGATTGTAACCGAAGAACCCATCTATAAATGAGAAAACTGCAAAACGAGCCGTATTATCCACCAACGTATCGATATGCGGCAAAGGGAAATCTTCCTTCGGACTGGCCTTGTTTAGATCCCTGTAATCCACACACATTTTGACTTTCCCATCTTTTTTCGGTACAGGCACAATATTGGCCACCCATTCGGGGTATTTTGACACTGCTAAGAAACCCGCATCAATCTGTTTTTTCACCTCATCTCGAATCTTGAGAGCCATGTCAGGTCTTGTTCTTCGGAGCTTTCGCTTAACCGGTGGGCATTCTGGTCGAAGTGGTAATTTGTGAACCACTATGTCAGTGTCTAGACCCGGCATATCTTGGTATGACCAAGCAAATACATCCACATATTCTTTCAAAAGTTCTTCTAGTTGCTGCTTGACTTCTGCCCCTAGAGCTGCCTCAATCTTGACTTCTTTCTTGTTTTCTTCGGTGCTAAGATTAATGACTTCTACCTGTTCTTTGTAGGGTTGAAGCTCTGCATACTCATGGTGTGCCAATTTTACCAGTTCATCAGGGATTTCAAAATCTTCATCCTCATCTTCAGCTTGGTATATTGGTGAATCAAAGTCAGGAGGGAATGCAAAGTCATAGGATTCAATGGGTTTTGGGACATCATTGCACGTTGGAATGGCTTAATTTATTAAAACACACAAAGACAAATGCAGCACACAAAAGAGAAAATTGCTTTGGTTTTTTAAGATTGCCATTTTTCTTTTTTTAAAGTGAAAGCAAAAACAGTAAAGGAAATAACACAAGGAAATTAGCAAAATAGTTCATTTTTCATTGATTTTCTTGAAAGCATGGGGCCCTTACAAAACATTCCTATAGCCTTGGGCATGGCTATGGAGATTCAAAACACAAACAAGAAAAGAAGGACAAACAAATTACTTTGACTCAGGAAAGACCAAAGGAATCTCAATAGCTTCCCAGTTGCTCAAGGCAGTGTTGCAATGATACACTAACTGCTCAAGGTCTTCATCTTTAAAATCTTCTTCCACAACACTGACTTGGAAACCTCCACTGATGAATACTTCTTGTATAGTCTTCGGGCGTCCCTTGTCATGTGTCGGTGTTTTATCATGAGTTGGTTTATAACCCAACCCTTGGCGATCCATTTTTGGCTTTACTTCGATAATCTCTCCCCAACCTGCGGGAGTGCCTTCTTCCAGTGTAGACTTGATGCTCTGAGCAGATGCAAAAGACGGACCACTCTTAGCCACTGTTTCCTCTAACATCACGGCATTAGCTATCTCGAGTGCCTGAAATAAAGTTTCTAATGCGCCTTCATCTGCCTCAATATACTTGAATGATGACAGATTGCTCACCATTAGGTCCTCTTCACCGTGTACAATCACTAACTTATCATTCACCACAAATTTCATTCTCTGATGTAAAGTGGAAGTCACCGCCCCAGCTGCATGAATCCACGGTTGCCCCAACAAACAACTATAAGCTGGGTTAATGTCCATGACTTGGAATGTAATATCAAACACATGAGGTCCTATCATGATTGGCAATTCTACCTCTCCCACAACCGTTCTTCTTGAACCGTCAAAAGCTTTTACAATTAATGACGTCGGTTTCATTTCGGCCCCTGCATATGCTAACCTTGCGAGCGACCTTGCAGGAAATACATTCAATGAGGATCCAGTGTCGACTAAAACTCGTGCCATTGTGTCTTCTTGGCACTTGACAGATACGTGTAACGCACGGTTGTGATTACGTCCTTCTTTTGGCAACTCTGCATCACTAAATCTCAGGGTGTTACAGGCTGTAATGTTGGCTATTACTGAATCAAATTGTCCGAGAGTCATGTCCTTTGTCACATGTGCCTACTTCAATACTTTTTGCAGAGCTTCTCTGTGAGCTGGAGAGTTCATTAAGAGAGACAAGATCGATATCTTTGATGGGGTTTGGTGGAGCTGATCAATAACCCTGTAATCACTTTTCTGAATGATCCTTAAGATATCTTCGTCGTCTCCTTCAGTACCTGGTACCTCTTTTTCTTTTGTCGCAGCAGGGATAACCTCTTTCGGAGCGGCTACTGTTATCTTTGGTTGATAGATGCGACCACTACGGGTCATTTTGCTTGTACCTGCAATGTTTGTCAAATCCACTTGGTCGTCTTTCACTGTCTCTTTCTGACTAACCTTCCCAGACCCCCAATCTATCACAGTCATGTCATACTTCCATGGAACGGCCTTTGTGCTTTCAAAAGGAAACGGTCTAGGTTTCTGAATAATAACCGGTTGAGGTTGATTGGTAGCCGACTTGTTGAAAACAGGCTTCATACTTTTGTGGGTCGTTTTGAACACCGGAACTTTCTCTCCTTTCTTTGGTAAATTAAAAACAGGCTCAATTACCAAAACTTCTTCTCTCCTCACCTTTCTATACACTTGCAATACTTCCTCATCAATCAATCTTTGTATATCTCTTCGTATCTCATTACACCCTCTAGAATCATTAGAACATTCTTCACAATCATTATGGGCATCTTCTATCAATCCTGCTTTCAGTAGTTTCTCGCAAAGTAACCTCAACGGGGTTCTAATTTCTAACACGCCTCTGACCATCCTTTCATCTGACACTTCTTCTACTGCATTGACCCCTCCATGGTTCGGTAATGGATTACTTTTGACATTTGGGGGTACATCATCAAAAGACAAGATCTTCTTTTCCATCAATTCCCTGACAAGATGTTTTAAAGCAAGACAGCCTTCTAAATAATGACCGGCAGCACCTTCGTGAAAGGCACAATGAGCATTTGGATTATAGTGGGGAGATGTGGTGTCTGGATTTAATGGTCGTGTTGTTACCAATCCCTGCTGCACTAAGGAGGGGTACAACTCTGTGTAAGTCATCGGTATCTGAGGAAGTGGAGGTTTTGTTGTTGGTCTCCGATTCTGGTAGTTCTGTCTGGGTGCCTGAGCTCTAGGCTGAGGATGTTGCTGATAGGGTGGAGCGTTCGGCGCTCATTGATACCCTTGTTGAATTGGCTGATATACAGGTGCTGGCTGCACTGTTTGATAACTGGGAACAGGATGACGGAAAGTCGGAGTTACAGCTGCCACATATGGTTGTTGGGCATACTGCAATGGATACATTGGTCGTTGTTGTTGGGATTGCTGAACATAACTTGCTTGAGGCTGCTGAACAAAGCCTTGCTGAGGTTGTTGAACATAACTCTGCTGATACTGTTGGTAAGGCGGTCTCCAGGTGCGACTCTTTCTTCCTACAGTTACTGCATTTGTCTCCCCTTCCTTCTTTTTATGAAAATTACTGTTGAACTTCTTCACATTGTTGTTACCAGAACTACTGGAACTGCTAGCCACCTTTCCATTCTTCATTCCTAACTCTACTCTTACCCCCACTGCTACTATATCAGAAAAACTTGCGGTTACACTACTGATCATATTTTCATAAAACTCCGGTCTCACTATATCGACGAACCAATCTGTCAATTCTTTTTCACTCAAAGGAGGTTCCACCTGAGAGGCAGTTTCCCTCCACCTTTGTGCATACTCTTTGAAAGATTCCGAACTCTTCTGTGACATACTCAGTAACTGTCTTCTATCAGGGGCTAAATCCATGTTGTACTTGTAATGTTTCATAAAAGCATCGGCCAAGTCTTGGAAACTATGAATACGAGACTGATCCAAACCCAAATACCATTTAGCAGGAGCTCCTTTCAAACTATCTTGGAAACAGTGAATCATCAATTTGTCATCTTCCACATGAGCGGCCATTCTTCGGAAATACATAATCAGATGTGTCTGAGGACAAGTAGCCCCAGAATACTGATCAAAATTGGGAACTTTGAATTTCGACGGAATTACCAACCCCGACACTAAGCACATATCTCTGGCATCAGTACCAAAGATGTCATTCCCTTCCATTGCTCTGACTTTCCTTCTGATAGCCTCTACACTTTCTTTCAACTTATCATGCCGTCCACTCTCTTCTTCATACCCATCAAGACCTTCGTACACTTGTGGAGGATTATGAAAAACAGGGCGTGCTTGAATCTGAACAGAAGGCTGAGTGTAAGTAGGAATAGCTTGAGGAGCTTCTGGCCCTAGAGGAACTGCTTGTTGATTGACTACTGGTGGAGGTACAAAACCAGGCGGCAACCCATATGGTGGAACGTTTGCAACAGTGACTGCCGTTGGGATTGGTTCCACAGCTATGCTAGTGATTTCAGAAACAACAGTGACTTGAGTGTCCAACTTTGCACGAATGACCTGTAGGGCTTCCATGATCTGCCCCATGCCTCCTCGTAGCTCTCCAAGTTCATTATCAATCCTGTTCACATCCAAATTTTGTCCTTCCATTCTTAGGCGAGCTTGGGCTCGGGTGTTGTATCGGTGTTGAGGATTCAGTGTGATTCTTTCTCTCTCTCTCTCTCTCTGGAGACAAGGCAGCGAGATGAGACACAACACAAGAACATGCACATGCAATGCTTTATAAATGCAAAATGCAACAATGCAAAATTAATCATTCAAGGAATCCAAAGAAATATTTGCAAAAATTATAACAATGGGGAAATAAGCAAATTCAACAGTCTTCATAGATTAATAACTGAGAGTTTTACAACAACGATTCTGAAACTGAAATACAAGTCTTCAATACAGATACATGATGAAATAAAACAGAAAACAAAAGGATTTTAGATCTTGTGGTTGGATGGCCTTTCGTCTTCTGGCTGACTTCTCTTTCCACCTTGACGAATCAACTCTTGAAGCTCTTCCTTCTCTTGCATAGCCTTGAAATACTTATCTCTCCAAGTTTTTCCTTCTTTTTCAGCTTTTGCCAAAACATCTTTCAATTCTTCTATGAGAGTAGGCTTGGGTGAGTCGGGCTCAAACCTCTTGAGACTTTGAAACTTCTTGGATGAACTTTATTAAGCTATATGAACTTCATGAATCATAATCCAGCCATTAAAACATCTTCCAACATCAAAGTCAAACTACAGTTGACTTTTACTGATCAAAACCCTAATCAGGTGCCCTGAAATACACTGTTCTTGATTCTGGGGTAACAACCTCAAATTGGGTATTCAATTGACATCATATGATACCCTTGATCTTGTTTCATGATTGAATTAGCTTAAAACTTTGATTGATCACAATTCTTGAAGCTTCGATATGATTGTACAAAACTCTGATTCATCTGTAACTTGCCAAAGACAAACTTGCACTGGGTTAAGGTTAGATAACTCATGAGTATGCTCCTAAAGTGATAATGAGAATCTAAGGGGTCAAAATTTGGGGTGCAACAATAGGGGAGAGTTGTAACACCCCAAATTTAATTAGAATATTTAAATTAATTATTTAATTAAGAATATTCATATTTTGATGGTTTTTGATGGTTTTGTGAATTATTGGGAATTATGCATTTTTGGACTATTTATTTAATTAATGGTATACTATATGATAATATTAGTATTATTGATTAAAATAAATATAAGTTGGATAAGGGCAATTTGGACAATTATGAAGAGTTAGTAAGAGTGTTATGGGAAAAGCCCAATTGTGTGGCTCAAGTCTAAGTTTGACAAAATAGAATTCTGACGGTTTAAGATTCATTTTGTTAACCGTAAAAAGAATGGAGGCCAAAGCTCTGAAGAGAGAGAATGGAGGCAAAAGCTTTGGAAGATTGCCGGAGTAAACCGTGAAAGCTTTGAATCGGCTAAGGTATGGGGAGTATTACCTTTCATAGTTTTCTATGTATGATTTTCGGTATGTTGTGGTGATGTAAGGTTTAGGGATTTGGGTTAATTGTGGGAAATAGGGAAAGTAACCGTAAGAATCTGAGGTTATGACCAATTGGCCAAATGATATGGATCGTTGAATATTAATATGTCCTTGTGGGAAAAACTTATGGGAAATTGGACCTTCGTGACCAGAACCTTGACATTGTTATATGTCTGACCTTGAAGGGGTTAAATATTAGATAGTGAGTAATTTTAATGTCGTAGGGTGTAATTGAAGGAAAAATTGTAATATGTTGTCCCTATAGGAATATGAATATTCAAATGTGAGTAACTCTGAAGTACTCAGAGCAATTGCAGGAAATAGTGTCTTATGTGTTGCAAATGTTGCCAGATGAGTCTAATAAACCATAGAAGTGCAATTGCAGGAAATAGTATTTTATGTGTTGCAAATGTTGCCAGATGAGCCTAATAAACCATAGAACTTGTGCAGTTATTGCCGTATAACCTTAGGAATGTTTTGGTGATGTTTTGGGTGCTTTGAGTAAGTGATTCGCAAGAATAATTGAGTGAAAATTAGTTCCGGAGCGTAACAGCGTCTTTCTGTCCGTCACGGATGTTCATGTTTTCGGTCGAAATTGTTTTGGACGTAACTTTGGATCCGTAAGTCCGTTTTGACCCCCGTTTGAAGCGTTGGAAAGCTAATGAACAGAGCTACAACATAGGATAGATAATGGATTTGTTTTCCTAATATTCTTATATCTAATTATGGTTGGGAAGTCAGTTGTGTATGTGTTCTAGTAACGAATCATGTTCTGGTTCAATGATGTTTTGATGTTTTGATTACGATGAGTTTTATGATGTATTGGTCGAATTAATATGATGAAATTACTATGAATTGATGAGCTATGTGATAACATGATTATGACAGTGAGATTATGTGATTAATTACGTAAGAACAGGTTGTAGTGTCACTTGTATGAGAATAATTGAGAACGTGCGGACACGCGTTATTTTCCCTTGTTGCGAGGATGTTGTTGTTGTTGTTGTGTTATTACATGATTAAATTGAAATTGTAATTACTTAACTTGTTGTGAGTCTTATTGGTTGAAACAATATTGTTATTTGTTCTCTGATATGAACAGGTTGAAATGGTTTGTACATGATGTATGCGAAATCATGATGTCTCTGTTATGGATAATTGGTTGTAGGCTTGATGCCTTGTTGCACGGTTGTTGTTGTTGTGTTGTGTTCCATAATAGTTGCGTCTCATAGCATATCATATGGCCTGGATTGGCGACGGTTGTACCTGTATTGGCGTTATTTGGAGTGTTGGCTCCTAAATGGGTTTTAGGGTGTTGGCTCCTATCCTGAGTTTTGGAGTGTTGGCTCCTAAATGGGTTTTAAGGTGTTGGCTCCTATCCCGAGTTTTGGAGTGTTGGCTCCTAAATGGTACCACATGCATATGCATAGTTGTATTGCATTGCATTGAGAAGTCTTTTTTATTATGAGTAATATGGTTGTGTTGATTATGAGTAATATGATTATGTTGAATAATAATTATGAGTAATGTGCCATTTATGCACTAATTGTTATACATTGATTATTATGAACTGATTTACTCACTCTGCCTGTTTGAATATTACATCCACGTGGGTAATGCGCAGATACCAGTTGTAGCTGTGGATGCCGTTGAGGATCTTCGAAGTTTTTGAGTCGTTAGCCTTTATGGTTAACTTAGAGGGTCTTGCTTTGATACATAGCACTCTTGGGGGGATGAACGTTTGTGGTTTATGTTACTTAGTTGATGTTTTCTTGTTGCTGAATTTTATCAAGTATTTTACATTGGTTGTTTCTGAAAAATGTTAAATGAATGGTTGGAAGTATAGACCGATGTTATGATCGAAACTAGTTGTTTACGTGAATTAACGCAAGATAATTACTTGCTGAATTTTCAATGAAATATAGTTGTTAAATTTATCATGAGTTGTTGAAAGTTTATTAAGTTCCGCTGCGAAATAAAAGGGTGTTTTATTATTAAGATGCTGAGCATGTTGTCGTTACTTGTTCATCCAAAAATCTGTGTTATGTATGATACTGAATGAATAATTGCAAGTGTATGGTTTATGTTCAAGTTGAAGTGTAACATCTCTGATGCGTCCAGTTTTTGTGAGTGTCACAGTCGTCACGACTCCATGACGGTCGTCATGCAGTCTGTTTTTATGAACTCTGATATTTCTGTTGTTTTTCTTATTTATTCGTTGGGTTAGAATGAGGTGTTTCAAACGGAGTCTGGATACTCAATGTAAAGGACCGGATCCTAAACTCTCAATGTAATAACCTGAGTCTAGATACTCAATGAAAATAACAGGAGCCTGGACGCTCAACGTAATAACCGGAGTCTGGATACTCAACGAAAATAACCGGAGCCTGAACGCTCAACGTAATAACCGGAGTCTGGATACTCAACAAAAATAACCGGGGCCTGAACGCTCAATGTAATAACCGGAGTCCGGATACTCAACGAAAATGACCGGAGTCTGAATGCTCAACGTGATAACCGGAGTCTGGATACTCAACAAAAAGGACCGGAGCCTGAATGCTCAACGTAATGACCGAAGTCTGGATACTAAACGAAAATGATCGGAGCTTGAACGCTCAACGTAATAACCGGAGTCTGCATACTCAACGAAAATAACTGGAGCCTAAACGCTCAACGTAATAACCGGAGTCTGGATACTCAAGAAAAAGGACCGGAGCCTGAACGCTCAACGTAATAACCGGAGTCTGGATACTCAACGAAAATAAGCGGAGCCTGAATGCTCAACGTAATAACCGGAGTCTGGATACTCAATGTAAAGGGCCGGAGCCTGAACTCTCAACGTAATAACCGGAGTCTGGATACTCAACGAAAATAACAGGTGTCTGAACGCTCAACGTAATAACCGGAGTCTAGATACTCAACAAAAATAACCGGAGCCTAATCGCTCAACGTAATAACTGGAGTCTGGATACTCAACAAAAAGGACCGGAGTCTAAACGCTCAACGTAATAACCGGAGTCTGGATATACAACAAAAATAACCGGAGCGTCAACTTTCAACGTAATAACCAGAGTCTGGATACTCCACGAAAATGACTAGAGCCTGAACGCTCAATGTAATAATCGAAGTCTGGATACTCAACAAAAAGGACCGGAGCCTGAACGCTCAACGTAATAACCGGAGTCTGGATATACAACGAAAATAACCGGAGCGTGAACTTTCAACGTAATAACCGGAGTCTGGATACTCAACAAAAATAACCGGAGCCTGAACGCTCAATGTAATAACCGGAGTCTGGATACTCAACGAAAATGACCGGAGCCTAAACGCTCAACGTAATAACCGGAGTCTGAATACTCAACGAAAAGGACCGGAGCCTGAACGCTCAACGTAATAACCGGAGTCTGGATACTCAACGAAAATAACCGGAGCAAAACTGCTTAACGTAATAACCGGAGTCTGGATACTCAACAAAAATAACTGAGGCCTGAATGCTCAAGGTAATAACCGGAGTCTAGATACTCAACGAAAATGACGGGAGCCTGAACGCTCAACGTAATAATCGGGGTCTAGATACTCAACGAAAATAACCTGAGTCTGGATACTCAACGAAAATGACCGGAGCCTGAACCCTCAACGTAATAACCGGAGTTTGGATACTCAACAAAAATGAACGGAGCCTGAACACTCAACGTAATAACCGGAGTCTGGATACTCAAGGAAAAGGACCAAAGCCTGAATGCTCAACGTAATAATCGGTGTCTGGATATTCAAAGAAAATAATCAGAGCCTGAATGCTGAATGTAATAACCGGAGTCTAGATACTCAATGTAAAGGACCAGAGCCTGAACTATCAACGTAATAATCGGAGTCTGGATATTCAACAAAAATAACAGGAGTCTGAATGCTCAACATAATAACCGGAGTCTGGATACTCAACGAAAATAACCGGAGCCTAAACGCTCAACGTAATTGTCGCTACTGCGAAAATCGGCGCCGGCTATGACTGAAGTGTCGCCACCGTGCGTTATTTATCCCACAAGAGGGAAAGGAAACGCTCAGAGAAAACCTAACGCAAAGAGAGAAAGGAATGGTCATCGCAACCAAGTCCTGGATTTGGGAGTCGGTTACGCAAGGGGAAGGTATTAGCACCCCTCACGTCCGTCGTACTCGAAGGGATCCACGCTTGTTTTCTATCTAAGGGTATGTTATTCTATCTACTCTAAAGGTCTGTGTTAAAAAGAAAAGAAAATGACTCGGAAAAGTATCGCACTTTATGCCTACGTATTCCCGTCTGGAACGAGAAATCAGAGTCAACGTAGTTCGCCTAACTACGGGGTAAAGGGGGGGAAGGTTGCTCGCCGAGATGTCGCATCTCGTGCCTACGTACTTTCATACGGCATGAAAGATCGGAGCAAACGTAGTTCGGGCTACGGAAGACACAAGCTTGTCTGACAGTTTTTTATCTCCTTAAGAAAGGGTTTTCCTGATTAAAGGTCCAAGAGGACAAAAACAGAGTTTGAATGTTTGTTTATTTTTTTACGAAAGAACTGTTTTTTAGGATGTTTGCAATCTCAGTCGCACTAGAGACTATGACCCAGGAGTGAACGCTTCGTATGTCACCCAAAGGGTACCACACTAACATCCAGATTACTGGAGAGAGACTCTCCACCAACCTTTTCCCAGATAGCTTAAGGCTCGTAACGTACGACTTCAATTAACCTTATTACTGTATTTTTGAATTGTTTGAGATGAGAAAAGAAAGACACCCTAAAACTATGGTTGAAAGGGGAATCTAACTACAGTTATCATGCATGGGTCAAGATCTAATGTCTGTCATAATTCCCTCTTGCACACAGGAAATTAGAGATCCTAGGGGAAACAGCAAAAGAAAACAAGCAGTAAATAATAAACAGTAAAATGCATGCGATGCAACAGTACAAGCGAGGCAAGGGAGAAAACAACAGGCAAGAGGAGACAAGCTCCACCTCAAACCTAGAGGTAATCAACATAAGCAAACAGACAATACAACAAGAGAAGAGAAACAGAGGAAGCAATCCAAGCAACAACAATAGTCTTCAGCAGACAGCAACTTCAATACTCAACAGCAGCAGCTCTAAATAGCAAATCCTCTTGACAGTAAAGTTGACAGCAAAAGGCTTCATCCTCAAGCTAGCTTCTATCTTCAAGCTTCATCAAACTTCATCTTCAAGCTCTAGCAAGCAAACTCCAAGCAAAGGATTAATAACTAAGATCAAAGTTGCAATGTTGAGAACCAAATGACAACCAAAGGAAATCATCAAGTACCAACATTGAAATGGAAGGGCATCCTCAAAGTTCTACTCAACTATGGGCATACCACACATCCCTCCAAAGGAGAGATGGAGTTTCCCTAGGAGGACTTTACATCATTGGATAGAATAGAAGCACACAATGCATTCTATGTTTGATGAAAAAATCAAAACCAGTCCTAATGGCTCTTCCTAAAACCCTAATTTCCTAAGCCCCTAAAACAACTCCTAAAAGAAAAGGAAACTTCAACTCCAAGCTCCAATCCTCAAGCCACAGCAGCTACACCAAGTCTAGAAGACCTCCCAAAAAGGAATCCAAGCAAATCCAGCCCCAAAGTCACCAACAAGACCAAGCAAGCAAAAGCACACAAAATAGAACACCACAAGCACAAGCAACTTGCAAAATACAACTAAAATAGAAAACAAAGTTGTAAATTTCTAATAAATTTCCTAGGGGAACATACATGTTTGAAAAACATAGGGTTAAAACATTAAAGCCTAATTCAACTTCTAAGTTACCTAAATAAATTCTAGATTGAAGGTATCAAGGTGATCCACAAGTTTGGGAAGGCTCTAATCTCAACACCTAAAACAGAACCTAAAGTTATTCTAAAATTCCAACAAAAATCCTAAGGGAACATGAATATCTACCCTAAAACATACTAAAAATCAAAGCCAAATTCATCACCAATTGGAAAAACAAAATTCAACAAAACAGATGGTCAAATATGCAAAATTAAAAGAATTAAACAAAATAAGAAAAATCAAATTAAAATGAAAAATGCATGAAAATGCATTTTATTGATTTCAGAAAATCACAAATTCTTTCAAGATCATGGGGATATTTTTAAAATAATTTTTGGATCAAAATTGAATTTATTGTGATTTTTTGAATCAATAAAGCATTTAAAATAATAAAAATCAAATAAAAGAAAATAAAAACTCAGAATAAAACATGAGCCACAGGATTGCATACCTGGTCCACTGATCCAAGCGCTGAGGGCATGCCACCTCTTTAAATGAAACTGCATCGTTTTGATCCTCAGAAAGTCAAATAAAACTTTAAGTCGTGGCCGTTGGATGATTGGCTTAGTCGTTGGTCAAAGGCAGATCTGATGGCTTAGGAGTCATCTTTTCCAAATCACAGGTTGGCCTGAGTGAGACTCATTGTGGTGGCCGGAGAAGACTCCGGTCGTCTTCTCCGGTGAGCAGGGGGTTGCAGGTGTCCAAAAACAACAATCCTTATACCAATCTCACTCAGAATTTCATCAGGATTTCAAATCTCCTATCCGTATATTCTAACTCTCCATAGATTTTAAATCACGAATCAAAGTTCAGAAATGTCATCCAGATCAAACATCACCAATTGCAAATCTAATGATATAGAATTCATCCTCATGTCACATACATCACTCTGATATATCTAGATTGCTCTAACTCTCCATGAATCAAGAGATTCGAATCAATCATCTAATAAAAACTTGGGATTTCAACATTAACCCCCTGTGTGACGCCGCAGGCATCAAATCAACTTTTCCCGGAACAACTTCGTCCACAACTGGACTAAACTTCGTCAACACGAGGAAAGACTCCATCACCATGGGTACAATTCCGTCCATAACTGGAATAACGATCTTTGTCAATCACAGGTAACAACTCCGTCAACACGGATGCTAATAACTGTTAACTTTACTGGGGACAACTCCGTCGATCACGGGTAATAACTCCGTCCACACGGGTAACAATTCTGTCAACACGGACAACAATCACTGTCAACATAGGTAACAAATCCGTCAACACGGATAACAATCACCGGCTATTTCACTGGGTCAACTCCGTCAATCACGGGTAACGATTCCGTCAACACGGGTAACAATCACCATCAGCATGGGTACAACCCCGTCAACACGGATAACAATCTCTGTCAATCACAGGGTACGATCCGTCAACACGGATAACAATCACCGTCAGCACGGGTACAACTCCATCAACACGGTATCACAGGGTACGATCCGTCAACACGGATAACAATCACCGTCAGCACGGGTACAACTCCGTCAACACGGATAACAATCTCTGTCAATCACAGGGTACGATCTCTGTCCATCACAGGTAACACTTACAGGCGCAACAAATCACTATCAACACAGGGAAGAATCCCGTCAACACGGACAACAATCACTGTCAACACAGGTATAATCTCTGTCAGCCACAGGTAACCGTCACTGTCAACACAGGCGCAATCTCTGTCCATTACAGGTAATAATCTCTGTCAACACAAGTGCGACAATCACTATCAACACAGAGAAGAATTCCGTCAACACGGACAACAATCACTGTCAACACAGGTACAATCTCTGTCCATCACAGGTAACAATCTCTGTCAACACAGGCGCAATCTTTGTCCATCACAGGTAAGCAATTCCGTCAACACGGATACATTTGAAGAATACTTTGTTAGGGAATACGAGAAGTTTAACCAAACAACTCTGTGGGGAAAATTTCACCGGGGAAATCACTAGTGACAACTCCGGAAGTTAAGGCATGAAATCTTCTAATGCTGACGTAACAGCAACCTGAGAAGAATCCCGCCGGGGACAAAGAGAAGCTTAACCAAACAACTCTGTTAGGGGACGAACACTATCATCACCTATCTCACGCCGAGAATTTGAATATTTAGAGATCCTTCTGAGCAAGAATCCCACTCCTCTGCAAGGGATAACACCTGAAACCAAAGAGGTAACCAACCTGGTTTATATTCAGAATGCGTATGTTTGACAATGGCGTAATGCTCCATACGGCATGGAAATGCTACGCGTTTAGGTAGATGCAAATATGCTGATGTATGCAAAATGCAAAGATGCCAAGAGGCGCTTCAGCAAAATAAATGCTGAAGACAAGACCCAATTCGCTGGGGAATGAACGGGTATCTCAAAGCATTCCAACAAAATAAATGCTGGACATGTGAAGCCAACTCCGCTGGGGATAACCATCCTGTCGGGAAATGACTCACAAGCTTGAAATTACGAACTCTGATGAGGATATTCATCCTGTTGGAGGAAAACAACCTGGTGGGGAGAAGGAGAAACAACCCTGCGCGGGTATAATCCTTCTGAACCAAAGACGACTTGGTTATACTCTGCGGAAATTACCCATGCTGGGAATGGAGTGTGCACATACTCACTGCTGGGAATGCACTTCCTGTTGGGGAAAATAAAATCCATTGAGGACACTCTCTTAGCAACTTCCCTAGGGAATACTCTTCTGGGGAGGACCACCCACATCCAATAGGGATAAGTGCCATCTCAAATCTTCTGAGATAAGATGTGACTTCCATCTGCCGAGGAGTGATACAATCATTTGGTCACAGGACTCTGGCTAGGGAACACAACTTCCCTTGACTGTTTGCTCCAAAGGTGATAACCCTGCAAAACACAAACGAGACAAAAACAAATCTATACAAAAAGATCTATTCCAGTTAGTATCTGTGACATTCATTCAGTCAATTCGAAGTTTTAGCAATTATTGGCAAGGGCCAACAAGTTTATGCACATGCAAGTTTATCAAAAACATCGGCGTTTTTCACAAACAAAATAGTAAAGAACAAACATCAAGTACTGAATAACATGCTTTATTGATAACGGGCCTGTAAATAGGCAAAATTTTGTACACTGGATGCAACTCCTGAAAAGAGGAAGTTAAGCACAGGCAAAATACAAATATTACAGAAGCACAAAGAAAATTTGTATACATGTCGGCAACGTGGTACAGACGAACACCATGAGCTGATCCTCCTATGACTCGCCTGACTCTGACGTTTTCCCGATAATCGATCTTCGGAAGAGATTGTTTCGGATATACGACCCTCAGGTACTCCCAAACCAGTAAGCAACGCAGTATCAAACTCGGACCGCAGTCATTTGCTTTTTCAAATCCCTAACTTTTGCGTGAACCGCCCTTTGCGGGTTTTCAATTCACCGGGATACCCTTTTTTTTTTGCCGAAGTTGCCCTTTTCAGGTTTTCAACTTCGCGGGTGTACATCTTTTCAATTTTATCCCTAACTTTTGTCCGAACCTTTTATTCCCTTTTTTTATGGTTCGCCGGGATGCCCCATTTTTGCCTGGACTTTCTTTTTTTCTGTCCAGCGGGTCTCTTTAAGCAAAACATTTGTTAACTGCATCTGAGTTCAGAGGGGATGTAAAATCCTCCCCATCCATGGTGGACAACAGTAAGGCTCCTCCAGAGAAAACCTTTCTAACGACATATGGACCTTCATAGTTGGGAGTCCATTTGCCCCTGTGATCTGATTGTGGTGGGAGAATCTTTTTCAGCACAAGATCGCCCGTCTGAAAGCTTCGAGGACACACTTCTTATCATAAGCTTTCTTCATCCGGCTCTGATACAGCCGACCATATGCTAGAGAAGCCAGCCTCTTCTCATCCATTAAACTGAGCTGATTCAGTCTATCTTTCACCCATTCTGCCTCATCTAATTGGACATCACGCAAAACCCTCAGAGAAGGAATCTCAACCTCCAATGGTAGGACAGCCTCCATACCATATACCAATGAAAAAGGAGTTGCCCCGGTTGATGTGTGTACCGTCGTACGATAACCGTGCAAAGAAAAAGGCAACATCTCATGCCAGTCCTTGTAGGTCACAACCATCTTCTGAACGATCTTCTTTATGTTTTTATTGGCCGCTTCAACAGCGCCATTCATCTTGGGCCGATAAGGAGAAGAGTTGTGATGTTCAATTTTGAAATTCTGGCACAATTCCTTCATCATCTTGTTATTCAAATTCAAACCGTTGTCAGTGATAATCCGCTCCGGGATTCCATATCAGCAGATAATATCTTTCTTGATAAATCTGGCCACCACCTGCTTGGTAACATTAGCATATGACGCCGCTTCAACCCATTTGGTGAAGTAATCAATAGCTACCAAGATAAAACGATGTCTGTTGGATGCCGTGGGCTCAATTTTCCCAATCACATCAATTCCCCACATGGAAAAAGGCCAAGGCGACGACATAACGTTCAGAGGGCTCGGAGGCACATGAATCTTATCCTCATAAATCTGGCATTTATGACAATTCTTTGCAAATTTGAAACAATTTGTTTCCATTGTTAGCCAATAGTACCCAGCTCTTAGTAGCTTTCTCGTCATTGCATGTCCGTCGGCATGCATGCCAAATGTACCCTCGTGGATTTCTTCCATGAGCAACTTAGCCTCTTTCTCATCCACACACCGAAACAACACCAAGTCGTGGTTTCTCTTATACAAAACCCCATCCGAATTCGGATAGAAATTGCCAGCCAATCTCCTAAGAGTCTTCTGATCACGACTGGATGCCCCAGCCGGATACTCTTGGTTCTTTAGGAAATTCTGGATATCATAATACCACGGTTTGCCATCGGAAGCTTCCTCAATGGCGAATATGAAAGCAGGCCTATCAAGGCGAGAAATAACTATCCTGGGAGCCTCATTCCAGAAGTTAACTTTATACATTGAAGACAACGTCGCGAGAGCGTCTGCCATCTGATTTTCTGCTCGTGGTACATGGTGCAATTCCACCTTGTCAAAGAAAGGTAACAACCTCCTTGCATAATTCATATAGGGTATCAGATTGGGCTGACGAGTCTCCCACTCTCCCTTGATTTGGTTCACAACTAGAGCAGAGTCACCGTACACATCAAGATTTTTAATTCTCAGATCAATAGCTTCTTCGAGCCCCATAATGCACGCTTCATATTCGGCCTCATTATTGGTAACTGGAAAGTTTAATCTAGTAGTGAATGGGATGTGCGACCCATGGGGAGTAGTAATGATTGCCCCTATTCCACTTCCATATGAATTGACGGCACCGTCAAATATATCAATTGCCATTTGGAACCCAACTCTAGACCTTCATCCAGCAACGGCTCCTCACAATCCTTCATTTTTAAGTACATGATATCCTCGTCAGGAAAATCAAAACTCATCGACTGGTAATCATCAATTGGCTGCTCAGCTAGATATTCTGACAAAACACTACCTTTAATAGCCTTTTGAGAAACGTACTGGATATTGTATTCTGTCAATACCATCTGCCATCAGGCAATCCTTCCGGAAAGTGCTTGCTTTTCAAACACGTATTTGATCGGATCCATCTTTGAAATTAGCATGGTTGTATGATTGAGCATGTATTGCCTCAAACGTTTGGCAGCCCAGGCTAGCGCACAACACGTTTTTTCGAGCATTGAGTAACGGGACTCGCAGTCTGTGGACATTTTACTCAAGTAGTAAATCGCATGCTCTTTACGTCCAGTCTCGTCATGTTGACCGAGAACACAACCCATACTTTTCTCAAGAACCGTCAAATACATAATCAATGGTCTCCCGGCTACTAGGGGTATCAATATTGGAGGTTCCTGCAAATATTCTTTTATTTTCTCAAATGCCCTTTGACAATCTTCATTCCAGGTCACAGCCTGATCGTTTTTCAACAACTTGAATAATGGCTCGCACGTGGCCGTTAGATGAGATATGAACCGGACAATGTAGTTCAACCTCCCTAAAAAACCACGAACCTCTTTTTCTGTTTTCGGGGTTGGCATTTCTTGTATTGCTTTTATCTTAGCAGGATCAACCTCAATTCCTTTTTTGCTCACAATGAACCCCAATAGCTTACCAGATCTCACCCCGAAGGTGCACTTGTTAGGATTCAGTCTCAGCCTGAATTTCCTAAGCCTCTTGAACAATTTCAGAAGATTGACCAGATGCTCTTCCTCCATCTGGGATTTGGCAATCATATCGTCAACATAGACTTCGATCTGTTTATGCATCATGTCATGAAAGAGTGTCGTCATAGCTCGCTGATATGTTGCCCCGGCGTTCTTCAAACCAAAGGGCATCACTTTGTAGCAGAACGTTCCCCACGGGGTAATAAAAGTTGTTTTCTCCATATCATCCGGCACCATCTTTATCTGGTTATATCCCGAAAAGCCGTCCATGAAGGAAAACACGGAGAATTGAGCGGTGTTATCGACCAGCACGTCAATATGAGGAAGCGGAAAGTCGTCTTTTGGGCTCGCCCTATTCAAATCTCGATAGTCCACGCACATCCGCACCTTACCATCTTTCTTTGGTACATGTACTATATTAGCGACCCATGAGGGATAAGTTGTAACAGCTAGGAAACCGGCATCCCATTGTTTCTGAACTTCCTCCTTAATTTTCACAGCCATATCTGGTCGAGTTCTTCTGAGTTTTTGCTTAACCGGCGGACATTCCTCGCGCAATGGCAAAACGGTGAACCACCATATCAGTATCCAACCCAGGCATGTCTTCGTAAGATCAAGCAAAGATATCACTGTACTCCCGCAACATCTCAATAAGCCTTTGCTTGATATCACTTTGCAGTGCATCCCCTATCCGGATATTCCTGACAACCTCTTCGGACCCCACGTTGATAATTTCAATTTCCTCCTGATGAGGCAGAATGATTCTCTCTTCTTGTTTCAAAAGTCAAGTCAGGTCTTCTGATAAGTCACTATCCTCAACAATCTCTTCTTTTGCTTGAAATATCGGGTGCTCGAAGTCGAAGCGAGTCATAGGAAGTTCGGAATCGGTGTCGTCTGAAATATGAATCCTGCAATGAGAATGGTTAAATGTTTCAAATAATGCAAACAAAACACATAACCACGTTGCCATTTTATTGTTAAACAAAAACAGGAAAAACAGGGATCACAAAATTTGCATGCGAAAAACGCCTTTATTAATGATTAAACAAAGTACACACATAAGCAGGTAGCCCTAAAACAGAATCACCATGCCCCGGGTAGGACACAAGATTATGCAATAATTGAGAAAACAAATCATTACTGCTTTGTAGTCACTGGGACAAGTTCCTGGATAGACCAGTTGCACAGATTCTGTCCTGGCACGCCGGGCTTGATCCACGAGTCCATATCGCAGTCACTATCTCCGTCTTCAGCATCGGAAAAAGCATTGATCGTTTCATAACAGACCCCACCTGGAGTGATCACCACTGGTCCTTTGAACTTTGGCACGCCTGATGCGGAAGGTGACGATGTTGGGCGATACCCCAACCCAAACTTGTCCATCTTGACCGGAATTTCCAAGACTTGGCCCCATCCTTTGGTTGCTCCAGCCTGAACCACTGCCTGAGCGTCTTTGTACGAAGACATGGCCACCTCTGGCCCTTTGCTAGGAACATGAGACTTATCCTTGATCTGCAGCCCCTCGAAGGCTTGGCATGGCGTCTCATGGATATCCCCATCCACTTCGATGTACTTGAATGACGAAAGATGACTAACCAGAATGTCCTCCTCTCTGCAAATAGTAACAACACTGTCACCGACCATGTATTTAAGCTTCTGATGCAGCATGGACGTCACAGCCCCTGCATAATGTATCCATGGTCGCCCAAGTAAACAACTGTAAGCTGGATGTATGTCCATGATGTAGAACACAATGTCAAACACTTCCGGCCCGACTTGGAGTGGCAACGTTATGGACCCAAACACCGACCTTCTGGTCCCATCAAAAGCCCTTACGACCAAATCACTTGGCGTGCATATGATTCCTCGGACATCTAACTTCATCATAGCCTTCTTCGGCAACACATTCAGAGATGATCCGGTGTCTACAAGAACGTGTGACATAACAGTGCCCCGACACTCCACTGAAATGTGCAAGGCCATATTATAGTCCCGACCCCTATGCGTCAAATCAAAATCAGTAAATCCCAGGCTGTGTCCGGTATTCACGTGCGCCAGTACCCCCTTAAGCTGATTAACAGTCACTTGCTGAGGTACAAAAGAAGTGTCCAAGATTTTCAACAAGGCATTTCGATGGGCCTCGGAACAAAGCAACAAAGATAATATTGAAATTTTGGAGGGCGTCTGCTGCAAGTGCTCCACAATCTTATAGTCACTTTTGTGAATCAACCTCATAAACTCTTTTACATCCTTGATCGATGTTTCTTTCTCTTTCGACTGGGAAGGTCCTCCTTCATTCACTTTAGCTTTGCCTTTAGCGATCCTTTCAGCCTCAATTTCAGGTGAAGTGAAGATTCTACCACTGCGGGTCATGCCTCCCGCTCCAACAAGATTGTCCACTGCCCTTGCTGGCTGGCTATCCACATTAATCTTTTCCCCGTTGCAAAAAGCTTTCAACCCATAATTCCATGGGATGACTTTCGTACTCTCATGAGGAACGGGTCCTGCTTTCGTTATCGTGATAGTTGGCCGCTTGGCGGGCGCGGATATCGTAATAGTCTTTCGTGTAATTGTAATTGTTACGACCTCACCCTGCTTTTCACATGTTACCTCATCAGGTTTCTCAACAGCAGTGCGGTCAAACTGCAAAGCCCCCTCATCAATCATGGCCTGAATACCTCTCTTCAAATCAATACAGCCTTCTGGTCGGGTCCAACAATCCAAACAGTACTCATTACATCCGGGGAAGACCCCTCCTTTCAACAATATGCATTTAACATAGCTTAAAGGTGTCTTCAGATCATTTACGTCTATAACCAAATCCAAATCCTCCTCTGTCAAAACAGCATTCGCTCCATGATTTGGCATTGGTTTCTGTACAATATTGGGACCATAATTACTGAAGTTGATGACTTTACTATCAATCAAATCTTGGACTTTGTGCTTAAAAGCATGACAACTCTCGATATCATGTCCGGGTGCCCCAGAATGAAAGTCACACTGCTTACTAGTATCATACCCATAAGGAAGCGCTCCTGTGGGTGGGTCCAACGTTCTCTTCTCAACCTGATTCAAGATCAACAACGTCTGAAGCAGTTCTGCATACGTTGACGGAGGTGTATCAAATACCCTCTTTGGCTTCCCATTCTGGATCTTCCTCTGAGCAGGATTCTGCCTTTGTTGTTGTTGTTGCTGCTGTTGTTGTTGTCGTTGTTGTGGTATAGAGATCGTCACACTAGCAACCTGTTGTTGAATATACTGATTCCGACCTCTACCTCGTCCTCGACCACCATACACTGCACTGGCGTCTCCTTGCCTTTTACCACCAAAGACCTTTTTTGCACCTCCAGCTGAGGTCGACTCACCGGCTTGAATCTTACCAATTTTGATGCCATTTTCAATTCATTCCCCCATGAGTATCATGTCAGAGAAACTACCCATCGAGCAATTGAGCAATTTATCATAATACATCCCAGAGAATTTTCCAACGAAAATATCAATCAATTCCCTTTCAACCATAGGGGGTGGACTCTTGCCGCCAGATCGCGCCAACGCTGAGCATACTCCTTGAAACTCTCCCCATTCTTCTGTGAAAGACTTTGAAGCTGGACCCTATTTGGTGCAAGGTCACTATTGTATTGGTAATGTTTGACGAAAGCATCAGCCAATTCTTTCCAACTTCTGACTTGTGCAGGCTCTAGTCTCATGTACCATTCCAGCGATGATCCTGACAAACTATCTTGAAAAAAATGCATAAGCATCTTCTCATCATCAGAGTACGCAGACATCCTCCGGTAGTATGAACGCAGATGAACCCGTGGGCATGTATCCCCTTTATATTTATCGAAAGTGGGAGCTTTGAACTTCAATGGCACTCTTAGCCCAGGAACCAGTCCCATAGTAGCCATGTCCAACCCTGCAGAATTTTGATTGGCTATACCTCTCATCTGTTCCTCCAGCATTTTAATCCTCCGATCACTATCAGTGGGACCCTCGAAACCTAAGCCTTGCCCAGAAAAGGCATCTTCCTGACGGCCCCTCATTACCATATCCGTCATAAGCAGCATTACGACCATAACCATGACCACTTTGGAAGAACCTGGGATCATACCTCAGATTGCCAAGCTCTTAATTAGCAGCCACTGTCCCAAAACCAGTATTGAAAGGACCCATCCCAGCACCAGTGGTATTCACATTGCCAAACCCAGCATTGTCGTAGCCATTATTACCAAAACCTTGATTATTATCACCAAACCCTCCGTTGCCGAGGCCCTGATTATTAAAACCATCATTGCCATCCCGATTGCCAAAGCCAAGACCCTGATTGTTTTCACCAAAACCAGTATTGATACCAACATTCTTGTTGGTTTCCACGTTCCCATTAACATTATCAGCATTTCTATTACCAGCGTTGCCGTTGCCGTTGTCAATACCAGTCTCACCAGCATTTGGTATCACTTCCTCCCTGCGAGGAGTCTCAACATGAACAGAGTTGTATTCAGTATTACCAGCCGCTCGCGCCAGCAGCGGTTGCACCAGAGTTTGAAGATGTTCCTGGCCTTTAGCCACAGCCTCCATAGTCTGCATGAATTGGGCCAACCTATCCCGGATCTCCTGCATCTCAGACTGTACTTGATCCATGATCTTCTTACTGTTGCTTCTCGTAGCGTACCGGTGAGTTCTCTGTTCGTCAATCTTGAAACAACCTGTAAGATGCAGGAGATAAGATTCGAGCTCAACAAAAAGTACCTGCCATGCAATATGAATATGCAAATGCACACGTGTAAATATGCAACAGGTTAATTCCCCCCCTCCCCCGATTCTAGTTCCGGAGAAGAAGCCATAACGACAATGGAGTCCCAAGTAAGCAAGCGCAGAATCAGAAACCTCATACATAAACAAATGCCAAGAGGCAGAGTACAAAGATAGAACTGAAAAAAACTTCGGCCAACAAGCCTGACGATGGTCAAAATACAAGTACAAATAACAAGAGAAAAGCAAAGGTAAATCAGGCCAAATGGCGCACTCTGACATCTTCCAATATCCTCAACGTCTCCGGATGACCTAGTCTGGAGATTAGTTCCTGTATCAGTAATGCGTGACGCTCAACAGTGGATCTCAGCTTTTTGGCATCCTCTTCACAAGTTCCCCTGCCAAAACACTCATCAATCCTGCATCTCTTGAAGCCAGCCTTCAATTCAACACCCCTAGTTTCTTGGACCATGCTACTCACTCTAGACTCAGCGTCACGTCTAAGAGATGCCTCCTCAGCAATCTTCGCATCCTTAGCGCTGAGCTGCTCCTCTAACTGGGAAATCTGAAGCTTCAACTCATCTTCACGCTCCTTCCGGCTAGTAAGCGTGGCATTCCACAAAAGTTCCCATTTGGAAAGTCGAGAGTAAGCCTTGTTCAGAAGTTCTTTCTTAGTAGCAAGTACACTACTAACACCATTCAGGGCTACTCCCACCTTCTCTCTCCTGCTGGTCTCTTCAGTCAAATCTGAACCCAACCTATTAATCATCTCAGTCTGCTTCTTCAAGGTGAAAGTTGCCTCATTCTTCTCATGCCGAAGCTGGAAAATCTCTTTCTCTAGCTCTTCATTTGCTCTTTGTAACTCTTCCTTTTCAGCCAGCAGCTTGTTATACTTCTCAATCTCTACTGAAGTAGGTTCCTCAATCACCGGAAGATACAAAGGTTCTGCAGTAGGATATGGCATCAAAGAAGTCCTAACTCTCTCATGGATCCAGAGTCGATAAGGATTATAAGCTCGACTGTCACTCTTTCCAAGCAATGTCTTTCCTTTTCTGTGAATATTACCCCAAGCACGCCTCAATCTGACCAAAACATCTCCGTCTAATAAACCTGTGAGATACAAAGATTCCTGTATCTCGTCTTCAACCGGAGAATCCCTCAAAGCATAGCTAAATTGCCTCACAAGCAGAGAAGGGTTATAGTTAATACAACATTTCCGTCCAATCAAGGGAACGTTCGGAAAGCCACTGCAACTATATATAATATTCACTCCGAGCAGGTTCCGATCAAACCAAACAATGTTCTCAGCACACAATCCCATCAATCTAGAAGACCAATCTAAAGTACCAACAGTATCAACAAAAGGTCCCTTCTTAGGAAGATGTCCCTAAAACCACCTGGATAGAAGAGGTACACAGCAAGAAACATTCTTTCCCCGACGCTTCTCATTCTTATAGTGAATAGAATGATAAACGTCACCCAAGAGAGTAAGCACCGGATTCTTCGAGGCAAGAATAAAGAAAGCATCTGAGTCAACAAAATCAGGCAAATTGGGGAACAATACAATCAGGCAAATTGGGGAACAATACAATCCCATAAATGCAAACAGCCAGAATAGCGTTGAAGACAATCCAACATCCATCCTTCGCACACTGCGTAGCCTTCTCAACCAAGCAAGAAAGATGAAAACCATAAGCTCCATTCAGCTTGACCAAACCTCCGGGGAACTCAGAAGCATCTAAACTGACAATCTCATCAATATTCTGATCTAACACAGGAACTCCTAGCATATCAGAATATTCCTCTAAAGTAGGGGCCAAAATATAATCAGGGAACAAGAAGCATCTCAACTGAGGCTCGTAAAACTGCATCAAGGTATGCAATCCAGTCGTCTCAAACACAGAAGGTTTGCACAACAAACTGAGCAGTTTCCCGTAAGACCCTCTGAACTCAGCCCTCACTCTCTGATCTGCTAGAGCAACCAACTGTAATAAAGAACTGATATCTGGAGAAGGCAACCTATAAGCAACTGTTCTCTTCATGGACTCCATGTCTGGCAAGAAGAACACTAGAATCTGAGGGGAAAAAACACACCTGCAACATAAATACACGTTAATGAAATGCAAACATGAAAATGCAGATGCATATGCAAACAAGGGATCAAGTGCAATAATGAAGAACTGTGTTGTGCTGTACTGCCACTTTTAGAACCATCAGATCTTCTCCTCAAACCAAACCAACCACAAAATAACCCTCATAACCAATTCTCACTGACAGAGACAAACCAGGTATTCTGAGGCCAGAGTTTTCCTGCAAAAAGACCCACCTACCCTCTCAAAGGTATGTACATAACTCGCAGACGAGGTACGACATCCTATGCGGTCATCAGCGTCACAAACTTTCAAGAGCGATGATACGATACCCAGAAGGTGTGGCATCATCATCCCTTGAAGAGGCCTCACTTATCCGAATCCCAAATGATAGGTTCCCAGAGTCGACAACCCTCAAATCCAACAACCTGTCGAGCCCAAAGGGCCAGGCAAGATGCCTTCAAAGAGAATCTTGTCTGAGCTTAAATTTCGTAGATAGCTGGTGCGAGTAAAGCAAGCAGGCTAACCACTACTCTCTACTTCTAAGTCTATGTGCATTCAAGCCCAGGTCCGACTTATCTCTCAAACTAACCCTCTACCCATAGCACAACAACAAATATATACAGTACTGAAAGTAAAGACAGAAAGATAAATACATACAAAACCCCAGACGGGAAAACAAGCGCTAGGATTGACTCGCACAGGGAACCGGCAGAGAGTCCCCAACAGAGTCGCCAACTGTCGCTACTGCGAAAATCGCGCTGGCTATGACAGAAGAGTCGCCACCGTGCATTATTTATCCCACAAGAGGGAAAGGAAACGCTCAGAGAAAACCTAACGCAAAGAGGGAAAGGAATGGTCATCGCAACCAAGTCCTGGATTCGGGAGTCGGTTACGCAAGGGGAAGGTATTAGCACCCCTCACGTCCGTCTTACTCGACGGGATCCATGCTTGTTTTCTATCTAAGGGTATGTTATTCTATCTACTCTAAAGGTCTGGGTTAAAAAGAAAAGAAAATGACTCGGAAAAGTATCGCACTTTATGCCTACGTATTCCCGTCTGGAACGAGAAATCAGAGTCAACGTAGTTCGCCTAACTACGGGCTAAAGGGGGGGAAGGTTGCTCGCCGAGATGTCGCATCTCGTGCCTACGTACTTTCATACGGCATGAAAGATCAGAGCAAACGTAGTTCGGGCTACGGAAGACACAAGCTTGTCTGACAGTTTTTTATCTCCTTAAGAAAGGGTTTTCCTAATTAAAGGTCCAAGAGGACAAAAACAGAGTTTGAATGTTTGTTTGATTTTTTTACGAAAGAACTGTTTTTTTAGGATGTTTGCAATCTCAGTCGCACTAGAGACTATGACCCAGGAGTGAACGCTTCGTATGTCACCCAAAGGGTACCACACTGACATCCAGATTACTGGAGAGAGACCCTCCACCAACCTTTTCCCAGATAGCTTAAGGCTCGTAACGTACGACTTCAATTAACCTTATTACTGTATTTTTGAATTGTTTGAGATGAGAAAAGAAAGACACCCTAAAACTATGGTTGAAAGGGGAATCTAACTACAGTTATAATGCATGGGTCAAAACCTAATGTCTGTCATAATTCCCTTTTGCACAGAGGAAATCAGAGATCCTAGGGGAAACAGCAAAAGAAAACAAGTAGTAAACAATAAACAGTAAAATGCATGCTATGCAACAGTACAAGCGAGGCAAGGGAGAAAACAACAGGCAAGAGGAGACAAGCTCCACCTCAAACCTAGAGGTAATCAACATAAGCAAACAGACAATACAACAAGAGAAGAGAAACAGAGGAAGCAATCCAAGCAACAGCAACAGTCTTCAGCAGACAGCAACTTCAATACTCAACAGCAGCAGCTCTAAACAGCAAATCCTCTTGACAGTAAAGTTGACAGCAAAAGGCTTCATCCTCAAGCTAGCTTCTATCTTCAAGCTTCATCAAACTTCATCTTCAAGCTCTAGCAAGCACACTCCAAGCAAAGGATTAATAACTAAGATCAAGGTTGCAATGTTGAGAACCAAATGAAAACCAAAGGAAATCATCAAGTACCAACATTGAAATGGAAGGGCATCCTCAAAGTTCTACTCAACTATGGGCATACCACACATCCTCAAAGTATTATTATTATTATTATTATTATTATTATTATTGTTATTATTATTATTATTGTTATTATTATTATTTTTATTATTAACAAAAATAATAATAACAATAATAATAACAAAAATAATAACAATAATAATAATAATAACAATAATAATAATAATAATAATAATAATAATAATAAGGAAATAGAAAGGAGAAATAAAATAAATAATAATAATAATAATAATAAAAAAGACTAGGCAGACTAGTATGAAGGGAGTGTCAAAGAAAAAAAGTTTCTAAGCCCAAAGGCTACAAGGTCCAACGCCCTGAGGATCTACCACAGATCTTTGGTCATCCCAATTGACCGTTGATGGGGTTCTATCCATTAGATCTAAGATGAGTTAATTGTTGACTTCATCAGAGGGTCTAAAACGATGGTGCAGGGTAGGATATAGGGGAATGCACGTAGGAAAGCCAACTGAAGAAAAAACTCTGAAAAAAATGACGGTGACCAGTGTCACCATCTTCTTCAGCCAACTCAAAGAAAAAGTTAAACACACATTGGCAAGGAGACTAAGTGGAACGTGATAAGGCCCAAGCATCAACAGATACCAAGCGTGAAAATCAATTATGCCATCTCTTAATCTTCCCTCACAGTACTCTCTTTTCTCTCTAAACAAACCAAATCTAACCTGAAGAAAACCAATGGCCACGAGTATGAAACTCACGGCAGTGACACCTTTCTTCAAACCAAAACCTTGTTTCGAGCCCCTCACCTTCCTAAATGGTACTTCCAAACCCCAAATCTAACAAATATGATTTCCAGAAGACAATCCTAAAACCCCTAAAGCCACAGCATAAAACAAAAACCCTAGATTTTTTTAAACCAAAATCAAATTAACAAAACCAAACAGAACAAACAATTAAAGGAGGAATCTTCCTCGTTTCATCAAGGCAAAGACAGAAGTAACGTAACAAATGATTAAAGGAGAAAGCAAGATACCAAAACGGAGTCAATCTGAGGATAATATTTCGGCGAACTCAGGTATGTAGCCCCCTTCGACTCTCTATGTTTTTAATTCCTTTCTCCTTCTTCTTTCACGGCCGTTAGGGTTTTTGTGTATTCGAAACTTAGGATTTTCTTGTGATGTAGAATTTTTAGGGCTTTCTCAGTTGTATATGGTGGCTCATCCGTGTGTAGCCAGATTAGGGGTTTTTGTTTGTATGATGAATAGTGCCCCCTTTTTATAGTGTATCGATTAGGGTTTTAATGCTAGGAATCAGGGGACAATCCGTCACTAGTGGAAACACGTATGGAATTCTTGTATGTGTGGTAGAGCATGAATTATAATATCCTGCAGCTGGGAATTTTTGTTTTTGTTTGTAGTGAGGAAAAATACATGGTCCTACCTTCTTTGCTTTTTCTGCCAAATGAAGTTTGTAACACAATAGCTTAAACCAAAACCATGTATTGTTGCTTGGTACTCAATATGGGTGGGACCTGAACATGTGTGAGTTTGATGAAACGCTATTGAGTATGATAAAATGAATATGCTTGATTAGAAAATCGTTATGAATTGTTCATGATGCCTTATGAAATTAGATCTAATTTGAATGATTTGGGATATTAAAAAATGTGTGGGTGTCTATGATATGAGCTGAATGATGAAATTGGGATTGACTAACATTGGACTAGGTTAGGATTGGTATTTGAAATGGTTGGTCTTGAATTCAAATAAGATTAGAAACCTGACTTTTCTTAAACTGTCACTTAAATGCTGGCAATTGGTTTGGAACTTCCCCTCTCTTAAATTGAATTGGAAGTGAAATGTGAATCTTGCGAAATACCAATTGTTTTCCGCATCTAACATAACTCTGCTATGGTTGTGCAGGGAATTAATAACTTTGGCTGGGTTAACAGAGTTGAGATTAATGGTGGGAGATGTGTGTTGAGGCTTGTGAAACTTAACAGCATGTTCCAAAGCCAGCGCTGCAAACCTTGATGATAGCATATCAAATGACTTGTAAGTGAGAGTATTTGTTCAAACCCTTCTTGATTTCTCCAAGCTAAAACACTTTGTAATTAGTATAGTTTAGAGTCTTGCGGTGCACAAAATTTATGGTTGGACCGAACTGACAGTGTGTTTATCATGGTGTTGCAGGTTTGCATTGTTTGATGAGCAGTTTACGTGGAAATCGTGTGTAGGGAACATTGACTTGGCCTGGACTTTACAGAATCGAAATCTCAAGAAAAAAAACTGTTACTGGAGTCAGACGGCAACGTGAATGAGCAGATGGTGGAATTGTGATAGACACATCTGATAGTGATTTGTAATTCTTTTTAGGCGATTTGTAACTTTCCTTGTGAATTGTAAGCAACATGAATTCAAACTTTTGTAATGATATTGGAATTGAAACATGACCTTTAATTTGAAACGCAAATTGAAATTTGGAATGAGGTTGGATTTGAGTTTACTATATGGAATGAACCAACTTGTAACTTGATAGTTCTTAGAACAAGATCTTGGAGACTTTGAATCATAAATTGAACATTTTGGAAAATGAGTGTGAATTAAATGATTTGAATTGGTGGTCATGAATTGGAAAGGGTCTTATGAGATTTGAAATATAAATTGAAACGTAAATAGAATTTAAACTTGGAATACTTGAAGTAAACATGAAATGGATATAAAATTTGACATATAGCTTGGAACAAATTTTTTTTTAATGGAACTTAAACCTGAATGAAAAAAAAGAAAAGGATTTGAAATGTGACCTGAGTTTTGATTATAATTAAAACTTGAATAAGTGAAACTTTATGGAACCTTTTGGAATGAAAATGGCTTGACATGGAAAGAACTTATTTGTAACATTGTCGTTGAATTGGTTTCTTGAAACAAATTTGCCACCTGGAAAGAACTCACATCCTTAGAATTACCTTTAAATTGACCATTTGAAATAATTTCAATCACAAGAGTTATTCTTAAATGGATCTAATGATGTATCCTGGACCTTTAGAACACTCAAAACTTGTCCATGGATTCAAACATGACTTTTCATGAGTTTGCAAATAGGAGTTCATCCTTTGAACTTAAAACCAAATGGCCTTGCTACTTTCAAACCTCTAGCAAACAAAATGAATCAATTTCTCAATGGCTTCATCTTGAATCAAGTGAGGTTTTAATCTTGGCCCATGTGAAAACTCCCTAGGGCCTTATATTGTTTTAAAGAGAAATTAAAACCCAACTTGTCAATTCAAATGCAACACAAACCAAAAGATGATGATGATGGTGAATCCAAGATATGAAAGACTAGGGTGAACAACAAAAATAAAAATAAAAAATGAGGGCATGACAATCACTATAGATCATTTGTTACCATGTCTGGAACATATTACACTCGGTTAGTATTCTCTTATTCATCTTTTTCTATAATGTTGAGATTCTGTTTAAAACAAGGAGGATGTTGTCCACTCAACTAAGTTATGAGAGATACAAGATGATAAGAACAAAAGAGATTATTAAAGTCGCACGTTGTTTTCTCAACAAATAATCTTTATATAACTTTAAAAAAACCATATATATTTTAAACCATATGTAATTCTTGTTTTTATTTCCCCAGCCGCTTTCCAAATCCATTTCGTCCCTTCCCATGTCATTTTATCTTGGTGGGTAGTAGTCATATTTGTCTTACATTCCAAACCCGTCACCACATAAACCACTTGCAGAAAACACCAATATCCTTACAATAATGCACTCACTTCGTTTAGTATTTTTCATCTTCTTTTTTCTCTATATATTCCAAATTTCAACTTCTCCTCTTCACATAAACCCACCTTAGTAATTTTCATTATTATTTCTACAAAAAGAAAATGTCCAAAACTTTAGTGGACGAGTGTCGTGGCGTACTTCATGTTTATAGCGACGGTTCCATAGTCCGCTCTGCAACCCCAGCCTTTAACATCCCAGTTCATGACGACGGCACCGTTTTATGGAAAGATGTCGTTTTTGACTCAGCTCATGATCTTAAGCTTCGGCTCTATAAGCCAGCTAATTCTGTAAAAGGCTCTAACCTTCCGGTTTTTTACTACATTCACGGCGGTGGCTTCTGCATCGGCTCGCGCACATGGCCAAACTGTCAAAACTATTGCTTCAAGCTCGCTTCTCAGCTTCAAGCCGTAGTGGTTTCCCCTGATTATAGACTCGCCCCGGAGAATCGGCTCCCGTGTGCGTTTGAAGATGGCTTCACGGCTGTTAAGTGGCTCCAACAACAAGCCGTGAGTAGTAACCCGGACTCTTGGTTGAACGACGTGGCTGATTTTAGCCGGGTTTTTATCTCTGGTGACTCGGCCGGTGGCACGATGGCTCACGATTTGGCAGTTCGGCTTGAGTTTGGTTCGACCGAGCTGGAACCGGTTCGGGTTAGGGGTTATGTTCTTCTAGCACCGTTTTTTGGTGGAACGGTTCGAGAAAAATCAGAAGCTGAAGGACCAAAGGATGCTTTTCTAAACTTAGAACTTATTGACAGGTTTTGGAGGCTTTCAGTACCAATTGGAGAGAACACAGATCATCCATTTGTGAATCCATTTGGACCAGATAGTAAGAGGTTTGAGGAAATTGATCTTGATCCAATTCTGGTAGTTGCTGGAGGAAACGATTTGCTTAAAGATAGAGCAGAGGAATATGCAAATAGGCTTAAGGATTTGGGTAAAAATATAGAGTATGTTGAATTTGAAGGACAACATCATGGGTTTTTTACTTTTGATCCGGATTCTGAACCGTCAAAAAAGTTGACGTTGGTCATCAAAGGATTCATAGAGAAGTATTAGGGAAATATGTTTGAGAGCTTCAAGCATTACTACGACATGCAATTTTATTTTACTGTAGTAGATTTATCCAGAATTCAAAAGCTGTGTTGGATTGTAATTTGCAACTGTACACGTACACGCAGTACATTGGTGATAACCCACCGGTGCAGAGTCGGTAAGAACCGCAAGTAGTTGATTTTCTGCTAGTATGTGTTGCGGTGAGAATCGTGATACCAAACTATTTATTAACTTGAATCTTTAATTCTTAAATTACAACCAGACTTTAATTTATCCAAAGAAAAAGTCTAAAAAAAGAAAAACCTTTTTCGCGATATAACAACAAAGCTAAGAGATTCGGGGATCGGGGGTTAGTTATGCATAGGGTAGGTATTTCACATCCTAAACATCTGTAGTATTCTACAGGAACCTTTTGTTTGTTTGCATGCTAAGTTTGGTAAATGTTTGCTATGGATTGGGATTGGGTAAGAGGTTAAGATCTAAGGATAGTTTCTAAGTTTGCTCGCAAATACGTCGCGTCTTCTGCTACTATCCTAACTAGGATAGAATCAGAGCAACCGTAGTTCACCTCACAAGGGATGAAGAACACTTGATTATGATCAAGGTTCAAAGGGGAACAAACATATCCATGTTTGGGTAGAGTTTAAGAAAACTCTCTAGATCTATGTTGAACTCTCAAGAAAGGGGAGTAAGTAATCATATTCATGATTCTTACATAGAGTTAAGCAAACTCTATCCTAAAGTTCTACGTTGAAAAAGCACTCCTAGTATAGGTATGTTTTCTAGACTTAAAGCAAAGTCTAAGGCTTACATGTTCTATACTTAACCAAACTAGGGTTAGGATAACTTCACAAAGTCAAGAGAGGGATAAATGAGCTATCCAATGACACAAGGGTCAAGGGAGAGACTTTTCCCTTGGAAGGAGAGAGAGAGAGAGAGAGAGAGAGAGAGAGAGAGACAACGTGGATGAGAAGTAAAAAGTTCCATCACTTGGGGAAATAATACTTAACAAAGCAAGATAAAATAAGGTTACAATCAAGTAAGCATGAATATTACAATAAGCAGATACTTCAAATAATACCAATGGTTACAACCGATAATCAATCATCTTAACAAAGATTGGAGCATATCTTAACAAAGATTGAGGACATATCTTAACAAAGATTGAAACATGATGAAGGTAACTACCACATAAACCACAATTTGAAAGTAGGCATGTCATAAGTTCAAAGCAATAGCAAGTGTAACAACAATATGCATAGATGATAATTGAACATAGGTAAATCAGTTTAAACCTCATAATTTAGGAGGAATGTAAAATAAGATCATGGTGACCACCAAAGGGGAGTACCCTAGCATGTTAACTAACAAGGGGAATAAAGATCTCACAAGAAAATCAAGCATGCTCAAAGGAATTCAACTGCAAGTAAGATCACAATCACAATAAAGGAACAAATTTCCACATGGGCAAAATGCATCACAATTTATGACAACAAGTAATATTCCCACATCATATAAAAATAGACATTATAACAAACACAATGCAAAAAGAATGAACCAAAAAGGATGAAAAATGAGAGAGTTATGACTTTTTGAAGATTTAATGAATTATGACAATAAATCAAACAAATAATAACAAGCAAAAAAAAAATGAAAGGAAAGGGGCCACGCTGGGAGTTGAACCTAGGCCCCTATGTTCACAAACTCAGGGTTTAGCCACTTGGGCATATGGCACACGCTACCAAGGTGAAAAACATGGTGAAGCATAAAAAAAAACAAAAGAACAAAAGGATTCGACCTCCACACGGGTCGAACCCAGGTTTGGCTAGTGTAAGGTGAGATATGCGCGCATGCTTCTACCACTGGGGTGGCTATACATCCGTTGATATAGCCACCCCCATAAATATATATGGCAAGTTTACATGATATTCTGGGCAAAACATGAAGCAAAAACAAGGCAATGTTCCAAATGCGTTTTAATGTCAAACTCATTCATTTCATAACCAAATCAAACAAACCTTAGATCAAACTTGGGTGTTTTTAAACAAGGAAAAAGATGGTCCAGCTAGAATTTTGAAAAGATGCTTTGAAATGCAAACACGATAGTAGTTGCAATTTTTGATGAAAAATGCATTTATAAAGCAAATGAACAAACCAGTCATGCTATGGTCAGGGAAAGGGCTCAAACACAATTCAAATATCATGTATATCAAGTTCATACATTCAAAACAAACACTCATGAATTAAAATCCCAACTGTCATGTGAAAATGAGATGAAAATCAAGACACTTGCAAGTGAGATAGTAAGATTATGAAACATGCCAAAATAAAGTGAATGAATCACACAAACATCTTCAAAACAACATATAGAGTGTGTCTAAACCTTAAGAAAGCTCACAAACAACATGGATTTTAAAAAACCTATGACAGCTGCAAATTAGTGAGTGAAGTGCATTTTCAAAGCCACAGCTCCAATCACTCATGCTTAAAATAATTTGAAGGTCCTCACACACTCCAAATATAACATATATGAAGTTCCAAAACAGATGAAGCTTAAATCTCAACTTGAATATAAAGTGGCTTATGGTTTTGCAATTTATGACATAAGTTGCAAAAAACAAGTTTCAAAACAGTTGAACAGATACACATCAAACAATCACTATGATTTGAACAACATGAATTGAATACCAATAGACTCCTTAATCAAACTCACAACTGGTCTAGATAGCAGTACCACACCAAAATCAAACCAAACCTGCCACTTGAATTAAGGCTAACAGATCTACAACTGATCCTAAACAGGCCAATGACACAAATGTAACTTAGCATGATAACGCCTACATCAATCACTTAAATACCAACTCCAATGCAAGTTTACTAACTTAGGGTAGTAGGCAACATAAGGAGCACAAGTGTTCTTCTTTCAAAACAGGTTTGACAGCTATGGTATGCAAACATAGTTCAAGTGAAAGAAAAAAGATCTCTCATCAACAAACAAATACATACACACACCACAAGTATAGAGCAAAATGAGTTACCACTCTGAGATTGATCATTATGCAAGTAAACATGGTTTTGGTATGTGGTCATGACAGTTTTGGCTCAAAATGCAATTAAGTAGTGAAATGCAAGTGTAGGTAATCTTAGACCAAACCAAACATGTCCACACCTTAGAATCAAACATGTGAATGAGTTTCAACTCTACAATCATGTATATGCAAACAGAAATGCAACTTGGGTATGCTTGTGGCAGATTTAGTGTATATGTGCAAATGGAAAGTGAATTGTGAAAACAAGCCAGGACAGCACAAGTAATCAATATGCACACACCAAAAAAGTCATCATGAAGGTGTTTTAGGTTCAAGTAAGAGCATGTATCAAGTAGAATGAAGATTGTTGTATTGGTGCAAAAATTGAAAAAAACTGCCTAGGCAAAACATTCACCCCAACAGGGCAATTTTAAGGCAATGATTTCTTTCATGAAAAGGAGGTTATATACACATTATGATGATGCTAACAGATGATATGCAACTCAGAAAAGGAGTGAAATCTTTACCAAAACAGAAATTAGCATTTGAAGCTCATGTCATACAACAACAACAATTTGAATGTACAATAAGCCATAACCATGACAGTTGGAGAAATTGAGATCATGCACAAGTTTTAAATGGATATAATAAAGATTTAATGCACATAAATCATGTAGACAATGCTTGGAACAGAATATGAGATGTTGACCTCATGATATTTTGAAGAGTGCAACAGTTGAGACGTGATATGGTAATTTGAACACTTAAGCAGATTTTGAACACAAAGATATCATACATATTCTTGAAATAGGTAAATAAGTGAGTCTCTAAACATAGAGTCAAGCAAAAAGCACACCAAGCAAAAAGTGGCATGTTGAATCAAATTGGACAGCAAAATCAACCAAGACTTCAAAACAGAAAAATGTAACAACATTCACATCTTTCATATTTCCACCAAGACACACATCATGAACAAAATCACACATTGACCAAAGACTTAAGACATAACAAGCATAACCACTTGGAAACCACCTCATAGCAATGATAGGCAAGACAAACATGAAAATATCACAATGAGAACAAAGGCCCATTGATTCACACATGATCAAGGGCAAGGGGAGATCTATGAGCAACTTACAAGTTATCTACATATCTCACTAATGAGCTAGGTTTATAGTTCTAGGACAAGCCTATCACTTTTCAAGGTTGGATCCTAAACCTACCAAATGACCAAAAACTCACAAATAAGTCTAAACATGATAATAAGGCACAAACTTGCAATCTATCATCCACATATCATTTACAAGTGACAATATATTTGACAAAATAAGCATTAGGATCATAAAACTAGGATTCTTGACAAAGAAGCACAATAGGGCAGCCATGGTATGTTTTCACACAAATCACCACAAAATGACAATACATGACAATGTATGATTTATAGATAGTTAGAATATCACATACCTCTTGTTGACCAGCCTTGAACAAGCTAAAAAGCTTAGAAACCCAGAGATACTCCTTCCTTTGTAATGAGGTGAAGCTTACTTCCTCTTGAAGCAACAAAACCAAACTTTAAGACAGTTGGAGTTAGGTGATTTCCAGTTGATTTTCAATGCTTTGGACAGTTGTAATATGACATATGTGAGGTGTGTGGATGGTTAGAACAACAAGAACAAGCCTAGACAAGGATTTGGCAAGTTTTGAGTATGGTGGTCAAACTTTCTTGGTGTGAAAGTTGACTTTTTGCAAAATGGTAGTTTTGAGAGATTTAAGGGTATAGACACCTTCTATATTATATTTAGGGATTGTGAGGATGATTTTTAGAGGTTTAGAAATGATGGAACTGGTCTCGAGCAGAGTTTTGCTCAAGACAGCTTTTTGGTGAAAATGGAGATTTTGAGGTTTTTGAGATTCTTGAAGAATGAGAGGAGAGAGAGAGAGCTATGTTTTCTCTGGTTTTTTGAGATTTCTCTGGTGTACTTAAACTCATAGAAGAGGCCTCTATTTATAGCCAAACAAGAATGAGGGCAACCTTGGTCATTTTCCATTTTTGGAGGGAGACTTGGAAGAAAATCTTGCCAAATCTTATGGCAGCCTCTTCACATCAACTCCTTGGCTCAAGGCAAGAAAATATCAGATGGAATGAGAGGGATGAGGTGACTGGAGAGAGCTATGAAGGTAGGGGGGCTTCAGCTGCACACATCATCAAAAGTTTCACTTTCCTCCCTTTATATGATTAAAATAATAGCAACTTGGTTGCAAGTGGCAAAGCCTCCAATTCTTCCCTCCTTCTGGTTTTCTCTTCATCTACACTTTATATTATCAGTTTGAATCATGATCCAAGGGCTGAGAATGGCTCAAGTTGTGAAAATCTAAATTTGAGAACTCTTGACAAAGTGATTTCAAGTGTGACAGGCCCAACTTCTATGGTGCATAACTTCCTGCTCAATCATGCTATTGAGGAGTTCTACCGCAATTTGGAAATCCCTTAAGTAGCTCTATAACTTTCATGTTTTGAGAATTTCCAAATTCTTGATGGAACTAGGTTGAAAAATCCTTCAAGGTATCTGAAAAAACCACTTAAAAGTGCCAAATAACTTAGAATTTTTCCAAGTTATTTCCCCCTTAAAAATGAATTTTGCTATAACTCCAATTCTATGCCTTTTTTGATCATGGACCACTTTGAGGCTTTTGTAGGATTTGTCAAGAGCTTTCTAATGAGCTTTGAACCACTTCAATTGGATGTGTGGTTGAGGAGTTATGCTCTTGCCCCTTTCGAAACCCTAATTCCTGATTTTTGCAATTACTTCCTAACCCTTGATCCAATGGTCATGAAATTTTATGGGGAGGTGTAGTATGACATAAGGAACTTTTTTTATTCACACCTTGAAGTCAAATTCCTTATTGTTGAAAAGTTGACTTTTCGGTCAACCGTTCGATCGATCGGTGCCTACCGAGTCGACCGTTGATGATCCGGACATCCTGAGGACTTGAAACTATTTGAATGGACTTTACTAGGCCATAGGAACTTAATGGACTAAAATCCCACCGTTGAAACACTCTTTAAACCAAAAGTCAAACTACAGTTGACTTTTTCTCGTCGAAAACCCTAATCGGGTACCTTAAATTGCACTGTTCTCAATTCCCGGGTGACCACCTCAAATTGAATTCATACTAGATCCAATGGAGAATTCTTGATCTTGTTTATAGTTGAATCAATCCCATACATTGATTGATCGAACCATCGAAGCCTCGATTTTGACGGTACGGAACCCTGATTCATCTACATCTTGACAAAGATAAACTTGAAATGGGTTAGGGTTAGTTAATCAAATGAAAATGATCCTAAAATGGTGATGAGGATCTAAGGGGTAAAAATTTGGGGTGCAACAGATGCCCCTATTTAAATATCTTCACTAGATGGTGATGAGAGATGACAATCCCCATAGAATCGCAGTGAAAGGTATTTAAATATAGCAAATCATAAATTTTGTCCCTTAGATCCGATGATATGAAAAAGGACAAATGCAAATATGCCATGAATCTAAATGATGCTATATGATGCTTGAATGCAAGACAGATGCAGACACACGAGCAAATATAAAAGAGCGACAATACAACGAGTAACCACTCACGAGGACTCGACACACTGGGGAAAGATTCCAAGCGAAGTAAGCAAGATAGTTCAGACATGACTAAAGATGTTGTTCAAGGAAATCTTTCACACAGGGGACACAAATTCCACTAGGGAAGACACATCTCCATTGGGGAAAGGAGATATGAGCCTCACTGGGAATAACTAGATGAGGAAGTCCATCGGGGAAGATAACAATTCTTCACTAGGGAAGCGAAAGAAAAGAAAGGCAAACCACACTGGGGAAGAAACCCATTGGGGAAAACTTTGTTGGGGGATAAAATCCACTAGGGAAGCGAATCTTCACCGGGGAAAAGATGGAACAAAGACACGAACCTCACTGGGGACAACCAGATGAGAAATTTCCTATACCGAAGAGTTCAAACAGGATCTTCAGGAAAAGGTCAGAAACAAGACCGGACGCGCTGGGGAAACTAGTATCCACTAGTTCTCTGAGACTCGACTGGGAAAGCAAAAAGCTTCAAATGGGTAGACTGGTGACAACCAGAACCACAAATAACTTCGAACATAGCTAGTTTCCACTAGGCTTACCGGGGATATGGTGACGACCAAATCAATAACGGTTTCCAAGAAGTGTTAAACATTACCAGACTTCCTGGGGATATGGTGATGACCAAATCAAAGTTCCAATTACAATTGAGAATTCCAAGCAACGTTATTAAAACAACAGGACCCTGGCTGGGGAAAATTGGTAACAATCGACTTTCGGCATATCATATTCTAACCGCAACAATGACAATTAGCTTTCAAGCAATGCCAGTAACCACTGGACTTAGAGGGGACTGGTGATAACCAAATCAGGATATACCAATAACAATTGGTTCTGGATGATGCTAGTAACCACTAGACTTAACTGGAAAATTTGGTGACGACCGAATCTAAGGAGACCAATGACCATTGGATTTTCAAAGAGTTTGGTAACGACCAGACCAATGCGGTGATAACAATCTGATTTAAGCGATGCCAATAATCATTGGACTTAGATCGATTGGTGATGACCAACTCAGGTATACCAATAACGATTGGTTCTGGATAATGCTAGTAACCACTAGATTTATAGAGATTGGTAATAACCGAATCAAAGGGTACCAATAACAATTGGATCTGAAGGTAATACTAGTAACGACTAGGTTCAGAAAGACTGGTAAAAACCGAATCAAACGGGTACCAATAATAATTAAATTTGAAGGCGATGCCAATAATCATTGGACTTTTAGGGAATTTTGGTGACGACCAACTCCAATGTCAATGACCATTGGTTTTTAGAAGGCAATACTAGTAACCACTAGATTTTTAGCCAGATTGGTGAAAACCGAATCAAAAGGACTCCAATAAAAATTGGTTTGCTTTATAACAGAATCAGTAACAAACTGGGTTTGGAAAATGGTTGGTGACGACCAAATCAAGGTACCGAACATAATTAGTTCTGAACATGTGCTAGTGACTACCAGTCTTTCCAAGATTATTAGTGACAACCAACTTAAAGATGAAAATTGGTAACAACCGCCCCCCATTGGTGTAAATTGGATATTGCTAGTCACCACTAGCTTCCCAGAGAAAGTAAGGAAACCCCAGGATGTCAACTTTGAAGCAAACTTGTATCACGGATAATGGTAACAACCGAAGGATCTTAAAGGCAACAGCCAAACAAGCAAAAACCAAAACTAGAAATGAAAACGAATGCGTATGCTGGCATGATGCTGTATGTAAGATGCAGACCGACCCGCAGGAACAAAAGAAAGCAAAACAAAGAAAGCAAAGAGAGAACTCGTCATGCTGAGTTTCAAAGTGTTTCAAGTCAGGCGACACCTTCTTCTTCGGTGTAGATAACAATCTTTCCTAATAATATCCTCGTATTTCTGCAGAGAATAAATCTTGGCTTAAGAGCCGGAATTGTTGTCGGACGCATCTAGCTTGGTCAAAGGTAACAACAAACTTCCACAACTTTGAGAACTGTGTAATGTTATCAGATTACCTTTAGAACTTTTCAATCATTTTGTCAAATTGTGTTTCCCTTTTTTTAAAACAGAATTTAAGTTTCCAAAACACTTTGCTTCCATGAAAATTCTTATTAACGAATAAGTGAAATTGCATAACAAAAACAGAGGATCATAACAATGATTTGGCCAAAATCTGATTTTATTGATAGACAAGATCTTTACAAAAGGCAAAGCCTTGGGAACTTTATAAGTTTGAAAAATGGCAAACAGAAAAGGTTACAGAATCCCATAATAATCCGGTCCTTTTAGCTGTTAGTTCACTTGCTTCGCTGCTTCTGACGAGAATGATAGGCGTTGATCTTTCTTCTGATATTTTGCACAAGACTCTGCCTCGGCGTTTGCAGCTTTCAAACATTGAGCTTTCATCTTGTTGAAGCACTGAAATCTCCTTTCTAGGTCTTCTGCTTTAGGCGTAGTATTTTCTCACTGCGTCTGAGTTGATGGGATACTTGAGTTGTTCGCCATCCATAGTCTCGAGAATTAGAGACCCTCCGGAGAAGACAGTTTTTACGATGAAAGGGCCGTCGTAGTTGGGCATCCACTTGCCGCGCATATCCTTTTGAGTTGGTAGGATTTTTCTAAGCACAAGCTCTCCTTCTCTATATTCTTTGGGACGAATCATCTTTTTGAACGCCCTGATCATCCTCTGTTGATAGATTTGACTGTGGCACATGACCGTCATTCTTTTCTCATCAATGAGGTTCAAAGAGTCGAATCTTTCCTTTATCCATTCATCTTCATCAAGCTTTGCTTCTGTCAAGATCTTTAAGGAAGGTATTTTGACTTCAATGGGTAGCACAACCTCCATCCCATACACTAAGGAAAAGGGAGTTGCCCCTGTCGAAGTGCGCACTGATGCTCAGTATCCGTGCAAAGCAAATGGTAACATCTCGTGCCAATTTTTGTAAGTTACGACCATCTTTTGTATTATCTTTTTGATGTTTTTGTTTTCAGTTTCAACTGCACCATTCATCTTAGGTTTGTAAGGAGACGAATTGTGATGTTTGATCTTGAAATCATCACAAAGTTCCTTCATCGTTTTGTTATTCAGATTCGACCCATTGTCAGTGATGATCTGGTTAGGGATACCATATCGGCAGATGATCTCCTTTTTGATGAAGCGAGCAACCACTTGCTTTGTCACGTTCGCATACGACGCTGCTTCCACCCATTTGGTGAAGTAATCAATCGCAGCCAAGATGAAACGATGACCGTTGGAAGCTTTTGGCTCTATTGCCCCAATCATATCTATGCCCCACATTGCAAAAGGCCATGGTGATGTCATCACATTGAAGGGATGTGGAGGGACATGCACTTTATCAGCATAGACTTGACATTTATGACACCTTCGAGCGAAGAGTATGCAGTCCGTCTCCAAGGTTAACCAGAAGTAACTTGCTCTTAAGATTTTCTTAGCCATGGCATGACCATTGGCATGGGTGCCGAAGGTTCCTTCATGTACTTCAGTCATTATGAGATTCGCCTCGTTTTCATCGACACATCGGTGTAAAACCATGTCATGATTTCTTTTGTACAAAGTACCGTTGCTGATGAAGAATTTAGATGACAATCTTCGTATTGCTCTTTTGTCAATTGTGGACGCGTCAGCGGGATACTCCTGATTTTGAAGAAAATTCTTGATATCGTGAAACCACGGCTTCTCATCAGATTCTTCATCTATTGTCATGACATATGCAGGTATTGTCCTCCTTTCGATGCGGATCAGAGGTGCCTCGTTGACAAATTGGACCTTCCACATTGATGCCATCATGGCTAGCGCATCGACAATGTGGTTTTCTGCTCTTGGTACTGTTGCACCCCAAAATTTGCTCAACCTTGAGTTTATGTTCCATTGCATAGCATGTCATAGTTCTAACATAGTTCTAGCATCTGCATATCATAGCATTAACATTTAACAGGGTATCAAGAGTGAGATATAAAAGAGGAGAGCCTAAGATCATACAAGCTAGAGAAGCCACCAAGGCCATCAGTCAAAGATTTGGGTGCTTAAAGAGTTACATTGGTTGTACAAGGTCTATCTCCAAGTGTGAGGGGTTTTGTGAAGAGTCTCAGGGGTCTATGAAGCCTTGATCAAGGGTATGAGATGTTAATAGAGCTTATTGAGTCCCTAGAGAGCCAAGAAGGAGCTTAAGCAAGCCATAGAATCAAGTTCAAGAGTTCTGATTGAAGTGCGTGCAATTAGGGTTTTGTCTGAGTAATCCTAGCTCAAGGAGAGTGTTTGAGAGGCATCAAAGCCTAGATCTAGATCATTCTAGCCATGAAATGATATGTTGAAGCATATGTGGTGTTGTGCAAAGAGAAAATCAAAAGAATCAAGAAGGATTGAGGGTGACAAGACAGGGTTCCTAGGGTAAAATCCCCTGTTTTTCACTGAACTTCCAAGCCTTCTAAGTCAAGATGTGAGCTTCAAGTGACTTGGATCTCCACATGAATGTTGTAGAGGAGGTTCATAACTTTAATTTGAGTACTAGAAGTCCTTAAGGGGATTTATAGAACTCAAGTTATAGCCCAGACAAGTTAGGGGTCCTCAGAGGCATCTGAAATTTAACTGTGAAAGTCACTTGACTTCCAAGCAACTTTTGAGCTAGAAGGAGTTTTCAAATGGATTCTTGGAAAACATAAGAGATGTTCCTTATCTTTTTATCTTTCCAAAAAGTTATAGAAGTCCTCATTTGGATTTGTGGAGCTCAAGTTATGAGTTGTACAAGCCAGGGGTATTTTGGGAAAGTGAGATTATAGGTCCTTTTTGAGCATAGGTCAAAATCTCCATGTTCCACTCTTCAGATGAAAAAGCGTTCAGCACGGAATGTGCTTAAAATGATGTTTTTAGGTCAAATAAGTCATCATGGTAGATTGATCGGCTTATTTCAAAAAGTCACTTAAAATGGCCTAAAAAGGGGGAATAAGTCAAATAAAGTGGTGAAAAAAATCAATTTTTGGGTTAGAGGTCACAAACATGTCAAGTGAATACTCATTTTGAGTAGAAATTGCATTCTAAAGACAATGGCATTGACACATTTTTGAATTGAGCAATAATTTCATGACTTGCTTTGTAAAAGTGGTTACTTGAAATGTAAGTCACTAATCCAAACCACTTAACAAGGCATTTGGAAGGCTATTTTGGTTAGAAACTTCCAAGGGAAGATACATGAACAATCTAAAAACTTCCAAGGGAGGATACATGAATAATCTAGAAACTTCCAAGGGAAATGGATTTTATTATTTTGGGCTTGGGTTTCATTTCTAGAATCTTCCAAACATCTCTATAAATGTTTAGAAACTCATTTGAAGCAAGGTTGGTGATTGATTGGAGTTGGATTGGAAGAGAGCATATCAATTTTCAAGAGATCAAATCAAGTGGTGATTCTTCATTCAAGGCGATTTAGGTTCGATTCGAAGATTGTAGCACTTTCCTCGCATATTGTTGAACGAATTTGAAGCTTTCGGAAGCACGAAAAGAGCCGAAGATACTCCGTTTTGAAGCTCCGATCAAGGTATGTAAACCTTCACTTTACCATGGATTTAGGATGAGATAATTAGAAATTCTTATGCGGTTAGGATCATGAACACCTATGGATGATTTTAGGATTGTTAATTCGAAGATTTTCTTCATTCCCTTTTTCTTTTTATTTTTGTGTTTTGAGGTCTGTTTGCTTTTATTGCGTCAAAAATAGTAAAAATGATCAAGAAATTATGAAATTTTTTTCTGTAGATATTGATTGTCTTAAGAAATTTTAGACGCTGAGTTTGCATTTTTTGGATTGTTTTTGATTTAGTTATGATTTTTCTTTCGTGCTAATATCCATTGGTGTACATAATTGTTCATCTGTTTTGTTTAATTTTTTTCTCTTTGATGCTTCATGATTTTGATCTGATTTTTGGATATGTTTTAGATGATATGCATAGGTTTCCGCAGAAATTTTATTGGAATTTCTAGACGATTATAAGTTTAGTTTTGAATCCGCTTTTTAGAGCCATCCCCATCTGAATGTTCCCTGGACACTTTATAGGTTTTCCTTTAGAAAGTGACCTTAACTTTAGAATTTGGTTTTAATTTTTTTACCATAGGTTGTTAAATCTTCAGGAGATTGTAGAATTTTTCTTAGATTTTTGTGGATTGTTTTCCCATTTCTTTTACATTTTACATTCTGATGAGTATTTTGCATGATTTAATTGATGTTTGCTTTGCATATTCGATACCGCTGTTTTGTAGAATTTTGTTCTCTCAATTGATGATGATTCTTGCTTAGATCTTTTGGTAGATTGTAGCTAACACTCGCATGTTCCCTTAGGAATTTTTGTAAATTTCTAGATGTAATTTGGTTCTGTTTTAGGGTTGTTGATTAGGACCTTCCCAATTGATGGTTAACCTTGACCCCTTGCATGTTAGGATTTGTTTAGACCCCTTAGAAGTTGATATAGGGTTTGATCTTCGATCTTGATAATATAGATATTAATATACTTTAGGGTTTCCCTTAGATAATGTGATAAAACTTTAGAATAAAAATGATAGTAAAAAAATGTTGAAATAGATATGGTGTAATAAAAAACTTAGAATATTTTAGGGTAAGCTTAGTATATTTTTAGGATTTAACACTAGTTTGTACATAAAATTGTAGGATAGAATTTAATCCAAAAACACTTAGTTGTAGGGTATAATGTAGTTGGGGCATGTAGCATTTGGTTTAGGTTATAGGGGAATATATGGCTATAGGGTAGATATAGAACTCCCCTTAGAATAAATCTTAGGATTTTACATACTATTTTACTATTTTTAGTATATTTTGCAAATGGAGTGTTTGTTTGGTGTTCCCACTTGGGGTTTATATTTGTTTTCTTGGGCTTTTGGGCTTTTTATTTGGGGTATGGGGCTTGGCTTGGGCTTGTGGAAGCATGAAGAATCAATGGAGAAGATTTAATACAAAGATCAAGGTTGATGCATGAGGATTGCTTGAGCTAGATGCTGATTGAAGACTTAGGAGAAATAGGAGAAAATAGGCAGAGCCTTAGAATAGACCAAATTCTTTCGTAAACATGGATAGCTTTCTTGTGCTTCCATTCCTCTCTATGACATAAAGTCCCTTTATGGTATTCACCTCTCTCCTTAGGAGGGATCAGTGGCCATACCTTAGAGTTAGAACTTTGAGGGAAACAGTCTCCTATAATGTCAACCATTCATAGACTTCCTTTGGTCGTCAATGAACTGTTTGACATTCAATTTCTTCTGATAAAATCAATTCTTTGCTGGAGAGTTTGTCTTGAAGAAAGAAGCCGTTGGAGATGGAGGTGAAGATCAAAGATTGACAAAGATGAAGATTGTTCATATCAAAGCTGTGCAACTGTTAAAGCTAGGATTTACTGCTGTCTGGAGCTATCTGCTGTTTGATGCTGTCAACTGGTTAAGATTCTGTGCTCGCTTAAGCTTGGGGATTTCTTGGAGATGGAAGCTTGTTGTAGCTTGGGTCTCATGGGAGCCTGACTTTGGGGTTCATTGGAAGATTGCTGTTTAGCAACTGTCAGAGTTGGGTGAGCTGTCAGAGTTGGGTTTTTGGGGTTTATTTTCTTTGTTGTATTGTTTGTTAATTTTCCCATAGGGCTGAGGTGAAGTTGTTTCACTTTTCCCATTGTTTTCTAGGTTCGAGGTTGAGTGGGACTCCCTTGCCTCGCTTGTATTGTTGCATTCATGCATTTTACTGCTTTACTGTATATATGCTATTGCTTTTCCGTTTGTTCCCTTAGGATCTCTGTTTCTCTCTGCGCAAGAGAGAAATATGACAGACATTAGGCTTTCCTCCATGCATGATAACATTAGGGTAGATTTTTATTTCCTTTTCAACCATAGGTTTTAGAGTTGTTGTTTCTCTTCTATCTCAAAACAATCAAAAAACACAATAAACATTTCAAACACCATAAAAGACAGTTCTTGCGTAAAAGACTGTAAACCAATCAAAGAGTCATTTTTGTCCGCTTGGACGCGTAATCAGGAGAAAACCTTTTTCAGAAGGATAAAAAACAGTCAGACAAATCTGTGTCTTCCGTAGCCCGAACTACGTTTGCTCTGATCTTTCATGCTGTATGAAAGTACGTAGGCATAGGATGCGATATCCTAGCGAGCAACCTTCCCCTCCTTTCCAGTAGGTAGGCGAACTACGTTGACTCTGATTTCTCGTTCCAGACGGGAATACGTAGGCATAAAGTGCGATACTTTGTCGAGTCAGTTTATTTTCTTTTAACCCCAGGCCTGTAGAATAGATAGAATAACAATCCGTACTAAAAAACAAGCGTGGATCCCGTCGAGTACGACGGACGTGAGGGGTGCTAATACCTTCCCCTTGCGTAATCGACTTCCGAATCCAAGATTTAGTTACGACGACCATTCCTTTCCCGTCTTTGCGGTAGGTTTACTTCGAGCGTTTCCTTTCCCTCCTTTGGGATAAATAACGCACGGTGGCGACTCTTCTATTCAGCCATCGCCGATTTTCGCAGTAGCGACAGCTGGCGACTCTGCTGGGGACTCCAACGGTTCCCTACGCGAGTCAATCCCAGCGCTTGTTTTCCCGTCGTGGGTGTTGTATAGATTTACTATTCTGTCTTTACTTTTCGCATTTTATTATCAGCTTTATATTGTTATTGCTGTCGTGGGAAGGGGGTAATCTGTTGAGAGATAAGCCGGACCTGGGCTTGAGGTTACACATAGATTTAGAGAGAGAGTAGTGGTTTGCCTGCTTGCTTAGCTCGCACCAGTTAGCTGCGAAATCTAACTCGGACGAGATTCTCTTTGATGCTTCTTGCCTGGCCCTTAGGGCTCGACAAGTTGTCTGACCCGAGGATTGTCAACTCCGGGAACCTATCAATTGGAAGTTGGCTGAGGAGGGCCTCTTCAGGACATGATGATGCCACACCTTCTGGGTATCGTATCATCCGTCTTGAAAGTCTGTGACGCCAACGACCGCATAGGATGCCATACCCTGTGTCAGTTATTAGGACACCTACCTGTGAGAGGGGTTGGGGCATGCAGGTAACTTGACCTCCAGACTACCGGTTTTCTTGATTGAAATTCAGTGATGTTTGAGGACAGCTTTACAGGGTCTATTGGAGACCAGGTTGGAGTACAGTTTTAGTTTGTTGACACCAGGTTCGAGCAGTGTTATGGGTCTGACTAAGACCAGTATGGTGGATTCTTCTCAGCCAGGGGAACTTGGTCCTTTGTGTGTGCATTTTGCATTTTGCATGACTGTTTGCATTTGCATTTCATTTTGCATATTCATCCTCAGCCGGAACAGGGAGCTTACCCATCTTTTGTCCGCTTCAAGTTGATTTCCCGACATTCGTATTGGACTTGAGTTAGCATCTGGACAGATCATGGCTTCAGGAGAGCAGAATTTGGTTGTTACCCGGGCGGAGTTTGAATTGTTGAAGTACCAGGTGAGTCAGATCATGGAAGCCATAACAACTATAAACGGAGGAGGAAAAAATGTTCAAAGAACTCAGATGAACAATGTTGCCCAACCCGAGCAAACTCCTGTCAGAGGTCCATATCCCTTCAATGACGCAGAGTGTCACCATTCTACTTTCTCTACGCCAGATTCTCCAAGGATTGTTCCATCTCCAAGAGTTGTTCCGCAGGTTAATATTCAGGACCCACTGACTGCTGAGTATATGAGAAGACTTCAGACATTGGAAGATCAAATTGCTGCCTTGGTGAATAAGAATATTCTTGATCTGAATGCTGCGAGCATGTGTTTGGTGCCAGGTCTTGTATTGCCTCCAAAGTTCAAAGTGCCCAATTTCGAGAAGTACGAAGGGGATAGTTGTCCGAAGCTACATTTGGTTATGTTCTGCAGAAGAATGACTCCGTATATCACCAATGACAAGCTCATGATTCACTGTTTCCAGGATAGTTTGATCGAAGCATCTTTGGACTGGTACATGCACTTGAAGAGTGATAGTATTAAATCATGGTCGGACTTAGCCAATGCCTTCGTGAAGCAGTACGACTACAACCTGGAAATAGCTCATTTTCGCGTGCAGTTGCAAGAATTATCTCGTGTGGAGAATGAATCCTCTAGGGGGTATGTGCAAAGATGGAGAGAATTGGCTGCTCGTGTTCAACCACCGATTCAGGAGAGAGAAATGGTTAGCCTCTTTTTGGATACTCTGAAGGGCCGTTATTATGACATGATGTTCACTTGTACAAGCTTTGAAGGCCTGATGAGAATGGGAGAGCTTGTTGAGAGAGGACTCAAGAATGGAAAGATTCGCGATCCTCCTTATACCCAGTTGATAAGAATGAATCAGTTGTCATACCTCAAGAGGAGTGGGAAGGAGGAAGTGATGTTGTCTCAGAATCTCTAGCGTCTCAGGCTCAGTTTTCAGACACTTCAAACCAGCAGTCATATTATCGTCAGTCACGTCGTCACGCCCGACAAAGACCAAGGAAACCTGAAAGTCAGTTTACTCAGCTACCGGTGTCGTACAGTCAGTTGTTGCCAGATTTGGTCGAAAGTAGATTAATAGTGCCGAAAGAAACTAGTCCAATGATCCTGACTTATCCTCCAGGTTCTGATGCCAGCGCCCGCTGCGAGTACCATGTTGGGGTACAGGGGCATTCGACAGATGATTGTAAAGTGCTTAGAAGTCAAGTTCAGAATCTGCTAGACTCTAACAAGATCTTCGTCACGCCTCAGGGTTTTGTTCGGATTATTGATTATCCTTCATCCAGTTGTGTGGGTTCGTCAGTCAATATCAGGGAATACTCCACCGAGAGTGTATGGTCGGGAGAATGTCCAGCTGAGAGCTCAGTTGAACATGGGGAAAGTTACTAGAGGTTTCTGCGCCGGGTGTCGCATCTGTTTTCTCTGCTGACTGTTTAGCTTTCGTGCATTGTTGTTTGCTGACCACCACCAGGCTTATTGGCTGGGGTCATTGTATTTTGTACTCGGGTGTGCTTGTTTACTGCTCTTGTTGACTTTGCATAGTGGTGTGAGGTGTTTATCTTTGTGCTTACAGCTTGGGGTGTATTTGTCTTGTCTTGAATATGTGTTGATTTCTGCACTGCATTCTCGTATAACAGGTACATCAGAACCGTGGGTCTTATTTCCCGTCTCCAGTTTATTGCAGGAATTCCTCAGAGATATGGAATAGAATCAGGCTGAATTGATTGAAGTCCGAAGCCAGCTAGGACAGATGATGAAAGAAATGCAAGAGTTGCGTCTGGATCAGAAGATACTCAAAGAGGAAAATAATCAGCTGAAGATCCAAATGAGTTTGATCATGGAAGTAGTCAAGAACGTAATTAGGAAAGAGGATGATCAGATATCTGAAGCCGCAGTGAAGGAGTTTGTTCCACCTGTGCCTGTGGAGCCCGTGCATGCGGAACCCGGGCTTAAAAGGCGTGTTGATCGACACCACCACCAACAACAAAAGATACATCCGATTTGGCAAAGGTCAAAGAGGATGTTTGAGGCGCCGCCTTCAACGTACGCTAAGCTCCTTCAGACTTTACTGAGTTTGAAGCTGGTTGAAAAAACAACATTGGAGCCACTAACAGGAACGACGCTTCCTTATGGGTATGATACCAGTAAGCAGTGTGAATTTCATTCCGGGGCATCCGGACATGATATCGAGAGTTGTCACGCTTTTAAGCACAACGTCCAGGACTTGATTGACACAAAAGTTATTGAACTCACGCCAGGCGATGTAATTGTACCTAATGGTTGTACCCCAGTTGGTGCTAAGATGATGGACGTTCCCGAAGCTGCCGTAGATCAGAAGTATATTCTGCAATCATTGGTGTCAGAATCTCCCTGTCCTCAGTTGCTGCCTAGACCAAGTCTGAGGATGAAATCGCTTGAACAAAAGGAGTCCCTGATAGTTCAGACTCGACCTCCAAGTGGTTCGAATGATCAAAGTCAACAATCTGTCCAGTCTTCGCAACAGACGTCAACTCCTTTCCAGAATCAGCTGCCTTATCGTTATCGGTCAAACCTGCATGCTAGACAGAGCCCAATGAAGTCAGAAAGGCAATTCACCCGACAACCGTTTTAAGCAGCATGGTTTCAAGAAGCAACTTTGAAGATGGCTGGTTCAGCAGCAAGTCAGATGTGATAGCCCGGTCCTCGGAAGCTGATGTTTTCCTGTGTTTCATCTTGTCATTTCTTTATGTTTGTAGTTTCTTTCTTGTTAAATTGCAATCTTGTTTGTAAAACTTGTTGTTTTCATTCAATTGATGATAATGAAATGAATATGCATGTTTTGATTAAATCCATTCGTGTTCACTAATTGATTTTTACAGATATCCAACGCTTGGTTAAGCGGAATCTGGGGAGGATGACGAAAATGAACGACATGCAAGCTTCTGATATTGTATGCCTGCTGATGATGTACAGGCATTGCTTCAAATCCCTAAACACCGGAGACATAAGGAAGATAATCCCTCGATAACCCCTTTGAGCCTAGTTGTAGGAGTTTCTTTCTAAAAGTGAAAAAAAAAACCTCAATCTCAACCTGGGGCAGGGTAGGTGTTAGCTAATTTGACCGAGCGTCCAAATTGCAAAAGGAGTGTCCGTTCGAGGATCAATCACACCTCCATAGGTTGTGCCTAAAAATCCGCAGTGGTTAAGCGTCAGGAGTGACCCAGTCACATTATTCCCCAAAGAGTCAGACAACCGGTGTCACACGACTTGTTCAAAAAAAAAAAGCGAAAAGAATCAAAAGCCCGCTAAGTCAAAACTTGAAAACAAACGACTTAGGCAAAAATAAGGGCATCCCGCTGGACTGGAAAATCAAAAGAAACTCAAAAGAGTCAGTCCAGGCAAAAGTTAGGGAAAGAAAAGGAAAAAACGAAAAGGATTACAAAAGAAGAGTCCTCAAATGAAATACGAGTCGTGTGACCCCAAGTGTCAAAGACGAAGAGTGAGTGGCTGTCACTCCAAAAGCGCATAGTTTCTCGAACTATCACTCCTATATTTCAACCTCCCCGAGGTGAGCGCTAAGGTCGAATTAGCTGAACGTAGGATCGGAGAACATCAAGGAGAATGGGTGGGTTAAAAATCAGACTTTGAGCCTTTATCCTTTCTTTCAAAACCGTGAACCTGACCACGTTACAACCTTCAAAAGTCCTAATTGAAGCAGGTGTGTTTCGGAGGCATACATCGGTAAAGATCGCGTCGAACCTGACTCCTAAAAGGGTTCTTCTTACCATGTTGGTGCTGATGTTGATGCATTGATAAATGATTTGTGCTTTGTAGGCCATAAACTGATTTTCCTTTTTTCCAGTGAACAGATTGGATGTTAAAACTGTCATACACATTGCATTAATATAACTTTTATGCAGAACAACTGGTTTTACTTACGAGTAAGCACTTGACAGCAGGAAAGTTTCCTACAGTGGAAAGTTTGATCAGGATAGAACGCAGGATGCCCAATATTCCGAGAGCAAGGGCAAGATATTATCAAGTGATCCCCAGTGAGGTCAGCCATCCAAAGTCGTTATGCCGGGGCAATCAGGTCGAGATTCGGTAAATCTCTCGTAGTTAAAGTCACTATATCGAATCAGCCAATCAGGGGCACAGTCATTGCAGACAGGGGCAGGCCCTCCTAAGAGCACATAATTTATTTCTTCATTTAAGAGGCATTTGATTTGAAGTTTTGCCGATGTTCCGAATACTGGGGCATTTCATACCGACAGGGTACAGATTTTCAAGTTTCCTTTTAAGGACTATCCCCACAGAGGTCCCACAAGCTGGGGCATATCAGAAGCGAAGGATTGTTCTTCCCCGTGTCATCAGAGTTACTCAGAGCTATTCGAGCAGATTTCGCTAATCTCCAAGTGTGAGTCGAATGTCGGGAAGTCGCGCTACCGACTATTGACCCTTCAATCAGAAGCTGTGAATTCAGACAGGATATTGTTCCAGTGTCAGTCATATATGACCCATCACAGATGGCCTAAAGTCCAATTCTTATTGGCAATTTTCAAGAAGCCCAATCCATATTGGCAATCACCGGGAGGCCCAATCTGTGTGGGCACATTGTTTCAAAATCCAATCTTCATTGGTACGCAGGAAGACTCCGTCTGTTTTCCCCAGCAAAAGTCCAATTTTCATTGGCACGGGTAAGCTGTCCCTGACAGAAGTCCAATCATGATTGGCGCATTCAGTTATTCCTCAGCAAAGTTGGTTTCACTCTTTCAGCATTTATTTTGCTGGAATAATTCTGTGATGCCTGGTTATCCCCAGCGGAGTTGGCGTTGTCTTCAACATTTATTTTGCTGAAGCGGGTTTCTGTACCCAGTTTCTCCGGCGACCCGAGCCTGCATTTGCATTTGCATATATCATTATATTTGCATCATACTTGCATTTCATCCTCAAATGCGTAGCATTTCCATCCTATATGGAGCATTACGCCATAGAAAAATTCAAACATACGCATATGCATACGAAGCATAAGCCAATTTTTCTATCAGCCTTCAGTGGCAACATGAAGTACTCTGTAATCAGTTCAGGGGCATTTATCCAGCAGCTTTATTCAGACAACTCTTTGGTATTCGATTCTCAGATCATGCAACAGTTATGCTTTACTCATCAGTCTATCAATAGACTTCGGGAGTTTGGATATGGTTTTTCTCCGTCTATCCTTAGACGTTGAGGGGTTTTAAAGCGATCATTCAGATATTGGCGTTCTTTCTGTTTATTGGACGATATGGTATTTCAAGAAGGTTTTTCTGACCGTTGATTCTTATTGACGTCGAGGCTCTTCGAAGAATGTTTGGTTTTCCTAGTTGTTGATCCTTATCAACGGCATGGCTCTTTGGAGATGGGTTTTCTTTCTGTCAATCCTTATTGATGATGTGGACCTTTGAAGATGTAGACGAAAGGATTCTGAAATTTGATGGGTGGTGATGAATATGGATATGGGTTATATTGTTCCTTCGGGAAGGGGTCTTTCTGTCTTTCTGTAGACGTTGTAAATATGGATATTGGTTTTCCTACGGTGGACAACGTAAATATGGAGATTGTTTTTCCTTCGGGATGGTGTCTCCGTCTATCATTAGACGAGGAGAGTATTAGATGTTGATTTTCCTTCGGGACGGTGCCTTTCTGTCTATCCTTAGACAATGTGAGTATGGATATGGGTTATATTTTTTCCTTCGGGAAGGTGTCTCCGTCTATCATTAGACGAGGAGAGTATGGATATTATTGGTTTTCCTTCGGGATGGTGCCTTTCTGTCTATCTTTAGACAATGTGAGTAATGAATATTGGTTTTCCTTCGGGATGGTGCCTTTCTGTCTATCCTTAGACAATGTGAGTATGGATATGGTGTTCCTTCGGGAAGGGGTCTTCTTGTCTATCTGTAGACGTTGTAAAAATGGGTATGGTTTTCCTTCGGGACAGAGTCTTTCTGTCTATCTTTAGACAATGTGAGTAATGGATATGGTGTTCCTTCGGGAAGGGGTGTTTCTGTCTATTTGTAGACAATGTAAACATGGATATTGGTTTTCCTACGGTGGACGGTGTAAATATGGATATTATTGTTTTCCTTCGGGATGGTGTCTCCGTCTATCATTAGACGAGGAGAGTATGGATATTGCTTTTCCTTCGGGATGGTGTTTCAGTCTATCTGTAGACGTTGTAAATATGGGTATGGTTTTCCTTCGGGATGGTGTTTCTGTCTATCTGTAGACAATGTAAGTATGGTTATTGTCTTCCTGCGGGATGGTGTCTCCGTCTATCATTAGACGATGGGAGGTGGTCAAGTGCATATTGATCCAACCTTCGGGTTTATTATCTGTGGTGTCACACAGGTAACTGGTGTTAAAGTCAAATCTCTTTATCAGGTGATCGATCATTTTGTGGCCATAATAATTGTATTCAGTTTTCTGGATGGTGTTCCCCAAGCTAGGGTGCAGTTTATTTCTGCGGTTGGCAAATTTTCGGGTTTATTTTGTATTCAACCGTCTCGTACCTTGAATGTTTGAAGGTTGTTTGCTCTTCAACCCTTCAGGTCCAAGCCGCTTGAATAGGGGCAGCTGTTGCACCCCAAAATTTGCTCAACCTTGAGTTTATGTTCCATTGCATAACATGTCATAGTTCTAACATAGTTCTAGCATCTGCATATCATAGCATTAACATTTAACAGGGTATCAAGAGTGAGATATAAAAGAGGAGAGCCTAAGATCATACAAGCTAGAGAAGCCACCAAGGCCATCAATCAAAGATTTGGGTGCTTAAAGAGTTGCATTGGTTGTACAAGGTCTATCTCCAAGTGTGAGGGGTTTTGTGAAGAGTATCAGGGGTCTATGAAGCCTTGATCAAGGGTATTAGATGTGAATAGAGCTTATTGAGTCCCTAGAGAGCCAAGAAGGAGCTTAAGCAAGCCATAGAATCAAGTTCAAGAGTTCTGATTGAAGTGCGTGCAATTAGGGTTTTGTCTGAGTAATCCTAGCTCAAGGAGAGTGTTTGAGAGGCATCAAAGCCTAGCTCTAGATCATTATAGCCATGAAATGATATGTTGAAGCATATGTGGTGTTGTGCCAAGAGAAAATCAAAAGAATCAAGAAGGATTGAGGGTGACAAGACAGGGTTCCTAGGGTAAAATCCCCTGTTTTTCACTGAACTTCCAAGCCTTCTAAGTCAAGATGTGAACTTCAAGTGACTTGGATCTCCACATGAATGTTGTAGAGGAGGTTCATAACTTTAATTTGAGTAGTAGAAGTCCTCAAGGGGATTTATAGAACTCAAGTTATAGCCCAGACAAGCTAGGGGTCCTCAGAGGCATCTGAAATTTAACTGTGAAAGTCACTTGACTTCCAAGCAACTTTTAAGCTAGAAGGAGTTTTCAAATGGATTCTTGGCAAACATAAGAGATGTTCCTTATCTTCTTAGCTTTCCAAAAAGTTATAGAAGTCCTCATTTGGATTTGTGCAGCTCAAGTTATGAGTTGTACAAGCCAGGGGTATTTTGGGAAAGTGAGATTATAGGTCCTTTTTGAGCATAGGTCAAAATCTCCATGTTCCACTCTTCAGATGAAAAAGCGTTTAGCACGGAATGTGCTTAAAATGAGTCATCATGGTAGATTGATCGGCTTATTTCAAAAAGTCACTTAAAATGGCCTAAAAAAGGGGAATAAGTCAAATAAAGTGGTGAAAAAAAAATCAAATTTTGGGTTAGAGGTCACAAACATGTCAAGTGAATACTCATTTTGAGTAGAAATTGCATTCTAAAGACAATGGCATTGACACATTTTTGAATTGAGCAATAATTTCATGACTTGATTTGTAAAAGTGGTTACTTGAAATGTAAGTCACTAATCCAAACCACTTAACAAGGCATTTGGAAGGCTATTTTGGTTAGAAACTTCCAAGGGAAGATACATGAACAATCTAAAAACTTCCAAGGAAGGATACATGAATAATCTAGAAACTTCCAAGGGAAATGGATTTTATTATTTTGGGCTTGGGTTTCATTTCTAGAATCTTCCAAACATCTCTATAAATGTTTAGAAACTCATTTGAAGCAAGGTTGGTGATTGATTGGAGTTGGATTGGAAGAGAGCATATCAATTTTCAAGAGAGCAAATCAAGTGGTGATTCTTCATTCAAGGCAATTTCGGTTCGATTCGAAGATTGTAGCACTTTCCTCGCATATTGTTGAACGAATTTGAAGCTTTCGGAAGCACGAAAAGAGCCGAAGATACTCCGTTTCGAAGCTCCGACCAAGGTATGTAAACCTTCACTTTACCATAGATTTAGGATGATATAATTAGAAATTCTTATGCGGTTAGGATCATGAACACCTATGGATGATTTTAGGATTGTTAATTCGGAGATTTTCTTATTCCCTTTTTACTTTTATTTTTTTGTTTTGAGGTCTGTTTGCTTTTATTGCGTCAAAAATAGTAAAAATGATCAAGAAATTATGAAATTTTTTTTTGTAGATCTTGATTGACTTAAGAAATATTAGGCGCTGAGTTTTCATTTTTTGGATTTGTTTTGATTTAGTTATGATTTTTCTTTCGTGCTAATATCCATTGGTGTACATAACTGTTCATCTGTTTTTTTTAATTTTGTTCTCTTTGATGCTTCATGATTTTGAGCTGATTTTTGGATATGTTTTAGATGATATGTATAGGTGTCCCCAGAAATTTTATTGGAATTTCTAGACGATTCTAAGTTTAGTTTTGAATCCACTTTTTAGAGCCATCCCCATCTGAATGTTCCCTGGACACTTTATAGGTTTTCCTTTAGAAAGTGACCTTAAATTTAGAATTTGGTTTTAATTTTTTTACCATAGGTTTCTAACATCTTCAGGAGATTGTAGAATTTTTCTTAGATTTTTGTGGATTGTTTTCCCATTTCTTTTGCATTTTACATTCTGATGAGTATTTTGTATGATTTAATTGATGTTTGATTTGCATATTCGATGCCGCTGTTTTGTAGAATTTTGTTCTCTCAATTGGTGATGATTCTTGCTTATATCTTTTGGTAGATTGTAGCTAACACTCGCATGTTCCCTTAGGAATTTTTGTAGATTTTCTAGATGTAATTTGGTTCTGTTTTAGGGTTGTTGATTAGGACCTTCCCAATTGATGGTTAACCTTGACCCCTTGCATGTTAGGATTTGTTTAGACCCCTTAGAAGTTGATATAGGGTTTGATCTTCGATCTTGATAATATAGATATTAATATACTTTAGGGTTTCCCTTAGATAATGTGATAAAACTTTAGAATAAAAATGGTAGTAAAAAAATGTTGAAATAGATATGGTGTAATAAAAAACTTAGAATATTTTAGGGTAAGCTTAGTATATTTTTAGGATTTAACACTAGTTTGTACATAAAATTGTAGGATAGAATTTAATCCAAAAATACTTAGTTGTAGGGTATAATGTAGTTGGGGCATGTAGCATTTGGTTTAGGTTATAGGGGAATATATGGGCTATAGGGTAGATATAGAACTCCCATTAGAATAAATCTTAGGATTTTACATACTATTTTACTATTTTTAGTATATTTTGCAAATGGAGTGTTTGTTTGGTGTTCCCACTTGGGGTTTATATTTGTTTGCTTGGGCTTTTGGGCTTTTTATTTGGGGTATGGGGCTTGGCTTGGGCTTGTGGAAGCATGAAGAATCAATGGAGAAGATTTAATACAAAGATCAAGGTTGATGCATGAGGATTGCTTGAGCTAGATGCTGATTGAAGACTTAGGAGAAATAGGAGAAAATAGGCAGAGCCTTAGAATAGACCAAATTCTTTCGTAAACATGGATAACTTTCTTGTGCTTCCATTCCTCTCTATGACATAAAGTCCCTTTATGGTATTCACCTCTCTCCTTAGGAGGGATCAGTGGCCATACCTTAGAGGTAGAACTTTGAGGGAAACAGTCTCCTATAATGTCAACCATTCATAGACTTCCTTTGGTCGTCAATGAACTGTTTGACATTCAATTTCTTTTGATAAAATCAATTCTTTGCTGGAGAGTTTGTCTTGAAGAAAGAAGCCGTTGGAGATGGAGGTGAAGATCAAAGATTGACAAAGATGAAGATTGTTCATATCAAAGCTGTGCAACTGTTAAAGCTAGGATTTACTGCTGTCTGGAGCTATCTGCTGTTTGATGCTGTCAACTGGTTAAGATTCTGTGCTCGCTTAAGCTTGGGGATTTCTTGGAGATGTAAGCTTGTTGTAGCTTGGGTCTCATGGGAGCCTGACTTTGGGGTTCATTGGGAGATTGCTGTTTATCAACTGTCAGAGTTGGATGAGCTGTCAGAGCTGGGTTTTTGGGGTTTATTTTCTTTGCTGTATTGTTTGTTAATTTTCCCATAGGGCTGAGGTGAAGTTGTTTCACTTTGCCCATTGTTTTCTAGGTTCGAGGTTGAGTGGGACTCCCTTGCCTCGCTTGTATTGTTGCATTCATGCATTTTATTGCTTTACTGTATATATGCTATTGCTTTTCCGTTTATTCCCTTAGGATCTCTGTTTCTCTCTGCGCAAGAGAGAAATATGACAGACATTAGGCTTTCCTCCATGCATGATAACATTAGGGTAGATTTTTATTCCCTTTTCAACCATAGGTTTTAGAGTTGTTGTTTCTCTTCTATCTCAAAATAATCAAAAAACACAATAAACATTTCAAACACTATAAAAGACAGTTCTTGCGTAAAAGACTGTAAACCAATCAAAGAGTCATTTTTGTCCGCTTGGATGCGTAATCAGGAGAAAACCTTTTTCAGAAGGATAAAAAACAGTCAGACAAATCTGTGTCTTCCGTAGCCCGAACTACGTTTGCTCTGATCTTTCATGCTGTATGAAAGTATGTAGGCATAGGATGCGATATCCTAGCGAGCAACCTTCCCCTCCTTTCCAGTAGGTAGGCGAACTACGTTGACTCTGATTTCTCGTTCTAGACGGGAATACGTAGGCATAAAGTGCGATACTTTGCCGAGTCAGTTTATTTTCTTTTAACCCCAGGCCTGTAGAATAGATAGAATAACAATCTGTACTAAAAAACAAGCGTGGATCCCGTCGAGTACGACGGACGTGAGGGGTGCTAATACCTTCCCCTTGCGTAACCGACTCCCGAATCCAGGATTTGGTTGCGACGACCATTCCTTTCCCGTCTTTGCGGTAGGTTTACTTCGAGCGTTTCCTTTCCCTCCTTTGGGATAAATAACGCACGGTGGCGACTCTTCTGTTTAGCCGGCGCCGATTTTCGCAGTAGCGACAGGTACATGCTTGAAGGTAATTTCATCAAAGTATTCAACCATCTCCAAGATATGTGTCTTGTAAGGGATCAACTTTTCATCCCTGGTTTCCCATTCTCCTTTGAGTTGGTAGATCACTAAAGCAGAGTCACCAATTATTTCCAAGATTTTGTTGCGAAGATCGATGGCAGCTTCCAACCCTAAGATGCAGGCTTCATACTCGGCTATGTTGTTTGTACACGAGAAACAAAGTCGGGCTATGACTGCAGTGTACTCTCCAGTTGGATTTTTCAGAACAGATCTGACACCATGTCCATTCTTGTTCGACGCTCCATCAAACATCATTTCCCAGCGGGATCCAGGCTCGGGACCTTCTTCCGGACCAGGCTCTGGTTTTGTGCGCTGAATATACATCACATCTTCATCAGGAAAATCAAACTTGAGTGGTTGATAATCCTCCATGGGATGCTCTGCGAGGTGTTCTGACAAGACACTTCCTTTGATAGATTTCTGAGCAACATATTGGATATCGTACTCTGATAAGAGCATATGCCATCTGGCTAATATTCCTATTTGAGCTGGCTTTTCAAAGATGTACTTTGTAATACCCCCTTTCTATACCCCCAAATAATTAGATAAATCATTTAGGCACTTGATAAAAATTTCATCAGAGTTTAATTAATACTTGATATAAAAGAGGTGTATCACATTATCATGAAATTATACACATACAACACCTGCTCAAATAGATATGCAACAATGGGCAATTCACGACTGAAGAACATAGTTCTAAAACCCACATCTCAATATTTAGAATAAAGCGGAAACATCTAAACATTGAATCAATACATTCATATAAACATATTGTCGCTTCCGCGAAAATAAGGTGCCGGCAAAACAGAAGAGTCGCCACCTTTCGTTATTTATCCCTCAGAACGGGAAAGGAAACGATCGGAGAAACCTGACGAAAAGGTATAAGACAAGGTCATCGCAACCGTTGTCTGGGTTCGAGAGTCGGTTACGCAAGGGGAAGGTATTAACACCCCTCACGTCCGTCATACTCGATGGGATCCACGTTTGTTGTGTTTACTGGACGAGTTGGTTTATCTATCTACCTATCAAGCCTGGCTTAAAAAGAAAAGAAAGTGACTCGGCAAAGCGTCGCACTTTATGCCTACGTATTCCCATCAGAGAATGAGGAATCAAAGTCAACGTAGTTCGGCTAACTACGGGTTACGGAGAAGGTGGCTCGCCAATACGTCAGTATTGTGCCTACGTACTCTCAACAGGTATGAGAGATCAGAGCTTACGTAGTTCGGGATAATACGGCTTACGGGGATTCAGATTCATCTGTTTTAACGAGTAAGGTTAAACAGCAGTTCCAGCAGTTAGGGACAAAGCCTGTTTGCGGTGGCGCAGAAGTTTAACGACACTCTTTTCTTCAGAAAAGCTTCCTTTGAATTACGGGCCCACGGGGCAAAAAGGTTGAAGTTTGTTTTCTGTCTTTTACGGAAGAACTGTTTTTTATGGATGTTTGCAACTAGTATCGCACTAGAGACTATGACCTGAGAGTGAATGCGTCGTATGTCACCCAAAGGGTGCCATACTAAACATCTAAGCTGTCGAAAAGAAACTCTCTGATAACCCATTCTTAGATAGCTTAAGGCTCGTAACGTACGACATCAGTTAACCTTTATTATTGTGTTTTGATTTGTTTTGAGATGAGAAGAGAAGGGGCTCAACTAAAGGGAGACTATCAAGTCCTAATGTTGTCATGCCAAAGATTCATCCTATGGTTGAGGTTTGAAACAGGGATCTCTTAGAAGTTATCATGCATAGGTTTCAACCTAAAGTTCTATCATCACTTCCTTATTAAAGGAAGTGAGATTCCTAGGGGGTCATGTCAATGATAAACAGAAACAGATAAAGCATCAGCTTAAACAGTAAACAGATATACAGTAAGATGCATGCAATGCAAGTGAGGGAGGAAATGTGTGTGGGGCATCAGCCTCCACAAGCTCATCTCAACCTCAAGCCAAGTATGAATAACTGTAATCATACAGGAAGAAATAACATGCTATCAAGCAAAACAATAAGCAACTGCAATCATACAGAAGAAATAAAATGCTATCAAGTAAAATAAACCACATAGGCAAGGGAGCAGGGCTCTACCGAATACCCGCAAGCAAAGCCATACAGTAAAAATACAAGCAGAGGGAGCAACTCAACCTCTAGTGCAATCATGCTCCTAGCTTAAATCAAACTAAACATGAAATTATTCTAATGCATCAAGCAAGTCAAACAAGTCACATCAATACAGTTGCACAGAAAGCAAACAGACAAGAAAGAAAGCAGATCAACAGCCCTCCTTCAATTCCAAGCTTCAGCTCTTCTGACAGCAACCCAGTCTTCAGACTTCAACCACCCTTCAAGGCTATCATCCTTCATGACAAGTATCAACTTGCTTCTCCAAGGTTTCAGCCCATCAAACATAAGTATCAACTTATTCTCTTTTCTTCAAGCCTCAGCTCTTCAGTCAATTCCACCCTCAGGCTTCACTCCTACTTACAAGTATCAACTTGATTCCTCCAGGCTCTCCAAGCATCAATGTAAGTGTCAACTTATCCTTTATTCCTCAAGCGTCAGCTCTACACTCAATCTCAATTGAATCCTCTTCATAAGTATCAACTTGTTCTTCTTGTTTCAGCTCTTTTTGCTTTACCAGTATCAACTAGCTTTCCTCTTCATCTATAAGCTTCAGCTTCTCAGAGTAATCTTCAATCACATGGAAGTGTCAACTTCATCCTTCAGTTCTTTTTCAAGCAAGGAACTCCATCCTCTAGCAAGGGAGAAAGATGCATCTATCAAGAGCAAAGTTGGGATGATTGGTAGCAGAGTGAAGACCAAAGGTCACCACTAAGCATCCTGTCATCAGAGAAATGGACCCTCAAAGGTTCTACCAACTTGTAGAGAGCCACACATCTTACCAAAGGAGGGATGAGGCCTTTACAAGGGGACCTTACATCATAGGGAAGAATGGAATTGATCAACATATTCCATGTTTATGAAGGAAGAGAACTATCTAGGAGCTCTGCCTACAAAACCCTAATCTTAACCTAATCAAAACTACACCACAAGAAGGGAAGATCTTCAAATCCAAGCCTCTTCAAGCAATCCAATGCATCTTCAACTTGCCTTCATCATCATCCAAGAGCAAGAGAAACAAAACCCTAATCTAAGGGAACTAAAGATGTTAATCTAGTTGAGTTAGTGCCTTAGAATCATCTAAAACTAGCACCTAAGCTAAAATCAATCAAAAATAGCAAACTATCTTATAAATTTCTACAAAAATTCCTAAGGGATCCTAATTCAATTAAGAATGTCTCATACAAAAACCAGGGACTAAATCATCTATTAAGTCCTAAAATTAAGTCCTAAATCCAAAGGTATCAATCATAAACCATAAAAATGGAGCTTCTAAAGGTTTCAACCTAAACTACCACCTATGTTCATCACAAAAATGTGAGAAAAATATATGGGGAGCATGCATATCTATGCTAACAACTCACAAAAAATCAGGATCAAAATCATCACCACATGATCACACAAAATTCCACAAAATCAAGCATCAAACATAACTATTTTAATATCAATTAAAATGTGAAAATTCCCATAAAATCATAAAATGTATGAAATAAAAATATTTTTTATCTAAAAAATACTAGACTCAATCATGAATATAATGCAAAAATAATGGGGTTAATTGGATCATTTTTCAATTTTATATGATTTAATCAAGAACCATGTATAAAATGAAACAAATAAAGAAAATTGAAATAAAATAACCAAACGCGTGGTGCAGATAGCAATGACAATCAGTTCATTTGGGAGATTGGGCCATGAGGGGGGTGCTGATATCAATCTTTGCATTAAGCCCAAAACCACAAATAAATGAAACGTTGCGTTCCATTTAGTTCAGACCCTTCACAAATTGAGAAGCTCGCATGGCCGTTGGATGAGGGTTCTAGTCCAAGTCAAACCTTGATCTGATGGCTATCAAGTCATCTTCTCCAATTCAAACCTATGAAACTCAGGTCACCTGCGTGCCCAAAACCACCGTCAGTGACTTTCTCCAGTCACCATTCCACAACCCTAGTTCAACATAGAGTCCACCATAGGCCATGATCCCTTAATGAAACATGTCCCAAATTCCCTCACGAATTCATTCATGCCCTTAATTCTCTCTGAAACCTCAAGATTCACAAGAACCAACTCTCAACCAAAAATGGTAACATCCCTAATTGGTCACTAATTCTCAAATTAATGGTCTGAAATCATTCCTACACCGTTCTACAATGCATCTAGCATCCTAATTCGTATTGATTCTACCTAATTCATGCTGGAGGAAGAAGTTTACATACCTGTCAATTCTTGATGAACAGATGCACTAAACCTTCAAATCAAGCTCTCCAACCTTCCAGACACGATCAATGGATCATTTCCTTGCTTCTGTATGCAATAGAACTGGTTGAAAACTCCTGAAACTTGAAACCCGATGGTGAGTTGCAGGTGGAAAAATATGAGCTCAAGAACACCAATCAGCCACGGATTCCTCTTGGTTATGATCTGGAATCAATCCCTAGCATCCATGGAAGAGGTTGCAATCAAGAAAATGGATGGAAAGTGAAGAAATTGGTGAAACCGAATTCAGTTGCAAGCAATGAAATCTCAATCTCAATCTCTGCTCTCTCCTTCAATCATCACCAACCTTTGCTTTGGATCACCTCTACTCAATATATAGAACATGTATGGATGATCTAGAACCCTCTAGATCCTTCTAATGAGAGTTTCAATCTCTCATGACATGAGAACTTCAACCATATGCCATGGTATGCATAGTTCTGTTTGTAGCTTGAAATCAATCCCATTCTATTCCAATTTCTCCCCTAGTGACATTTTGAAAGTGTTTGGCTTGCAAGGGGCCTTGGTTATGCCTTGATTCTAGGTTTTGCAAATGTTACTTATGATGTAAGTAACTACTTTTCAAAGCAAGTCCACCAATTGAATTTCAATTCAAAAATGTGGCTAAACCAATGTTCTTAAAATATTTTCTAGAGTCAAAATGACCTATTACATGCCTTGGTTTGGATGTGTAGATCAAAAATATCAATTTCCAACTTTGGTTCATTTAACTTATACCCTTATTTTAGGTCATTTTTGCAAGTTTCAGCTACAAGCATTTCCATCATCTCATGACCTCTTTACTAGCCTTAAAACATCATTTTGAACAAGTTTGATGTTGAACATTTTCCCATTTGAAGCTTGGAAATAAGAGTTATGGCCTTATGCTTGAAATGACCTGTAATCTCCAAATGACCAAAATACCCTTGACTTGTCAAAGCCATAACTTGAGTTCTACAAATCCAATCATGGACTTCTAGTACTCTCTAGAAAGATAAGAGGATAAGGAACAACATTCATGTTAACCAAAAGTTCATAGGAATCATCCTTCTAGGGCAAAAGTTTCATGCAAGTTGGACAACTTTCAAGCTCCAGATTCACATGCCTCAGATGACCTGTAACTTGTCAAAGTCATAACTTGAGTTCTACAAATCCTATCAAGGACTTCTAGGACTCAAATTAAAGCTAAGATCAAGCTCTACAACATTCATGTTGGGGGAAAGATGAGATGACAATCACATCTTGAGCTAAACTTCCTTGAAGATAGGGGTCAAACTAGGGGATTTTACACTGTCAAGCCTTAGAAACCCTAGCTTGAAACTTCTCAAACTCTTCAATCATGATGAGTTAACCTTGGAATCATCCTTATAACATTTCAATGCATCAATCCATGATCACATGGCTCTTGTATTAGGCCTCAACCTTCCTCAAATCATCAGTTGACCTAGGGTTGACCCAGTCAAACCCTAATTGCATCAATCATGGTTGAGTCTTCTTAATCTTGCACAATGACCTGTCTAGGCCTCAAGGTGATCTTCAACACTTCTCATGAGCTCTCTAAAGACCTCAAGTCCATCTTCATGACCTCAGAATCCTCTGATGGCTTCCCACAACTCTCAAGTTAGGAGACCTACACACTTGGCTTCAATCACTCTCTCTGAGGATCTTTTAACTTCTCTGACAAGGATATCAACCCTTGAACACTTGAATAAGCTTCTTGGCTAGCCTCAAAGTCTTGCATAGCCCTTTATTGGTAATAATACCTCTTGACCTCCTGCATACATGTCAATGAAATGCAAATGATAATGCTAATGTGAATGAAATGAAACATAAGCTAGGTAAAGAAATGTTGGGCAAATTTTGGGGTGCAACAGCTACCCCTATTCAAACGGCTTGGACCTGACTGGGTGAGAAGCGAACGACTCTCAAACAATCAAGGTAAAAGATGGTTGAATACTGTAATACCCCAAATTTTGCCCTAAGATTTGTCGTCGCATTTCATTGCATTTTTATTGCATTTAATCAATTACTAACAAATTTGTGTAGTCGTTTGACTTTTTGCAGGTAAATATCATATGGCATGCATTTTTTTTTCTAAAAAGTAAAAATGGCATAATTGGCAAGAGGACATGTGTAAGGAGTTGTGAGTGTGAGAGGTTGAGAGTTCAAATATCACCTTTGTCACTTTTTTGTTTTTTATTATTTTTACTCTAAATTTTTCTATCTTTCATTAAAAAAATAACAAAAATAGTTTTTTATTATTATTTAATTATTATTTTCGTATTTTAATTAAATCATTTTTTAAAATATTATTTTTTTCACTTTTTTCTAAATTATTCATAAAAATATCCAAAAAATCATAAAATAAAAAATATTAGAAAAATTTTTGTTCTTTTTATAATATTTTTGATTTTAGGAATCAATAGGATTATTAGTTTTTATTTTAAGTTTATTTTAAATTATTTAAATTTTATTTTTTCTTAACTAATTATTTAGTTTGGGCTTTAAAATGGGCTTTAGGGACATTATTGACAATTTGGTGTTAACCCTAATTTGTTCCCTATATATACATGTGTTGCCTTGTTGAAAAGGGGGTCAGAAGGTTTTCTTCAGAAAAGAGGAGAGAGAAAGGGAGAAACAAAGGAGATCCCCAGAGAAGAAAGGCGGTCGTTCCCACAACTTGTCAGAAGGATTGGAGCTCTCCAGTGTTCCCTTATTCAAACCTTTTTCACATTTACCGAAGCAAACCTCCGCTTCGTAGGTTAAATTACTAAATCTTTTGCCTTTTCATGTTTATGTGCAAATTTTGCCATGTTAATGTGTTTAGGTCCGTTAAATTATTAAACCTTTTGCCTTTTCATGTTTATGTGCATATTTTGTCATGTTAATGTGTTTAGGTCCGTTAAATTACTAAACCTTTTGCTTTTTTTTCATGTTTATGTGCATATTTTGCCATGTTAATCTCCATGTGTGTTTAGGTCCGTAGATTTTAATATCAAAACCCTTTTTTATCAAAACTTTTTTTAAAAATCAAAACCCTTTTTTTATTTATTATTAAAACCTTTTTTTTAGTAAGACCTTTTTTAAAAACTGAAAAGCCTTTTTGTTCCCAAGAAGAAAAAAAACCTTTTTGTTCCCAAAAAACTGAAAAGCATTTTCCCAAAAAAAACTGAAAAGCCTTTTTTTGGATTGAAAAGCCTTTTTTGTTCTAAAAAAAACTGAAAAGACTTTTCCTCCAAAAAAACTTTTTTTTATAATTTAAACTTAATTTTTTTTATAATTTTAACTTAAATATTTTTTATTAAAAAATTAAAACCTTTTTTTTTATAATTAAAATATTAAAAAATTAAAACCTTTTCGTAAGGAACTCCTGATGTTTGATGTTTGTCGTGTCATTTTATGTACCCTTTTATTACTTTTCTTTCTTTTGGCATTTCATGTGCATGCTCGAGGTTGAGATGTGCTTGTGGTGGCCACAACCCCACACTATTTTCCTCCCTCACTTCATTCTAAGTGTCATTACATATTTTCATATTCTTCATGTTTTCAGAAATGTTTCTTTGTTTCTTTATACCCTCTGCCTTTATTACTTTTCTTATTTCTGTACCTTAATTATTCCTCCATATAATGATTTGTCATATTTTCACATTTTTTTACAGTTTTATCCTTCCGAAAGATTAGGTCCAGCCTTTTGGCCGCCGAGTCAATAGCCTTACCCCTTTAATGGATCAAACCCTGTTTAGCCTAGGTGTCCCGCCGTGGGCAAAATTGCTTTTATCCTAGTGTTAGGCCAAAAGAGTCGCCGTACTCTGTTTTAAGGTTTTCCGCCGTGGAATCCCTAATTTAACCCTATTTTAATTTTAATTAACATTTTTTAACATAGAGATTGGAGTCTCTGAACAAACCTTGGCCACAGTCAAGACGTTTCTAACCTCCCTTTTGAGGGGAACTACAGTTACTCTGATTCCATTCCCGTAAGGATATGTAGGCACAAGATGCGATGTCTTGCCGAGTAAACTTAGAATTAACCCCTAGGTCTTTTTTAATTTTCAATCCTTTGTATATACCCTAAAGCAAAATAATTAATGAAATAAATAAAAAAAATAAACAAAAGGTTCCCGTAGAGTACTACGGAAGTTTAGGGTGCTAATACCTTCCCTAAATTTAACCAACCCCCGAACCTTAGATCTCTCCCCTTAGGTTTTTCCTTTCTTTAACCTTTCCTTCGGATAAATCAAAGACCGGTTGTAAATGAATTAAGATTCAAGTTAATCAAATAGCTTGACATCCAAATTTCACCGCAACAGAAAATTGGCGACTTCATTGGGGAGTCTTAATTTTTGAGGGTTATCCCTATCTTGTTTATTTTTCTTTATATATTTGTCATTAATATTTTGCTCATTTGTATATGTTGTTCAGGGTACCTTCTCGAGATTTACTTTGTGGTGAGATAAGTCCTACACCCGGACTTGAGTGACATTATTATAGGATGGCGATATATTCGACGAGGCTTATAGGGAGTGAGTATCGACTAAGCTAAATCGAGAATCACCGCTCAGTTGAGACCCTTTTGAAAATGGTTCGGTTGATCGAGTGTAGTCATGAAAACTTTTACCATTATCGATTGGAGTCTGTGATACTGGGAACCGTAGTACCTTTACACCATCTTGGCCTTATCTAGGACGTAGTGCGGGAACTATGTGGGAGTAGTCCTACAATGGTTGCTGCGCGATACTACACTCGAACGAGGTTCTCTTGAGAATATTATCGACCCTTGAGTCAGTCGAGAAGTTGATAATATCCAAAAGATGGGCTGATGACTTTGGGCACTTTTTAGAACCCTTGTTCTGCAGGTACAATTAACCTATAGTACACACTACTTTGGGAAGGGTAGACCTTGACTCCATTTATTGTTCCTCTAAAATTAGGACCTTTGCTTGCTTATGTGCGTTTGTGCTTTGCATCCATAAAGCATCATATCATTTCTAGTTTCAAGGAATTCAGCAGTCATTTGCAAATTCGAAAAGCCTTACATTTTAAAGTCTAAAATTTTTTCCAACTTTCTTAAAAAGCAATATTCGCAATCGACCGTTGAAATTCTTGAAACCATTGCATGGCATTAGCATCACATTTTTGCATTGCATTTATCCCCCAGTTTCTCCTTCTTGGTCCTATCTTTTTCTAGTGTACCTTTGAGTCGTCAAGATGATTCCTCGACACAGATATCAGACCAGAAACAGAACAGGAGTCACTTTGATCCTATTCTCATGACTTACACAGAGCTATATCCTGACTTAGTCCGGCAAGGACTGATTACTACAAAGGCTTTACCACCTCCTCTTAATCCTCCGGCTGGATTTAGGGCTGATCTCCATTGTGCTTCCCATGAGGGTGCCCCAGGCCATGACTTGGAGCATTGTTTTGCATTGAAGGCTAGAGTATGTGAATTGGTTAGAACTGGAATACTTGATTTTACAGACAGTCATCCGGATGTTCAGAAAAATCCCTTGCCAGTACATCAGAAATGAAGTTTTGTCACTAGGCCTTTTGTTTCTCGTTGTTTGCACTTTCCTTATTTTGTTTAAGTTGTTTGCTTTTAATTATGTTTGTACTTTCATTAATGAAATAAGCATTGCGACTTTTGATTCAATTCATTTCCGTCCATTTATTTGCATCTTTATGCTTTATTTTTCAAATGTTTACTTCTTGTCCAAAATTTTGATATGCTAAGATTGGAGGGAGGATGATGAAAACGTTATACCCATAATTGCTGTCAGTATGCTTTCAATCAAACCTTGTTGACGATGTAAGGCATTGTTTCAATTCCCAAACACTGGAGAAATAAGGAAGTTAATCCCTCGTTACCCCATTCGAGCCTAGAAGTTGGAGTTTCTTTCGTTACAAAAAACCCACAATTTTAACCTTGGGATGGGTAGTTCTCAGTTAACTTGGTTGTGTGTTCATACGATACACCTTTCATTAACAAATTTTCCTTCGCACACATCAAATAAGTGTCGAAGATGTTTTCTAATCAAAAGGTCGATGATGGTTCACCGTAATCATTAAAATCAAACAGTCACTTTCCTTCACACAAAAAAATAATATAAAAAAATCAAAAGAAGCCCGCTAAGTCAAAACCTATGAAGGAGACTTAGGCAAAACTGGGGCATCCCGCTGACTGTAAACTCTAAAATAAACAGTTCAGGCAAAATTTAGGGATAATACAAAGAGATTTTTAAATCCTTATCTTGAAAATCCTCAATGTAAAAATAATCAAATGTTATAGGGGAGTAGTGACTGCCTTTTCTTAGGTCCCTTTGGCTTCTGAGTCATCATTGCTACGATCAATGAAATCCCTAACTTTTGGGAACCTGAATGCATAGTATAAGTTAACTGAGCATAGGACTGAAGATCATCACGTAGATTGGGTGGGTACAAATAAATTTTGAGCCTTTATCTGTTATTTCATAAACCGTGAACCAGACCATGTTACAACCCTCAAAAGACCTAATTGAAGCAAGGTTATTTTGAAAGTATACTACAGCAAGGTTGCGTAACCTGACTCCTAAAGATCTTTGTGAATCATTTATTTTGGTAGTACACCTTTGTTTTAAACTTTGAGCGTCTTGAACCGTTGTGTTCTGACTAACGACTCATGTATTTTCCATCTTTCAAAAATAATTTTTCAAAAATCGCATGAACTTTGCATTACCATGTTTGTATGAATATTTTTGTTTGCAAACTGGCTTTCCTCTAAGGAATTTTCAAACAATGAGAAACTTGGTCAAGTGATCTTATTAGGGGCAAGTTCCTTTTACATCCTGTCAAAGAATCAGTTCAAGATTTGTTCAAGGCAATATCTTCTCAGATTTGGTTTATCCAGAGAATTGTTCAAGACTCAGACTGGGGCAAGCCCTCCGAGGATACAGCAAAACAGTCGATTCCACGAATCAGACAGCTGAAGCAATTATCAATTCATTTGACCTGGGGCAGTTTACTTGCATAATCCCTAAGCAGTTATTCATCATTCCTACAGTGACTATCAACTTGATACAGTTTAACAGAATGACAGTGATCTCCGTGTTGAGGAATCAGTCCTCCAGTTTTGTCATCTCATAGAAAGAGTTGAGCCTTGTCGTCGATGTCTACATTTGCATTTGATCATATCTCATAGCATAATTCCTATACATGTGCATATCTTGGGTGCTTTACTCCCCATTTTCATTTCTATCTTGGGTGCTTTATTCCCCATTTACCTCTCTATCTTGGGTGCTTTACTCCCCATTTACATTTCTATCTTGGGTGCTTTACTCCCCATTTACATTTCTATCTTGGGTGCTTTACTCCCCATTTACCTTTCTATCCTGGGTGCTTTACTCCCCATTTACATGTCTATCTTGGGTGCTTTACTCCCCATTTACCTTCTATCCTTGGGTGTTTTATCCCCCATGTACCTTTATCCCGGGTGTTTTATTCCCCGTTTACCAGATATTCCTGGGTTTACCTAACATCATGGTGTTTTACCCCCATTTACTTTTTTTCCCCCTGAGGTCGTGTTTTACTCGCGTCTTACCTTGTGGGCAAAATTTATTTACCTGGCATCATGGGTGTTTTATCCCCATTTGCGTTTTTCTCCTGAGCTCGTGTTTTACCCGCGTCTTACCTTGCGGACAATTTCTAATTTACTTGGCACCTATCAACAATTCTGTGTCGTGTCTTTCCGACGTTCTTCCAGACATGACATGTCTTCTTCCCTAGTGTAATTCCTCGATGGGTCGTCCCCTGTGACGTTGTTTCGTCTGTATCCGTGCATTTGTCATTTTCACCATACGCGTCATATCAGATTCATATCATATTTAGCATTATAGTTCGTTTTGTTTTGTCCATATCATTGCATAGCACTGCGTCTAAAGGCAAAATTTTTGGTTATCTGTATTTAAATCCCTCCACCATGATTTCTCGAGTCTCCGTTGCTCAAATTACCCGGTGAAGTTATTTAAATAGGGGCAACTGTAATACCCCAAATTTTGCCCTAAGATTTGTCGTCGCATTTCATTGCATTTTTATTGCATTTAATCAATTACTAACAAATTTGTGTAGTTGTTTGACTTTTTGCAAGTAAATATCATATGGCATGCATTTTTTTTTCTAAAAAGTAAAAATGGCATAATTGGCAAGAGAACATGTGTAAGGAGTTGTGAGTGTGAGAGATTGAGAGTTCAAATCTCACCTTTGTCACTTTTTTGTTTTTTATTATTTTTACTCTAAATTTTTCTATCTTTCATTAAAAAAATAACAAAAATAGTTTTCTATTATTATTTAATTATTATTTTCGTATTTTAATTAAATCATTTTTTAAAATATTATTTTTTTCACTTTTTTCTAAATTATTCATAAAAATATCCAAAAAATCATAAAATAAAAAATATTAGAAAAAATTTTGTTCTTTTTATAATATTTTTGATTTTAGGAATCAATAGGATTATTAGTTTTTATTTTAAGTTTATTTTAAATTATTTAAATTTTATTTTTTCTTAACTAATTATTTAGTTTGGGCTTTAAAATGGGCTTTAGGGACATTATTGACAATTTGGTGTTAACCCTAATTTGTTCCCTATATATACATGTGTTGCCTTGTTGAAAAGGGGGTCAGAAGGTTTTCTTCAGAAAAGAGGAGAGAGAAAGGGAGAAACAAAGGAGATCCCCAGAGAAGAAAGGCGGTCGTTCCCACAACTCGTCAGAAGGATTGGAGCTCTCCAGTGTTCCCTTATTCAAACCTTTTTCACATTTACCGAAGCAAACCTCCGCTTCGTAGGTTAAATTACTAAACCTTTTGCCTTTTCATGTTTATGTGCATATTTTGCCATGTTAATGTGTTTAGGTCCGTTAAATTATTAAACCTTTTGCCTTTTCATGTTTATGTGCATATTTTGCCATGTTAATGTGTTTAGGTCCGTTAAATTACTAAACCTTTTGCTTTTTTTTTTCATGTTTATGTGCATATTTTGCCATGTTAATCTCCATGTGTGTTTAGGTCCGTAGATTTTAATATCAAAACCCTTTTTTATCAAAACTTTTTTTAAAAATTAAAACCCTTTTTTTTTATTTATTATTAAAACCTTTTTTTTAGTAAGACCTTTTTTAAAAACTGAAAAGCCTTTTTGTTCCCAAGAAGAAAAAAAAACCTTTTGTTCCCAAAAACCTTTTCCCAAAAAACTGAAAAGCATTTTCCCAAAAAAAACAGAAAAGCCTTTTTTTGGATTGAAAAGCCTTTTTTGTTCTAAAAAAAACTGAAAAGACTTTTCCTCCAAAAAAACTTTTTTTTATAATTTAAACTTAATTTTTTTTATAATTTTAACTTAAATATTTTTTATTAAAAAATTAAAACCTTTTTTTTATAATTAAAATATTAAAAAATTAAAACCTTTTCGTAAGGAACTCCTGATGTTTGATGTTTGTCGTGTCATTTTATGTACCCTTTTATTACTTTTCTTTCTTTTGGCATTTCATGTGCATGCTCGAGGTTGAGATGTGCTTGTGGTGGCCACAGCCCTACACTATTTTCCTCCCTCACTTCATTCTAAGTGTCATTACATATTTTCATATTCTTCATGTTTTCAGAAATGTTTCTTTGTTTCTTTATACCCTCTGCCTTTATTACTTTTCTTATTTTTGTACCTTAATTATTCCTCCATATAATGATTTGTTATATTTTCACATTTTTTTACAGTTTTATCCTTCCGAAGGATTAGGTCCAGCCTTTTGGCCGCCGAGTCAATAGCCTTACCCCTTTAATGGATCAAACCCTGTTTAGCCTAGGTGTCCCGCCGTGGGCAAAATTGCTTTTATCCTAGTGTTAGGCCAAAAGAATCGCCGTACTCTGTTTTAAGGTTTTCCGCCGTGGAATCCCTAATTTAACCCTATTTTAATTTTAATTAACATTTTTTAACATAGAGATTGGAGTCTCTGAACAAACCTTGGCCACAGTCAAGACGTTTCTAACCTCCCTTTTGAGGGGAACTACAGTTACTCTGATTCCATTCCCGTAAGGATATGTAGGCACAAGATGCGATGTCTTGCCGAGTAAACTTAGAATTAACCCCTAGGTCTTTTTTAATTTTCAATCCTTTGTATATACCCTAAAGCAAAATAATTAATGAAATAAATAAAAAAAATAAACAAAAGGTTCCCGTAGAGTACTACGGAAGTTTAGGGTGCTAATACCTTCCCTAAATTTAACCAACCCCCGAACCTTAGATCTCTACCCTTAGGTTTTTCCTATCTTTAACCTTTCCTTCGGATAAATCGAAGACCGGTTGTAAATGAATTAAGATTCAAGTTAATCAAATAGCTTGACATCCAAATTTCACCGCAACAAATACCAACAAACCCGGAAATTTGCCAACTACACAAGTACACGGTACTCTGATGGGGACAAATCTTCGGAAACTGAAATATTAGCTACACGGCAACTAGCTGGGGAATTGGTCACACGGTAACCGGTAATACATGGTCGATCATGCCGTCAGGCATCAAGATTCCTCGGGACTTATCAGATCAACAATCAAGTTAATCATGCCATCGGGTATTCAAAGAAATTTTCGGGCATCAGCCATACTTCATCAGTAAGTCGGGAATAGAATTCTCAGTCAATCATGAACCAATTGGGGATATCCAAACTTCTGCCATCAGGCACTCCGCATCAACTGAGAGAACTGCTTCGTCAATATGGTTGGACTTCAATCATCAAGTCTTCGAGGGAAGTTTCAACTTCGCTGTTCAGAAACCTGCTGGGGATGACACATCTCCGCTGGGGATTCTGGAGAACTATCAAGTCACTCTGCTTCGGGGTCCAGGAATCAATCTGGGTGAATCATCTCTGCTGAGAAAATCAAGAATCATCTTGAACAAATAACTCTGTGGGGACTTCAAGAATCCTCCTGAACCAATAACTCTGCTGGAGATTTCAGGAATCATCCTGCGCAAACACTCTACCAGGGACTCTAAGCATCAACTTGAGCAATCCTCTCTGGCGACTTCAATGGGGATTTGAAGAATCATCTTAAACAAACACCTTCGCTGGAGAATTCAAGAATCATCTTGGGCAAACGACTTTCGCTGGGGGATTCAAGAATCATCTTGAGCAAGCGACTCTGCGGAGGAACACCTGCAAAACAAGAACGGTAACGACCTAGCTCATGTTTCGTATGCATATGCTTTGATAGTGGCGCAATGCTCCACACGGTGGAAATGCTACGCGTTTAGGATAAATGCTATGCAATCATGCAAAATGCTATGGCCCCATCAGCAAAATAAATGCTGAAGGGAGAATCTTCCTGTCAAGGAGAAAGGACCACTCTGGTGGAGGAAGGACTCATCCTGCCAAGGAGAAGAAGTCACACCAATCTCAATCGAACTCCGCATGGGGAAGCAAACTTCAGTCGACTGCTGCAGGGGAATGAAGCTCTACTAGAACCCAGACCTGCTGAGGAAAGCGATGCCAATTGCAGAAATAAACTGCACGACATTCGCAGCCAGAGCTTTCCTGGGGGTAACGACTATGGTGGGGAAATACAGCATCAGCTATTCAACACTCTACTGGGGACAACCAATCATGGCCCGAACGCCTTCCAAGGACTCGGCTCTCTTGGGGGTTTGCAAACTCGGCTGGGGAAGAAGGAATCGTCCTGCATGCTAGGGAGAGTACGACTCTGTGGGGAATTTCAATTCTCCTGGAGACTTCATTCTGGAACTACCAATTGCTGCACACTTCAGACTCAGCTGGGGATAGGACGTTCCTTCAGGATACATCTGATTGGGGGCTTCTCTGCCTGGGGAGACATATCAATGCCTTACGATCTCACGTTCGGACTCTGCAGGGAGAGGCTGCTGAACTTTGCTGGAGAAGAAGGAATCATCCTGCTTGGGAATGCGCACGGCGTACTGTCTGGTATATGCTACACCTGTTACAACACAAACAAATAGACAAGATACCCTTCTCAAAGTGACCTATCAAGGTTATCATCTTGTGACAATGTTTAAGTAATTCATTGTTTCAACAATCAGTGGCCTAGGCCAGTAAGTTTATGTATGCGCATTTAGTCAAAAACATCGGCGTTCTTTTTCGCAAACAAAACAGGTAAATGCTAAACAAACAAACAGAATTGCTGAATAGTATACGTTTTATTGCTAACGAACCCCTGAATAGGCAAAAATGTTTTACAACAGATGCAAGCTCCTGGAATGAGGAAGCCACGCAAACATAAAAATATAAATATACATCAGTATATACACATGTCGGCAACGAGGCGTAGACGAACACCATGAGTTGATCCCTCTATGACCCACTCGACTTCGATACTTCTCCGACGCTTCAGCTTCAGAAGAGATTGATTCAGATAAACGGCCCTCAGGTCCTCCAAACCACTAAAAAAATACAGTCCACACACGGAACGCAATCATTTTCTTTTTCAAATCCCTAACTTTTGCCTGAATCGCCCTTTCGGGTTTTCGATTCACTGGGATACCCTTTTTTGCCAAAGTCGCCCCTCCGGGTTTTCGACTTTGCGGGTGTACATTTTTTCTTTTATATCCCTAATTTTTGCCCGAACCTTTTTCCCTTTTTTATGGTTCGCCGGGATGCCCCATTTTTGCCTGGATACTCTTTTTCTTTCCAGCGGGTCGTTTTTTTAAGCAAAGTATTTTTTAACTGCGTCCGCGTTCACCGGGGATGCAAAATCTTCGCCATCCATCGTGGATAACAACAAAGCTCCTCCCGAGAAGACCTTGCTGACGACGTACGGACCTTCGTAATTGGGAGTCCACTTGCCCCGGTGATCGGAGTGTGGAGGAAGAATCTTCTTCAGGACGAGATCACCCGTCTGAAAGCTTCTAGGACGCACCTTTTTATCATAAGCTTTCTTCATTCGGCTTTGGTATAAACGACCATACGCAATCGATGCCAACCTCTTCTCGTCCATCAGGCTGAGTTGGTTTAGTCGGTTCTTAATCCATTCTGCCTCATCGAGTTTCACGTCAACTAAAACTCGCAAAGAAGGGATCTCGACTTCTAACGGCAGGACAACTTCCATACCGTACACTAAGGAGAAAGGAGTTGCCCCGGTTGACGTACGTACCGTCGTATATAACCGTGCAGTGCAAAGGGCAGCATCTCGTGCCAATCTTTGTAGGTCACAACCATCTTCTGCACAATCTTCTCAATGTTCTTATTGGCCGCTTCAATGACGCCATTCATCTTCGGCCGGTAAGGAGATGAGTTGTGGTGTTCAATCTTGAAACTCTGGCACAGCTCCTTCATCATCTTGTTATTCAAATTCAAACCATTATCGGTAATGATCCGCTCGGGAATTCCGTAACGACAGATTAAGTCCCTCTTTATGAATTTAGCCACCACCTGCTTGGTCACATTAGCATATGAGGCTGCCTCCACCCACTTGGTGAAGTAGTCGATAGCTACTAGAATGAAGCGATGACCGTTAGATGCAGTGGGCTCGATCTTGCCTATCATGTTGATGCCCCACATGGAGAACGGCCACGGGGAGGACATGACATTTAACGGGCACGACAACACATGAACTTTATCAGCATAAATCTGGCATTTATGACATCTCTTTGCAAATTTAAAGCAATCTGATTCCATCGTCAGCCAGTAATATCCTGCTATCAGGATCTTTCTTGTCATAGCATGCCCGCCGACGTATGTACCAAATGTGCCTTCATGGACTTCTCCCATGAGCATACTCGCCTCTTTCTCATCTACACATCTGAGTAGCACGAGATCATGGCTTCTTTTATACAAAACTCCATCAGGATTGAGATAAAAATTTCTAGATAGCCTCCTCAGAGTCTTCTTATCCTGGGTTGACGCTCCGGCAGGATACTCCTTAGTCATAAGGAAGGTCTGGATATCATGGAACCATGGCTTGCCGTCGGAGGCTTCCTCGATTACAAAAATGAACGCAGGTCTATCAAGACGAGAAAGGACAATTCTTGGAGCTTCATTCCAAAAATTGACTTTATACATCGAAGCCAACGTGGCTAAGGCATCAGCCATCTGATTTTCGGCCCTGGGCACATGATGGAGCTCCACTCGATCAAAGAACGGAAGCAGCCTTCTGGCATAGTTCATGTACGACACCAAATTCGATTGACGAGTCTCCCACTCCCCTTTAATCTGGTTAATCACAAGCGCCGAGTCACCATATACGTCTAGGTTCTTGATTCTCAAATCAATTGCTTCTTCTAGACCCATGATGCATGCTTCGTACTCCGCTTCATTATTGGTGACCGGAAACGTCAGTCTCGCAGTAAACGGGATATGGGACCCATGGGGAGTTGTGATGATCGCCCCGATACCACTTCCGTAATAATTAACCGCCCCGTCAAATATCAATTTCCACTGGGATTTCCTATCTGGCCCCTCGTCGGGCAACGGTTCATCGCAATCTTTCGCTTTGAGAAACATGATATCCTCATCAGGGAATTCAAATTTCATAGGCTGATAATCCTCGATCGGCTGTTCGGCAAGGTATTCAGACAATACGCTTCCCTTGATGGCCTTCTGGGAAACATACTGAATGTCATATTCCGTCAACACCATTTGCCATCTGGCAATCCTGCCCAAAAGCGCTTGCTTCTCGAAGACGTACTTGATCGGATCCATCTTCGAAATTAGCATGGTGGTGTGGTTGAGCATGTACTGTCGTAAACGTTTGGCACCCAGGCTAGTGCACAACACGTTTTCTCCAGCATCGAGTAGCAAGATTCACAGTCTGTGAACTTTTTACTCAAGTAATAAATGGCATGCTCCTTTCTGCTCGTCTCGTCGTGCTGACCGAGAACACACCTCATACTATTCTCAAGAACTGTCAAGTACATGATTAAGGGTCGTCCGGCCACTGGGGGTATCAAGATTGGAGGTTCCTGCAGATACTGTTTTATCTTATCAAATGCCTTCTGGCAATCCTCGTTCTAGATAATCGCCTGATCTTTCTTTAGCAGCTTGAACATCGGTTCACACGTGGCCGTGAGCTGAGAAATAAACCTTGCAATGTAGTTTATTCTGCCCAGGAAACCACGAACTTCTTTTTCAGTCTTCGGCGCTGGCATTTCTTGTATCGCTTTTATCTTCGCAAGATCAACCTCGATGCCTCTTTCACTCACGATAAACCCCAGTAGCTTTCCGGGCCGTACTCCGAAAGTACACTTGTTAGGATTCAGCCTCAACCTAAACTTCCTAAGCCTCTCAAAAAGCTTCAGCAAATTGACCAGATGTCCCTCCTCCGTTTGGGACTTCGCAATCATGTCATCAACATAGACTTCAATCTCATGATGAATCATATCATGAAACAAAGTAACTATTGCTCTTTGGTAAGTGGCCCCTGCGTTCTTCAGACCGAAAGGCATTACCTTGTAGCAAAATGTTCCCCAAGGAGTAATAAACGTAGTTTTCTCCATGTCCTCCGGCGCCATCTTGATCTGATTGTAGCCGGAGAAGCCATCCATGAATGAAAATACGGAGAACTGAGCTGTATTGTCGACCAACACATCAATATGAGGCAGCGGGAAATCATCTTTAGGGCTCGCCCTATTCAAATCCCGATAATCGACGCACATTCGTACCTTACCGTCCTTCTTCGGTACAGGCACTATGTTGGCGACCCATGGAGGGTAAGTAGTGACCGCTAAGAAGCCAGCATCAAGCTGCTTCTGCACTTCGTCTTTGATCTTAACGGCCATATCTTGTCTCGTCCTCCTAAGCTTCTGCTTAACGGGAGGACAATCTTCTCGCAGCGGCAGGTGGTGGACCACAATGTCAGTATCAAGTCCGGGCATATCCTCGTATGACCAAGCAAAGATGTCACTATACTCTCTTAGCATCTCGACTAATCTCTGCTTGACATCACTCTGTAATGCAGCCCCTATCCTGACATTCCTGACCAGTTCTTCAGAACCCAGATTCACAATCTCAATTTCCTCTTCGTGAGGCAGAATAACCTTCTCTTCTTGTTTCAACAAGCGGGCCAACTCTTCAGGAAGGTCTTTGTCTTCATCAATCTCTTCTTCGGCTTGATAGATCGGGCAATCGAAGTCGGAGTGAGTCGTAGAAGGTCCAGAGTCGATGTCATCTGTTATGTGGATCCTGCAATAACAAGGGTTAAGCTTAAAACAAAGATATGCAGGTTAGCACAAACCTCATTGCCATTTTATTGTTTTTCAAAACAAATATAAAACAGGAATAATAGAGATCACAACATTTGAATACGAAGAAAAACGCCTTTTGATTTATTGATAAAATGCATGTACATAATCAAACAAGGCCCTGACAATAAAACCACTATGCCCCGGGTAGGACATAGGGTTGTACAATGATTGGAAAAAGTAAATCATTACTCTTCGCTTGTCATCTGGATGATATCCTTGACAGACCAGTTGTTGAGGCTCTCGCCTGGCTCGCTTGGCTGGATCCAAGAGTCTAGGTCACAGTCGCTGTCTCCGCTGTCTTCAGACACCACGTTGACGCTTTCAAATATCACCCCGCCGCTGGTAAACTGGATCGGCCCTTTACCTCGCGACGCCCTGCTGGAAGAGGAGGCTTCAGCCGCAGGAGAGTATCCCAACCCAAACTTGTCTTGCTTGTTGGGTATCTCCAAAATTCGCCCCCATCCTGGGGTAGATCCGGCTTGGACAACGACCCGGGCTTCCTTGAAGGAAGAGAGAGTCATCTCTGGCTTTTCAGTGACTACAGGAGCTACGTTCTTGACTTTAACAGCTTCGAACGCTTGGCATAGGGTTTCGTGGATTTCCCCATCCATCTCAACATACTTGAAGGACGACAAATGGCTCACCATTATGTCTTCCTCGCCACAAACAGTCACGATGCTGCCTCCGACAGCATACTTGAGTTTCTGGTGCAATGTGGAGGTCACGACACCTGCGGAATGGATCCATGGCCGGCCCAAGAGACAACTGTAGGCAGGGTCACCTCCCCGAAAACATGGTGTTTGGTTCCATCGAACGCTTTCATCACCAGATCACTGGGTGTGCAAATCACTCCGCGAGTATCTAACTTCATCAATGCTTTCTTCGGAAGAACATTGAGCGACGACCCCGTGTCCACCAACACGTGATACATAATCGTTCTTCTACACTCTATCGAGACGTGCAGGGCGCTATTGTGGTTCCTCCCCTTCGGCGTCAGCTCTAGGTCAGTGAAACCTAATCCATTTCCAGCATTTACGTGGGCTACGACCTCCTCTAACTGGTTTACCGATATTTCCTGCGGTACATATGCGGTGTTCAACACCTTCAGCAGCGCGTCGCGGTGTGCCTCAGAACACAGCAACAGATTCAGGATGGAAATCTTTGAGGGTGTCTGATGGCGATGATCCACGATCTTGTAGTCACTCTTTTTGATCAACCGCATAAACTCTTCGGCGTCTTTGACAAGTAAGTCTTTTTGTACCCCATGAGGGGTCTCTTCAACGACTTTACTTTTACCTTTATCAGTTGCATCGGCTTTGTCCGCTTTGTCCGCCACGACCTCAGGTGGTGCAAATACTCTTCCGCTGCGAGTAATTCCGCTAACACCCACTAGGTTCTCCACAGACGACCCGAACGGTTCTAGTTCCAACTTCTGTCCGTTGCAGTAGACCTCTGCCCCATAGTGCCACGGGACAACATTGGTTCTTTCGAACGGTATTGGCCCAGCTTTGGTGATGGTAATCGTGGGTGGCCTGGGTGCAGAAATAGTTATCGTCTGGCGAGGGATGGTGATGGTGGCAACCTCATCATCTTGCTTCAGCATTACCTCTCCCGATCCGATTTTGGCCCTCCGGCTGAACTGCAGGATTCCCTCAGTTATCAGACTTTGAATCCCCTCTATCAACTGTTCACATCCATCAGGACTTGTCGCACAGCCCATGCACAACTCTCCATAACCTGGAAAGAAACCTCTTTTCATCAGCTTAGCTTTAACGAAGCTAAGTGGTGTCTTCAGATCTCTGACGTCAGTCAACAAATCCAAACTCTCGTCTTCAATAATGGCGTTTACTCCACCTCCCCTATGATTCGGCATAGGGTTCTTCGTGACGTTTGGCACATTATCTGAGAAATTGATGATCTTGGCGTCCACCATGTCCTGCACCTTGTGCTTGAAGGCTTTTCAATTTTCTATTGTGTGGCCTGGTGCCCCTGAGTGAAACTCACAAGTTGCATTTGCGTCATAACCTGGCGGAGGTGCCCTTGTCAAGGGAGCCAAGGTTCTCTTCTGGATCAACTGTAGCTGGAGCAGAGTCTGCAATAGTTGAGCGTAGGACATGGACGGAGTCTCGAGGTGACGGCTCAACAGAGGTGCCCGATTCTGGTACTTTCTGTACCCTTGTTGATTCGGCTGCTGCTGCTGTGGCTGTGGGACTGCCGGGATAGTTATGCTGGCCACCTGTTGGTGAAGGCCTTTACCCTTCCTTCGAGCGTTGGTCACGACGCTCGTTTCTCTTTCCCGTCTTTTGCCACCATAAGGTTTCTTTCCTCCTCCAACTGAGGATGAATCACCTTGAATTTTCCCCAGTTTGATCCCATCTTCGATGTGCTCACCCGTGATAATGAGATCTGAGAAGGTTCCGGACATACCGCTGACCAATTTCTCATAATAAACCCCTGGGAGGGTGGCCACGAACATTTGCACAAGCTCACGTTCAACCATCGGCGGCTGAACCCTGGCTGCCAACTCACACCATCGCTGGGCGTATTCCTTGAACCCTTCGTTGTTCCTTTGCGACAGATTCTGCAGTTGGACTCGGTTCGGGGCCAAGTCACTGTTATATTGGTAGTGGTGCACAAATGCTTCAGCAAGGTCCTTCCACGTGCGCACACTGGTAGGCTCCAGACTCGTGTACCATTCGAGGGATGGTCCGGACAGACTGTCCTGAAAGAAGTGCATTAGCAACTTCTCGTCCTCAGAATGAGCGGACATTTTCCGGTAGTATGATCTCAGGTGGACGCGAGGGCAGGTGGTGCCCTTGTACTTTTCAAAGTCAGGTACCTTGAACTTAGGAGGCACCTTGAAATCAGCAATCAGTCCCAACTTGGACATATCAACACCCATGGTGTTCTGGTTCTCGATATTCCTCATCTTGTCCTCGAGTGCCTTGAACCTTAGTCGTGCTTCAGCAGTCACCTCCCCTTCAGCACCTCTCTGCGAGAACACATCGTCTTGGCGGTCTTCTAACCATGGCTGAGGCCCAAACAGATATCCAACACCCGCAGTGCCGTTGCCCAGTCCAACATTGACGTTAGCTTCAAGACTCCCATTACCGACGCCCGTCGTATTGCCATTGAGTCCCATGTTAGCTATCACATTGCCGTTGGCACTGCCATTCCCCCCCGGTCACGGGGACTCCATTCTGAGGAGTTTCAACTGGTGGAGGGGTAGGCACGGTCCCACCATGGAGTACGCCATTGCTATCGACCCTTGAAATCAGAGGCTGAACCAAGGTTCTGAGCTGATCCTGGCTGTTGGCGACCGCTTGCATGAGCTCCATGAAGCGGTCCATTCTTTCGCGGAGTTCTTGAACATCAGTTAGCACTTGCTCCATGATTCTGGTTTGATTTGCTCTGGTCGGATAGCGGTGGATGGGTGTTGCGGTGGAAATAGGATATCAAACTATTAACGAGTTTGAATCGCAATTCAATTCACAACCGCTCTTTGATTTATCCGAAGGAAAAGGTCAAAAGAGGGAAAACCTATTTTGCATCGTAAACACAATGCGGGGAAAGATCTAGGGTTCGGGGGTTGGTTAAATTTAGGGAAGGTATTAGCACCCTAAACCTCTGTAGTACTCTACAGGAACCTTTTGTTCAAATGTTTACTACTTGCTTTATTTATTTGCTTAAGGTATATGTACAAAAGATTAAAAGTGAGAAAAGAGACCTAAGGGGTTAATTCTAAGTTTACTCGGCAAGACATCGCATCTTGTGCCTACGTATCCTTACGGGAGTGGAATCAGAGTAATCGTAGTTCCCCTCAATAGGGAGGTTAGAGACTTCTTGACTGTGGTCAAGGTCTCAAGGGGAATAAACATGTCTTAAGGACACGCTTACGCGGAGTGTAGAAACTCCAAATCTCTACGTTGAATTGTTAAGTGAATTAGGGTTAGGTTAGGGATTCCACGGCAGGAAACCCTAAAATGAGCGCGGCGGCTCTTTGACCTAATGCTAGGGGTAAAATTGTAATTTTGCCTGCGGCGAGACATTTGTGAAAATTAGGGTTTGTAAGAGTTGTAAGGGTTTGAAGTTGAGGACTATTGGCGCGGCGGCCAAACGGTTAGACCTAACCTTCGGATGTGAAATTAACTATAAAGATGCGATGAAATTAAATATACATACAACGGCAGAAAATAAAGTGCGGAAAGATAAATGCGACAATTGTCTCGCAAAATTACATCCCATAAGCAGTTACAAATATGATAATTGAATATTTAAACTGAATATAAAGTCAATTGAACTTAGTCAGCTGCAAAAAACCAAAACAAACAGAGACTGTTATTATACGGGGTTAGACGAAAAATTAGACGGGAATGTTAGGAATTTAAGTAGAAAATTATAATTTTAACGAAACAAGAAAAAAGTTAGAAATTTGGATCTTAAAAATGAGGATGTTAGCGAAAAATTAATAAACAATGAAAATTGATATGCAAAGAAGATGACGATAATATACAAGTGATAATGGAATATGAAATAGCAACGATGATGTTAGATTATGTACAAATATAAAAATAAATACAAAAATAAATAAATAAATATTAGTGAACAGGTTCATGGATAATCAATAATACTGTTAGGAATGAAGGATGAAAATTGGAATTGACGATAATTAGAAGTTAAGGGATGAATGTTTTGGGACGGTGAGAATTTAGGTAATTAGAAAAGAGTTAGAATGGAATTAGGTTTTTTTTTTGGGTGAGATTTAGAAAAGTTAGAGTTTTTAATGTGATTAAGAAAAAGAAAATAGATTAAAAGTTAGAATTAAAAGTTAGCAAAAAAATTAGAACTTCGAAATTTGGTTTTTAAAAAAAGGTTAGAAAATAAAAATAAAAGTTTGAAAATAAAAGAGAAAAGGTTAGATTTTAATTCAAGAAAAAAGTTAAAACTCTTGAAAAAAAACAAAAATAAGATTAGAAATTTTTTAAGAAAAGAAGAGTTAGTTACTTTTGATGAAGACTGCAAGAGTCTTTGATGCTTGCCGATCTCCCGTTTTGTTGCTCCTGAGGGTCCTTTTATACTTGATTTTTTAAAATCTTTTTCAATCTCAGATTTGATTTGAATATCTTAATCTTTTTCAATCTCTGATTTGATTTGAATATCTTAATCTTTTTCAATCTCTGATTTGATTTGAATGAATTTTTATGATTATTTCAGATTTGATTCAATGATGGTGATGTTGATATTTATATCTGATTTTCTTATGATGATGATATGATCTGATTGATTTTATTTTGCCCCATCTGTGATTTATTGTGATTGGATTTGATAAAAAAAAAGTGTTGGGATTTAAATTTAAAAATGTTAGCAAAGAAAGTTAGAGTTTCAAGTTAAATAAAAAATTAGAGTTTTAAGTTTTAAAAAAATGAGTTAGAATTTTAAAATAAAAAACATTTGAATGTTGATTTAAATAAAGTGTTAGAATTATTTTAAAAACTGTTGGAATTTCATTTTAAAAGGAATTTAGAATTTAAAAAAAGAAAGAAAAGAAAAGGGCGTTAGAATTTAATTTTAAAAAGAACTTAAAATTTTAATTTGAAAAAGAAAGGTGTCAAAAAAAAATTTAGATTTAATTTTAAAAAAAGTTAGAAAAAAAATAATTTTAAAAAGTTAGAGAAAAAAAGATTTAATTTTTAAAAAGAAGTTAGAAAAAGGATTTAACTTTTAAAAAAGTTAGAAAAAAGATTTATCTTTTAAAAAAAGTTAGAAAAAAGATTTATCTTTTAAAAAAAAGTTAGAAAAAAGATTTAATTTTAAAAAGGTAATAGATTTTGATTAAAAAAATGTGTTAGAAATTAATTAAAAATTTACTCTTGAACAAAAGAAGAAAAAAAGTTAAATTTTAATCTAAATCGTAAAAGTTAGTAAGAAGAACTTAAAATGATTTAAATAAATAAACTAAATAGAAAAAAAAAGTTAATAAACAAACATTAGTAAAGTTATAAAAAAGGTTAATTAAATTATTATTAGTTAAAAAAACAAGATCTAAAAAAAAGGTTAATTTATTAAGTTAATAAGAATTTAAAATAAAAATAAAAAAGAAAGGGTAAAATTTGGGGTATTACAGTTGCCCCTATTTAAATAACTACACCGGATGATTTGAGTGACGGAGACTCGAGGAATCATGGTGGAGGGATTTAAATATAGATAACCGAAAATTTTGCCCTTATATGTGGCGATATGAAAATGCTATGGACCAAACAAGACTAATGCAGGCAGCGCCATGAACATGATATGATGCGTATGCTGGAATGATGAATGCGAAAATGCTGACGAATACGATGACACAGGGACAGACGCTACGAGAAGAACACACTGGGAAAACGACGCACTGGGACACAGCACAACACCGGGAAATTCTAAAATGATGGTCAACTGGTGCGAACACGACCAATTGTCTTTTTTAGAAAAGGAATGAGATTCTCAAATGGAGATGGCACCTATGAGACGGCCTCCACTGGGGAATCCAAAAGTAAAACTGGATCATGTACGACTGCAAGATCGATCACAGAATGCTGGAGCATTGAGCAAAGAATAACATCCAAGCTTCTGTAAACCATCTCTCGTGACACGATCAAACGGACTTTTCGGGAATCCGTAGCAAATATACAGGGTGAAATGAACCGGCTGTATGCCAAAATAAATGGACTTTGAGTGGTTAGAACAAGATCCTAAATGGAGATGGCACCTATGAGACGGCCTCCACTTGGGGAATATTCAACAATAAAACTGGATCTACACGACTGCAAGATCGATTACAGAATGCTGGAGCATTGAGCAAAGAATAACATCCAAGCTTCTATAAACTATCCTTCGTGATGGGATCGGACGAACTTTTCGGAAATCCGTATCAAATATACAGGGTAAAGACCGGCTGTATGCCAAAATAAATGGGCTTTAAGTGGAAATGCCCTGATAAGCTTCTCGGGGGAGAACTGTCACTTATCGTTGGAAGGGACTTACATGCCAAAACGGGTAAGCACTCGAATAAAGAGGCCGCTGCTTATCTGATATATAAATCTTCTCATATTTAAGGTCGGTGCCTGGAATATGTTTCAGATTCTTCTTTTACTAAAGGATAAAATAAACTTCTTCATACTTCCGAGGACAACGCGTCGGATATGATTCCGCTTCTTCTTTTGCTAAAGGGTAAACTGAACTTCCTCATGCTTCAAGATTCATGCTCTCCTGAATATGATTCTGCTCCTTCTTTTACTAAAGGGTAAACTGAACTTCCTCATTTCAAGGTTTGTTGCTCCCTGAATATGATTCAGCTCAAACCTCCCCATACTTCAAGACGACAAGGAAAATGGAAGCCCAACTGCTCGACGGAGATGGCCATTTCCTGCAAGTCATAACGAAGATAGGATCAGCTCCTCAGGCGAGAAATGTCGGTTATTTGCAAGAGTGGCAATCATAAGCTTCTCATGTAAGAACTGCTTGTAGAGGTGATAACAGACGATGATAAGCTTCTCGACGGAGAACTGTTGCATACCGTTGCTGACGAACGTTACGATAAGCTTCTTAACCGAGAACTGTTGCTGATCGATTGTGATAAGCTTCTCTTGTGAGAACTGTTGCTGATCGATTGTAAAATGTTGTGATAAGCTTCTCTGGTGAGAACTGTTGCATATCCTGTTGTGTAAGGCTGTGATAAGCTTCTCTGGTGAGAACTGTTGCTGATTGATTGTAAAATTTTGTGATAAGCTTCTCTTGGCGAGAACTGTTGCTGATCGATGATAGGCTTCTCAGGTGAGAACAGTCGCATACCGATGCTGTAAGATGTAGGATTGTTATATCGATAGGCTTCTCAGGCGAGAACAGTCGCATACCGATGCTGTAGGATTGTAAAGTGTTGTACCGATAGGCTTCTCAAGCGAGAACAGTTGCATACCGATGCTATAAGATGTACTGATGGATTTCCAGGCGTGAACTGGCGTGTATCTGTAAAGGATTGTGATTGATTTTCTTGATAGATAGTGCAAAATAAATGCACATCCGGGTACAGTGATAAGCTTCTCAGGCGAGAACAGTCGCATATCTGCCAAGGTATGGCGGAAATTTTAAGACGTTGCAAAATAAATGCACGTCCGGTTGGGCTCGGCGACCGACAAGACTAAGATTCAATCTAGGATCGAGCTAGAAAGAAAACTGGTAATCAAGACTCCATCGAGGGAATGATCTCAAAGGGCAGATATCTTATCCTGGCGAGGAAAGATAGCTGAAGTAACCGTCATCCACGAGGATCGAGCTCTGTGGGGAAACTGGAAACACATATGTATTTTATGCTTAGGGATGACAATCTATTTGGAGAGAATGGACCAACCCAGTTACTCGGCGGTAACGACCAATGATGGTGAGACACAATGAACTTGTGAATGCTAACGCATATGTTACTGCATATGTTAATGTGAATGTATGTTAATGTCTATGTAGTTAAATATGCAGGATGTAATGGAATGAGTATGTAATGAGTATGTAATGAGCATGTGTATGAAATAGGCATGTGATGCTTATGCCCCTGCGTATGCTGACGAAACAGACTAGAGACGGGACGAGAGATGAAATAAACATCTCGACGGAGATACCCTGCGTTCTCTGCAACCAATACGTCAATCATGGGTAAGAAAAAAAAATCAATGGTAGAACCAAATCTGGTTTCAGAATTCTGATTTCTCTGGGGAGAAGGTAATCTGCTTGGGTGCATAGTATCACGTCTTCACATGGGGAGAAGAAAACCTGAGGGACACTTTCGAGTTACCCAAGAAAAAGTTGTCAGCTTATAGTCTCTCTGGGGACTGTGATGAGGCAATAGTTTAGGAACCTATTGCAACACTGAGATTTACTAGGGAATGAAGGCCGCCGTGAGTAAAATCCATCGGGTGCATGAAGAAAAGTTGTGAAACCACATGGTTTTGATCTTGAAGGACCTTATAGTAGTCGCCATTTGTTTCTTTTTTTTAAAAAACACGGTACCCCAAGATATTTGTGTTGTGAGGTAGGGTCATCTCAAGAGGATTTTATAGAAAACACGGAGTCTGGTTGCCCCACTGTTTTCAAACTCTTTGAGAGATTCGTCTGGCACAAATTAAGCGTGTCACGATGAAATCTTTGAGAAATAGCTCTTAAGAACGTCAGACTCATGTTGATAAGCGAATTGGGAAACTGCCTGCCCCTGTTTAGCAGGATCTTCAAGTTCCACGGGTTATGTTCATATGTAAATCTTTAAGATATCAAGCAAGGTCATCATGCCTGAAATGCATATCCTGAGCTTGTCAATGTACACACATATTTGTCTTGAATTTTTGTTTTGAAAAAGATATCGCCATAACTTGTGACCGAAATCACTAGTCAGGATATAAGTTTTAATTATAATGCCAACATGAATTTTTTCCGAGCATAGCTCGTAGGAGTCAGGAAACGTGATCTTGTCGAGTATGCTTTCAACCGAAGTCCTACTTCAATTAGGTCTTTTAAAGGTTGTATCGTGGCTCGGTTCACGGTTTAAGAAACAAAAGGTATAGGCTCAAAGTTATATTTGTACCCACCCATCTTCGTGATGTTCTCCAATCCTAATTCAGTTAATCGGATACGAACGCTCATATCTCAAGCGGATTTGCTATGGTCGAGAACTTATCAAGGCTTTGGACATGGCAGTCACTCACTTATTGCTAATGGCAATTGGTCACACGATTTTGTTCTTTTTTATTCCCTAACTTTTGCCTGGACAACATCTTTTGATCTAACTTTGGAGTCCAGCGGGATGCCCCAGTTTTGCCTAAGTCTCCTTCATAGGTTTTGACTTAGCGGGCTCTGATCTTTTGAAAGGCTCGTGACTGCCCTACTCCTTAGGTAACTGAGGGATAGTCTTTGTATTGGACTTCTTAAGATGCTAAGGATAAATTCTCGAAGGTTTGCTCTTCCTTTTTGAGAGTCTAAGTGCTCGATCGGTTTAACTGAAAACTACCCTGCCCCAGGCTAGGATGAAGGTTCTTAAAAGAAAGAAAAACTCCTACTTCAAGGCTCAAAGAGGTTAACGAGGGATTAACATCCTTATATCTCCAGTGTTTGGGATTTGAAACAATGCCTTACATCATCAACAGGTTTTAATTGAAAGCATACGACAAGAAATCTGACGTTTTGGGTTCGTCATCCTCCCCCCAATTCTCCATCAGAACAAGAGATCGGGTAAAGTTGGCATTATAATTTATGAAAACGTTTTTTTGAGTGAGTGAAACAAATGGGTTTATTCAAGACAAACATATGCGTTGCATTAATTAATCAAAGATAAACAAGTTCGTACATGCTAAATATGCTTAATCAAAGAGAAATATATATAAATAAACAAATGAACTGTCGAAAAAAATCCTTCTAAATGTTAATGAAATCTTGCATGCAATAGTAACAGTTTCCTTTTGGCGGAGCCTCAATGGAAATGGACTGTCTGGTTTATGATCACTGTGAGTCGTCATGGCTTGCCCCAGTTATGCTGGTCACATCTTCAACAGTTTTCAGTCGTTGTTTCAAAATAACTTTCCCAGATTCTTTGGTGATCCCGGTCATATCATCTTGAGGGTTACTGAAATGAAGCGAGCTAGGCCTTTGAATAATGACTGGATTCGGCTGATTTGCTGAGGGGTCAACATACTTTGCAGAATCTAAGCTTGACAAGCGGGGAACCCCGAGAGGAGTCTCGATCTTCGGCTGCGCATCGCTAAAAGACAACTTCTTTGTTTCTAGCAAATTTCTGACACAGTTCTTAAGAGCGTAGCAATTCTCTAGATCATGGCCGGGCGCACCCTCATGAAATAAACAATGAGCGGCAGCGTCGTAACCTGCAGGTAACGGACTAGGCGGAGGACCCGAAGCACGAGAGGTAATCAGACCTTGTTGTACCAGATGGGGGTATAACTTAGTGAAAGTCATCGGAATTGGAGGACAAGGCTTATACTGCCTCTTACGGGAATAAGGAACCTGATTCTGTGATTGTTGATGAACAGGAGCGTTGGGCACTCGTTGACTGTTGACAGGAACTTGCATGGGCGGATAACCGAAAGGTTGTTGATAAATCGGTGCTTGATATACCGGAGCTGACTGCACAGGCTGGTATGTAGGAAACTACTGATCGAAAGGAGGTGCAACAGTAGCTACATAGGGTTGTTGGACATATGGAAACGGATAACCTTGCACATAACTCTGCTGATGTTGCCAAGGTTGAGGAGTAGCCATTTTGCGATTCCTCGAACGTGCAGGTCCTTTACCATGGTCGGAGTTAGGAGTTTTGCACTTTGGAGGGGTAGCTCGTCGAACTGGTTGAGCACTAGGAGGCACCAAACCGGATTGAAGACCATGAGGAGGTACATTCTCGACAGTAACAACTGGTTGAGATTCCATAACGGTATTAGTAGTCTCAGAAACAACAGTAGACTGAGCATCCACCTTCACACTAAGAGCTCGTAGCATCTCCAAAATCTGCCCCACACTTCCTCGAAGATCTTCGAGTTCATGGCTGACACGGTTGATCTCTTGGTTTTGATCTTCCATCCTTATGAAGGGTCGTATTGATGCAGAGAACTCAGGGTGACAAAACTGGAAGGTGAGAGAACCGAGTATGAGAAATCGGGAGACACATGCAATGCAAAAGTATGATGCTAAAATGCGAATGCAAATGAAGATTTCATGGAATTCAAATATTTACGAATATTGCGGAATACCAAGGAAACTTTTAATTCATTGAAGACAAATTACAAATAATATTCTTGCAACCAAAACAGCTAAATAAAAGCCTAGAAAATCCTAGAGAAGCATCTTCCACAACTTCAGTGAGCAGACGGAGATCCGGAGGAAAATAAATATTCGTAGAGCCTTCTCTTCTTGTAGGATTGTATCTCATCATTCTTCGACTGAATCTGCTTTTGAAGTTCTTCGTACTTGCTGACCATCACATGGTATTTGTTCTTCCATGATTCTGCTTCGCATTGTGATTTCTTCAAAGCGATCTTCAAGGTCTCAGCTTCGGTCATGAAATACTGGACAGGTTCTTCTCTTTGAGGTAAAGGATCTTGGCGAGAGTAGGGCATTTTCAACTCAACAGCTCTTCCTCGGACCCATTGAAGGTATGGTTCCATGGACACACAATTAGGTCTTCCCAAACTTTCTTTGTCTTTCCTATGCAGATGATTCCAAGAAGATAGAATCTGATCTTGAAGCTTTTTGTCGTCTTTGAAAAAGATTTTCTCCACATGAATACCTTTAGGCGGTTCCTTCAAGGGGTATCCCAACTGTCGGCGAGCTAGGACTGGATTGTAGCTGATTCCTCCATTGAAACTGAGCAAAGACACATTGTTGAAGTTTCCACAGCTATCAATGATCGATATCCCATCGTACATGCGATTATACCAATCAATATCAGAGTGAGTTAAAGCCATAACTTTTTGCGACCAACGTTCCTGATTAGGTTTCCAGAACGGACCGGACTTGGGTAAGTGAGAAATAAACCACTTGTATAGTAATGGCACACAACATGTAATCATTCCTCCACCATGAAAGTTTCGAAGATGTACTGAATGATAAGTATTGCCCAATAGTGTTGGAACTGGATTTCTCCTCATGAAGGTCTTGATTGCATTAAGGTCCACAAACCCCTCAAAACTAGGAAAAAGCAGCAACCCATAAATGAGCAAAGCAAATATTGTCTCAAAAGCAAACATGTCTTTATGATCGGCATAAAATTGGGCCTTCTTAATTAGGAAGTCCCTGGGAAAACCGAAGATCCCCCCTTTAGTGATCATATTGTTTTTGACATCGGATATCCTTAGACAAATGGCTTTAGCAATATCTCGTTCTTTAGGGTCTTCCTCCAAGAAAGGGAATGGAGACTTATCCAAGATAGGTAATCCCACCAACTGAGAGTACTCTTCTAAGGTAGGTAAAAGCTGATAATCTGGAAAGGTGAAGCAGTGATAATCTGGATCATAAAACTGTAGCAAAGTCGCAAGAAGTCCTTCGTTTACTTGAACCTTCAACAAAGACAATAGCCTTCCATATCTGTTTTGGAACTTTTCTTGATCTTGAACCAAATATCTTAGCTTCTCTAGGACTTCCAAATTAAAACCCTTAAAAGTAAATTTCAAAGTATGCCTCCTAGAGTGATCCATGGTATCCTGCAATGTTCATAAATAGAGTTTGAATTCCATGAAATCTTAATGCGATATGATGTTTTATGGATGCAATGCATGAAAACACACAAAGTCATAGGTTAAAGATACGTGAGCGGAGTTAAGGTCTACCCATCCCAAAAAGGAGTGTACTATAGGTTAGTTGTACCTGCAGAACAAGGTTCTAAAAAGTGCCCAAAGTCATCAGCCCATCTTTCGGATATTATCAACCTTCCGACTGACTCGGGGGTTAATAATATTCTCAAGAGAACCTCTTTTGAGTGTAGTATCGCGTAGCAACCATTGTAGGACTACTCCCACATAGTTCCCGCACTACGTCCTAAATAAGGTCAAGGTGGTGTTAAGGTACTACGGTCCTCAATATCACAGACTCTAATCGACCATGGAAAAAGTTTTCACGACTACTCGTTCAACCGAACCATTTTCGAAAAGGTCTCAACTGAGCGGTGATTCTCGAATCGGCTTGGTCGGGATTCAACTCCCTATAAGCCTCATCGAATATATCCCCATCCTATAATAATGTCACTAGTCCGGGTGTAGGACTTATCTCACAACACAAGGAACAGTCCCAAAATCAAAGTACAATATATACAAATGAATAGTAAAGCAAATAGTAATAAATATGAACAAATTAGGGATAACCCTCAAAAGTTTAGAGTTCCCCAGTGAAGTCGCCATTTTCTGTTGCGGTGAAAATAGGATATCAAACTATTAACGAGTTTGAATCGCAATTCAATTCACAACCGCTCTTTGATTTATCCGAAGGAAAAGGTCAAAAGAGGGAAAACCTATTTTGCATCGTAAACACAATGCGGGGAAAGATCTAGGGTTCGGGGGTTGGTTAAATTTAGGGAAGGTATTAGCACCCTAAACCTCTGTAGTACTCTACAGGAACCTTTTGTTCAAATGTTTACTACTTGCTTTATTTATTTGCTTAAGGTATATGTACAAAAGATTAAAAGTGAGAAAAGAGACCTAAGGGGTTAATTCTAAGTTTACTCGGCAAGACATCGCATCTTGTGCCTACGTATCCTTACGGGAGTGGAATCAGAGTAATCGTAGTTCCCCTTAATAGGGAGGTTAGAGACTTCTTGACTATGGTCAAGGTCTCAAGGGGAATAAACATGTCTTAAGGACACGCTTACGCGGAGTGTAGAAACTCCAAATCTCTACGTTGAATTGTTAAGTGAATTAGGGTTAGGTTAGGGATTCCACGGCAGGAAACCCTAAAATGAGCGCGGCGGCTCTTTGACCTAATGCTAGGGGTAAAATTGTAATTTTGCCTGCGGCGAGACATTTGTGAAAATTAGGGTTTGTAAGAGTTGTAAGGGTTTGAAGTTGAGGACTATTGGCGCGGCGGCCAAACGGTTAGACCTAACCTTCGGATGTGAAATTAACTATAAAGATGCGATGAAATTAAATATACATACAACGGCAGAAAATAAAGTGCGGAAAGATAAATGCGACAATTGTCTCGCAAAATTACATCCCATAAGCAGTTACAAATATGATAATTGAATATTTAAACTGAAAATAAAGTCAATTGAACTTAGTCAGCTGCAAAAAACCAAAACAAACAGAGACTGTTATTATACGGGGTTAGACGAAAAATTAGACGGGAATGTTAGGAATTTAAGTAGAAAATTATAATTTTAACGAAACAAGAAAAAAGTTAGAAATTTGGATCTTAAAACTGAGGATGTTAGCGAAAAATTAATAAACAATGAAAATTGATATGCAAAGAAGATGGCGATAATATACAAGTGATAATGGAATATGAAATAGCAACGATGATGTTAGATTATGTACAAATATAAAAATAAATACAAAAATAAATAAATAAATATTAGTGAACAGGTTCATGAATAATCAATAATACTGTTAGGAATGAAGGATGAAAATTGGAATTGACGATAATTAGAAGTTAAGTGATGAATGTTTTGGGACGGTGAGAATTTAGGTAATTAGAAAATAGTTAGAATGGAATTAGGTTTTTTTTTGGGTGAGATTTAGAAAAGTTAGAGTTTTTAATGTGATTAAGAAAAAAAAAATAGATTAAAAGTTAGAATTAAAAGTTAGCAAAAAAATTAGAACTTCGAAATTTGATTTTTAAAAAAAGGTTAGAAAATAAAAATAAAAGTTTGAAAATAAAAGAGAAAAGGTTAGATTTTAATTCAAGAAAAAAGTTAAAACTCTTGAAAAAAAACAAAAATAAGATTAGAAATTTTTTAAGAAAAGAAGAGTTAGTTACTTTTGATGAAGACTGCAAGAGTCTTTGATGCTTGCCGATCTCCCGTTTTGTTGCTCCTGAGGGTCCTTTTATACTTGATTTTTTAAAATCTTTTTCAATCTCAGATTTGATTTGAATATCTTAATATTTTTCAATCTCTGATTTGATTTGAATATCTTAATCTTTTTCAATCTCTGATTTGATTTGAATGAATTTTTATGATTATTTCAGATTTGATTCAATGATGGTGATGTTGATATTTATATCTGATTTTCTTATGATGATGATATAATCTGATTGATTTTATTTTGCCCCATCTGTGATTTATTGTGATTGGATTTGATAAAAAAAAAAGTGTTGGGATTTAAATTTAAAAATGTTAGCAAAGAAAGTTAGAGTTTCAAGTTAAATAAAAAATTAGAGTTTTAAGTTTAAAAAAAATGAGTTAGAATTTTAAAATAAAAAACATTTGAATGTTGATTTAAATAAAGTGTTAGAATTATTTTAAAAACTGTTGGAATTTCATTTTAAAAGGAATTTAGAATTTAAAAAAAAAAAGAAAAGAAAAGGGCGTCAGAATTTAATTTTAAAAAGAACTTAAAATTTTAATTTGAAAAAGAAAGGTGTCAAAAAAAAAATTTAGATTTAATTTTAAAAAAAGTTAGAAAAAAAATAATTTTAAAAAGTTAGAGAAAAAAAGATTTAATTTTTAAAAAGAAGTTAGAAAAAGGATTTAACTTTTAAAAAAGTTAGAAAAAAGATTTATCTTTTAAAAAAAGTTAGAAAAAAGATTTAATTTTAAAAAGGTAATAGATTTTGATTAAAAAAATGTGTTAGAAATTAATTAAAAATTTACTCTTGAACAAAAGAAGAAAAAAAAGTTAAATTTTAATCTAAATCGTAAAAGTTAGTAAGAAGAACTTAAAATGATTTAAATAAATAAACTAAATAGAAAAAAAAGTTAATAAACAAACATTAGTAAAGTTATAAAAAAGGTTAATTAAATTATTATTAGTTAAAAAAACAAGATCTAAAAAAAAAGGTTAATTTATTAAGTTAATAAGAATTTAAAATAAAAATAAAAAAGAAAGGGTAAAATTTGGGGTATTACAATGGGTCTCTGACCAATCCTGGAACAACCTGAAACAACCCGAAAACACAAAAGGGTTAGGAAAAACAACAAAGTGCTCGTTATGCGAATGCTTCATACAAATGCAAACGTGTGTCTGTGCGTTAGGGAGATGTCCCCCGATCCTAGTGCCTGAGTGCCAGTGCTGATAATAAGAAGTCTGAGTCCAGTCATGGGAATAACATCTCATATATATGAAGAAAGCCCATCAAGGCAGTACACCACGTCAGTGAGTACAAGATGAATCAATAGCATGACCTCAACCAACAAGCCTGGTGATGGTCAACATACAACAATGATCAAACAAAAGGAATACAAATAGTCAAGCACGACCACGGGCGCGAAACTCTTCTAACAACTTCTTCGTTTCTGGATGACCCGGCCGAGTGAGTAACCCTTCGACGAGTAACTCCCTCTGCATAATGGTGTACTGAAGACCTCCGACCGAATCTTCCCATGCTCCTTCGCCGAAACAATCTTCTAACTTCCGCTTCTTGGACTCAAACGTCAGTTTGCGCTCCTTCAGGTTAGCGAGAGCTTTGTTGAGCTGGCCTTCAGCGGCATATCTGCGAGCGGTTTCTTCATCAAACCTCTTCTCACTGGCCTTCACCTGGGCTTTCAGCTTGGAGATGTGTTGCATCAGCTTATCCTCCCGCTCTTTCCTGTTGGCTAGGGTGGCCTTCCAGTGCTGGTTGAACTTGGATATCCTCCGATACGCTTCGTCTAAGTGCTGCTTCTTCGTGGCCAGGACGTCGCTGACAGCTTTGAAGTCTCAACCCAAACGTTCACGCTCAGCTATCTGCTTAGTCAAATCTGTCCCCAGCTGGTTCACCAGCTCTGTTTGCCTCTTGAAGGAATGAACGGCTTCGCTTCTCTCGCTTCTGAGTTGAGCCAATTCTTTCTCCAGTTCTTCATTTGCCTTCTTCAGCTCATCCCGCTCAGCTAACACCTGATTATGCTGCTGAATAGGCACGGTGATAGGCTCTTCAATCACCGGAGGGCTTTCTAGCTTGGCGGGAGGAAACGGGATCCCTATAGCATCTGCTCTGGCTCTGATCCAAGTCACATATGGAGCGTAGGCCTGGCTATTACTCTTTCCCAGCAATGGTTTTCCCCGCTTACTGATACCATTCCAAGCGTGCTGGAGCTTAGATAACATATCCCCCTCTAGAAGACCAGTGAGGTACAGAGATTCCTGCACCTCTTCATCCTTCGGAGGAGTTTTCAAAGCGTACGCAAACTGTCGGACTAGCAGAGACGGATTATAGTTTATACAGCCCTTCCTGCCTATCAAAGGCACGTTCGGAAACCCACTGCAGCTGAAGATAATCTCGGTACCCAACCTATCTCTGTCAAACCAGGTAATATCCTCCGCTGATAGACTCATCAAATGCTCAGACCACCCAGCTGTGGCTGCAGATGAAGCAAAGGGACCCCTCTTGGGTAGATGACTATCAAGCCATCTATAAAGCAGGGGTATACAGCACGAGACATTCTTGCCCCTTCTGTTCTCGTTTTTGTAGTGGATGGAATTGTAGACATCTCCTATCAAGGTAGGGACTGGATTCCCTGATGCAAAGATGTGGAAGGCGTCGAAGTCCACAAAGTCAGGCATATTGGGGAACAGAATGATGCCATATATGCACAGAGCGAGAATGGCGTTGAACGCGACCCAACATCCGTCTTTGGCGCACTGCTGAGCCTTTCCCACTAAGAACTGCAAGGAGAAACCGGGAACCTTGTTCCAACTAGACAATACCAACTCGGAGGCATCCAGATGAAGTGACGGAGCTAGACTAGCCAGATTAGGCTCAACATCCATATGAACAAAAGGCATCTGCCTCTTGATAGGCGCACCTAACAAATCAGCATATTCCTCTAGTGTGGGTGCGAGAATAAAGTCCTGGAAAGTAAAGCATCTCAACGGAGGATCGTAGAACTGCAGCAGAGCGTGCAACCCATTCAACTCAAACACAGAGGATTTACGAACCAAACTGAGCAATTTGCCGTAAGACTTTCTGAACTCATCTCTCACAGAATCACCTGCTAAAGTAATCAAACCAGTCAGCTGAACAACATCCGGAGCAGGGAGCTTGTAAGCCACGGTCTTCCTCAAAGAACCCATAACAATACAACAGAAGGCCGGAAATCCTGAATCGGGGGGAAACGGTACCTGCAACACAGACACACGTTAATGAAATGCAAATGAGTATGCAAAGCAATGTAAAATGCAATCATGCAGCAGGAGATCAAGACGACTACGCTGCGAAGATTCTGTATCAACAAAACCATAATCCTGCTCTATCAAGAACAACCGCTATCTCTGATAAGAAGAAAACCCTGGTATCAGACCACAAATCTGCTCTGTCAAGAACACACACACATAGGACCATAAATCTGCTCTGTCAAGAACAAACATCTGATACAGGACCTCTGATACATGACCAAAACTCTGCTCTGTCAAGAACAAACATCTGATAATAAGGACCTCTGATACAGGACCAAAACTCTGCTCTGTCAAGAACAAACATCTGATAATAAGGACCTCTGATACAGGACCAAAACTCTGCTCTGTCAAGAACAAACATTTGATAATAAGGACCTCTGATACAGGACCAAAACTCTGCTCTGTCAAGAACAAACATCTGATAATAAGGACCTCTGATACAGGACCAAAACTCTGCTCTGTCAAGAACAAACATCTGATAATAATGACCTCTGATACAGGACCATAAATCTGCTCTGTCAAGAACACATACACCTGCTGATGAGATCTTCTGATCCCAATCATAAACCTGCTCTATCAATAGTAAATACACATCTGCTGATGAGATCCTCTGATCCCAATCAAAACTGCTCCACTATCAAGAAAACCAGGTAGTCTGAAGGTCAAGGTTTCCTGCCATAAACCCAACCCTGCTCACAGGCATGGACCTAAACTGACACAGGTTCGGCATCCTATGCGGTCATCAGCGTCACATACATTCAAGAGGGGTGATACGATACCCAGAAGGTGTGGCATCACCAGCTCATGAAGCGGCCTCACTCGGCTGAATCCCAAATGATCGGTCCCCAGAGTCGACAATCCTCCAAACCAACAACCCCCTCAACCCAAAGGGTTGAAAAAGAAGTCAACCGGGAGAACCTCGTCTGAGCGTGGATTTCATGAGACACTAGTGCCTGCCAAGCAAGCACGTGCCCACTAATTTCCACAACTAATGCTAGGTACACTCAAGCCTGGGTCTGGCTTCTCACTCATCAGAATGCCCCTCCCACAACAGCACAGATAATCATATCATACTGAAAATAAAGTGCGGGAAATAAAATGCGATAAATAAACACAACCCAACAAGTAATCATACAAGTGCTAGGATTGACTCTCGCAGGGGACGTTGGATCCCCAAACTGACTTGCATACGGGACGTTGGATCCCAGGAAACTATGAATAGTCCCCAGCAGAGTCGCCAGCTGTCGCTTCCGCGAAAATAAGGTGCCGGCAAAACAGAAGAGTCGCCACCTTTCGTTATTTATCCCTTAGAACGGGAAAGGAAGCGATCGGAGAAACCTGACGTAAAGGTATAAGACAAGGTCATCGCAACCGTTGTCTGGGTTCTGGAGTCGGTTACGCAAGGGGAAGGTATTAGCACCCCTCACGTTCGTCGTACTCGACGTGATCCACACTTGTTGTGTTTACTGGACGAGTTGGTTTATCTATCTACCTATCAAGGCTGGCTTAAAAAGAAAAGAAAGTGACTCGGCAAAGCGTCGCACTTTATGCCTACGTATTCCCATCAGAGAATGAGAAATCAGAGTCAACATAGTTGGGCTAACTACGGGTTACGGGGAAGGTGGCTCGCCAATATGTCAGTATTGTGCCTACGTACTCTCAACAGGTATGAGAGATCAGAGCTTACGTAGTTTGGGATAATATGGCTTACGGGGATTCAGATTCATCTGTTTTATCGAGTAGGGTTAAACAGTAGTTCCAGCAGTTAGGGACAAAGCCTGTTTGCGGTGGCGCAGAAGTTTAATGACACTCTTTTCTTCAGAAAAGCTTCCTTTGAATTACGGGCCCACGGGGCAAAAAGGTTGAAGTTTGTTTTCTGTCTTTTACGGAAGAACTGTTTTTTATGGATGTTTGCAACTAGTATCGCACTAGAGACTATGACCTGAGAGTGAATGCATCGTATGTCACCCAAAGGGTGCCATACTAAACATCCAAGCTGTCGAAAAGAAACTCTCCGACAACCCTTTCTCAGATAGCTTAAGGCTCGTAACGTACGACATCAGTTAACCTTTATTACTGTGTTTTGATTTGTTTTGAGATGAGAAGAGAAGGGGCTCAACTAAAGGGAGACTATCAAGTACTAATGTTGTCATGCCAAGGATTCATCCTATGGTTGAGGTTTGAAACAGGGATCTCTTAGAAGTTATCATGCATAGGTTTCAACCTAAAGTTCTATCATCACTTCCTTATCAAAGGAAGTGAGATTCCTAGGGGGTCATGTCAATGATAAACAGAAACAGATAAAGCATCAGCTTAAACAGTATACAGATATACAGTAAGATGCATGCAATGCAAGTGAGGGAGGAAATGTGTGTGGGGCATCTGTCGCTACTGCGAAAATCGGCGCCGGCTGACAAAAGAGTCGCCACCGTGCGTTATTTATCCCAACGGAGGGAAAGGAAACGCTCAGAGTAAACCTCGCACAACATGGGAAAGGTATGGTCGTCGCAACCAAAACCTGGATTCGGGAGTCGGTTACGCAAGGGGAAGGTATTAGCACCCCTCACGTCCGTCGTACTCGACGGGATCCACGCTTGTTTTCGGGTATGGATTGTTATTCTATCTAAACTATAGGTCAAGGGTTAAAAAGAAAATAAAAATAAAAATGACTCGGCAAAGTATCGCACTTTATGCCTACGTATTCCCGCCTGGAACGAGAAATCAGAGTCAACGTAGTTCGCCTAACTACGGGGAGGATGGGTGAAGGTTGCTCGCTAGGATATCGCATCCTATGCCTACGTACTTCCACACTGCATGGAAGATCAGAGCAAACGTAGTTCGGGCTACGCACGACACAAGCTGTTCAAGTGTCTTTTATGAAAAATATCACCTTAAACAAGGGTTTTCTTATTGCAAAAGGTTGATGTCTGTTCAAATCTTTTGACGGAAGAAATGAATTAATCTCTGTTATAACCTTTATTAATGTTTTTCTGTTGTTTTGAAGGAAGAAGAGATGACACTCTACAAATCCTAGGGTTAAAAGGGAATAAAATCTACCCTAATGTTATCATGCATGGGTTAACTCCTAATGTCTATCACATCCTCCCTTGAACAAGGAAGAATGGAAGTCCTACGGGAAAGGAAACGAAAGGAAGAAACGGAAATACAAGTAATAACCGCATACAAGTGAACATGAATATAGCAATGGTAAATGCAATGCAAAGGAGGGAGGAAGGTTCATCTCAACCTCAAGCCCATTCATGGATGGAATAAGAAAATATCAAGTGATCATATGCAAAGAATCGAGTGAAAACTCCGAATGAAGCGCGTAATCCACTATTTGGAATCGCAACGTGCTATCATGCAAACAAGTCGATAATCGGGCAAGCTACACATACAAATAACAGCCACCTAAGGGGTCTTCAAATACCTCTAGCCTATCTATAATAAGAAATATAAACCACGGCATTCACCACGCAAACACAAAGCGGCCGTTGGAGCCTTAACAAAAATAAAGTCCGTTCGGAAGTCCAAATTACAAGTTCGAATACAAAATATGAGAAAAATAGCAAAAGGTGCTAAAAAATTCAAATAAAAATCTCCAATGCCCTACATCAAGCCAAAAACCAGGGGTGAGAGATACCACAAAAATATCCAAAGATAAATGTTCAAACAAGATGAAAACATTGCAAGATATCTCATGTATGCCAAAGGAAAGATTAAAGTGGAGCATGTTAAAGAAGGCATCCAAAACCAATTAAAATAGTACAATAAAATTCCCACAAAAATATATCACAATACCTCAACGTGTTTATGAGATCCCTACAAAAGGATTGACATTTAAATTGTGTTTTGATAGGTCAAAGAAATTCAACAAAATGATAGCACCAGCATTGGCCTTTTTATGATGACCCAAATGTAAAAAATCCAAAGAAAATGTAAAAAAATGGTAAAATTATAATTCCAGTTTTATTAAATCCTAGATATCTTAAAGATTCAGCACAAAAAAATGGGGATCAAAAAGACTAATTTTCCTATTTTTTATGATTATTTGAAGTCAGCATATAAAACAGAAAAATTAAAAGAAACATGGCAATAGGAAAATAAAAGAAAATAACATGAATAAATAAAAGTGGCATGAGGCTTATGTGGCTGATTACGTGGCGCAGTGAGAGGCGTTGGATGAATGGAAGAAACCTTGACTTGGAAATGCATCCGACGGTGTTAACACCTTCTTCTCCAAATCAAATTTTTCAACTTTGTGAATAGTAACCCGCAGCCCCATGAACATGAGTTTTTTGCTACTTTGAAGCACCATAACTCCATCAATAATTATCCGTTTCGCACAAAATTTTAGTCAAACTTGAAGGAAAAAATTCAAGGAATCCAAATATGGTCTTAGATTTTCTTGAAACTCTCTCTAACTCCCAAAATTTGGCACCTCAAGAAAAACTCAAGAACCAAAAATTGTCATAAAAACCATCTTTTTTGTACTAGAATCCATGTAGGAGATGAGAGCAATGTGATGCAACAACAATAATGCAAGAAAGACTCATAAATCATGAGTTATGTCGAATCCTTTATACCTTGGAAAAATGAATTATGGAGCTTTAATGGAGCACGAATTTCTTTGGAAAAAAGTGTAGAAACCTTCAATAATTCTTGGTAGAGGTAATAGGATCAAAGAAAATGCTTGAATTGGTGAGGAAATGAAAATCACTTTTGCACTTGGAGCTCACTTTTTCATGTTGATACAACCATGGAATTGCACTAAAATCTTCTCAAAAATTGATGGAAAAATCCTATGTAGTATATTGAATTAATTGGTAATGAGAAAGGATCAAAAAATGGAGAGAAAAAGGATTGAAAAAAATGGAAATTCAAACATGTGAAAGTGTGGGAAAAAATGGAAAAATGATGGAAAAAATTCAATATGATTTGCAAATGGATTCAACATCAACTATCACCAACCTTTACTCTTAATGATCTCAATCCAATATATAGATGATGATTAACAAACTTAGAGGTTTCTAGAATAATCTTGGAGGATTCTAGAAAGTTGTGGAAATTTCATGAACTTCTCATGCCATGATACTTTGAATATCTCTTATCTCATGCTTGCACCTTTCCAAACTTATGTCATAATCTCCTTACATGAGATATGGGAAGTGTATGTAAGCTCCTTGCCTTGAAAATTCATCTTGTGCCAAGTTTTCTATACTTGCCTTATTATGCAAGTAACAAAAATACAAAGCAAGTCCAATTTTTAAACCCTAACTCAAAAAAGTGGCTGAACCAATGTCTTTAAAATGATGTTGGGAATCAATTTGGTATATTGGATGACCCATATTGGACTTGTAGATCTCTCAAACCATTTTCCAACTTGAACTTTTTCAAGTTATATGCCTTTTTTAAGTCATTTTTCACCAACTTTTATCAAGTCTTGTTCCATGCATTTCCAAACTTTCATGACTTCTTTTCTTGACTTAAAATGTCATTTTGAGCAACTTTGATGTTGGGAAGTTTTTCATTTGAAGCTCCCTTGTATGAGTTTTAGGTATAGGCTAAGAATGACCTGTAATCACCAGATGACCAAAATACCCTTTGCTTGCCAAGACCATAAGTAGAGTTCCACAAATCATATGAAGGCATACCATACCATTATAGAAAGCTAAGACAATTAGGAACAATTCTTATGTTGACCAGAAATTCATTTGAAATCTCCTTGAGGGGTAAAAATTGCTTGGAAGTCAAGTCACTTTCACAGACAAAACTTCAGATACCTCAGATGACCTGTAACTTGCAAGGACCATAACTTGAGTTCTATAAATATCCTTAATGTCTTCCACCACTCAAATTAAAGGTCTTGAGATCCTCTACAAGTTTCATGTTGGCCAAGGATCCATTTGAAGCTTGCATTTTGACTTATCTTGCTTGGAAATTTGACCTAAATTAGGGGATTTTACACAGAAACCCTAATTTAGAAACTCCTCTTCTCCTTGATTTCTCTTGAATTCTTCTTGGCATATCACCATATCCTTCTCTACATGTCAAATTATGAACCCCACATCTCTCCAATAGACCTTAATGCCTTTCAATCAGTCAATTGACCTAGAGTTGACCTAGAGTTGACCCAGATGGAACCCTAGTTGACTGTCTTCAACTGCAATACTTATGATCACACCAAGGACTTGCCTCCTTATTCAAATGACTTTCTAAGTCTCCCATGATGCCCAGATACTATCCATGCTCAGCCCACAGCTCACAATTTCTTTGCTGATCCTCAGATACCCTCAGATAGGAGATGGATGCACTTGCTTGATCCATTGACTTGATAGCTTTCAAATTCTTTCTGATGACTTGAATGGGATTGAATTAGAATAATAACCTCTTGATAGGCTCATAGAGATGAGAATAATGCTTGGTCCCTGTTGGCTGACTTGCTATGCTATGCTATGCAGATGATTATGCTATGTACATGACTCTATATGCAAATGCTAATGATATTGAAACATAAACCAATTAGAAAAGGTTGAGCAAATTTTAGGGTGCAACAGCATCAGCCTCCACAAGCTCATCTCAACCTCAAGCCAAGTATGAATAACTGTAATCATACAGGAAGAAATAACATGCTATCAAGCAAAACAATAAGCAACTGCAATCATACAGAAGAAATAAAATGCTATCAAGCAAAATAAACCACATAGGCAAGGGAGCAGGGCTCTACCGAATACCCGCAAGCAAAGCCATACAGTAAAAATACAAGCAGAGGGAGCAACTCAACCTCTAGTGCAATCATGCTCCTAGCTTAAAACAATATAAACATGAACTTATTCTAATGCATCAAGCAAGTCAAACAAGTCACATCAATAAAGTTGCACAGAAAGCAAACAGACAGGAAAGAAAGCAGATCAACAGCCCTCCTTCAATTCCAAGCTTTAGCTCTTCTGACAGCAACCCAGTCTTCAGACTTCAACCACCCTTCAAGGCTATCATCCTCCATGACAAGTATCAACTTGCTTCTCCAAGGTTTCAGCCCATCAAACATAAGTATCAACTTATTCTCTTTTCTTCAAGCCTCAGCTCTTCAGTCAATTCCACCCTCAGGCTTCACTCCTACTTACAAGTATCAACTTGATTCCTTCAGGCTCTCCAAGCATCAATGTAAGTGTCAACTTATCCTTTATTCCTCAAGCCTCAGCTCTACACTCAATCTCAATTGAATCCTCTTCATAAGTATCAACTTGTTCTTCTTGCTTCAGCTCTTTTTGCTTTACCAGTATCAACTAGCTTTCCTCTTCATCTATAAGCTTCAGCTTCTCAGAGTAATCTTCAATCACATGGAAGTGTCAACTTCATCCTTCAGTTCTTTTTCAAGCAAGGAACTCCATCCTCTAGCAAGGGAGAAAGATGCATCTATCAAGAGCAAAGTTGGGATGATTGGTAGCAGAGTGAAGACCAAAGGTCACCACTAAGCATCCTGTCATCAGAGAAATGGACCCTCAAAGGTTCTACCAACTTGTAGAGAGCCACACATCCTACCAAAGGAGGGATGAGGCCTTTACAAGGGGACCTTACATCATAGGGAAGAATGGAATTGATCAACATATTCCATGTTTATGAAGGAAGAGAACTATCTAGGAGCTCTGCCTACAAAACCCTAATCTTAACCTAATCAAAACTACACCACAAGAAGGGAAGATCTTCAAATCCAAGCCTCTTCAAGCAATCCAATGCATATTCAACTTGCCTTCATCATCATCCAAGAGCAAGAGAAACAAAACCCTAATCTAAGGGAACTAAAGATGTTAATCTAGTTGAGTTAGTGCCTTAGAATCATCTAAAACTAGCACCTAAGCTAAAATTAATCAAAAATAGCAAACTATCTTATAAATTTCTACAAAAATTCCTAAGGGATCCTAATTCAATTAAGAATGCCTCATACAAAAACCAGGGACTAAATCATCTATTAAGTCCTAAAATTAAGTCCTAAATCCAAAGGTATCAATCATAAACCCTAAAAATGGAGCTTCTAAAGGTTTCAACCTAAACTACCACCTATGTTCATCACAAAAATGTGAGAAAAATATATGGGGAGCATGCATATCTATGCTAACAACTCACAATAAATCAGGATCAAAATCATCACCACATGATCACACAAAATTCCACAAAATCAAGCATCAAACATAACTATTTTAATATCAATTAAAATGTGAAAATTCCCATAAAATCAGAAAATGTATGAAATAAAAATATTTTTTTATCTAAAAAATAGTAGAATCAATCATTAATATAATGCAAAAATAATGGGGTTAATTGGATCATTTTTCAATTTTATATGATTTAATCAAGAACCATGTATAAAATGAAACAAATAAAGAAAATTGAAATAAAATAACCAAACGCGTGGTGCAGATAGCAATGACAATCAGTTCATTTGGGAGATTGGGCCATGAGGGGGGTGCTGATATCAATCTTTGCATTAAGCCCAAAACCACAAATAAATGAAACGCTGCGTTCCATTTAGTTCATACCCTTCACAAATTGAGAAGCTCGCATGGCCGTTGGATGAGGGTCCTAGTCCAAGTCAAACCTTGATCTGATGGCTATCAAGTCATCTTCTCCAATTCAAACCTCTGAAACTCAGGTCACCTGCGCGCCCAAAACCACCGCCGGTGACTTTCTCCGGTCACCATTCCATAACCCTAGTTCAACATAGAGTCCACCATAGGCCACGATCCCTTAATGAAACATGTCCCAAATTCCCTCACGAATTCATCCATGCCCTTAATTCTCTCTGAAACCTCAAGATTCACAAGAACCAACTCTCAACCGAAAATGGTAACATCCCTAATTGGTCACTAATTCTCAAATTAATGGTCTGAAATCATTCCTACACCGTTCTACAATGCATCTAACATCCTAATTCGTATTGATTCTACCTAATTCATGCTGGAGGAAGAAGTTTACATACCTGTCAATTCTTGATGAACAGATGCACTAAACCTTCAAATCAAGCTCTCCAACCTTCCAGACACGATCAATGGATCATTTCCTTGCTTCTGTATGCAATAGAACTGGTTGAAAACTCCTGAAACTTGAAACCCGATGGTGAGTTGCAGGTGGAAAAATCTGAGCTCAAGAACACCAATCAGCCACGGATTCCTCTTGGTTATGATCTGGAATCAATCCCTAGCATCCATGGAAGAGGTTGCAATCAAGAAAATGGATGGAAAGTGAAGAAATTGGTGAAACCGAATTCAGTTGCAAGCAATGAAATCTCAATCTCAATCTTTGCTCTCTCCTTCAATCATCACCAACCTTTGCTTTGGATCACCTCTACTCAATATATAGAACATGTATGGATGATCTAGAACCCTCTAGATCCTTCTAATGAGAGTTTCAATCTCTCATGACATGAGAATTTCAACCATATGCCATGGTATGCATAGTTCTGTTTGCAGCTTGAAATCAATCCCATTCTCTTCCAATTTCTCCCCTAGTGACATTTTGAAAGTGTTTGGCTTGCAAGGGGCCTTGGTTATGCCTTGATTCTAGGTTTTGCAAATGTTACTTATGATGTAAGTAACTACTTTTCAAAGCAAGTCCACCAATTGAATTTCAATTCAAAAATGTGGCTAAACCAATGTTCTTAAAATATTTTCTAGAGTCAAAATGACCTATTACATGCCTTGGTTTGGATGTGTAGATCAAAAATATCAATTTCCAACTTTGGTTCATTTAACTTATACCCTTATTTTAGGTCATTTTTGAAACTTTGAGCTACAAGCATTTCCATCATCTCATGACCTCTCTACTAGCCTTAAAACATCATTTTGAACAAGTTTGATGTTGAACATTTTCCCATTTGAAGCTTGGAAATAGGAGTTATGGCCTTATGCTTGAAATGACCTGTAATCTCCAAATGACCAAAATACCCTTGACTTGTCAAAGCCATAACTTGAGTTCTACAAATCCAATCATGGACTTCTAGTACTCTCTAGAAAGCTAAGAGGATAAGGAACAACATTCATGTTAACCAAAAGTTCATAGGAATCATCCTTCTAGGTAAAAAGTTTCATGCAAGTTGGACAACTTTCCAGCTCCAGATTCACATGCCTCAGATGACCTGTAACTTGTCAAAGTCATAACTTGAGTTATAAAAATCATATCAAGGACTTCTAGCACTCAAATTAAAGCTAAGATCAATCTCTACAACATTCATGTTGGGGGCAAGATGAGATGACAATCACATCTTGAGCTAAACTGCCTTGAAGATAGGGGTCAAACTAGGGGATTTTACACTGTCAAGCCTTAGAAACCCTAGCTTGAAACTTCTCAAACTCTTCAATCATGATGAGTTAACCTTGGAATCATCCTTATAACATTTCAATGCATCAATCCATGATCACATGGCTCTTGGATTAGGCCTCAACATTCCTCAAATCATCAGTTGACCTAGGGTTGACCCAGTCAAACCCTAATTGCATCAATCATGGCCGAGTCTTCTTAATCTTGCACAATGACCTGTCTAGGCCTCAAGGCGATCTTCAACACTTCTCACGAGCTCTCTAAATACCTCAAATCCATCTTCATGAGCTCATAATCCTCTGATCGCTTCCCACAACTCTCAAGTTAGGAGACCTACACACTTGGCTTCAACCACTCTCTCTGAGGATCTTTTAACTTCTCTGACAAGGATATCAACCCTTGAACACTTGAATAAGCTTCTTGGCTAGCCTCAAAGTCTTGCATAGCCCTTGATTGGTAATAATACCTCTTGACCTCCTGCATACATGTCAATGAAATGCAAATGATAATGCTAATGTGAATGAAATGAAACATAAGCTAGGTAAAGAAATGTTGGGCAAATTTTGGGGTGTAACACATATATACATCATTCAGTTAATTCATATGTACAAACATCCATTATCAGATGCATACGCAGATGTATCACAAAAGAAATCAACACAAATGTATCTTCAAAAAGAGCCAAAGGCTTCCTAACTACCCAGATGTTACATATCAGAGACATCGACCAAAAATAATGAAGACCTGCTTCACACAAAAACGAACTCCAGCAATCCTACTCTGCAATGCCTCATAGAGCATTATGAAACAACAGAAGGGTGAGAAACAATATCATAACAATCAATGCATATAATTATATATCTATATACATACATGGGATTTATACAATTCAAATTCTCACCACCTCTCATCACAATTCATCATATACATCTCAAGGCATTTTCACACCATCAAGCATATTCATCAAATCATGCATCTATACATACTCATCATTTTCCACATAACATCTACCATTATGTTCAATTCACTCAATGCATCGTATAAAAATGACCAATGCAACTCATAGAGACTGACTCACGACTCTATGCAGATGCAAATGCGGTACCGACTCAATTCAGCAGATTCTCCAAGGAATCAAGTATTCAGCAAATTCTCCAAGGAATCAAGTATTCAGCAGATTCTCCAAAGAATCAAATATTCATCAGATTGTCCTAGGAATCGAATATTCAGCAGATTCTTCAAGGAATCAAATACTCAGCAGATTCTCCGAGGAATCAAATACTATAACAGATTCTCCAAGGAATCAACATCACTAGGATGTACATCATGATGCCTTTTATGCAAAATGACTCACAACATTTCTCTACATGCATACATATTCGCAAATATATCACTATGCATATTCACAATATATTTATACTCCATAATATATATATACTCTTCATTTCAACACATACCATTCCATATAAGGCATATACTTTCACAATCAAAATTCCACATTCTAGGATTCACGCCTTGCGGCTACCCATAGCATAACGTACCACACGGCACACAAAACTATTCAATTCGATAAGGATTAAACATAACCGAACAAAGAAATCCGCATGGAAAGGGAAAACACAGAAAATAGGAAAATGTTGTCGCATTCGCCAACCTTCGCCTGACGAATCCTCTGGCGAACCTTCACTACTTAGTTCGCCTGGCGAACTCGCCAGCAAAAACCACTTGGAGTTATTCTGGAATTACTCGCTAGCACACTCGCCTGGCGAACCTTCGCCATTCTCATTCGCCTGGCGAACTTGCCTACGAAGACAGGGGGATGCTTCTGACTTGGTTTGCTACCGTTCGCCTGGCGAACCTGCGAACTCCGAACTCCCATGGCTGTCCAAAAGCCCAAACTTCACAAACCGACCGATTCCAGAACCAAACAACCCCAGTAAGTTCCACCCAATAGCACCCGACTATCCTACTCCATCCATCTCTCGATTCTAACCGGTTAAAACAACATTCTACCGATTAAATCCTAATATTGCCCTAAGATGAAAATGAGTAGAAACGCTCCTCAATCCAACATCAAACGACGAAAAGCATAAATAATCGTACACATTAACAGTATAATAGAGCTTCACACCCTTACCCGATCGATTGAAAGCTTGGATGTTGATCCTTGAGGAAATCCTAGGTTTTCCTCTTCTTTCTCCTCTTTCTCTTCTCTCTTCTTTCTTTCTCTTGTTTTTCCACTAATGTTTCTATCTATCTCCTTTTCTCTCTTAATCTCATATTCTATTTTATTTCCTCTCCATTTCCTTCCAAACACTTACCAATTAATTCTCACACAATAATCCACTTAACACTTAATACTAAATGTCTAAAATACCCTTTACTCTATTTTCCCCGAAAACTCTCCGATTTGGTAAAAATAGCACAACAAGCGAACATAACACATTAACACATAAATCTCACAATTAAAAACAAATGTAATTCAAATAAATCAACAGACTCAACAAAATAATGGGAATTCAGAATTTGGGGCGTTACAACTCTCCCCCACTTTAGAAATTTTCGTTCTCGAAAATATTACCTGATTCAAACAACTCTGGATGTGACTCTCGCATCTTGCTCTCCAATTCCCAAGTCATATTGCCCTCTGCAGCACCTCCCCAGGCTACTTTCCCAAGTGCAATATCCTTGCCCCTTAGCTTCTTAACTTCACGATCCAAAATCCTAATCGGCAAAACCTCAACCGTAAGGTTATCTCTTACTTCAACCTCGTCCATAGGAATAACATGTGACGGATCCGGAACATACTTCCGATGTTGCGAAACATGGAACACATCATGCAAATTTGAAAGGTTCGGAGGCAACGCCACACGATACGCCACAACACCCACACATGCAATAATCTGATACAGACCGATGAAACGAGAAGTCAACTTCTTCGATTTCAAGGCACGACCCACACCCGTAACCGGTGTAACTCTCAAAAAGACATGGTCGCCTTCTTGAAACTCGAGGTCCTTCCTTCTCTTATCATGGTAACTCTTCTGCCTACTCTGAGAAGCTCTCATCTTTTCCCGATAAACTTCACCTTTTCCGTCGTCTGTTGTACCATCTTCGGTCCAACTACCGACCTCTCACCCGTCTCATGCCAACACAAAGGTGTTCAACATCTCCGACCATACAAAGCCTCAAATGGTGCCATACCAATGCTCGAATAAAAACTGTTATTATAGGTGAATTCAATCAACGCCAAATAACCGTCCCAAGCACCACCTTGCTCTAGCACACAAGCACACAACAAATCTTCCAACGACTAAATTGTCCTCTCGGTTTGACCGTCCGTCTGCGGATGGTAAGCCGAACTCAATCTCAACTTAGAACCCAAGGCACCTTGCAAACTTTCCAAAAATCTTGAGGTAAATCTAGGATCTCTATCCGATACAATACACTTAGGAACTCCGTGCAACTTCACAATCACACGAACATAAATCTCGGCTAATTTCTCCAAAGGATAACTAATATCAATTGGAATGAAGTGAGCAGATTTAGTAAGTCTATCAACAATCACCCAAATAGCATTATGACCTCTTGGCGTATTCGGCAATCCCGTAACAAAATCCATCGATATGCTATCCCATTTCCATTCCGGAATATCCAACGGTTGCATCAATCCACTAGGCTTCTGATGTTCCACCTTTGACTTTTGACACGTCAAACACGAATACACAAAATGAGCAACATCTCTCTTTAATCCGGACCACCAAAAGATCTTTTTCAAATCTTGGTACATCTTATTCGCTCCCGGATGAATACTCAAGTTACTTCGATGTCCTTCTTCCAATATCATCTTCTTCATTTCCGCATCATCGGGAATGCAAATAAGACCACGGAATCTCAAAACACTAAATTCATCAACCTTGAAATCTTCATTCTCATTCATCATCAAATCAACGAACTTTAAATCCAACTTTTGTTTTTCACCAACGGTCGCAAGAAAATCGTTCGTAATATGAAGCATACCAAGTCTCACACTCCTCGGCGTCACTTCACAAACCAAACTCAAATCTCTAAAGCTTTCTAAAAGTTCCCACTCTTTCACCATCATTGTAGACATGTGCAACGACTTCCGACTTAAGGCATCGGCTACTACGTTTGCCTTACCCGAATGATAATTCAAACCAAAATTGTAGTCTTTCAAAAGCTCTAGCCATCTCCTTTGTCTCATGTTCAACTCTTTCTGGTCAAATAAATACTTCAAACTCTTGTGGTCGCTAAAAACCTCAAATCTTGCACCATAAAGATAATGTCTCCAAATTTTCAAAACAAACACCACGGCCGCTAATTCCAAATCATGGGTAGGATAATTCTTTTCATGCACTCTCAATTGCCTAGAAGCATAAGCCACCACTTTTCCGTCTTGCATCAAAACACCACCCAAACCTGACAAAGAAGCATCACAATAAACCACAAACGACTCCGTCGGATTCGGAAAAATCAAAATCGGTGCCGTCGTCAATCTTCTCTTTAATTCCATGAAACTCCCTTCACAACTAGCATTCCAAATGAAAGCCTTTCCCTTACAAGTCAACTGCGTCAACGGAAGTGCCAACTTTGAAAATCCTTCTATAAACCTCCGATAATAACCGGCCAAACCTAAAAAGCTTCGAATTTTCGTAACTGATCTCGGAGTCTCCCACTGCATTACCGCATCAATCTTGGATGGGTCAACACTAATACCATTTCCAGAAATAATATGTCCAAGAAAACTCACCTCTGATAACCAAAACTCACACTTCGACAATTTGGCATACAATTGCTTCTCTTTCAAAATCTGCAACACAATTCTCAAATGCTCCTCATGCTCTTCTTGAGACTTAGAATAAATCAAGATGTCTTCGATGAACACCACCGCAAAACGATCCAACTGCTCATGAAAAATACGATTCATATATTTCATGAACACACCCGGTGCGTTAGAAACTCCGAATGGCATCACCGTATACTCATAGTGACCATATCGTGTCCTAAAGGCCATCTTTGAAACATCTTCTTTCACCTGAATCTGGTGATAACCCGATCTCAAGTCAATCTTACTAAAAACACGGGCTCCAACCAATTGATCCATCAAATCGTCTATTCTTGGAAGCGGATACTTATTCTTAATCGTCACTTTATTCAACTGCCGATAATCAATACACAATCGCATACTACCATCTTTCTTCTTTACTAACAATACCGGCGCACCCCAAGGAGAAACACTTGGTCTTACAAATCTCTTATCCAACAAATCATTCAACTGCTTCTTTAACTCTACCAATTCCGATGCCGACATACGATACGGTGCCATCGAAATTGGTCTAGTACCCGGAACTAGATCAATATAAAACTCAATCTCTCTCTCCGGCGGCACATCCTTAATATCTCCCGGAAACACTTCTAGAAATTCTCGCACTACAGAAAACACCTCCAGTTCCAATTTACTCTCTACCGACGAGGATGCAAACAAACCAAACAACTGAGCTTCGTCCGCTAAAAGTTTCTTCAACTCTTTAGTGGATAGAAAACTCTCACTTCCATCATCCTCCAAATAAGGAAACCTTACCAATTTGTGATAGCAATCCAGATGAACCTTATTATATTGCAACCAATTCATACCTAGAATCACGTCCAAACCGTCCAACGGCAAACACACTAAATCCATAACGAAGTCTTTACCATATATGGTCAAAGGACAACTTATGCATACTAAAGAAGTAGTTACCGACCCCGAAGCGGGAGTCTCAATAACCATGCCACCACTCAAAGAAACCATGCACAAATCCAAACGTTTGGTACACTCAAGAGAAATGAACGAATGAGTCTCTCCAGTATCAATAATAGCAACTAAAGGCACATTATTAATAAAGCATGTACCTTTAATCAAACGATCCGCATTAGTAGTGTCTGCACCGGCTAATGCAAATACCTTTCCGCCCGCTGCATCTTGCTTCGGTTTAGTACAATTGGGCTTAATGTGACCCACTTCGCCACAGTTGTAGCATTTCACCGCATTCTTTCTACAATCCAAAATGGCATGTCCAGGAATCCCACAGTTAGCACACTTCTCCACAGATTTTCCACAATCAAAAGACTTGTGGCCCATTACGCCACGCTTGAAACATTTAATCACACTAGAACCTCCTCCGGGCTTCCTATCAAAGTTTTCCCTATGCTTGCCTTTATCAGCAGGCGTCACATAAGGCCCACTCCTCACCGGTTGCTTCCCTCTCTTCTCGTTCAAACTCTTATAGTGAGTGGAACGAGCTTTACTATCTTCTTCAAAGATTCTACAACATCCAGTCAAGTCCGAAAATCTCCTAATCCTCTGATAACCCACTGCTTGCTTGATCTCAGGGCGCAAGCCGTTCTCATACTTAACACATCTGGAAAATTCTGCCATCACCGCATCATAGTGAGGATGAAACTTCACTAACTCTGTGAACTTATTCGTGTAGTCTATCACAGACATATTTCCTTGTTTCAATTCCAGGAATTCCATCTCCTTCTTTCCCTTCACACTCTCAAGATAATACTTTCTCAAAAATTCGGTGCAAAATAGATTCCAAGTGATTTCCTCATCGTCTACTTCCAGAACTTGTCTCATACTGACCCACCAGTCATTGGCTTCCTCTCTCAGCATGTGAGTCCCAAGTCTCACCTTGTTGCCTTCAACACAATTGATAACTCTAAAGATCCTCTCGATCTCCTTTAACCAAATCTGAGCACCATCCGGATCAAATCTTCCCTTGAATACCACTAGTTGGTTCTTTCTAAACTCATCGTTCGCATTCATATTCGGTGCGCCTTGCACCGCCCTAGCCATTGCCTCCAATGAAGCAGCCATCGCATTGTCATTACGACCAACCATATTCTGATTATTCCCAAAAATAACAACAAGGTTAAACATCCGTTTAACCAACACAACAATAAGACAGACACAACTGACTCAACACTGGCTCTGATACCACTTAATGTAACAGCCCCTTTCTATACCCCCAAATAATTAGATAAATCATTTAGGCACTTGATAAAAATTTCATCAGAGTTTAATTAATACTTGATATAAAAGCGGTGTATCACATTATCATGAAATTATACACATACAACATCTGCTCAAATAGATATGCAACAATGGGTAATTCACGACTGAAGAACATAGTTCTAAAACCCACATCTCAATATTTAGAATAAAGCGGAAACATCTAAACATTGAATCAATACATTCATATAAACATATATACATCATTCAGTTAATTCATATGTACAAACATCCATTATCATATGCATACGCAGATGTATCACAAAAGAAATCAACACAAATGTATCTTAAAAAAGAGCCAAAGGCTTCCTAACTACCCAGATGTTACATATCAGAGACATCGACCAAAAATAATGAAGACCTGCTTCACACAAAAACGACCTCCAGCAATCCTACTCTGCAATGTCTCATAGAGCATTATGAAACAGCAGAAGGGTGAGAAACAATATCATAACAGTCAATGCATATAATCATATATCTATATACATACATGGGATTTATACAATTCAAATTCTCACCACCTCTCATCACAATTCATCATATACATCTCAAGGCATTTTCACACCATCAAGCATATTCATCAAATCATGCATCTATACATACTCATCATTTTCCACATAACATCTACCATTATGTTCAATTCACTCAATGCATCGTATAAAAATGACCAATGCAACTCATAGAGACTGACTCACGACTCTATGCAGATGCAAATGCGGTACCGACTCAATTCAGCAGATTCTCCAAGGAATCAAGTATTCAGCAGATTCTCCAAGGAATCAAGTATTCAGCAGATTCTCCAAGGAATCAAGTATTCAGCAGATTCTCCAAGGAATCAAATATTCATCAGATTGTCCTAGGAATCGAATATTCAGCAGATTCTTCGAGGAATCAAATACTCAGTAGATTCTCCGAGGAATCAAATACTATAACAGATTCTCCAAGGAATCAATATCTCAGTTTTGGGAACAGGCATCTTCTGGATTTCTTTAACTTTGTCGGGGTCTACTTCGATTCCTCGTTGACTAACGATGAAACCAAGTAGCTTGCCTGAGCGAACTCCGAAGGTGCACTTTGCTGGATTTAACCTTATCTGATACTTTCAGAGTCTCTCAAATAACTTCAACAGATGATCCAAGTGGTCTTCTTCACTTTGGGATTTTGTGATCATATCATCCACGTATACCTCGATTTCTTTGTGCATCATATCGTGGAAGAGTGTAACCATGGCTCTCTGATACGTTGCCCCTGCGTTCTTCAAACCAAAAGGCATGACCTTATAACAATAGGTGCCCCAGGGTGTGATGAAGGTTTTTTTCTCCATGTCATCTGGATCCATCTTTATCTAATTATAACCAGAAAATTCGTCCATGAATGAGAATACTGTGAAGCTTGCGGTGTTATCCACCAGAGTGTCAATGTGTGGTAGAGGGAAGTCGTCCTTTAGACTTGCTTTGTTTAAATCCATGTAATCGACGCACATCCTGACCTTGCCATCCTTCTTCGGTACTGGTACAATGTTTGCCACCCATTTTGGATACTTGGATACTGCTAAAAATCCGACATCAATTTGCTTTTTCACCTCATCTCGGATTTTAAGAGCCATGTCTGGTCTTGACCTGCGAAGCTTTTGTATGACCGGAGGACACTCTGGCTTCATGGGGAGCTTGTGCATGACAATGTCAGTATCCAACCCTGGCATGTCTTGGTAAGACCAAGCAAATATGTTGACATAATCTCTGAGGATCGCTATCATCTTGTCTTTGTTCTCTGGCCTTAATGATGCCCCAATCTTGACTTCTCTTTTGTCTTCTTCTGACCCCAAGTTGACGTCTTCAGTCCGCTCTTTGTGGGGCTGGAGATAAACATCTTCGTATTCAGCCATTCTCTTCAACTCTTCGGGGACTTCTAACTCTTCACCATTTTCTTCTTCAGCTTGAAAGACAGATGAACCGCTAGTAGAAGGAGCCGAAGGATCATAGGATTCTGGGGTTGATGGAGGTATTCTGCATGTTTTATTTTGGAACAATTAGGCACACACACAAAGACATGCAAATGAAGGGTTGTTTTTATTTTTTCAAAAAGATTGCCATTTTTTTATAACAAAAAGAGTGAAAATGATGCGCAAAATAATAAGCAAGAGTTTTAACAAAAACACTTTTTCATTAATGATTTTCAAATTTTCAAAGTGGCCCAATACAAAATAATTCGCAGCCCTTGGGCAAGACCAGGAATTTTTAAAGAAAAACACAAAGCTAACAAGCAGAGTGAATTACTCTAAAGGTAAAAAGATGGGAACTTCCACAGCCTCCCAGTTGCGCAACGCTGCTCCTCCTCTAGTTATTAGATGATCCAGATTACCATCTTCATCTTCAGCAATAATGGCATTGACTTGCACGCCGCCACTGGTGAATATCTCATTCAAAGACTTCTTCTTCATGGTGCTTTCTTCTGGCTCGCCTTCTATAGTTGGTTTGTAACCCAACCCTTGTCAATCATTTTTGGCTCGAGCGTTGACTTCGATGACCTCTCCCCATCCCAATGGGACTCCAGCTTTCAGTGCTGCCTTAATACTTTGAGCAGAGGTAAATGATGACCCACGGGTTATGTCCGATTCATCAACTAGAACAGTGTGAGCTATTTCTAGTGCTTGGAAGGCCGTCTCGAGGGAATCTTCATCAGCCTCAATATACCGGAATGATGACAAGTTGCTCACCATTAAGTCTTCTTATCCATGGACAATGACCAACTGGTCATCCATGTAACGCCCCGATTTCGACTATTCCTTTTTCGTTGATTCCTTTTTGGTTTAATTGGGTGAATATTATTTGAATGTGGAATTTGTGTGGAAATATGTTAAGTTTGCATATTATTCTATTTTAACCGATTTTGGGAGTTTTCGGAGAAAATAGTTTGGAGGGTATTTTGGACATTTCCTATTTAAGTGATAAGTTGGATATTTTATGAGGTATTAAGTTAATAGAGTTTTTGGGAAAAATAATAGGAATATATTAAAGAGGAAATAAAAGAGAAAGAAAGATAGTAAGAAAGGAAGAAAAGAAAAGAGAAAGAAAGAAGGAGAAGAGAAAGAGGAGAGAAAGAAGAGGAAACTTTGGAGAACATCAAGATCAAACCCTAGCTTGCGATTAATCAGGTAAGGGTGTGAAACTCCATCATCTCTTTAATGTATATGATTGTATGTGTATGTGTTTGGATTTTGTAGAGTTTCTACTCCTTTTCCCACTTAGGTTAGAAGTTGGTTTTGTGAGTAGAATGAGGTTTTAATCGGTTATAACTCGGATTAGACGATGTAGTTTAGTCAGGTGATGGTTGGGTTGTGCCACTGAGACTGGTTTGGATTTAATCGGTTGATTTTGTGGAGTTTGGGCTCTTGAGACAGCCATGGAAGTTCTGTCTTCGCAGGCTCGCCAGGCGAATGGCAGCGAAGCTTCGCCAGGCGAAGCCCAGCGAGCTGCAGCGAAGCAAGTCAAAAGCAACACCCTGTCTTCGCTGGCAAGTTCGCCAGGCGAAGTGAGTTGGCGAAGGTTCGCCAGGCGAGTGTGTAGCGAGCCTCAGCGAGTAATTCCAGAATTACTCCCAGTGGACTTCGCTGGGAAGTTCGCCAGGCGAAGGCCAGCGAGCATTCGCTGCGTGGCTTCGCCAGGCGAAGGTTGGCGAACCTGACAGTGTTATTTGTTTTGCTGTTTTGTTCATAGCATGATGTTTGGTTGATTCAATTATGATTAATGCCTATATGAATGATTGATGTGTGAACTGTTTTGACATGTCGTGCTGTGGGTGGTCGAAAGGCGTGAATCCTAGATTGTAGAGCCAATGGTGAATCTTGAACGTTTGATAATCTTGTGTATTTGCTTGAATTGAATAGAAACGCATTGATAGGCTGATATGTGTGTAAACCATGTGTGAAATGGTGCATAATGTGAATGCATGATAGATATATGCGATGTATGTGATAAATGCAATGAGTATGTTTATGAACATAGTATGCATTCTGTGTTGATCGATCCCTCGGAGGATTAGCATTGTGTAGCATCTTAGTATGCATTTTTGTGTTGAATGATCCCTCGGAGGATTTGCAGAACCTCGTATGATACGATGGTTACATTAGATTCCTTGGAGAATCGGTTGCATTGTGTGATTCCTCGGAGAATCTGATGAGTGATGTGATTCCTCGGAGAATCTGATGAGAGATGTGATTCCTCGGAGAGTCTGATGAGTAATGTGATTCCTTGGAGAATCTGATGAAGAATGTGATTCCTCGGAGAATCTGATGAAGAATGTGATTCCTCGGAGAATCTGATGAACAATGTGATTCCTCGGAGAATCTGATGAACATTGTGATTCCTCGGAGAATCTGATGAACAATGTGATTCCTCGGAGAATCTGATGAACGATGTGATTCCTCGGAGAATTCGATGAGCAATGCGATTCCTAGGTGAATCTGATGAGTTATAGTGTAACCGTGAGGGGCGTGAGTGAATTGATTCTTAGGAGAATCTGATGGACGATTAAGTCGGTATCGTATTACGTTTGCATAGAGTAGTGAGTTGGCCTCTATGAATTGCATTTATCATCTTTACATGATGTATGGTGAATAAACATGATTGTAGATGTTTATGTAAGTTGTTGATGATTGGCATGAATGGAATGTTTGAAGATACATGTATGTGTGAGTATATCTGTATATGTGTGTATGTTTATGAATTAATATAAACATTGATGATGTATACTGTTTATGCTTGATGTTCTATTTGTAAATAGACTTTAGTGGAGACATTGCGATGTACGATGTGAGTCGTGGTGTGAAAGCGTAAGATGCATGATTGTGGATATGATGTATATATATATATATATATATATATATATATATATGCCTTTATGCATTATTTGTTATGATATTGTTTCTCACCCTTCTGCTGTTTTATAATGCTCTATGAGGCATTGCAGATTAGATTGCTGGAGATCTTTTGTGAGGCGTGGCTTCATCCTTTAGTTGGTCGGCTCTGATATGTAGCACCGGGTAGCTAGGAGTTGTTTTGTTTCTTTTGTGATGCATGTGTATATGTATCTGCTGATGAAAGTTATGTAACCATGTTGGTTGATGATTTGTATATATGAATACATGTGTTAGAGAATTATGAAATATTTGGATGTTCCGCCTTTGTTCTAGATATTTTCTCGTGGGTGTTACCCCGTTGTTGCATATCATTATATATGAGCAGGTGTTTTATATGTGTGATTTTCGGATAATGTGGCATGTCCCTTTTATATCGTTTTATAAACTTACTCTGATGAAATTTTGAATTTGTGCCTAAATGATTAATTGTATTATTTGGGGGTATAGAAAAGGGGTGTTACATTAAGTGGTATCAGAGCCTGGTTGAGTCGGTTGTGTCTGTCTCGTTGTTTTGTTGGTTGAACAGTTGTTTAACCTTATTGTTATTTTTGGGAATAATCAGAATATGGCTGGTCGTAATGACAATGCGATGGCTGCGGCATTGGAGGCAATGGCTAGAGCGGTACAGGGTGCACCAAATGTGAACGCTAATGATGAGTTCAGAAAGAATCAGCCGCCGGTGTTCAAAGGAAGGTTTGATCCGGACGGTGCTCAGATTTGGTTGAAGGAGATCGAGAGGATCTTCAGGGTTATGAATTGTGCTGAAGGAAACAAGGTGAGACTTGGATCTCACATGTTGCAAGGAGAAGCCGATGACTGGTGGATCGGTATGCGACAAGTCCTTGAAGTGGATGACGAGGAAATAACTTGGGATTTATTTCGTGCTGAATTTTTAAGGAAGTATTACCCTGAGAGTGTGAAGGGAAGGAAGGAAATGGAATTACTAGAATTGAAGCAAGGCAATATGTCCGTGGTAGACTACACGGCAAAGTTCACAGAGTTAGTAAAATTTCATCCTCACTATGACGCGGTGACGACGGAATCTTCTAAGTGTGTTAAGTATGAGAACGGCTTGCGCCCTGAGATTAAGCAAGCGGTGGGCTATCAGAGGATAAGGAGATTTTAGGACTTGACCGAATGTTGTCGAATTTTTGAAGAGGATAGTAAAACTCGTTCTACTCACTACAAGAGTTTGAAGGAGGAGAAAGAAAGGCAACAAGTAAGGAGTGGACCTTATGTGACGCCTACTGATAAGGGCAAGCATAGGGAGGACCTTGTTAAGAGGCCTGGAGGAGGGAGTTCTGGATCCATTAAATGCTACAAGTGTGGTGAGATGGGTCATAAGTCTTTTATGTGTGGAAAGCCCAAAGTTAAGTGCTCTAACTGCGGGGTTATTGGGCATGATGCTACGGACTGTAGAAAGGGTGTGGTGAAGTGCTACAATTGTGGAGAAGAAGGTCACATCAGTGCTAAGTGTCCTAAACCGAAGCAAGCTTCAGTAAATGGGAAAGTATTTGCATTGGCGAAGTCAGACACTACCAAAGCGAATCGTTGATTTAAGGTACGTGCTTTATTGACAATATTCTTTGAGTACGTTAAGTGTTTGAGATTTTTGTATATTTACTTGTGATGGTAATATGGTTATTGAGACGCCCGCTTCGGGGTCGGTAACTACGTCTTCGGTATGATTAAGTTGTCTCTTGACTATGTGTGGTAAGGACTTCGTTATGGAACTAGAGTAGATTGTTATCCCCCGTTGGAGAGGATGAGAGTTTCTTGCCCATGGAAGAGTTGGAGAAACTTCTAGTGGACGGGACTCGAATGTTTAATTTGGCTGCATCAGTGTCAGCAGAGGGTAAGGTTGAACTGGACGTATTTCCAGTGGTGCGTGACTTTCCAAAAGTAATTCCGGAAGGTGTTGAGGATGTACCACCGAAGAGAGGAGTTGGATTGAATTCCGTTGATTTGATGGTGAATGAGAATGAAGACTTTAAGATGATGATGTTGGATGAAAGTTTGTATCCGAGATTCAAGCTCATTGGGGTAGAATGACTAGTATGTCATTCCTGATGAGGTATAAGTGTTAGGGTTGTTTTCGCTAGGGTAGAATGACTATGTGTCGTTCCTAGTGAAGAGATCGCCGGGGTAGAACGACCGTGATGTTGTTCCTGGTGGAGGGTATGCGGTGTGCCTGTAACCTCCAATGGGGATTGACGTGGATTGACAATCTTATTTGAGTCATGCGGTATGACTATGATTGTGGTATGGAAGTATGCGTGTAAGAGATCATATGTAACTTTGAAAATGGAGAGAGGGCGCGAAATTCGTGTCCGGTATGGTTTGAACCAGGTGATATTTTCGAGGACGAAAATTTCTAAAGTGGGGGAGAGTTGTAACGCCCCGATTTCGACTATTCCTTTTTCGTTGATTCCTTTTTGGTTTAATTGGGCGAATATTATTTGAATGTGGAATTTGTGTGGAAATATGTTAAGTTTGCATATTATTCTATTTTAACCGATTTTGGGAGTTTTCGGAGAAAATAGTTTGGAGGGTATTTTGGACATTTCCTATTTAAGTGATAAGTTGGATATTTTATGAGGTATTAAGTTAATAGATTTTTTGGGAAAAATAATAGGAAGATATTAAAGAGGAAATAAAAGAGAAAGAAAGATAGTAAGAAAGGAAGAAAAGAAAAGAGAAAGAAAGAAGGAGAAGAGAAAGAGGAGAGAAAGAAGAGGAAACTTTGGAGAACATCAAGATCAAACCCTAGCTTGCGATTAATCAGGTAAAGGTGTGAAACTCCATCATCTCTTTAATGTATATGATTGTATGTGTATGTGTTTGGATTTTGTAGAGTTTCTACTCCTTTTCTCACTTAGGTTAGAAGTTGGTTTTGTGAGTAGAATGAGGTTTTAATCGGTTAGAACTCGGATTAGACGATGTAGTTTAGTCGGGTGATGGTTGGGTTGTGCCACTGAGACTGGTTTGGATTTAATCGGTTGATTTTGTGGAGTTTGGGCTCTTGAGACAGCCATGGAAGTTCTGTCTTCGCAGGCTCGCCAGGCGAATGGCAGCGAAGCTTCGCCAGGCGAAGCCCAGCGAGCTGCAGCGAAGCAAGTCAGAAGCAACACCCTGTCTTCGCTGGCAAGTTCGCCAGGCGAAGTGAGTTGGCGAAGGTTCGCCAGGCGAGTGTGTAGCGAGCCTCAGCGAGTAATTCCAGAATTACTCCCAGTGGACTTCGCTGGGAAGTTCGCCAGGCGAAGGCCAGCGAGCATTTGCTGCGTGGCTTCGCCAGGCGAAGGTTGGCGAACCTGACAGTGTTATTTGTTTTGCTGTTTTGTTCATAGCATGATGTTTGGTTGATTCAATTATGATTAATGCCTATATGAATGATTGATGTGTGAACTGTTTTGACATGTAGTGCTGTGGGTGGTCGAAAGGCGTGAATCCTAGATTGTAGAGCCAATGGTGAATCTTGAACGTTTGATAATCTTGTGTATTTGCTTGAATTGAATAGAAACGCATTGATAGGCTGATATGTGTGTAAACCATGTGTGAAATGGTGCATAATGTGAATGCATGATAGATATATGCGATGTATGTGATAAATGCAATGAGTATGTTTATGAACATAGTATGCATTCTGTGTTGATCGATCCCTCGGAGGATTAGCATTGTGTAGCATCTTAGTATGCATTTTTGTGTTGAATGATCCCTCGGAGGATTTCAGAACCTCGTATGATACGATGGTTACATTAGATTCCTTGGAGAATCGGTTGCATTGTGTGATTCCTCGGAGAATCTGATGAGTGATGTGATTCCTCGGAGAATCTGATGAGTGATGTGATTCCTCGGAGAATCTGATGAGAGATGTGATTCCTCGGAGAGTCTGATGAGTAATGTGATTCCTCGGAGAATCTGATGAAGAATGTGATTCCTCGGAGAATCTGATGAACAATGTGATTCCTCGAAGAATCTGATGAACAATGTGATTCCTCGGAGAATCTGATGAACATTGTGATTCCTCGGAGAATCTGATGAACGATGTGATTCCTCGGAGAATCTGATGAACGATGTGATTCCTCGGAGAATCCGATGAGCAATGCGATTCCTAGGTGAATCTGATGAGTTATAGTGTAACCGTGAGGGGCGTGAGTGAATTGATTCTTAGGAGAATCTGATGGACGATTAAGTCGGTATCGTATTACGTTTGCATAGAGTAGTGAGTTGGCCTCTATGAATTGCATTTATCATCTTTACATGATGTATGGTGAATAAACATGATTGTAGATGTTTATGTAAGTTGTTGATGATTGGCATGAATGGAATGTTTGAAGATACATGTATGTGTGAGTATATCTGTATATGTGTGTATGTTTATGAATTAATATAAACATTGATGATGTATATTGTTTATGCTTGATGTTCTATTTGTAAATAGACTTTAGTGGAGACATTGCGATGTACGATGTGAGTCGTGGTGTGAAAGCGTAAGATGCATGATCGTGGATATGATGTATATATATATATATATATATATATATATATATATATATATATATATATATATATATATATATATATATATATATATATATATATATATATATATATATATATATATATATATATATATATATATATATGCCTTTATGCATTATTTGTTATGATATTGTTTCTCACCCTTCTGCTGTTTTATAATGCTCTATGAGGCATTGCAGATTAGATTGCTGGAGATCTTTTGTGAGGCGTGGCTTCATCCTTTAGTTGGTCGGCTCTGATATGTAGCACCGGGTAGCTAGGAGTTGTTTTGTTTCTTTTGTGATGCATGTGTATATGTATCTGCTGATGAAAGTTATGTAACCATGTTGGTTGATGATTTGTATATATGAATACATGTGTTAGAGAAATATGAAATATTTCGATGTTCCGCCTTTGTTCTAGATATTTTCTCGTGGGTGTTACCCCGTTGTTGCATATCATTATATATGAGCAGGTGTTTTATATGTGTGATTTTCGGATAATGTGGCATGTCCCTTTTATACCGTTTTATAAACTTACTCTGATGAAATTTTGAATTTGTGCCTAAATGATTAATTGTACTATTTGGGGGTATAGAAAGGGGGTGTTACAATCCACAACAAACTTCATTTTTTGGTGGAGAGTAGAAGTGACAGCGCCAGCTGTGTGAATCCATGGTCTTCCCAGGAGACAACTGTAAAGCGGATTAATGTCCATCACCTGGAAGGTGACTTCGAAGATTTGTGGTCCAATTAGGATAGGAAGATCGACTTCTCCTATCATGGTTCTCCTGGATCCGTCAAATGCCTTGACTATGAGAGAAGTTGGTCTCATGGTGGCACCTTGATACGCCAGTTTGGCCAAAGTACTTTTAGGCATTACGTTGAGTGTTGATCCTGTGTGTCGCTACTGCGAAAATCGGCGCCGGCTGACAGAAGAGTCGCCACCGTGCGTTATTTATCCCAACGGAGGGAAAGGAAACGCTCGAAGTAAACCTCGCAAAAAACGGGGAAAGGTATGGTCATCGCAACCAAAACCTAGATTCGGGAGTCGGTTACGCAAGGGGAAGGTATTAGCACCCCTCACGTCCGTCGTACTCGACGGGATCCACGCTTGCTGGTTTGTACGGATTACATTTCTATCTAAACTAAAGGATGAGGGCTGAAAAGAAAAGAAAACATGACTCGGTAAAGCATCGCACTTTATGCCTACGTATTCCCGTCTGGAACGAGAAATCAGAGTCAACGTAGTTCGCCTAACTACGGGGGAAGATAGGTGAAGGTTGCTCGCTAGGATATCGCATCCTATGCCTACGTACTTCCACACTGCATGGAAGATCAGAGCAAACGTAGTTCGGGCTACGCACAACACAAGCTGTTCAAGTGTTTTTTATGAAAAAATCTCACCTTAAACAAGGGTTTTCTTATTGCAAAAAGGTTGATGTTTGTTCAAATCTTTTGACGGAAGAACTGAATTGATTTCTGTTATAACCTTTATTAATGTTTTTCTGTTGTTTTGAAGAAAGAAGAGATGACACTCTACAAATCCTAGGGTTAAAAAGGGAATAAAATCTACCCTAATGTTATCAAACATGGGTTAAGACCTAATGTCTATCATGCTCCTCTCTTGCGCAGAGAGAAACAGAGATCCTAAGGGATAAACGAAAACAGAAACAACAGATATACAATGCATGGATGCAACAGTACAAGCGAGGCAAGGGAGTCCCACTCAACCTCGAACCTAGAAAACAATAGGCAAAAGTGAACAGAATTCACTTTCAACCCAACAAGTTAAACAGCAAGCAATACAGTCAGGGAAATTCACACAATACATCAAGAATTAAAACAGCTAAAACTAAACAGCAAAGCAATCTTCATCAGCATCTATCTTCAAGTCATCATCAACTATCTACAAGCTTCAAGTAAGCATCAGTCTTTTATCTTCAATCTCCCAATGGCTTTTCTTCAAGTCCCACTCTCCAAGCTGAGGAACCAGTCACAAGAATGAACTGGGTGTTAAGCAATTAGTTGACCACCAAAGGTGGCAAACAGACTGCTAACAACACATAGAATATTTCTCTCAAGAGTTCTATCTCTTAGACACTATCACCAAGCCTTCCAAAGGAAGGGGGTGAATGTCTCAGAGAGACTCTGCATCATAGAGAGGGATGGAGGCAATCAAGACCTTCCATATTTGTGAATCAAGTTTTCTACTCTAGAGCTCTGCCTAACTCCTAGATCCTAGAACCTTCAACAGCTGCCAGCAAGAGATACTCCTCATCAGCTCTGGAAGTTGGTCTTCATTCTTTAATCTTCAAATGGGCTTCATCACCACAGTCTTCAGCTCAAACCCCAAGCCCCAAACATGCCCAATACCCCACACAGACAAATAATAACCCTAAGGAGGGCACACCACACAGTCAATCAAATACAAGCAATATACTAGTAGTAATAGGGGAATCCTAACATTTTCTAAGGGATCTATCATCTACCCATAACCCCTATAGTCCCATACCCCAGAATCAAATCTAAATTCCTAAAAGAAATGATCTATCTCACCTATGTTCACTTAAAACCCTAATTTTAACCATTCTAATCTCACCTAATCAAATCATCTAAAAATTAATCCTAAAATTATGAATTAAATCCTATGAGGAAGCTAAAGTCCTAAGTTAATCACCCTAAAAAGAATGGATTCAAAATGTTAAAGTATCTAACTAAACTAAAATCAACAATATCATGCATCAAATTAAACCACTTAAAAAGCTATTTAAAAGAAAAATGCACAAAAAATACTAAAACAAAATAAAATGCTAATTTTATTGTTTATTATTTTTCTTAACAGAATTATTGACCTAATGCAAAAAGAAGCAATTAAAAATATCAATTTTCTGATTTTATATGATTTTTTAAAGATGCTAAAAATATAAAAGAAAAATAAAATAAGAAATGAATTAAAATGGGGAGGGGGTGTCACAAGCAACTGCGCCTAGTTCATTCTCCAGATGGGCCAGGGATGGGAGGTGCGAATAAGAGGTTGGGATTCAGGCCCAGGGTTTGGGTTTAATGAAACGCTGCGTTCAGCGTGTTTCGTTTCCCTCCGTTTTCAACTTTAAATCTCAGCCGTGCGATTGGTTTAACAAGTCAAGCAAATTAAAATGATCCAACGGCTATTGTATCGTCTTCCTCATTCAACCTAGGGTTTTCAGGATTTACCAGCTCCATGCACGAATTTTCCAGTCCATCGTGCTCTCTCGTATGGCCATGAAATCAAGAACCATAAGAAGCAAAATCACACTACAATCTCTCAGGAATCCAGCCATGCCAATATCTCTCCCTAAAAACCCCTAGAACTCCAAACCCGATAGATAGAAACCTCTGGTTCACCAACTTTACACTGCAATGGACTCTCACAATTCTTGATTCTAATGGTATTAATGTGTTCTTTATATTGCACTGGTTTCATTAAGCTATCACATGTTGATTAATACTCACTACACAGCCCAATCTTGATCTTGAAAGAAACTGCACCCTGCCATTGAACCTCATGTAATCCTCTCTAACTCTCAGAAATCAATCACCTATGGTCTCTAATCATGCTTATCCTAACCATTTCACCTAATGCTGCATAAATAAAGAGTTTCGAAAGCTTTTGCAAACCTGAAAATTGATGATGGCAAGTGTAGTTACTCTTCAATCCAATGCTTGAAACTTGCCAAGAATGATCTTTAATGGATGATAATCTTTCTGTTTGCAAGATCTTGGATGGACAGTGCTTGGATTGTGAGTTTGGATCCAATTTGCTTTTCTTGCAATTTTGAAGCCACACCTTCAAGCCTTCATCAATGGCCACTCAAATCTGTATGCACGTGTTTAGTATGATCCAGAGAATGGATTTGTGGAGAAGAATGAAATGGAGATGAAGAAGAAAGTGAAGTTTGATATTGAATTGCAAAAATGGAAGAAATGGTATCTCACTCTCTCTTTTGCACTAACACTCACTAATCACCACCACCAATCACCAACCATCACCCCATGGACTTTGCAATCAATATATAAACCAATTTAGAAGTCCCTAGAACCTTCTAGTATGAAGTGGAAGAATGTGGAAATTCTCATGTGATGACATATTGAACCATCTCATATCATGCTTGCAGCCCTTCAAATTTGTGTTAAAATCTCCTTTCATGAGATATTGAGGTGGTATGAATGAAGAACAAACCAATTCCTTGCCTTGTGTGAAGTTTTCCAAAGTTGCCTTAATATGCAAGTAACAACATTACAAAACAAGTCCCATTTTTAGGCCTCAACTCAAAAATGTGTTTAAACCATTGTTTTCAAAATGTTGTTTGGAATCAATTTGGTATATTACATGACCCATTTTGGATTTATAGATTGCCCAAACCAATTTTTCATGTGAACTTTTTCAAGTTATATGCCATTTTTAAGTCATTTTTCACCAACTTTTATCAACTTGAGTTCTATGAATTTCCAAACTTCCATGACCTCTTTTCTAGACTTAAAATGACATTTTGAGAAACTTTGATGTTGTGAAGTTTTTCATTTGAAGCTTCCTTGTATGAGTTTTGGGCATAGGCTTGAAATGACCTGTAATTCTCAAATGACCAAAATACCCTTTGCTTGCCAAGGACATAAGTAGAGTTCCACAAATCATATGAAGGCATACCATACCTTTCTAGAAAGCTAAGACAATTAGGAACAACTCTCATGTTGTCCAGAAATCCATTTGAAATCTCCTTGAAGGTAAAAAGTTGCTTGGAAGACAGACAACTTTCACAGACAAATTTCAGTGCCCTCAGATGACCTGTAACTTGCCAGAGCTATAACTTGAGTTCCATAAATCATCTTGATGACTTCCACCACTCAAATTAAAGCTATGAAGACACTCTACAAGTTTCATGTGGACCAGAAATTCATATGAAGCTTGCATCTTGATTTACACTGCTTTGAAGTTTGACCTAAATCAGGGGATTTTACACTGAAACCCTAATTTGGTAACTCCTCTTCTCCTTGACTCCTGTTGATTTTTCTTGGGCACAACACCATGTCCATATCCATATAGAAAATAATGAATCCCACCTTCTTCAAATGATCCTTGATGCCTTTCAAAACAAGTCTTTGACCTAGGATTGACCTAGTGTTGACCCAGATAAAACCCTAGTTGACTGACTTCAACTGAGGCTCTTTTAATCATTCCAATGACTTGGTTACTCCTCAAAAATGATCATCTAGGCTCTTCATAACCTCCATACACACCTCATGCTCTTGGCTCATAGCTCACACTTCCTCTGATGATCCCCAAATGACCTCAAGATAGGGGAGAACTCACTGATCAACCTGTCAACTCTTCAAAGCTCAAATTCTTCCCTGATGACCTGAGTAGTCTTGAATATGAATGAAACCCTCTGAATATGCCTCTTGAGATAAGAATAGCACTTGATCCCCTGATTAAGATAACTTGCTTATGCTATGCAATGCAGATGAATACACTATGTACATGATGCCAATGCAAATGATTATGCAATTGAAACATAAACCTAGGTTAGAAAAGGTTGGGAAAATTTTGGGGTGCAACAGCTGCCCCTATTCAAGCGGCTTGGACCCGACTGGATGAAGAGCGCGCAGCCTTCAGACATTCGAGGTACGAAACGGTTGAATACAAAAAGAACCCGGAAATTTGCCAACCGCAAAAATAAATTGCGTATACGACCACTGCTTGGGAAAACCCTTCAGGGAAATGACTTCTGTTGTCACAGCAACAACTAGCCATCCATCTGTCAATCTGCTTTTGTAAAATAATCTGATATTGTCCGCAGACCACTCTGTTCCGAAGAAATGAGCATACACCAAACAATGAGAAATTGTTGACATCACTTATCAACCTCGGTTGGTCTCACTTATCGACCAAGCACACGCTAACCAGCGGGAGAATATTGACTTCACTTATCATGTTGACTTCACTGATCAACCTTTCGTATCCTGAAGAAACGAGCGAACGCTTAACTAAACGATACAATGCTGATTTCACTGATCAACCTTTCGTTCGTACCTGAACAAACATCCTGCGGGGCCACGAGAAACTTAACCAAGCAACTCTGAAAGGACAATTCTGACGACTGCCGTCAAACACCTACTGGGGAAATTGGGGACTCAACCAAGCACCCTGACGAGAATAACCTTGTTGGAAAATACGAGGAATTTAACCAAACACCTCCGGTGGCGAATACCCTACTGGGGACTATGAGGGACCTAAACAATTAACTCATTGAAGTAACACCCTGCTGGAGCACATAACTCTGCTGGGGGAACTACGGGTAACAACCCACAAACTGCATTACCGTCTTCTAACGTTGTCTCCACAGCATCCTGAGAAAGACTCAGATGGGGGAATACAAGTAACTTAACCAAGCGACTTGTCAAAGAATACCCTGCCGGGGACTACGAGGGACTTAACCAAGCATCTCGTTGAAGACCACCCCGCCGGGGATTACGTCTCTACTGGGGTAACTATGGGTAACCACCCAAAATCTGTATCATGCCATTTCCACCGCACTCTGAGAAAGGACTCGGCTGGGGAGAAAGAGAATTGCTTGACCAAGCAATTCTGCTAGGGGAATATGACATGAAGAACACGATCACTGCGCATCTTGACCACAAATCCAAAAAAATGAGACGAACATGACCGCTGCGTGTATCACAAACAACATCAACTAAAGGGACAAACACGACGAACACGATCACTGCGTGCGGTGTTACAACTAAAATCACATCGACCATAAATCCAACCGGATGAGGTAAACACGATCACTGCGTGCCAGGCGGAATAAATCCATATAGAAGAGGCGAACACGTTCACTGCGTACTTCAACCACCAATATGATGAACACGATCACTGCGTGTGCTGCAATAGGACGAATACGATCACTGCGCATCTCGATCAACAAATCCCAAAATGATGTCAACACGATCACTGCGTGTGCCACAAAACCAAACCATGTAATAGGACGAATACGATTACTACGTATGCCGACCCACAAACCCAACTGATACGATAACCACGATCACTGCGTGCTCCGCATCACAAGTTCCCATGGTACTATCAACACGATCACTGCGTGCTATATGAATACGATCACTGCGTATTTGAACACGATCACTGCGCGCTCTGAGCCACTATTCTCTTGACTGGAGAAAACACGATCACTGCGTGCTGTGTGTCTCAACTAACCCACATAACCAGACGAATACGATCACTGCATATTCTAACCATACATAGGGTGAACGCGATCACTGCGCGCTTCATGTCACGGCCCTCTTGACTGGAGGAAACACGATCACTGCGTGCCTTCAAACATGGGGCGAATATGATTACTACGTACTTTGGCCACAAACAACCAGATGAACACGTTCACTGCGTGCCTCACCCCATAACCAAACCGTATAACGGACGAATACGATCACTGCGTATACCAACCAACAAAAACTGGATGAACACGATCACTGCGTGTCAATCTATAACCACCGTATAACAGACGAATACGATCACTGCGCATATCGACCAACAACATCACATGACATGGTAAACACGATCACTGCGTGTCCTGCCCAATAAAACCCCGAGACGATACCAACACGATCACTGCGTGCCTTACAAAACAATCTTCTTAGATCGGGACAAATACGATCACTGCGCCATTCGACCACAGATACACATACCAAGATCAACACGATCACTGCGTGACCTACAACATGAACCCCGTAGATGGTACAAATACGATCATTGCGTACTTGGGCCACAAATTAACATCTCAAAATCAACACGATCACTGCGTGCCTTACAATATGAACCCCATATATGGTACACATACAATCACTGCGTACTTTGACCATAAATCAACATCTTCCTGAATCCACGATTTCTCTTATCGGCAGGGAACAACATATCTGAAACTGAAGAGGTAACCACCTGGCTTATGTTTCAAAAATGCATGTTTGATAATGGCGTAATGCTTCCATACTGCATGGAAATGCTACGTATTCGGGTAGAATGCAAATGCTCATGATGCATGCTTATGCAAAGGGTTACTTCAGCAAAATAAATGCTGAAGCCAAACTGGATCCGCTGGGGGTGACCGGAATACTACCGATACGCTTCCAACAAAATAAATGTTGGAAAGATGAACTAACTCCGTTGGGGATGACCATCCTGCTGGGAAAGTAGCTCACAAACTCAAAACCTCAACCTCTGCTGAAGATGATCATCCTGACGAGGAAGGATCAACCTGTTGGGGAAAGAGAAAGCAATCCCGGAAACTTCTTTCAAATGTATCAACACTCTGATTACGCCCCGTGGGGATACTTCATCCTGCTATCACTGAGCTGGGGGTTGACCCGTGTGCTCTGATTCGCACTACACAAAACTCTCTTTGGGGAAGTTAATCCTTATCCATCTCGACCTTCGCTGGGGAGGACTCTGCTCCGCTTGACAAGCTAATTCCGAACTACGGAAGATACATCGATCTTTTCCTTTGACACAATCTCCGCTCTCCTGGGGAGACAACATTCAATTTTTCCTGGGGCGACTTCACTGGGGAAGTACACAACGTTCATCCTTTGGAGAGGGTACTAGCCTGCCATGGACCCTGGCGAGGAACTTTGCGAGCTTTTGAATACCTGCAAAAGTCAACAAGCAAACACAAGGCAATCTATGCAAAAAGAAACATCTTGGTAGTTACCCACGACAACCATTCAGGTAATTTTCGGTTTTAACAATCATCGGCCGAGGCCCGCCTGTTTACACGCATGTAAGTTTATCAAAACATCGGCGCTTTTTACATACAAAACTGTAAAAATTAAAACCAAAGTCACACACTACATTGAATAAAACACTTTATTGATAACGGCCTGAGAATAGGCAAGATTTGTACATCAGATGCAACTCCTGAAAAGAGGTAGTCACACATAAACAAAATGCAGAAGTATACAAATATACAGAATAAAATTTGTACACATGTCGGCAACGTGTTACAGACAAACACCATGAACCGATCCTCCTATGACTCGTCGGACTCTGACACTTTCCCGATCTTTGTCTTCGGAAGAGATTGCTTTGGATAATTGACCCCCAGATGCTCCCAAACCACTAATCATCAAACTTGGACCGCAATCATTTGATTCTCAAATCCCTAACTTTTGCGTGAATCGCCCTTTGCGGGTTTTCGATTCACCGGGATACCCTTTTTTGCCGAAGCCGCCCAGTGTAGGTTTTCGACTTCGCGGGTGTACATTTTTCCGTTATATCCCTAACTTTTGCCCGAACCTTTTTATTCTGTTTTTTGGTTCGCCAGGATGCCCCATTTTTGCCTGGACTCTCTTTTTACTGTCCAGCGGGTCAATTTTTAAGCAAAGTATTTTTTAACTGCGTCCGAGTTCACAGGGGACGAAAAGTCTTCACCATCCATGGTGGATAACAATAAGGCTCCTCCGGAGAAGACCTTTCTCACGACGTATGGACCTTCGTAATTGGGAGTCCATTTGCCCCTGTGATCCGATTGCGGTGGGAGAATCTTTTTCAGCACAAGATCGACCGTCTGAAAGCTCCGAGGTCGAATCTTCTTGTCGAATGCTTTCTTCATCCGGCTCTGATACAACCTACCGTGCGCAATGGATGCCAGTCTCTTCTCATCTATCAAGCTCAGCTGATTTAATCTACTTCTCTCCCATTCTGCCTCATCAAGCTGAACATCAAGCAAAACCCTCAAAGATGGTATCTCAACCTCCAATGGCAGGACTGCCTCTATGCCGTATACCAGTGAGAACGGTGTTGCCCCGGTTGATGTACGCATTGTAGTACGATAACCGTGCAAAGCGAATGGCAGCATCTCATGCCAATCCTTATACGTTACCACCATCTTTTGAACAATTTTCTTTATGTTCTTGTTGGCCGCTTCAACAACGCCATTCATCTTGGGTCTGTAGGGAGATGAATTATGATGCTCGATCTTGAAATCCCGACACAGATCTTTCATCATCTTGTTGTTCAAATTCGAACCATTATCAGTAATGATCCGTTCGGGAATACCGTATCTGCAAATTATATCCTTCTTGATAAATCTGGCCACCACCTGTTTCGTCACATTGGCGTAAGAAGCCGCTTCCACCCACTTAGTGAAGTAATCGATCGCAACCAGAATGAAGCGATGCCCATTAGATGCAGTAGGCTCAATCTTTCCGATCATATCAATTCCCCACATGGAGAAGGGCCATGGAGAAGCCATAACATTCAGTGGACTGGGTGGCACATGGATCTTATCAGCATAGATCTGGCACTTGTGACACCGCTTGGCAAATTTGAAACAATCCGTTTCCATCGTTAACCAGTAATACCCCGCTCGCAACAACTTTCGAGTCATAGCATGCCCACCAGCATGTGTGCCAAAAGTTCCTTCATGGACCTCTCCCATGAGCAAGTTGGCTTCCTTCTCGTCTACACACCGGAGGAGTACCAAATCGTGGTTCCTTCTATACAGAACGCCATCGGGATTCAGATAGAAGTTGCCTGCTAATCTCCTTAGAGTCTTCTGATCACGACTGGATGCCCCAGCCGGATATTCCTTATTCTTCAGGAAATTCTGTATATCGAAATACCAAGGTTTACCGTCAGATGCTTCATCAATTGCAAACACAAAGGCCGACCTATCAAGGCGAGAGATGACAATCCTGGGAGCCTCGTTCCAGTAGTTGACCTTATACATCGAGGATAATGTTGCAAGGGCGTCTGCCATTTGATTCTCCGCCCGGGGTACATGATGAAACTCTACTTTATCAAAGAAAGGTAGCAACCTTCTCGCATAATTCATGTACGGTATCAGATTAGGTTGGCGTGTCTCCCACTCTCCCTTAATATGATTCACAACCAATGCTGAATCCCCATATACGTCCAGATTCTTGATCCTCAGATCAATCGCCTCTTCTAACCCTATAATGCAAGCTTCGTACTCGGCTTCGTTATTCGTCACTGGAAAAGTCAATCTGGCGGTGAACGGAATGTGCGACCCGTGGGGAGTTGTAATGATTGCCCCGATCCCGCTACCGTACGAATTGACAGCCCCATCAAAGATCAATTGCCACTGGGAACTCCGCTCAGGTCCTTCACCAGGCAACGGCTCATCACAATCTTTAGCTTTCAAGTACATTATGTCCTCATCAGGGAACTCAAACTTCATAGGCTGATAATCCTCAATTGGCTGTTCGGCGAGATATTCGGACAGAACACTTCCCTTAATAGCCTTCTGGGAAACATACTGGATATCGTATTCTGTCAATACCATCTGCCATCTAGCAATCCTTCCAGAGAGCGCCTGCTTTTCAAACACATATTTGATCGGATCCATCTTCGATATCAGCATGGTTGTATGGTTCAGCATATACTGTCTCAAACGTTTGGCAGCCCACGCCAATGCACAACACGTCTTTTCGAGCATAGAGTATCGAGATTCATAATCCGTGAACTTTTTGCTCAAGTAGTAAATTGCATGCTCTTTCCGTCTTGTCATGTTGACCGAGAACACAACCCATACTGTTCTCAAGAACCGTCAGGTACATAATCAGTGGTCGTCCCGCTACTGGGGGTATTAACACCGGAGGTTCCTGTAAGTATTCTTTTATCTTTTCAAATGCTCTTTGGCAATTGTCGTTCCAGACCACCGCTTGATCTTTCTTTAACAGCTTGAATAATGGTTCACACATGGTCGTTAGGTGAGAGATGAACCTAGCAATGTAGTTCAACCTCCCTAAGAACCCACGAACTTCTTTTTCTGTTCTCGGTGCTGGCATCTCTTGTATTGCTTTTATTTTTGCAGGATCAACCTCGATTCCTTTCTTGCTCACAATGAACCCCAGTAGCTTCCCGGATCTCACTCCGAAGGTACATTTATTAGGATTCAGCCTCAGCCTGAACTTCCTCAGCTTCTTGAACAACTTCAGCAGATTAACCAGATGTTCTTCCTCTGTTTGAGACTTGGCAATCATGTCATCGACATACACCTCAATCTCTTTGTGCATCATGTCGTGAAAAAGCGTTGTCATGGCCCGCTGGTACGTTGCCCCAACATTTTTCAAACCAAAGGGCATCACCTTGTAACAGAAGGTTCCCCACGGGGTGATAAAGGTCGTTTTTTCCATATCCTCCGGAGCCATTTTGATCTGGTTGTACCCTGAAAATCCATCCATGAAGGAGAATACCGAAAACTGAGCTGTGTTGTCAACTAACACGTCAATATGCGGCAGCGAGAAATCATCTTTCGGGCTCGCCTTGTTTAGATCCCTATAATCAACGCACATTCGAACCTTGCCATCTTTCTTCGGCACAGGCACGATATTATCGACCCAAGTGGGATAAGTGGTAACAGCCAGGAATCCAGCATCCCATTGCTTCTGCACTTCTTCCTTTATCTTTACGGCCATGTCAGGACGAGTCCTTCTGAGTTTCTGCTTCACAGGCGGGCAATCTTCCTTTAACGGCAGACGGTGAACAACCATATCGGTATCCAAACCTGGCATATCCTCGTAGGACCAAGCAAATATATCACTGTATTCACACAGCATCTCAATAAGCTCTTGCTTGATGTCCACTTGCAACGCAGCCCCTATACGGATATTCCTGACGCATTCTTCAGACCCCAAGTTGACAATATCAATCTCTTCCTGGTGAGGCAGAATGACTCTCTCCTCTTGCTTCAATAACCGACTAAGCTCTTCTGGTAAGTCACTATCCTCCATAATCTCCTCCTCAGCTTGGAAGATCGGACGCTCGAAGTCTAAACGAGTCATAGGAAGTTTTTGGTCGGTGTCATCTGAAAATTCATGAATCCTGCGAGGGAGACGGTTAAGTGCTTCAAAAATGATGTACAAGCAAAATGCATAACCACGCTGCCATTTTATTAAAAAATAAAAAACAGAAAGAAAAGGATCACAACATTTGAATGTAAAAAACGTCGTCATTTATTGATCATGCAAACATACAGGTAAACAGTTAGGCCCTAAGACAAGATCATCGATGCCCCGGGCAAGGCATGTGATCATACAATGATTGAAAAAAAAACAATGCATTACTGTTTGGTGACTTGGATGACGTCCTGGATGGACCAGTTGCATAGGCTTTGCCCCGGCGTGCTGGGTCGAATCCACGCGTCCATATCGCAATCGCTATCCACTTCCTTCGTATCAGACACGACATTGATCCTTTCGAAGCTAACTCCTCTGGGCGTGAACACCACAGGTCCCTTGTACTTAGGCGCACTCTGCGAGGGAGATGGGCGGTACCCCAAGCCATACCTATCTTGCTTCACTGGAATGTCCAGAACCTGCCCCCACTTCTGAGTCTCTCATGCTTGTACCAATGCCTTGGCTTCTTTATATGAGGAGATGACCACCTCTTTCCCTTCACTCTTCACCGGAGCTTCTTCTTTAACTTTCACCTCCTCGAACGCCTGACACAGCATTTCATGAATTTCTCCATCTACCTCCACGTACTTGAAGGAAGACAAATGACTGACTAGGATATCCTCTTCGCCACACACCGTCACAATACTCCCCTCAACCATATATTTCAGCTTCTGATGGAGCGTAGAAGTTACTGCCCCAGCGGCATGAATCCAAGGTCTCCCGATCAAACAGCTATATGCAGGCTGGATGTCCATGATGTAAAATACTGTATCAAACACCTCCGGACCTACCTGGATGGGTAACGTCACTGACCCGAATACTGACCTCCTGGTTCCGTCAAAGGCCCTCACTACCAAATCACTAGGTGTGCACAACAACCCCCGGGTATCCAATTTCAACAGGGCTTTCTTTGGTAACACGTTCAATGAGGACCCAGTGTCTACCAGCACATGGGATAAGATGATGCCCCTGCATTCGATAGAGATATGCAAGGCATTATTATGATCACGCCCTCTAGGTGTTAAGTCAAAATCCGTGAATCCCAGACCATGCCCAGCATTAACATGTGCTATAACTCCCTCCAGCTGATTAACTGAAATCTCTTGCGGCACGAAGGATGTCTCAAGTACCTTCATCAGGGCATTTCTATGCGCCTCAGAACACAATAGCAGCGATAATATGGAGATCTTTGACGGGGTCTGCTGCAGGTGCTCTACAATCTTGTAATCACTTTTGCGAATTAACCTCATGAATTCTTCCACATCTTTGGTTATCGGCTCTTTCTCTTTACTCCCCGAAGATTCCCCCTCAACAACTTTGTTCTTACCTCTGGCAAGCCTCTCTACCTCAACCTCAGGTGAAGTAAAAATTCTCCCACTTCGGGTTATACCACCCGCTCCCACTATATTATCTACGGATCCCGCTGGCGGATCATTCAAGTCAATCTTTTCCCCATTGCAATACACCTCAGCCCCATAGCACCACGGGACTGCCTTTGTGCTTTCATAAGGGACTGGCTTAGCCTTGGTAATAGTAATGGTCGGCCTTTTCGATGATGCCGAAATTGTCACCGATTTGAACGAAATGGTGATCGTAGCAATCTCCCTGCGCTCTTTTCCAGATTCCGTCTCAACAGACTTCTCTTGCCCCACAGCCCTGTCAAACTGCAAAGTTCCTTCATCAATCAAACTTTGAACTCCCCTCTTCAGCTTCTCACAGCCCTCAGGTTGAACCAAACAGTCATCACACTCTTCACTGCAACCGGGATAGACACCTCCTTTCAATAAACGCTGCTTTACGTAACTCAAAGGGGTTTTCAGCTCGCTCACTTCCGACACTAAGTTCAACTCATCATCCGCCAGGATTGCATTGGCCCCAGCCCCACCATGCTTGGGCATTGGCTGCTGCGTGATATTGGAACCTTCCTTCCCAAAGTTAATAGCCGTACTATCAAGCAAATCCTGTACTTTATGCTTGAAAGCTAGGCAATTTTCAATATTGTGCCCTGGTGCACCCGAATGGAAGTCACAGTGCTCGTTAACATCATATCCGACTGGCGGCTGGCCCGTAGGTGGTGCTAAGGCCCTCTTCTCGAGTAGCTGCAATTTCAACAAAGTTTGAAGGAGTTCTGCATATGATACCGGCGGTATCTCGAATACTCTCCTCGGTCGTGGGTTCTGAAGTCTGCGCTGATTATTATTAGGCTGCTGCTGAGCCTGCTGCGGTGGTTGTTGTCTCTGCTGCTGAGAAGGTCCTGGAATGGTTACGCTTGCAACCTGCGGCTGCTGATGCCAGTTCTGACTTTTATTCCTTCGTCGAGCACTGTATACAGCGTTGGTATCACCCTGCCTTTTACCACCAAACGTCTTCTTATTACCTCCTGCGGGACTGGATTCACCCGCTTGAATTTTACCAATCTTTACCCCGTTTTCAATGCGCTCCCCCATCAAAATCAACTCAGAGAAAGTACTCATTGAAAAATTGAGCAACCGGTCATAGTACATTCCAGAGAAAGTTCCTATGAACATATCCATCATTTCGCGCTCCACCATCCGAGGGTGCACCCTAACGGCCAAATCTCGCCATCTCTGGGCGTATTCTTTAAAGCTCTCGCTAGACTTTTGAGACATGTTCTGCAACTGGACTCGGTTAGAGGCGAGATCACTATTATATTGATAATGTCGAACAAAAGCCTCTGCCAGCTCTTTCCAACTCCTGATCTGAGTAGGCTCCAAGCTCATGTACCACTCCAGCGATGGCCCTGACAGGCTATCCTGGAAGAAGTGCATTAGCATCTTTTCATCCTCAGAATACGCAGACATACGCCTGTAAAATGCGCGCACATGCACCCTAGGGCATGTATCCCCTTTGTACTTATCAAATGACGGTGCTTTGAATTTCAGCGGGACCCTCAACCCTGGGACTAACCCCATATTTGACATATCCAGCCCGAGAGTATTATGGCTGGCCAATCCGTTCACCTTCTCTTCTAGCAATCTCATCCGATGGTTGTCATCCCTGGCTCTTTCATAACCTTCATTCTGACTAGAGAACACATCCTCCTGACGATCCTCCCAGCGAGGTACTGCATCATATCCAACATAATCTGCATCACGGTCCGGACCTGTTTGGAAGTACCTGGGGTCATACCTCAGATTTCCCATCTCTTGAGCATTGTATGCGCCAGTTCCATATCCGAGATTACCATAGCCACCAAACCCAGCCTTGGCGCCAGCAATGCTGCCATACCCCATGTTCACACCATTGAAGCCCTGGTTACCATTAATACCATTCATTCCGACATTCTCAACGCCCCCATTGAAACCCTGGTTGACATTACCTATAAATACCCCAGCAGTATCTGCATTGGCATTCATATTACCGGTGTTCCCACCTCCACCTACAGGACCAGTTTCTCCAGCATTCAAACCGGTTACGGGAATAGCATCAGCACTTTGACGATTCTCAATTCGGGGAGAAGCAGCAATATTTTCACCATGCGGTGTCCCGTTGTTTTCAGCCCGTGCGACCATCGGTTGAACAAGATTCTGCAGCTGCTCTTGTCCTTTGGCGATAGTCTCCATGGTTTGCATGAGCAGGGCCATCCTGTCTCGCATCTCTTGCATTTCACTCTGCACGTTTTCCATGATCTTCGTCTGGTTGATCCTTGTAGAGTAATGGTGGACCCGCTTTTCTGCAATCCTGAAAATACCTGCTACGGATGCAGGAGATAAGATACACGGATCACAAACCTGTAATGGAAATATGAGTATGTATGCAAAATGCAATATGTGTCTGTGCATTAGGGATTATCATTCCTCGATTCTAGTGTGAATGTGCCAGTGCAGTGACAGTGCTAGCAAGACAGTGATTGGAGCCGAATCATAGAAAACCTCGTATATTGCAGAGAAATCCAAGAATACAATATCACTGAGTATACAATAAGAAGGCATGACCTCAACCAACAATCCTGGTGATGGTCAGCGCTATACAAATAAAGCATACAAGTTAATACATGAAATGATCAAGTACTCCCATAAGCCCGGTACTCTTCTATTAACTTCTTGGTCTCTGGATGACTTGGTCGGGTAAGCAGCCCCTCAACAAGTTGATTTCTTCGTTTGAGCACACGTCGCACGTCACCAGCAGTTTCCTCCCATGCCCCTTCTCCGAAGCGATCCTCTAGCTTCCGCTTCTGAGACACAACTTCGTTCCTGCCTTCGATGGCCTTGTTCAATGCATTCTGGAGACTATATCTGGCCATTACCTCTTCTTCATGCTTCTTAATGCTAGCCTTCAACTGCTCTTCGAGTTCAGAAATTTGCTGCTTCAATTTATCTTCCCTCTTTTTGTTGTTGGTTAGCGTAGCATTCCATGTCTTGTTACAAGAAGAGATTTCCCTGTGAGCGGCGTCGAGTGCTTTCTTTTTGGACTCCAACATGTCGTGAGAGCTTCTGAACTCTTGACCCAGACGTTCGCGCTTCTTTTTCTCCTCAGCCAACTCAACACCTAGCCGGTTTACTAGTTCGATCTGCTGTTGGAAAGAATGTACAACCTTATTCTTCTCACTCCGCATCTGAGCCAGCTCCTTTTCTAGCTGTTCATTAATCTTCATCAAGGCTTCCTTTTCTTTCACAACTCGCTCGTAGACCTCCATAGTGACAGTGGTTGGCTCCTCCACCGGGATATGAACAGGGACCGACGCAGCTGGAAATGGCATCAGTAACTGTCTTGCCCTCTCCTGGATCCAAACTTTGTAGGGTGCATATGCCTGACAATCATTCTTCCCCAATAGTGGTTTCCCTCTTCTATTAATACGCATCCAGGCATGTCGAAGCTTGGCTAGTAACTCTCCATTCAAATCACCGGTGAAGTACAGAGATTCCTATACTTCTTCCTCCTGAGGTGGGTTCTTCAACATGTATCCAAACTGGCGGACGGACAGAGATGGGTTGTAATTGATGCACCCTTTTCTTCCAATCAAAGGAACATTAGGATACCCAGAACAACTGAAAATAAGCTCAGACCCCAGCAAGTCTCGGTCAAACCACTCAATGTCTTCAGAAGACAGCCTCATCATACGCTCTGGCCAGTCAGCTGTAGTTTCACTATCCACAAAAGGTCCCTTCAGGGGAAGATGGCTCTTAAACCACATGTACAGCAAAGGCATGCAACAAGAGACGTTCTTGCCTCTCCTGTTCTCATTTCTGTAGTGCATCGAATGGTAAAAGTCCCCGATCAGTGTGGGTACCGGGTTGCCAGCAGCGAACAGATGAAATGCATCCATGTCCACGAAGTTCGGGAAATTGGGAAACAGCACTATCCCATAAATGCATAGAGCCAAAATAGCGTTAAAGACCACCCAACACCCATTCTTGGCGTACTCTTGAGCCTTACCAACCAGAAACTGGAGAGAGAAACCTGGAACCCCCCGCCAAGAAGTCATCAACAGCTCAGAAGCATTCATGTGCAAGGCCTTAGCTAAATCCTCCAACTTGGGCTCAGCGGCAGTGTGAATAAAAGGAACTGCCTTCTGTACCGGCAGCTCAGTAAACTCTACATACTCCTCCATGGTGGGCCCCAAGATAAAGTCAGCAAACATGAAGCATCTCAAAGCAGGGTCGTAGAATTTCATCAAGGTGTACAGCCCATTCAATTCATCATCAGTTGATTTGCGAACCAAACCCAACAGCCGTCCGTAATTCTGCCTGAAGCTTCTACGGACATCCTCGTCAGCCAGAGAAATCAGACCCAGGAGGGGAGTAATATCAGGGATAGGTAGCTTGTAGGCAACTGTCATCCTCAAACCAGCCATGATCAATACTCAGGAGTCCAGACACTAGAACCAGGGAATATGCAAATGCACCTGCAGCACAGACACACGTTAATGGGATGCAATGATAATGATTATGCAAACAATGCAATGCAAGTAACATGCAACAGGGACCAAGTGCCATAGCTGAGAAGCCTGAACCATATCAAAAAGTCTCAAATAGACCCTCCAGAATTCCTCAAACCTTGGTCTCAGATAGACCCAATACAAAGCTCCAACACTGGTCTCTGATAGACCCCATAACATAACTCCGACTGGTCTCTGATACACCTCATACCATAACTCTGACTGGTCTCTGATAGACCTCATACCATAACTCTGACTGGTCTCTGATAGACCTCACAACTGTCCATAAATACCCAGGATCTCAGAGCAAGAAATAATTGGTATCTGAAGGTCTAGTTACCTGCATAACCCCAAACCCTCTCACAGGTAGGTGTCCTAGTAACTGACAAAGGTATGGCATCCTATGCGGTCGTCGGCGTCACAGACTTTCAGGGTTGATGATACGATTCCTAGAAGGAGTGGCATCATCAAATCCTGAAGAGGCCTCACTTAGCCAACTTCCAAATGACCGGTCCCCAGAGTCGACAATCCAACTAACCAGCAACCCGAGCCACCCAAAGGGCAGGACAGGAGGCCAACCAGAAGAACCTCGTCTGAGTGTGGATTTCGCGGGACACTAGGACATGCAAAGCACGTGCGCGCCCACTAATCTCCACGCTAAATCTAGGTGCACTCAAGCCCAGGTCCGACTTATCTCTCAATCATGGAACACCCGTCACACCCCAACACAGCAAATAATAACAATAATATAATGCTGAAAGTAAATGACAGAAATATAAATCCATACAAAATCCTCGACGGGAAAACAAGCGCTAGGATTGACTCTCTTAAGGGACGTTGGATCCCAAATGCATAAGGAACTATCGCAGTCCTTAGCAGCCAGGGGACGTTGGATCCCCAGCAGAGTCGCCAGCTGTCGCTACTGCGAAAATCGGCGCCGGCTGACAGAAGAGTCGCCACCGTGCGTTATTTATCCCAACGGAGGGAAAGGAAACGCTCGAAGTAAACCTCGCAAAAAACGGGGAAAGGTATGGTCATCGCAACCAAAACCTAGATTCGGGAGTCGGTTACGCAAGGGGAAGGTATTAGCACCCCTCACGTCCGTCGTACTCGACGGGATCCACGCTTGCTGGTTTGTACGGATTACATTTCTATCTAAACTAAAGGATGAGGGCTGAAAAGAAAAGAAAACATGACTCGGTAAAGCATCGCACTTTATGCCTACGTATTCCCGTCTGGAACGAGAAATCAGAGTCAACGTAGTTTGCCTAACTACGGGGGAAGATAGGTGAAGGTTGCTCGCTAGGATATCGCATCCTATGCCTACGTACTTCCACACTGCATGGAAGATCAGAGCAAACGTAGTTCGGGCTACGCACAACACAAGCTGTTCAAGTGTTTTTTATGAAAAAATCTCACCTTAAACAAGGGTTTTCTTATTGCAAAAAGGTTGATGTTTGTTCAAATCTTTTGACGGAAGAACTGAATTGATTTCTGTTATAACCTTTATTAATGTTTTTTTGTTGTTTTGAAGAAAGAAGAGATGACACTCTACAAATCCTAGGGTTAAAAAGGGAATAAAATCTACCCTAATGTTATCATGCATGGGTTAAGACCTAATGTCTATCATGCTCCTCTCTTGCGCAGAGAGAAACAGGGATCCTAAGGGATAAACGAAAACAGAAACAACAGATATACAATAAAGCAGTAAAATGCATGGATGCAACAGTACAAGCGAGGCAAGGGAGTCCCACTCAACCTCGAACCTAGAAAACAATAGGAAAAAGTGAACAAAATTCACTTTCAACCCAACAAGTTAAACAGCAAGCAATACAGTCAGGGAAATTCACACAATACATCAAGAATTAAAACAGCTAAAACTAAACAGCAAAGCAATCTTCATCAGCATCTATCTTCAAGTCATCATCAACTATCTACAAGCTTCAAGTAAGCATCAGTCTTTTATCTTCAATCTCCCAATGGCTTTTCTTCAAGTCCCACTCTCCAAGCTGAGGAACCAGTCACAAGAATGAACTGGGTGTTAAGCAATTAGTTGACCACCAAAGGTGGCAAACAGACTGCTAACAACACATAGAATATTTCTCTCAAGAGTTCTATCTCTTAGACACTATCACCAAGCCTTCCAAAGGAAGGGGGTGAATGTCTCAGAGAGACTCTGCATCATAGAGAGGGATGGAGGCAATCAAGACCTTCCATATTTGTGAATCAAGTTTTCTACTCTAGAGCTCTGCCTAACTCCTAGATCCTAGAACCTTCAACAGCTGCCAGCAAGAGATACTCCTCATCAGCTCTGGAAGTTGGTCTTCATTCTTTAATCTTCAAATGGGCTTCATCACCACAGTCTTCAGCTCAAACCCCAAGCCCCAAACATGCCCAATACCCCACACAGACAAATAATAACCCTAAGGAGGGCACACCACACAGTCAATCAAATACAAGCAATATACTAGTAGTAATAGGGGAATCCTAACATTTTCTAAGGGATCTATCATCTACCCATAACCCCTATAGTCCCATACCCCAAAATCAAATCTAAATTCCTAAAAGAAATGATCTATCTCACCTATGTTCACTTAAAACCCTAATTTTAACCATTCTAATCTCACCTAATCAAATCATCTAAAAATTAATCCTAAAATTATGAATTAAATCCTATGAGGAAGCTAAAGTCCTAAGTTAATCACCCTAAAAAGAATGGATTCAAAATGTTAAAGTATCTAACTAAACTAAAATCAACAATATCATGCATCAAATTAAACCACTTAAAAAGCTATTTAAAAGAAAAATGCACAAAAAATACTAAAACAAAATAAAATGCTAATTTTATTGTTTATTATTTTTCTTAATAGAATTATTGACCTAATGCAAAAAGAAGCAATTAAAAATATCAATTTTCTGATTTTATATGATTTTTTAAAGATGCTAAAAATATAAAAGAAAAATAAAATAAGAAATGAATTAAAATGGGGAGGGGGTGTCACAAGCAACTGCGCCTAGTTCATTCTCCAGATGGGCCAGGGATGGGAGGTGCGAATAAGAGGTTGGGATTCAGGCCCAGGGTTTGGGTTTAATGAAACGCTGCGTTCAGCGTGTTTCGTTTCCCTCCGTTTTCAACTTTAAATCTCAGCCGTGCGATTGGTTTAACAAGTCAAGCAAATTAAAATGATCCAACGGCTATTGTATCGTCTTCCTCATTCAACCTAGGGTTTTCAGGATTTACCAGCTCCATGCACGAATTTTCCAGTCCATCGTGCTCTCTCGTATGGCCATGAAATCAAGAACCATAAGAAGCAAAATCACACTACAATCTCTCAGGAATCCAGCCATGCCAATATCTCTCCCTAAAAACCCCTAGAACTCCAAACCCGATAGATAGAAACCTCTGGTTCACCAACTTTACACTGCAATGGACTCTCACAATTCTTGATTCTAATGGTATTAATGTGTTCTTCATATTGCACTGGTTTCATTAAGCTATCACATGTTGATTAATACTCACTACACAACCCAATCTTGATCTTGAAAGAAACTGCACCCTGCCATTGAACCTCATGTAATCCTCTCTAACTCTCAGAAATCAACCACCTATGGTCTCTAATCATGCTTATCCTAACCATTTCACCTAATGCTGCATAAATAAAGAGTTTCGAAAGCTTTTGCAAACCTGAAAATTGATGATGGCAAGTGTAGTTACTCTTCAATCCAATGCTTGAAACTTGCCAAGAATGATCTTTAATGGATGATAATCTTTCTGTTTGCAAGATCTTGGATGGACAGTGCTTGGATTGTGAGTTTGGATCCAATTTGCTTTTCTTGCAATTTTGAAGCCACGCCTTCAAACCTTCATCAATGGCCACTCAAATCTGTATGCACGTGTTCAGTATGATCCAGAGAATGGATTTGTGGAGAAGAATGAAATGGAGATGAAGAAGAAAGTGAAGTTTGATATTGAATTGCAAAAATGGAAGAAATGGTATCTCACTCTCTCTTTTGCACTAACACTCACTAATCACCACCAACAATCACCAACCATCACCCCGTGGACTTTGTAATCAATATATAAACCAATTTAGAAGTCCCTAGAACATTCTAGTATGAAGTGGAAGAATGTGGAAATTCTCATGTGATGACATATTGAACCATCTCATATCATGCTTGCAGCCCTTCAAATTTGTGTTAAAATCTCCTTTCATGAGATATTGAGGTGGTATGAATGAAGAACAAACCAATTCCTTGCCTTGTGTGAAGTTTTCCAAAGTTGCCTTAATATGCAAGTAACAACATTACAAAGCAAGTCCCATTTTTAGGCCTCAACTCAAAAATGTGTTTAAACCATTGTTTTCAAAATGTTGTTTGGAATCAATTTGGTATATTACATGACCCATTTTGGATTTATAGATTGCCCAAACCAATTTTTCATGTGAACTTTTTCAAGTTATATGCCATTTTTAAGTCATTTTTCACCAACTTTTATCAACTTGAGTTCTATGCATTTCCAAACTTCCATGACCTCTTTTATGGAATTAAAATGACATTTTGAGCAACTTTGATGTTGTGAAGTTTTTCATTTGAAGCTTCCTTGTATGAGTTTTGGGCATAGGCTTGAAATGACCTGTAATTCTCAAATGACCAAAATACCCTTTGCTTGCCAAGGACATAAGTAGAGTTCCACAAATCATATGAAGGCATACCATACCTTTCTATAAAGCTAAGACAATTAGGAACAACTCTCATGTTGGCCAGAAATCCATTTGAAATCTCCTTGAAGGTCAAAAGTTGCTTGGAAGACAGACAACTTTCACAGACAAATTTCAGTGCCCTCAGATGACCTGTAACTTGCCAGAGCTATAACTTGAGTTCCATAAATCATATTGATGACTTCCACCACTCAAATTAAAGCTATGAAGACACTCTACAAGTTTCATGTGGACCAGAAATTCATATGAAGCTTGCATCTTGATTTACACTGCTTTGAAGTTTGACCTAAATCAGGGGATTTTACACTGAAACCCTAATTTGGTAACTCCTCTTCTCCTTGACTCCTGTTGATTTTTCTTGGGCACAACACCATGTCCATATCCATATAGCAAATAATGAATCCCACCTTCTTCAAATGATCCTTGATGCCTTTCAAAACAAGTCTTTGACCTAGGATTGACCTAGTGTTGACCCAGATAAAACCCTAGTTGATTGACTTCAACTGAGGCTCTTTCAATCATTCCAATGACTTGGTTACTCCTCAAAAATGATCATCTAGGCTCTTCATAACCTCCACACACACCTCATGATCTTGGCTCATAACTCACACTTCCTCTGATGATCCCCAAATAACCTCAAGATAGGGGAGAACTCACTGATCAACCTGTCAACTCTTCAAAGCTTAAATTCTTCCCTGATGACCTGAGTAGTCTTGAATATGAATGAAACCCTCTGAATATGCCTCTTGAGATAAGAATAGCACTTGATCCCCTGATTAAGATAACTTGCTTATGCTATGCAATGCAGATGAATACACTATGTACATGATGCCAATGCAAATGATTATGCAATTGAAACATAAACCTAGGTTAGAAAAGGTTGGGCAAACTTTGGGGTGCAACACTGTGTCAACAAGAACTCGGGACATTGTATCCTCTTCACATTTGACTGACACATGTAGAGCACGATTGTGCTTACGCTTCTCAGCTGTCAGATCGTTATCGTCAAAGCTTAAGGTGTTGCAGGCAGTGATATTTGCTACAATGGAGTCAAACTGCCCCACTGTAATATCTTTAGTAACATGGGCTTGCGTCAGGATGTTGAGCAAAGCCTGGCGGTGCGCCGGAGAGCTTAAAAGCAAAGCCATGACCGAGATCTTAGAGGGTGTTTGATTTAGTTGGTCCACCACCCAATAATCACTTCGTCTAATGATTCTCAAGAATTCTTCTTCATCGTTCTTGAGACTTTCTTTTCCTTTAACTAAAGGTTCTTTAGTGGCGACTGCCGTGGGCACGGGCTTTTGAGGAACAGGAACTTTTTGAACAGAAATTGCTGGTGGAGGAGCCACATATATGTTCTAGGTTGGTAGATGCGACCACTCCTGGTCATTTTGCTTCCACCGGCAATGTTAGCCACATTTGCTGGTTTCTTTTCTTTGAAGATCCCCTCGCACCATGAATAGTCTTGTTTTGGGGTCACGGCTCTTGGGTGAGGCTTGGATCCTCCCCTCGGCTCAAACCTGGTCTGTCCCCTCCCGAATTTCGGGGGTGCATCGTCGCGGAATACTGGCCGGACGTTCTTGTTGTTTTTGTTGCTGTTATCATCCCTGAATACATCTCTTTTATTGGGCTCTACTGGCATGTTAAACACAGGTTCGATGACTGCCACATCTTCTTCCTTTTTCTGGTGAGCGATTTCTATCATTCCCTGTTCAATCATTGCCCGAATGTCTTTTTTCACAGCGCCACAACCCTCAGGATTCAACATACATTCTTTGCAATCTCCGTGAGATGTCTTAAGCGACCATGCCTGAGCAAGGCGTTTGTGTAGGTCTGCTAATGGCACTTTGATCTCACCAACAGTGGTAACTTTCTTGCCTTCTGATCCCTCCCCTTTTTTAGTAATGGCGTTGACTCCACCATGATTTGGCAGATGGTTGCTCTTTACGTTGGGATGATTATCTTCGAAGGATAGAATTCTTTTTTCAATTAGTTCGCGAACTAGATTTTGAAGGGCGAAACAACCTTCGAGATCGTGGCCTGGAGCATTCTCGTGAAATGGGCAGCGAGCATTTGCATTATAATAGAACGGGAGTGGATTAGGTGGAGCACCTAATTTTCTTGTTTTGACCAGCCCTCTTTCTATTAACATGGGAAACAGGCCGGTGTAGCTCATTGGAATAGGCTGTATTTTTGGCCTATTTGCTTGATAATTCACCGTCGGAGCCCTGTTCTGAGGTTGTTGACCTTGCGGCTGCTGGTATTGTTGCTGATTATTGGAGTGATATTGATGTTGGTTGCCAGGCTGATACTGGTGCTGATTGCTGGATGCCCCAGGCTAGGGACCATGCTGTGATGAAGGTTGAAAAATCAGAGTCACCGCTGCCACATATGATGGGTGGTACTGTTGGCGATGGCTTCGGGAGTTTTGTGCTTTCTTCCCATGTGTGATCGCACTTACCTCTCCCTCTTCCTTTTTGTGGAAATTGCTGACTGGCTTCTTTGTTGTGCTGGCGCTTGCGGTAATATTTGAAGTGGTCACTTTTCCACTCTTTAAACCTGCTTCCACCTTGACCCCCACTGCCACAATATCAAAGAAATTTGTTGTCACACTGCTGATCAATCGTTCATAGAATTCTGGCCGAACTGTATCCACAAACCAGTCTGCCAACTCCTTTTCAGTAAGGGGAGGCTCTACTTGTGCTGCAGTTCCGCGCCATCTTTGCGCATACTCCTTAAAGGTTTCAGTATTTTTCTGCGTCATGCTGAGAAGCTGACGACGGTCGGGAGCTAGGTCCATGTTGTACTTGTACTGTTGAATAAAAGCATCTGAAAGGTCTTGGAAACTGTGGATCTTCGCTTGATCTAAACTGAGATACCACTTAGCCAAAGCTCCTTTAAGACTATCTTGGAAACAGTGTACTAACAACTTGTCATTTTCAATATGCGGAGCCATCCGCCTACAGTACATGATTAGGTGTACTTTAGGACAAGTGGTCCCCTCATATTTGTCGAATACCAACATTTTAAATTTTTGAGGAAATACCAATCCAGATACCAGACATAGGTCCTTAGCATCAGATCCAAAGACATGGCTTCCTTCAATGGCCCTCATCCTCTTGGCCTTGATGTCCATTTCTACCCTTAGTTTTTCGTGTTTTTCGTCCTCGGCTTCAGACCCATCGGGTATATCAAAGATTGGCTGTTGATTGGCGAAAACTGGTCGCACTGTGGTAAGTCCACCCGCTTGAGTGAAAATAGGGTTTTCGATTGTTGAGTCGAACAGGGGATTGAGACTCAAAGATTGCATATTGTTGAATGGTGGCACAAAATCCTGGGACATGCCGTAGGGAAATTCTGCTGAAGTAACAGGAGCTACGGTGACATTGACCGCTGCTGTGGCAACTTCGGAGATCACTGTAGGTTGCGTGTCCATCTTTGCTTTGATTATGTTGAGGACTTCCATGATCTGGCTGACGTCCCCTTTGATCCCTTCAATGTCATTATCCATTTGATCGAACCTCTGGTCGTTATCTGCCATCTTCTTTTGAGCTTGGGACCGTGTGTTGTATCTGTGAGTACTCAGTCTGACTCCTTCTCTCTTTTCTCTGAACAAGAACAAAGGATGAGTTGCGGAACCCAGATGCAAGACCGATGCAGGATGACATGTGAATACAAATGCAAATGCGGATGCATAAACCATTCAAGGAAAAACAATTTTTTTGTTTACAAACAAAAAAGTTAGAGCAACATGTAACGACATGCTTAAAAAGCGTTTTTCATTTGATAGCTGAAAATCTATTACAATAAAGTGGCCCTTGCTAAAAAGCAAGACCTTTCTTACAAGAAAGTAAATGCAACAAACAGGATTTCAATCCTTTTAGGGAAAGCAGGGAAATGGTGAAACAAAGATCAATCTAACAAGATGATCATTCTCCTTCTTAGACTCTGACATGAACTTGGTCCTGGCGGATAATCTCCCACAGGTCTTCGTTCTCTCTTTGCGCTTTGATCAAAGCGTATTTTAGCTCCTCCCTAGTTGTGGGGACCTCAGGCTCCATGGTTATCTCATAATCATAAGTGTAGAACATGGTTAAGGCAATTTCTTTTGACCATAGCAGGTATCCCCTGGTAGTTAAACAACTTGCATTCTCCATTGGAGTTAGGCCTAAGAGGTGTGGATCTCTTGGAGCGTATTGAGAATTAGCTTCTAGTTCTCGGTTGCGACCTGTTTCGCAGAAGCAAGGCCTCAACAGCTCTGGTTCGGGCTCTGGTCCGGTAGGATACCCATGTTGACGTCGGGCAAGGATAGGGTTATACGTGATAACCCCTTCTGTCCCAATGAGAGGCACATTGGGAAATCTCCGTAACTAGGAATCATGACTTGGTCACCAAGGCTGGTGTCATACCACGTGATGTCGTGGTGCCTGAGTGTGACGAGTTTGGAAACCCATGTGCTTTTGGTAGGAAGCCTCCAAAGGATATGAGTCCTTGGCAGATGAGAAGTAAACCATCGGTCGAGTAGTGCAAGACAACATGAGAATTGCCCGCGATCATACAAGATAAAGCGGTGAATGACTACATAAGTATCAGCCAGTATCGCGTTGACCGTATTTTTGATGATGAAAAGGCGGATCGCCTCTTCACTGATGAATTCATAACTGCTTGGAAAAAGGTATAACCCGTATATCAGAAATGCCAGAATCGCCTCAAAGATGCCCAGATTTCTGCTTTCATAATGATATTCAGCCATCTCCATTAGAGGTCTGAAATCCATTCCGTACCACCCTCCATTCGCTCTCATCGGTGGTAAATCCTCCAGCTTGATATGTAAGGCTTTAGCCAAGTCCCTCTTCTTTGGTTTCCCATAAGGAAGCGTAAAAGTCCATGGAATCTTTAAATAATCAGTATACTCCTCGATGGTTGGGAGTAACTGAAAGTATGGAAATATGAAGCAGTGGTAGGCTGTAGAGTAAAACTCAACCAAGGCTTGCAACATGGGCTCGTTGATCGGAGCAATTATTATCGGTAATAGGTCTCCATATTTGACTATGAAAGCAGCGGGATTTCGGATAAGTCTAGTTAACATCCTTAGACGGCCCAATCTCAGATCCGGAATCAGAAGCATGTCTCTTCTTACCATGTTGTTGTCTGCAAAAAGAAAAAAAATGAATTTCCTTGAATGGTTAGAAGAAGTGCAAATGTAAATGAAAATGGTGTCATGGAACTCAGACATTTACGAACATCAGAAGTCGCCATTTCTTTGATTAACAAAATGGATTACAAAATATTGTTTTCCCTAACAAAATGGATAAACAACAGCTAAATGAATCCTATCAAGGTTCCCCTAGCAGCCTTAAGTTGAGCTTCTCGATCTTTCTTTCCATCTGAGTCTTCTCAAAGATGAATCTGTCCACAATTATCTTCCACGGATTAGACTGAGGTTCATAAGGTTCTTATAGTGCTTTCCTCTTCTTACAAGAGAGGATTTCTTCGTCTTTCAACTAGAGTTGTTTGTGGAGCTCTGCATTTTCTTCGACGACTATTTGATACTTGTGCTTCCAAGCTTCTTCAGTTTGCTGTGCTTTGACCAAAGCAATCTTTAGTTTTTCTTCTTCAGACATGAAGACCAACGGACGTTCTTCCTTCAAAGCCATAGGCTCTTGCTTAGGATAAGGCATCCTTAGTGTGATGGCTCTCTTTTGAACCCATTGGAGGTAAGGTTCCAAAGAGACACAATTGAGTCTTCCAAGATCCTTATTCCCTTTCTTGTGTAGATGCTTCCAAGCCTCTATAATCTTCCCTTTTAATCCTTGACTATCTTCCTCTTCTTTGAAGAAAATGTTTTCCACTTGAACACTATTGGGTTTGTCTTTTAACGGGTACCCCAATTGTCGGCGAGTGAGTATTGGATTATAACTGATTCCTCCATTAGCACTGAGAAGAGGTACATTGCCGAAATCCCCACAATTGTCAATGATCATTATCCCATCATAGTCACGACTATACCAATCAATATCGGAGTGGGTAAGAGCCATGATCTTTTGCAACCACCATCCATTCTTTGAATCCCAAAAAGCATTAGCTTTGGGCAAGTGTGAAGTGAACCATTTGTATAACAAAGGAGCACAACAAGTGATCATTCCTCCATTGTGAAAGTTCCTCAGATGAACAGAATGGTCTGTGTCTGCTAACAAGGTAGGCACAAGATTCTTCTTCAAGAAAATTTTAATGGTATTGAGGTCCATAAAATTCTCAAAGCTCGGGAACAAGAAGATACCGTAGATGAGTAAGGCAAGGATAGCCTCGAATGCATCCATGCTTAAATGATTCGCATAGTACCGAGCTTTCTCAACCAAGAATTCTGATTTTAAACCAAAAACTCCTCCTTTTGTAATTAGATTCTTTTTAATATCAACCACTCCCAAACGTGTAGCTTTGGCGATATCTTGCTCTTTAGGGTCCTTCTCCACAATTGGAAAAGGAGAATCTTCAAGAATGGGAAATCCAACCAACTGAGAATATTCTTCTAGTGTGGGTACTAGCTGATAATCGGGGAATGTGAAACAGTGGTAGAGCGGATCATAAAACTGGAAAAGAGTAGAAAGGAGTCCACTATCCATCTTTATCTTCAAGAGTAGCAACAGCTTCCCATACCGGCTTTGAAATCCCTCTGGATCTGTCACTAAGGTGCTCAACCTTTTCAAGTCATCTAGGTTAAAACCCTTGTAAGTGTACTTCAAAATTTTCTTTCTTTCACTGTTCATGACGACCTCTAATGTTTACAAACAAAAAAGTCTGAGTTCCATGAAACCATATGATGATATGATGATCATGAATGCAAGATGCACAAACACAAGCAAATGCATATGCTCACAACACAAACTTAGGTTTAAGGACAAGCATGAGTCCAAGGGTTTACCCATCCCCAAAGATTGTACTATGGATTGATTGTACCTGCTGAACGGGTTCTATAAAGTTCCCAGAGTCATCAACCCATCTTTCGGATATTATCAACTTCCCAAATCACTTGGTAATCGATAATATTCTCAAGAGAATCTCGTCTGAGTGTAGTATCGCGTATCAACTATTTCGGAAATACTTCCTTATGGCCACAGTGGGGTAAAGTGTATTCTAAAAGTCCATAGTGTCATGGGCTCCTTCGTTTGAAAGTAGCATTGTTTTCACGAATACTCGATCAACAATACTAAAACTTTCAAGAGGGCCTACACTGAGCGGTGGTTTCTCAAGTTAGCTTGGTCGGGAATCAACTCCTTATAAGCCTTCTTGAATATACCACCCTCCTATCATAGTTTCACTCAAGTCCGGGTATAGGACTGTCTCACCACTCAAAGCACCCAATACCCAACAATCAAACAAAAATATTGACAAATATACATGTTAAGCAAATATTTACAAATACATCATATAATTAAAACAAAATAGGCTAAACCCTCAAATTAAGTATTTAGTCTTCCCCAGTGAAGTCGCCATTTCTGTTGCAGTGAGAATCGTGATACCAAGCTATTGATTAACTTGAATCTTTAATTCTTAAATTACAACCGGACTTTAATTTATCCAAAGGAAAGGTCTAAAGAAAGAAAAAACCTTTTCGCGATGTAACAACAACGCTAAGAGATTCGGGGATCGGGGGTTGGTTATGCATAGGGTAGGTATTTCACATCCTAAACATCTGTAGTACTCTACAGGAACCTTTTGTTTGTTTGCATGCTAAGTTTGGTAAATGTTTGCTATGAATTTGGATTGGGTAAGAGGTTAAGACCTAAGGATAGTTTGTAACTTTGCTCGCAAAGACGTCGCGTCTTCTGCCTACGTATCCTAACTAGGATAGAATTAGAGCAATCGTAGTTCACCTCACAAGGGATGAAGAACACTTGATTATGATCAAGGTTCAAAGGGGAACAAACATATCCATGCTTGGGTAGAGTTTAAGAAAACTCTCTAGATCTATGTTGAACTCTCAAGAAAGGGGAGTAAGTAATCATATCCATGATTCTTACATAGAGTTAACCAAACTCTATCCTAAAGTTCTACGTTGAAAAAGCACTCCTAGTATAGGTAGGTTTTCTAGACTTAAAGCAAAGTCTAAGGCTTACATGTTCTATACTTAACCAAGCTAGGGTTAGGATAACTTCACAAAGTCAAGGGAGGGATAAATGAGCTATCCAATGACACAAGGGTCAAGGGAGAGACTTTTCCTTTGGAAGGAGAGAGAGAGAGACAACTTGGATGAGAACTAAAAAGTTCCATCACTTGGGGAAAGAATACTTAACAAAGCAAGATAAAATAAGGTTACAATCAAGTAAGCATGCATATTACAATAAGCAGATACTTCAAATAATACCAATGGTTACAACCGATAATCAATCATCTTAACAAAGATTGGAGCATATCTTAACAAAGATTAAGGACATATCTTAACATATATTGAAACATGATAAAGGTAACTACCACATTAACCACAATTTGAAAGTAGGCATGTCATAGGTTCAAAGCAATAGCAAGTGTAACAACAATATGCATAGATGATAATTGAACATAGGTAAATCAGTTTTAACCTCATAATTTAGGAGGAATATAAAAAAAGATCATGGTGATCACCAAAGGGGAGTACCCTAGCATATTAACTAACAAGGGGAACAAAGATCTCACAAGAAAATCAAGCATGCTCAAAGGAATTCAACTGCAAGTAAGATCACAATCACAATAAAGGAACAAATTTCCACATGGGAAAAATGCATCACAATTTATGACAACAAGTAATATTCCCACATCATATAAAAATAGACATTATAACAAACACAATGCAAAAAGAATGAACCAAAAAGGATAAAAAATGAGAGAGTTATGACTTTTTGAAGATTTGATGAATTATGACAATAAATCAAACAAATAATAACAAGCAAAAAAAAATGAAAGGAAAGGGGCCACGCTGGGAGTTGAACCCAGGCCCCTATGTTCACAAACTCAGGGTTTAGCCACTTGGGCATATGGCGCGCACTACCAAGGTGAAAAACATGGTGAAACATAAAAAAAAACAAAAGAACAAAAGGATTCGACCTCCACACGGGTCGAACCCAGGTTTGGCTAGTGAAAGGTGAGATATGCGCGGATGCTTCTACCACTGGGGTGGCTATACATCCGTTGATATAGCCACCCCCATAAATATATATGGCAAGTTTACATGATATTATGGGCAAAACATGAAGCAAAAACAAGGCAATGTTCCAAATACGTTTTGATGTCAAACTCATTCATTTATTAAGCAAATCAAACAAACCTTAGATCAAACTTGGGTGTTTTTAAACAAGGAAAAAGATGGTCCAGCTAGAATTTTGAAAAGATGCTTTGAAATGCAAACATGATAGTAGTTGCAATTTTTGATGAAAAATGCATTTATAAAGCAAATGAACAAACCAGTCATGCTATGGTCAGGGAAAGGGCTCAAACACAATTCAAATATCATGTATATCAAGTTCACGCATTCAAAACAAACACTTATGAATTAAAATCCCAACTATCATGTGAAAATGAGATGAAAATCAAGACACTTGCAAGTGATATAGTGAGATTATGAAATAGGCCAAAATAAAGTGAATGAATCACACAAACATCTTCAAAACAACATATAGAGTGTGTCTAAACCTTAAGAAAGCTCACAAACAACATGGATTTTAAAAAACCTATGACAGCTGCAAATTAGTGAGTGAAGTGCATTTTCAAAGCCACAACTCCAATCACTCATGCTTAAAACAATTTGAAGGTCCTCACACACTCCAAATATAACATATATGAAGTTCCAAAACAGATGAGGCTTAAATCTCAACTTGAATACAAAGTGGCTTATGGTTTTGCAATTTATGACATAAGTTGCAAAAAACAAGTTTCAAAACAGTTGAACAGATACACATCAAACAATCACTATGATTTGAACAACATGAATTGAATACCAATAGACTCCTTAATCAAACTCACAATTGGTCTAGATAGCAGTACCACACCAAAATCAAACCAAACCTGCCACTTGAATTAAGGCTAACAGACCTACAGCTGATCCTAAACAGGCCAATGACACAAATGTAACTTAGCATGATAACGCCTACATCAATCACTTAAATACCAACTCCAATGCAAGTTTACTAACTTAGGGCAGTAGGCAACATAAGGAGCACACGTGTTCTTCTTTCAAAACAGGTTTGACATCTATGGTATGCAAACATAGTTCAAGTGCAAGAAAAAAGATCTCTCATCAACAAACAAATACATACGCACACCACAAGTATAGAGCAAAATGAGTTACCACTCTGAGATTGATCATTATGCAAGTAAACATGGTTTTGGTATGTGGTCATGACAGTTTTGGCTTAAAATGCAATTAAGTAGTGAAATGCAAGTGTAGGTAATCCTAGACCAAAACAAACATGTCCACACCTTAGAATCAAACATGTGAATGAGTTTCAACTCTACAATCATGTATATGCAAACAGAAATGCAACTTGGGTATGCTTGTGTTAGATTTAGTGTATATGTGCAAATGGAAAGTGAATTGTGAAAACAAGCCAGGACAACACAAGTAATCAATATGCACACACCAAAACAGTCATCATGAAGGTGTTTTAGGTTCAAGTAAGAGCATGTATCAAGTAGAATGAAGATTGGTGTATTGGTGCAAAAATTGAAAAAATCTGCCTAGGCAAGACATTCACCCCAACAGGGCAATTTTAAGGCAATGATTTATTTCATGAAAAGGAGGTTATATACACATTATGATGATGCTAACAGATGAGATGCAACTCAGAAAAGGAGTGAAATCTTTACCAAAACAGAAATTAGCATTTGAAGCTCATGTCATACAAGAACAACAATTTGAATGTACAATAAGCCATAACCATGACAGTTGGAGAAATTGAGATTATGCACAAGTTTTAAATGGATATGATAAAGATTTAATGCACATAAATCATGTAGACAATGCTTGGAACATAATATGAGATGTTGACCTCATGATATTTTGAAGAGTGCAACAGTTGAGACATGATATGGTAATTTGAACACTTAGGCAGATTTTGAACACAAAGATATCATACATATTCTTGAAATAGGTAAATAAGTGAGTCTCTAAACATAGAGTCAAGCAAAAAGCACACCAAGCAAAAAGTGGCATGTTGAATCAAATTGGACAGCAAAATCAACCAAGACTTCAAAACAGCAAAATGTAACAATATTCACATCTTTCATATTTCCACCAAGACACACATCATGAACAAAATCACACATTGACCAAAGACTTAAGACATAGCAAACATAACCACTTGGAAACCACCTCATAGCAATGATAGGCAAGACAAACATGAAAATATCACAATGAGAACAAAGGCCCATTAATTCACACATGATCAAGGGCAAGGGGAGATCTATGAGCAACTTACAAGTTATCTACATATCTCACTAATGAGCTAGGTTTATAGTTCTAGGGCAAGCATATCACTTTTCAAGGTTGGATCCTAAATCTACCAAATGACCAAAAACTCACAAATAAGTCTAAACATGATAATAAGGCACAAACTTGCAATCTATCATCCACATATCATTTACAAGTGACAATATATTTGACAAAATAAGCATTAGGATCATAAAACTAGGATTCTTGACAAAGAAGCACAATAGAGCAGCCATGGTATGTTTTCACACAAATCACCACAAAATGAAAATACATGACAATGTATGATTTATAGATAGTTAGAATATCACATACCTCTTGTTGACCAGCCTTGAACAAGCTAAAAAGCTTAGAAACCCAAAGATACTCCTTCCTTTGTAATGAGATGAAGCTTACTTCCTCTTGAAGCAACAAAACCAAACTTCAAGACAGTTGGAGTTAGGTGATTTCCAGTTGATTTTCAATGCTTTGGACAGTTGTAATATGACATATGTGAGGTGTGTGGATGGTTAGAACAACAAGAACAAGCCTAGACAAGGATTTGGCAAGTTTTGAGTATGGTGGTCAAACTTTCTTGGTGTGAAAGTTGACTTTTTGAAAAATGGTAGTTTTGAGAGATTTGAGGGTATAGACACCTTCTATGTTATATTTAGGGATTGTGAGGATGATTTTTAGAGGTTTAGAAATGATGGAACTGGTCTCGAGCAGAGTTTTGCTCAAGACAACTTTTTGGTGAAAAAGGAGATTTTGAGGTTTTTGAGATTCTTGAAGAATGAGAGGAGAGTGAGAGCTATGTTTTCTCTGGTTTTTTGAGATTGCTCTGGTGTACTTAAACTCATAGAAGAGGCCTCTATTTATAGCCAAACAAGAATGAGGGCAACCTTGTTCATTTTCCATTTTTGGAGGGAGACTTGGAAGAAAATCTTGCCAAATCTTATGGTAGCCTCTTCACATCAACTCCTTGGCTCAAGGCAAGCAAATATCAGATGGAATGAGAGGGATGAGGTGACTGGAGAGAGCTATGAAGGTAGGGGGCTGCAGCTGCACACATCATCAAAAGTTTCTCTTTCCTCCCTTTATATGATTAAAATAATAACAACTTGGTTGCAAGTGGAAAAGCCTCCAATTCTTCCCTCCTTCTGGTTTTATCTTCATCTACACTTTATATTATTAGTTTGAATCATGATCCAAGGGCTGAGAATGGCTCAAGTTGTGAAAATCCAAATTTGAGAATTCTTGACAAAGTGATTTCAAGTGTGACAGGCCCAACTTCTATGGTGCATAACTTCCTGATCAATCATGCTATTGAGGAGTTCTACCATAATTTGGAAAGCCCTTAAGTAGCTCTATAACTTTCATGTTTTGGGAATTTCCAAATTCTTGATGGAACTAGGTTGAAAAACCCTTCAAAGTTTCATAAAAAACCACTTAAAAGTGCCAAATAACTTAGATTTTTTCTAAGTTATTTCCCCCTTAAAAATGAATTTTGCTATAACTCCAATTCTATGCCTTTTTTGATCACGGACCACTTTGAGGCTTTTGTAGGATTTGTCAAGAGCTTTCCAATGAGCTTTGAACCACTTCAATTGGATGTGTGGTTGAGGAGTTATGGTCTTGCCCCTTTCAAAACCCTAATTCTCGATTTTTGCAATTACTTCCTAACCCTTGATCCAATGGTCATGAAATTTTATGGGGAGGTGTAGTATGACATAAGGAAAATTTTTTATTCACACCTTGAAGTCAAATTCCTTATTGTTGAAAAGTTGACTTTTCGGTCATTCGTTCGATCGATCGGTGCCTACCGAGTCGACCGTTGATGATCCGGACATCCTGAGGACTTGAAACTCTTTGAATGGACTTTACTAAGCCATAGGAACTTAATGGACCAAAATCCCACCATTGAAACACTCTTTAAACCAAAAGTCAAACTATAGTTGACTTTTTCTCGTCGAAAACCCTAATCGGGTACTTTAAATTGCACTGTTCTCAATTTCCGGGTGACCACCTCAAATTAAATTCATACTCGATCCAATGGAGAATTCTTGATCTTGTTTATAGTTGAATCAATCCCATACATTGATTGATCAAACCATCGAAGCCTCGATTTTGACGGTACGGAACCCTGATTCATCTACATCTTGACAAAGATAAACTTGAAATGGGTTAGGGTTAGTTAATCAAATGAAAATGATCCTAAAATGGTGATGAGGATATAAGGGGTAAAAATTTGGGGTGCAACAGTATGAAAAGTGTGTTCTCCTATTTCTTGCCGCTATGCTCCATTTGAGTGCGATTAGTATTTAAGGTCTAATAAAGTTTATTAATCTGATTGTTCAGAATTAGGGTGACCTTTTAATGATAATTAAAATCAAATTTTTACGGGAGATTCATCATTCTAAATTCGTCAATCAATCATAAATGTTTGAAACGAATACCTTAGGTCCCTTTATTTATCTATCCCCGCGATGTCAATTTTAAGTCAAGAATATAAGTTTGAATCGTTAACTTGTATGCCTCCTGCTTCCTTTAATCGGGCTAACTAAGGTTCGGGCCGGCTGCAACATGGGCTTTATTAACCTGTCATAAAAGAGATCAAATATGTACACAATCCTTCAAGCATGAAGTTTACGGGGTCGAGATTCTTTAACTGAAAGATCAGAATGTATAAAGCTCCTCAAGCATGAGGATAATAAGTGTCAAAAATACGTACAATATATAAGAAATTATTAACTTATTATACAAGTAATCAACGAAAAATTCCAATTTATCAATATAATACAATAAAAGTATGTATGGCCTTTTAATGTGTATTTACTAAGTACACACAAAAAGAACCAAGAAAACACTAAAAACAAAATAAAAGTCAGACACACAAACTGGTCCCATTAGGCGTGCCAATTTGTTTGCGGTGAAAATTCGCAGAACAAACACGAGTTTATATTAATACTTAAGGGATCAAACTCAAAAATCTCCCATACATATTTATGTGTCGGTCTTGATCGAAAATAGAGGTGTTCGCCGAAGTTAACACAAACTTGTGGAACGACGCCGTGATAAAGAAACGTGAATGAAATGCAAGGCAAATGCGAACGAAATGTAAGGTAAAACAAAGTAAAGTGCTTGCATAGAAAGATAGAGTGCAGTAAGATAAAGGGTTGAAAGTTTAAAATTTTTTAAAGTAAAGTGCAGAAAAGTAAAGTTTACTAAAAAAAGATAAAGACAGTCGAAAATAAAGTGCGGGAAACATAAAGGCAGACGAAAGTGAAAAAAAGTTGAAATGCATAAAAAAAAGACTTTTTAAGGTAAAAATGTTGGAATGTATTAAATTGGTTAAACACATACGTACAATTTTCTCACTCGTTTCTCACAGTGCAGGTACTTTAAGTGTAGTAGAAATATATATAATTTGCGGACCCTTTGCAAAATAAACCTAAGTTGTTATATATACAAGTCTAAAATAACTGCACAAGACTAAAAACTATCCACGTCTTTAGATCATGCGTCGCTTTTTTTCTCTTGGCGTGCCCACATTCTAAGTAATCGTCGACACATATGCAATAGTTCCTGCATCACTTGTTCTTTTGAATCTTTTAACTGCTCTGTTGGCGCCAAGAACTAATAATCCTCGTCGAAACCTCTATCGTCGAATATATTAAAGTAACATGTTTCGACATGTTGCCCACCATCGTAGTGAACTTTAAACTTAGCCAATATGACCTGGTATTCCATTTCACTAAGTTCTACCGTAGTGTGATGCTTAATTTAATAAGTCCCTATGATTTCATTAGGCTTTTCGGCAACACCACTTTCGATAACACCACTTTCGACCAACATCACTATAGGTGACCCTCGACCTTGAGTCCTATTAATCACGTTGACTCTATTTTTATCTTCCACGTGGCATATTTATGGCTAGCCTCATTAATACTTGCCATTCATAGTTAGGTCGAAAAATCCAAGTTAACGAATTGCCCCCCAAAAGGCCATGTTTTAATTTGCATCAAACAAGAGAGACATGACCTTTTTTATCGTAATTTTTCGACTCCATTTCCACTGTTACTGACGTCACTGTCACTTATTCACCTAGCCTCTCATCATCGCTCCTACTTCCTAGGAAGACGTGGGTTTTCACGTTTTTTAGTAAGTGCTCCCAATCACCATTACTGCTTGTATTGAAACCCACGCCAACTCTTTAGTTTCTCCCACGCCGGCGCCAGGTGTAGGATTTCACGCATGCTCTTTGCTTTCTTTTCTTTCACTTTATTTTCTGGCGTATTTTTCCTTCTTCTTCGCAGAAACACCAAACCCTATTTCCGCCATTTTCGTTTCAGAAAACCCTTCCTTCACAATGTCTAAAGACCAAGTTCATTTCGATCCCACCACTGGTAACAACCCATTAGACTTTGTGATTCCTCCCTCTGAAGACGAAGAGGTTAGGGATTTCATTTCTGAACCCTCCTTTGATAATGACAAAATTACTATCTAGAAAAAATAGATGTTGATTCCATACTCCATAGATAATCAACTTTACGCCTTTGTTGGGCCGTATCCTTCTAAACAGTCTCAAGCTCGCAAAGTTTCTCATGTTTTTTCCAGGTCATTTGCTCACAATGCCTTCTGCATTTGAGCGAAGGGCTCTTGACTTATCCTTTATGGTCAAACAAAATTGTGTCTTTCGATCTGCTCCTCTAACTCCCATAAAAAAGTATTTGGCATGGCTCAACAAGGTACAAGCCAAGAAGAAGACGTACTGGGAGAGCTTTGGCATCTATGACCTATTCAACTTGACTAGGGTTGGCCCTAAGTACAACTCGTGCATGTTGCTGGCGTCGATTTTCTTTTGGGAAGGTTCGACAAATACTTTTCATCTCCCCTGCAGAATGTTGACGCTGACCCTCTTCGACGTGGCTTCCATTACAGGTTTGAGTCATGTTGGCTCTACCTTCTGTCCAATGTTGGAAACTCAACGCCAATTCACGATTGGGTCGCCTACTTATAAGAACTTCATTAAAAATCATCACGACATTGCTAACCCAGATGTCTCTGACCAGGAACACATCGCCTTCTTGATGTTTTGGATTTCTTACTATGTATTTTGCTCCAAATCTCTGCAAGTGGTGAAGAAATTCGCCCCTCTAGCTATCCAACTTCATGAGGGGCAAAATTTTTCCCTCAGTAAACTGCTATTGGCCCACCTTTACCAGTCTCTTGGTGAAGCCTCTAACCTACTTAAGCATCTTCCTAAGAATACGAAAAGTAAGTCCCTTATTCTCTCCGACCCTTTCTGGCTCTTGCTATTGTGGCTAAATGCCACCTTTGAACCAAGGCTTGAAGTTACCCATTCTCCATAATCTCTAAGGGCAGTTGAAGGTAGGGCCATCGATGGCTCTAGGCTGGTCTTACTCACCCCTGATGAAGACTCTGTCTCCTCCAATTTCATCAAGTATATCCATCTTTTTCTCGACATCAAAGTTTTTGATACAACCATGGCTCCTTTCATGGATCATCTTGCCGACCCTTCTTGGTTGAAAAATAAATACCTCGGCACCTCTCCTTTAGTTGCAGCTATGTCAAACTCAGTTTGGGTTGCATTTCTAACTTCGACGATCCTGTCAACAAGAATTGAAACTGGCTCCTCTGGATATGGTTTTACTGGCTACCAGTTAAAAATGGTGGCCTGACAATTCGGCCTTAGCCAATTTCAACCCTCTTCCCTCTTCATTTTGGAAAGCAAAATATGTTGGTCAGAATGCAAATTTACCTATAATGATTTTAAGGAATGCTCTCGGTATGCCCGTAATCAAGTTTTCGAAACCCCTCTCTCTAGCTTCAAACCTTCATTCGACACAACCACTTCGTACCACGGTTGGTGGCAAGGATATTGGACTCAGAACTTCCTAGAAAAAACCTTTTTGGCCACGAAATTTGCTGCTCTTTCCGACATGCCCAAAGAACCACAAGGTATCTTCCTTTTAGCACCTTTTAACTTTTCTTTTCTTACTGGATCTTCGCCTACCAGATAAGTTTTGTTGACTCTTCGGCTATCATATGAGATCAAGCATCGACTGATGAAGCTGTAGGCACCCAAGAAAAAGGTTGTTTTTAGCTTTTCATATAACCCTTTAATTCTTCTAAGGTGTTTCCTCATAAACTTGCCTCTTTCAGGTTCGAGAAAGGGATTCTGACTCTCTTGCTCCTAATAATAAGAAGAAGAAGGTGAAGACCTTTACTGTCACTAAAAACGTATATGCCCCACAAACTACTTATGTACCGACGACTGCTACTGCCCCTAGTTAGGTATCATAGTTGGGTTTTAATCTTGTTATTTTCCTTTTGAACACTTCACTAATTTGACCACTTCTTCAGGGTACTCCATAACTCGTTCCAGTTCAAATCTGTGAAGAAAGCTCAGGGGAGTCCAAGCAGCTTTCGATCTTTCCGAGCTCGAGGTCAAAGTCTTCCTCGAAGCCTAGTTCTAGCCAACCATAGAAAGAAACTCTCACTAAATATCTGAAAACGACTCTCAAGAAGAAGGAAAAGAAAACGAAAAAAAGAATTTGTCCAATCCCTGACATCCCTGGTTGCTGACGACACTAATACACTTCACCACAATCCTGACAATGAAGCTAATTCCCCCGAGGTATGTGTATCCCTTGTAATTCTTTTGTTGTTTATCTATATTATTTATGATATTTTTTCTCTCTTTCTTTAGGAAAAATTGGGAATAGCCGCTGACCAAGAAACGACCCAAGACAAAGAAGTGGCTCTTACAAGTATCCTTTGATCCGCATCTCCTTAGCTTTCACCTATACACTGGTCAAATGTTTTTGACTCTAGTGTTTCAACCGTTGAAATAGTCTCCCGACCAATGCATACAATAACTACTGCGTGAACTAGGTTAGAGATAAATGTTGAATTTGCCCCTACTGATGCCATGGACGAAGTTGATAATACTCTACATGTTCATGATCACACTGCCCCAACTGAAGAACTTGCTGAAGATATGAGGAACATACTCCACCCCGTGCCGAAGTTGCTCTCGTCCAAGAGGAAATCCAACCAGATCGACCAAAGCCAATTCAGGCTGATATGCATGACTCTGAGTCCCGCTCTTCTCTCAACTAAATTGATATCTAAGCTCTAAAGAAGAGAGGCCCATCTGAGGCTCTCAAGAGGCTTCAGAAATTGAGAAGGTTGTTGATGGACTCCAAATCGGCCCAAGCTTCCAACTCGCCATTAGCGGGTACTAGCGATGACGCTATCAACCTTCTGGTTTAGCAACTAAAAGCTATCCTCTTTGACGTCGACCTCCTTAATGCGATTGAAGAAGACTTTAATCTTGGAACAGACATCAGGAAACTACTAGATGAACTCAATAAACAGCGGGCGCCCAATGTCTTGCTCAGATTCTTATTTGAGTTTGAATCCTTCTTCGACCAGGTATGCAACAAAAGTGATCTTAAACATTCAAACACCTCCAAACATCAAAGGGCGAAGAGTGCCATCAAACATCTTGGGAGGCTACTGAGGTGCCTGAGCAAAAGGTCGATCAACTGAAGGCTCATCTTTAAGAACACAACGCCAAGACAACTTCGATCAATGAACATATTTCCCAATGTCGTGCCAAGATTCTTGAACTAACTCGGGTGATCGATGGCTTTGAGAAAGAGAAATTTGGTTTGGCCTCGGAGCAATCGCTCCCGACAAAGGAGATGATTGATGTTGAAGCCATCAAAGGATTTGAACATGTTGAGCACACCCTTATCTTAAGAAATGAACTGACTCCTTTGGAAGACCTCGACAGGTGTCTTCGTACCAGGCTCGACCTCTCTAGGACCAAGTTGGAAGGGTTTAAATTGAGATTTTCTGCCTGATCAACATCTTTGTTAATATTTTATTTTGTAGTGGCTATGACCACCTTATGTAATGATTCGACCATCTTTGGCAAATTTTACTATTTGTAACGACTTTTCCATTTTGGCATTTCTCAAATACCACGGTGGCTGCTTTCGATTTGTTTAATACATTACTCTTGTTTAATTCAAACTTCTTGTAGCATGGATTTGTAAGGTTCTAGGTACTTACCATTTACTCTAACAATTCGTTTATCTGCAGACAGTTCTTCGATTTTATAAGCGTTGCTTGAAAACACTTGAAGAATTCGAAACGGTCCTTTTCAATTTAGGGACCACTTTCCTAGGGTTCGATCCTTTTGATCCATAGGCAAAATCAATTTCCAAACGTAATCCTTACTTGAGAGTTGTTTGGACTTAACCTTTTTATTGTAGGCTTTAGCAATTCGCTCTTTTTGTCGTATCAATGTATCTAATGTTGTAAGCCTTTCTTCGTCCAAATCAATCCTTTCGTCTAACATCATACCCCAATATTAGTCTAATGGAGTTTCATGCTGACACTGGATTCAGACTAACTATAAATAAATTTCTACAGGCAACATAGCTTCATGGTCGTAGGCCAATCGAAATGGTGTTATTGCAGTTGCCTCATTTGGAGACATTCGACAAGCCTATAGGACTTGATCTAAAGTTTGATGCAAATTCTTTGGCTTTTCCCTACTTGTTTCTTGATTAAACTAATAATGGCCTTCTTGGAAGATTCGAACTTCCCAGTTACCTGAGCATAATAGGGTGTTAAAGTTAATAACCTAAGTCATTTGAGCAAGCTCCACTATGAGTGTTCGGCACCGCAAAATATGCCTCTTCTTCACCAAGGCATTTGAGCAAAACTCCTTCAGTAGTCTTCTTGAACAAATCAATTGCTGATTACGTAAATTAACACTTTGTACTTGATCCTTCGATTGGTTGACACGACTGGGTTCTTAAAGTAGTCAACTATGGGTTTCATACAATCATGGCTAAGCAAGTCTTCGTTAGTGCGGATCTCAAAGTTTTCTGCATCCACCGATCCTAACTTCGTCAATGCTATATCTGATGGGGAGAGCCTTGTTGCTTGTACTCTTCCTCTCACTTTGATAAAGTTCTCTAACTTATCTTTTGACACCTTATACTCTGAAGCAATTTGCACCAATTCATTTGCTTGTGGTTTTCAAGCCTGGGAATATGATGAATATCTATGAAGTTAAAACATTTTATCAGTCGATTTACTATCACAATATACATGATCAAGTTTTCCTTGATACACCTGTATTCTTTTGTGATTTGCTTCACGACTAGCTCAAAGTCTCCTCTAATCTCGACCCGCTTTGCCCCCAAATCTAATAAAAGTTCAAGGCCAACTATTAAGGCTTCATATTCAGCCTCATTATTGAAGAAGGCGCCTCCGATCTTAAATTTGAACTTCGTTGGCACTTTGTTTGTTGAAATAATTAATACCCCAACACCAATGCTATTTTTATGGCCAGAACCGTAGAAGTATAACTTTCAAGGCTCTGTCTCTAAATAATTTAAAGACGTTTTAACCACTGCGTGGTCTACAATGATGTTTGGTACTACTTTCCCCTTCATGGCCTTTAAAGGCACATATGTAAGGGAATATTCAATTAAAGCTAGTGCCATTTTCCAATTCGACTATGCAAAATCAGTTTAGACAACATATGTTTAATGATATCAAAATGAGAAGATACATAAACATCAACTGGTTTTATATATTGCTTTAACTTCATACAAGAGAAGTACAAACATAGGAACATATTTTCGACTAGACTATACCTATATTTTGCATCATTCAAGGCTTGACTGAGGTAATATATGGCTTTTTCGACACCATTATCGTCCTCTTGGGCTAACATGCTCCCTATAGTCAAGTCGGAGGCAGAAATGTACAACTTCATACATTTATTCCTAACAGGCAGAGACAAGACAATAGGATTTTCTAGATATCCCTTAATCTCGTCGAACACCTTCTAATGCTCAAATCTCCATACAACTTTTCCTTTTTCATGCGGTGCAGCGCTGAAAACGTCTGAGCTTTGCACCCAAGGTTCAATATGAATCTTCTTAGAAAGTTGATATTTCCCAGAAGAGATTGTAACGCCTTCTTTGTTGACGGTGGCTTTGTCTCTTTGATGGCCATGGTTTTATTCTGATTTATCTCAATCCCCTTCTTGTGGAACACAAACCCAAGGAAGTTTCATGCCTGCACACAAAAAGCACATTTAAGGGGGTTCATTTTGAAATCATATTTTCTCATTCTTTCGAGCGACATTCTAATATGGTCGATGTAGATGCTTTTGATTGGCTTCATTTTATGGAAAAACATTGATGGGTGTATGTATGTCATGACTGATTTTATGACATACATAATGAGGATTCAGCAGGGTAAGTTTAAATAGCTAACAGTCACTTAAGTTGGATGTCATGACTGAATGTTAAGACATCGAGCGTATGACATCAGGGTGCGCAGGTTTTAGTTTTCTGTTATTAGCTCAGGCTATACTTCAGGAAACATTCTAGGAAGCCTAGTTATCTCAGGCGACATGTTCGGCATGGCTGAGGATAACATAGAAGACCCCTGACCTAATTGGAAAGGCGCAGCTTCATGAAGAGAGGTTTATCTTGGGTAAACCTAATTTCTCCATCAAGGCCCAAAAGCAAGTCTGCTGCTATAAATAACAGAAGGATCATTCCTAATAGAGCAGAGCTTCTGGAGAAAGATTGGAGAGTGTGTTTTGTGAGTGAAGAAGTCTGATTGTATAAATTGTTCTTCACGTGTGTATTGTGTCTTAGGATACTTGTATGCCAAGCAATTGTCTGCTGCATGATTGCTTTGGTTTAGTGTTTTTGAACTGTTTGTTCAGTGTGTCAGTCTAAGCTTTTAAGCAAGAGAATTGTGTCACTTGATCAAAGTTGTGAAGCAAGATCAAGGTGTGTTTGAAGTGTAACTTCATTGTCTTTTGTAACTTTGAATTGGTTAATATCACTGTTGTGATTGAGGGGGAGTGAGTGGGAAACTTTGGTCTAGTATTAGGCTGAAGTGTCATTGGGTAGGTCTTAAGTGAAGAGTGCAAACTGATTGTTTGACTCTGAATTAATTCTACTAATAGTGAATTTCCTCCCTGGCTTGTTAGCCCCCAGATGTAGGTGTGGTTGGCACTGAATTGGGTAAACAATTACTTGTGTTATTTACTGTTTTCATTTACATCTTGTTATTATGTTTAGTAGTCAGTGTTACAGTGGATGTCATAACATCCTTGATAACATCCATTGTTGGGTACCTATAATTTCAATTGGTATCAGAGCAGGCACCCTGCCTGATATTTTCTGGGTGAGATCTAGGGAAGATAAATTATGGTAATATGGACAAGGATATAGGATTCACAAATAGACCACCAATTCTGGATGGCGCAAATTATGACTACTGGAAACCTAGGATGATAGCCTTCTTAAAGTCTTTAGACAACAAGGCATGGAGAGCTGCAAACTCAGGATGGGAACATCCAGTGAAGACTGATAAAGATGGAGTATATATGCTTATACCTGAAGAAGAATGGACCAAAGAGCAAAAAGCCTTGGCTCTTGGAAATTCTAAGGCTCTGAATGCCTTATTAAATGGTATAGACAAGAACATTTTCAGACTGGTGCATCATTGTGAACTTGCTAAAGAGGTATGAGATACTCTCAAGACAACTCATGAGGGAACCTCTAAAGTCAAGATGTCAAGATTACAAATGCTGACCACCAAGTTTGAAAGCCTGAGAATGAAGGAGGATGAGACTATTCATGAATTCTACATGAATGTTCTTGAGATTGCAGACACCTCAGGAGCCTTGGGAGAAAAGATGTGTGAAGAAAAGCTTGTGAGAAAGATACTCAAATCTTTTCCTAAAAGGTTTGCCATGAAGGTCACTGCCATTGAAGAAGCTCAAGACATATGCAATATGAAAGTGGAGGAACTCATTGGCTCACTACAAACCTTTGAGATGGGAATGTGTGATCAAACTGAAAAGAAGAAAAGCATAGCTTTTGTGTCAAAGGCTGAAGAAGTTTCCGATGAAGACAATGGTGAAAGTGAGGAGAATTTGTCAGAAGCAACAACCTTGCTTGGAAGATAATTTAACAAATTAATCAAGAGAATAGACCATAAGCCTAAACCTTATGCTAAGAACAATTCTTCTGACACCAACAGAAGGGAAAAATCTGAAGATAGATCTAACCAAGACAAAGGAGTTCAGTGTTATGAATGTGAGTGTTATGGTCACATTAAAACTGAGTGTCCCAGCTATCTCAAGAAGCAAAAGAAGGGATTAGGAGTCACTTGGTCTGATGGAGATTTTGAAAGTGGATCAGAAGAAGAATCTGCCAAACATGTCAATGCTCTGAACAATGTATGTATATTAGATGGTGATTCAAGTGAAGATGAGCTGACTTATGATGAACTTGCAGATTCATATAAGAAGATATGCATCAGAAGTACAGAAATATATCAGCAAGGAGAGCATCAGAAGAAACTCATAATGGAATTAGAGGCTGAGAAGATAGAGCATCTTGAAACAATAGACTCTCTCAAAAGTAAAGTCAGTGTGTTGGAATCTAATATGGAGCAAATGTTAAAATCCATAAGGATGTTAAACCCTGGGACTGACACTCTAGAAGAAATCCTACAGAGTGGTCAGACATCAGGAAACAGGTCTGGACTGGGATTTGTTGGTGAACAGGAACCCATCTGGGAGCTAAAAAGGCCAAAGCCTGAAAATCAGAGGTCAAAATGGATGTCATGACCAATGTCACAACATCAAAGGAACAAAAGTTGGAACCGGACCAAGAACCAATTCCAAGGGTATAGGTGTTACTATTGTGGAAAAATTGGACACATTAAACCCTTCTGCTTCAGGCTACATGGTTTTCTTAGCCATCCGTATAAAGGTAAACCCAAACAAGGTGGCTATGTCAAGAAACAGAATTAAGACAAAGCCAAAAGGGAAGCCCCTATCAAGAAAAGACAATGGGTTGCTAAGAATGTGGCTTTAGTAGCTCACACTTCTCTAAGGATGCCAACCAAAGAAGATTAGTATTTTGACAGTGGCTGCTCTAGACTTATGACTGGAATAGAGAATCTTGTGGTAAACCTCAAACCTCATTCCTCAAGTCATGTAACATTTGGTGATGGAGCTAGAGGAGAAATCAAAGGTGCTGGAAAACTAGATTGTCCTGGTGTTCCAAGACTGAATGATGTCATATTAGTTAAAGGACTGACTGTTAATCTTATCAGTATCAGTCAGCTCTGTGACTAAGGTCTCAGTGTCAAATTTACTAAAGGTAAATGTGTTGTCACTAATGAAGAAGGCGAGGAAATCATGAGGGGATCTAGAGCCAAGAACAATTGTTACTTATGGGAGCCCAGAAGTAGCCTAATTGTCTTGATCAATAAAGAAAAGAAGGATCAAATATGGTTGGAGAAAGGTAGACATCTTCAAAGGATGAAGAAGACCATAACCAAGGAATCAATGAGAGGAACTCCTAAGGTTCCTCTAGATGGAAGAACAGGCTATGGTAAATGTGAGACTGGTAGGCAAGCCAAGGAAGGACATCCAAAGAATGGTCATCTATATTTTCTATACTGGAATTTGATGGAGTCCATGACAAATGATCATAAAGGAAGCAATGTCACCAAAATGTCATGACTTTGTACTGTGACATCAAGAGTAACATCAATACAAACTCAGGTCAATCTAAAAGACTCAGACATAGGGATAACAAGCATCAATTGAGAAAGGTTCATGTGAAGGTTGGAAACACTGATCTACATAGTGCTAACATGGTTACTAGAGGTCTCAAGGCTACTCAATTTGAAAATTCACAAAGCAAGTTGAGGACGTGTCTTTATGAGAGTTTATAGCAATTAATGATGACTGGGAATTGTATTTTGAATATTAATCATATTCTGATTGATCAAAATATAAAGTTCCCTCCACCTTTTCTAGTGAATCCCTCAAGCCCCTTTACTCTATCAGATTGCCACTATGGTTGCTCATACAAAATTGTCTCCTTACATACCTCATACAACCACTACAGAAAACCTCGTCTTCTACAGCCAAAGTCACCAACAATGTCTCAACAACAAACTCCCAAAACTACCAAGCATGACTCGAATCAACACAAGAGCATCTCCCTGGAGGATATCCTGGATGTCATTCCTCTAAGCATGGCCTTTGGAAGAGGTAGTGAAGCCCAAACTTTAGCTCCTTCACATGCAAACTAAGAAGGTAAGAATCCTGAACCTTCCATGGACAACTATAATAGAATGGAGGACTCTACCTATGATGACGAGTCTGTCAATGAACTAGTTTCTAAAATCCTCCACGAAGGTCATAATGTACATGGAATCACCATTCCTCTGTCTAGGGTTGATCCATTCCCAATCTCTAATAAGAATCATGAGGATAATTCTGAGTTTTCCTCTGTTAAGACTAACCCTAACACAGAGAATCTAGAAAATATTGCTAGCTATGTGGTACAGGAGGAAGGTCAGGATGATGGCCAAAATAATGGTGAAACCAAGAGCACTGACAATGAGGAAGAGATGAATGAAGCTCCTGGAAATGGTGAATATGTTATAGATGTGCAATCAGATGATGAACTCATCAAGAATGTTGCTCCTGGTATAGCCAGGAAACTAGTGACCAAGAAAAGAAAAGTTATACTTGAAGAAAATCCTTCCAAAAGTCAGAGAAAAAGGGCTCCTGTTGGCCCATCCAAACCGTGGAGCAAGGTATCAGCTGCATCCAAGAAAAGGAAAGTTACTGATAGTAACACTGAGTCTGATAGTGATGTTGTAAGAGATGTCCCTAACATATTCAATTTAAAGAAATCACCGGGTAAGAAAACTCTTAAATCTATGCCAGCTGCACCTCTGGACAACATCTCCTTTCACTCTATTCACAATGTAACCAAATGGAGATATGTCTATCAAAGGAGAATAGCCCTTGAGAGAATTGGGGAAGGATGCCTTGGAGATCAAGGAGGTAATGGATCTAATCAACAAGGTTGGACAACTCAAGACAATCTCTGGATTTTCCAAATGCTACGAAGGTTTGGTAAAGGAGTTCATTGTAAACATACCTGACTCAATCTCAAATAGAAACAACAAGGAGTTCATGAAGGTGTTTGTCAGAGGAAAATGTGTGAAAATCTCTCCTGCTGTGATCAACAAATATTTGGGACGAGCAAATGATGGTGAGACAGAATTGGTTGTTTCAGACAACCAGGTTTGCAAGATCATCACTATAAATCAAGTCAAATTATGGCCATCCAAAGGGAAGCTGTCTGCAACACTACTCAGTGTAAAATATGCCATTCTTCATAGAATTAGAGCTACTAATTGGGTGCCTACCAACCATACATCCACCATTGCTGTTGGACTAGGAAAGATCATTCATGCCATAGGTACCAAAGTTAACTTTGATTTTGGTCTATACATCTTTGATCAGACTGTTAAGCACTCCATGGCCAATGCTATCAAGCTGCCTATTGCTTTTCCCTCCCTCATTTGTGAGATCATCCTAAATCAATACCCTGGGATCCTGAATTCAAGTGATGCTGCCAGCAAGAGGGAGTCTGCACTGTCTCTGCACTTCAAACTCTTTACAGGGAGACATGTCCCTGATATGGTTTTCACTTCTGATGAGAAGGCCAACATCTCTAAAGAAATGATAATTGCTGAATTAAAGGAAACATGTAGGGACTTGGGAGAAACCATTAGTACAACAACTGCAAGAAAGGTCAAGCTAGAATCTTTTATTCAAAGCCTTGAAAGAAATACAGCTGATATTAATGGTGTGGGTATGTCAGGTGAAGATTCTGATAAGAATGTCTCAACCGGTGCTAATGGCATTGGTTCCAGTTCTGCCTCTGAGGAGGAAGAGTGATGAGCTGATAGACTGCTGTAGGGCTCAGGCTGCTGGTTGCGGAGCTAATGATGGTGTGCTGCTGATGTGATTTTGTTGGTTCCTTGGCTAGAATTTTTGTTATGACAACATGAATTTTATTTGTGATGCTCTCCATGAGCAGTTTTTTTGTAGTGACCCCTAACTTTCGTAATGTTCCTCATGTTGATCTGCACTATTAGTTTAGTTATGATCTAATTTGTGGCTAAAAATGGGAAGAAGTGGTAGTAGTAATTGAGTAACAGCAGGTGGAAGACTTGTATGTTGTTGTTGTTGTGCAGGTTTGCATGAGGTGATGATATGTTGCAGCTACTGTGTGAATTCCTAGTAGGAATGTATGTTAGAACTGTGTGTGTTCCTTGATGGAACCTAGTAGTAGGATAATTGCTAGTTTTGTGTGTATCTGCAGGGTGTTTGCAGAATGTGTGTGGTTGTGCATCTTTTCAGGGGGAGTACCATAGGATGTTATGCTTCACAGGTGATTGTGGATGTCATGCTGAATGTCCTGACATCTAGAATCCAGTCTGGATAAATATGTGTGACTGATGTGTGTGCAGGTTATATATGCACTGATGTACTGTGCATCAATTGAGGAGGAGTATCACTAGATGATCCACATATCAGTGTGATACCAGTAGTATGGACTAGCAGGTAGTCCTTGGTGTGAAGATGACTCTGATATGGTATTATAGCCGTGTGTGTTTAGCTAGTAGCTTTCCTGCATGTATGGTATAATTTCTGCTGCTTGTAATCTCCGATATGGTAACATAATGTTTTAGCCAAAAATTTGCCAAAGGAGGAGTTTGTAGATGCTTTTGATTGGCTGCATTTTATGGCAAAACATTGATGGATGTATGAATTTTATGACTGATGTTATGACATACATAATGAGGATTCAGCAGGGTAAGTTTAAATAGCTAAGAGTCACTTAAGTTGAATGTCATGACTGAATGTTATGACATCGAGCGTATGACATCAGGGCGTGCAGGTTTTAGTTTTTTGTTATTAGCTTAGGCTATACTTCAGGAAACATTCTAGGAAGCCTAGTTATCTCAGGTGACATGTTAGGCATGGCTGAGGATAACATAGAAGACCCCTGACCTAATTGGAAAAGCGCAGCTTCATGAAGAGAGGTTTATCTTGGGTAAACCTAATTTCTCCATCAAGGCCCAAAAGCAAGTCTACTGCTATAAATAACAGAAGGATCATTCCTAATAGAGCAGAGCTTCTGGAGAAAGATTGGAGAGTGTGTTTTGTGAGTGAAGAAGTCTGATTGTATCAATTGTTCTTCACGTGTGTATTGTGTCTTAGGATACTTGTATGCCAAGCAATTGTCTGCTGCATGATTGCTTTGGTTTAGTGTTTTTGAACTGTTTGTTCAGTGTGTCACTCTAAGCTTTTAAGCAAGAGAGTTGTGTCACTTGATCAAAGCTGTGAAGCAAGATCAATGTGTTTTTGAAGTGTGTCTTCATATCTTAATTGTGTATTGGTTTATGTCACCGCGGTGCTTGAGAGGGAGTGAGTGGGAAACTCTGGCATCTATTTGAATGACAATCTTGCTCTTTATCAACCAATTACAGTTTGTTCAACTGGGATAAAATCTCAAGTTAACAGAACTTAATTGTCCATGCTACTTCTAAAAAAATCTTAGAGTTCATCTTACATCATATCCATGATGAGTTAGTGAACTTCTTTACACGAAACATCTACAGATTTCTTTGAAGCTTCTCAAGGACAACAACATTCTGATGCCTTGAATCAGAGGGATCATTTCTTCAAGATTTGAGCTTGCTCTGATCTAGCCCTTTTTCTGCAGACTTCATTCTGAAACTCTTATGAATCAAAAGCATTAGCCAACAATATTTCTTTATTTACTAAAGAAAATTCCCAATGATATTTTCATGAGAAAGTCAAGAGTGGACTAATACGTTTCTTGAAAACATCTCGTACTCACATAGAAATAATCTTCAACAAACAAGATTTCTTGCTTTTGATGATTTGATCTTTTGAGCGAATATGTTGCATATCCAAACGCATTTTAAAATAAGCATTCAACAGAGAACTTCTTAACTGATGAATCTCTCTTGTCAGCCGCTTCTTCAATCTTCTTCCAAGCTCTAGTGGAGAAGATTTAGTTGTTGATAACTTCAAAACTTCAAACTTCAACGAATCAATGACTTGCTCAAGACAACCCATTTAATCACAATTTCAGTACTCATCTTCATCAAAAACTGATATTAGACTGAAATTGTAAGTGAAGTGAAAAACCACCAAGAGTATTTCTTCACAAAGCTTTTGGATATTTTTCTGACACTGTTAGGTTTTTGATATCCATCAATAACAGAACCGGAGCTCTGATACCAACTGAAGCTGTGAGAAATACACAAGGAAGGGGGGGGGGGGGGTTGAATTGGGTATTCACTCTATTAAAACTTTTTCTGGGTTTCTTCACTTGTTGCTTTCTATAGAGTTCTATAAGATGCATTGCGGAAGTATAAATAATAAAGCATAACACAAGTAAAGAACACATGATATATCCTGGTTCACTTGAGCAACTCTCAAGCTAATCCAGTCCACCCTTCCAAGGTGATTTCGCCTCACTCAAGCAAGGACTTAATCCACTATAACCAAACTGATTACATTTGCACAAGCTAACTGCAGGTGACTAACAAATAGACAATGACACGTTCAAGATATAACATTCATTGACACCTAATAGAATCTGATCACAAAAGATCTCTTATTAGGATACCACAAATGACAACTGTCACTTGTCATCTCAAGTATTCTGATCTTCACAAGATCACTTGAGGAACCACTAATTCTAAGTAGAATTTGTGTTGCTGGAGATTACACGAGTGCTTCTCATCAAGCAGATTACTCCTAATTAAGTACATAGCAAGTATTGAGCAACAACTCCTTGCTTCCTAATACAAAAACTAATCTATAGATAAATCTCTATGAGATTATTAGAACAGTAGTTTCCATATTGCTTAAAAGCTTTCTTATGTGAGCACTGCGGCTTCTTAGCATAAAGCTTTTCTTGTTAATCAACTATGTTGCTAACTTCACTCGTCAGCATCATTGCTTTGTAACAAGCTGGCTTGCTTTGTAATGATATAACATTTGAATGAATCAAATGTTCTTCTTTTATAGTGCATTCAAAAGAGACGTTGTGAGGGTATAGATGTCCATTAAAATATTCCAACGATCATTTCCCAACGGATAGAATACTCACGTGTTGTATAGTACTGACATCACTTTCTTTTCCTTTTCTTGCAACGTTAATATATCATTGTGGGAGACAGCTCTTATCCACAAATGATGTGATCTTCATTTATCAGCTAGGACAAATTAGTTTTTGGCTTTTGTTCTTCTGATGTTGTATCAGATGAGTAGTTCAGAAATTACTTTGGTATGATAGCGTAATAACATCAGAGTCTGACTTCAGCATCTTGTTTATCAGAGTTGATAGCAACGGCTTATCTGATTAACACGTCTTTGTCTAGGTGAAGCTACATAATCTTTATCTTTAGAATCTAGTCTTCAGAGTCTTTCTGCACTTGGTCTTCAAAGCCTTCAGCCTTCAGAGCTTCAAGTCATCAGAGTCTTCAGCATGTAATTCTTCAGAGGATTATATCTTCAGAGTCTTGATCTTCAGAACCCTTAAGTCTTCAGAGTCTTTCTGCACTTGGTCTTTAGAGCCTTCAGCCTTCATAACTTCAAGTCATCAGAGTCTTCATAGCTTGGTTCTTCAGAGGACTATATCTCAGATGCATTGTTAGCTTCTAGATCAGATACACATCTCAGAGCATAATCCACAGGAGCCTTGCAACTGCAATATCCAGCATCCTTGGATCTTACTGATCGTGATCAGATACAGAGGCAAACTTGCTTCTTTAAAAAGCGGTTTTGTCACGTCACACAAAGTAACTCCATATTGAATTTAATGCACTTCTTGATATTGTTTGTTGATTTGATATCTTTATTTAACGAGCTGCGCACAACAAACATTAGAACATAAAATGGTTCTTTCATAAATACTTAATTGTTATCATCAAAACATAGAGATAACATGTAGAGACAATTCTTGCTCTTACACTATCTTTTTTATTTTTCCACCTTTTATCTTTTATTTACCCATCCTTACCTTTAGAAAACAATTTTATCCAAAACACAAATATTTCAAGAGGTTCCTATAGAGTACTACAAATACTTAGGGTGCTAGTACCTTCCATTTGTATAACTAACCCCTGTACCTTTGATCTCTCTTTTGCTTAGCTTTAGGCCTTGCTTTTTGCTTTTCATTTTTTACTTAGGGTTTTTGTTCGATCTTTTCTCCCTTCTCTTAGATAAAATAAAAGTTCAACGATGATATTTTGTTTTTGCGAGCCAAGCTAATCCCATAGCTTTGGTATTCGATTCTCACCGCGACAGATGACAACCCGAACTCTTTTTCGAGGATGCAAGATAAACTGTTGAGAAACAATATCAACCCAAATCTTCTTGACTCATCCTACAGATAAGGAAAAATCCATATGAGTTATGCTTCAAATAGAATGGAGAAATTTGCTGTGAAAAATCATGGATCCGCTGGGGATTGTAATCGTGTAAACAATTACACAAACTCCACTAGGAAATAACACCGAACTACTGGAGATGCAAAAAAAACTCTCTGAGGACTAGCCAACTATGAGGAAAACATCCTAGATATTCTGGCGAAAATAAGAGGTTAACATCATAGAAAAAGATCAACACTTCTTAGAAGGCAACAACATTTTCTCTCTACTTGGGGATATCCAAAGTAATAATGCATAACCTCCACTAGGGATCAGCAAGGACAAAACATTGCATGGGGATTTCATATTAAGAAGAGGTGGAAATTACTAATAACTATCAATAATATGGACATTATCATAAACAAAAGAAGACCAAGTTATGTCAACATGAGTAAGGGACATGATCCTCTGAGACCACCTTAAACATCTCTTGTTCTCCTTGAAAGAAAATGGTTGTGGCAAGTGCGAAATAAACCACTTGTACAATAGAGGTGTGAAACAAACAATGGTACAATTCCCCTTAGAAGTTCTATGATATATGGAGAAGTAAGTATCACCAAGAAAAGTTGGAACAGGGTTCCCAATAAAGAAAATCCTAATAGCGTTGATATCCACAAAGTTGTCAATGTTAGGGAATAAGACCAGTCTATGTATAAGCAAAGAAAATATAGCCTCAAACACCAATGTGCTACTAACATTAGAAAATAAAGTGGCTTTCCCAATCAAGAACTTAGAAGTCAAACCCTTGATGCCTCCATTAACTGTTAGCATTTATATTAGATTTTGTCAAATGAATGGTTGCAGCAATGTCTTGGGGCTTAAGAACTTCCTCCAAACCAGTATAAGGAACCTCATCAAAAACCGATATACCTAACAGATAGGCATACTACTCCGAGATCTATATGAGCTGATAATTAGGAACAGTAAAGCATCGATAGACGGGATTATAGAATTGCATAAGGGTGTTCAGAATTCCATCTTCAATGTTGGTAGAAAGAACATATAAAAGTCTTCCATGATGAGATCTGAAGTCTGCACAATCAACCACCTAGGATGCTAGCTTTTGCAAATCCCTAAGATAATAATATCTCCTTCCAATGTCCATGATCATAATATCTATGATGTTTGCAAAGGAAAAATCTCTGAAATCCTCAAAAATTGATTGAAACAAAATGTCTATGAATGCATGAATTCATGATGCAACATCCACAAACAAGATCACACAAGGCACACAGGTTCAAAGGTTTGGTGCGAGCATGGAGCCAAGAGTGAGAACCTCCCACAATGGTATGTACTAGGGTTTATATACACCTGTAGAACAAGGTTCTAAAAATTTCCCAAAGTCATAATTCCATCTTTTGAATATTATCGGCTTAAACGACTATCCGTCAGCCAATAATATTCTGAAGAGAAATTTGTCTGAGTGTGGTATCGAGTAACAACTAATTCAAGTCTACACCTGAATAGCCACTGCACCACATCCTAATAAAGCCAAGATGGGCTAAAGGGTTCTAAGGTCCTCAGCTTCTCGGGCTCCCAGGTCGGAAAAAGTAATGCAACTACGACTACTCGTATGACGTCAGTAATCCCAAAGGGGCCTTCACTGAGCGGGGACCTCAACTCAGCTTAGTAAGGACTAATCCACGTAAGCCGAACAAAACTATACCACCTCCTGTCATAAGTGCTCTCAACTCTGAGTATATGACTTATCTCATCACACAGATCACCGAGCACCCAAACAGAAGAAGCAATAACAAACAAATCAAACAAACAAGCATAAAATAAATCAAAGTAGGCCGAACTCGCCAGTCCTCCAGCAGAGTCGCCACTTTATCAGTAGAGGTAACATTTTTGAGTGTAAGCTATTAATTAACTTAACTCGTAAAAAAAGAGTCGCCACCGGACTTTTATTTTATCCAAAAGGAAATGGAAAAAGAGCAAACAAAACCTAAACAAGTTCTAAAAGAAGAATAGATGGACAAAACTGTGTAAGGGGGTTGGTTACGCTAATGGAAGGTGTTAGAACCCAAAACGTATATAGTACTCTATAGGAGCCCTTTGAAATATTTGAGCTTTTTGGTTTGAAAAGGTTTGTTTGAAATGAGATTGGGGAGATGAGAAAAGAAATGTTTTTTAAGATTTTTGTGTTTGGAGAGACTTCTTGAGCCTCATGCCTACGTACCCACAAAGTGCAATATAGGATCAAAACCCCATAGTTCGTGGTACAAATAACAAAAATGTTTTGTTATGGTTGATTTTAAATGAAAAGAAAAGTTATCATTTTAAGGAGAAAACTACGACTAGTCTCCAACAAGTATAAGAAAACAACATTTGCACCACCTAAAGATGGATGTCATACCCCAAAATTTGACCCCTAGATTCCATTACCATTCTAGGAGCATAAATCATATTTTGCTAACCCTAACTTTGTTTCAAGTTTGCTCTTGTGTGAGTTCCATCTGAATTAGGGTTTTGCACCTTTGGAATCAAGAGGATTATTGCTTGATCAGTCAATGTTTTGGATTTATCATCATCAAGTCAAGTTTACATACACTCAAGAGGCCTATATTCAACAAGAATCAAGATCTAATTGATCTCATTGCAAGACCATTGAAGCTTAACTTCAGCTAACCTTAAATTAGGGTTTCATCAAGGAAAAGTCAATTGTGCCCTAATTTTGATCCAAGCATGATCCTAAGCCTTGGGACATGAATAAAAATATTCATATACATCCTTGGAGCCTAGTCATTATGTTTGGAAAAGTTCAAAGATGTAAGTTCATTGAAGATCATACAGTTGAGTTCATCTGATACATAAGCTTTATCTGACAAAGTCAACCCTTTGACTTTTAGGGTTTTTTGGTCCAAATTAAAGCATTCAATTCAAATTTCATCAAGACATGTTTAATGAATGGATTTGAGCATTAAAAATCAATATTTGGGAGGTTTATTGCAAAAGGAGCAAAGTTAAGAAAGTGAATTCTTTCCAAGTGTGGAGAAAAATCCTAGTTTTGGTGCCAACATTGAAAGATCATAGCTTTCAATCCGCACATCCATTTTTTGAGTTCCAAATTCTAATTTTTAGTTGTCATCATATACTACAAAAGTGTCAAACTGACCCATGGGCTAAAGAGGCTTATATTTTGAGATATGGAGCCTTAAAGTTTGGAAAAAATTTAAAAAACTTAGAGAAATTTCAAGGAAGATTTTGGTCATCAAATGCAACAATATTTGGAGCCAGTTTTCACCATGATCCATTGAGATTCAAGAAATTCATTAAACATGAAAGTTGTAGAGCATGTTTGGGGATTTTCAAAAAGTACAAGAACTCTTCCATAGCACGTGTGAACTAAGAGTTTCAAAGAGAGGAAGTTGAGGTCCAAAACGTTATTTTTAGGTCATGGCCATGGTGCGTCACTTTGCAAAACCACTTCAAATCCTTAAGATTTCGTTTGGCAGACCTTATTACTTGTTAATATGGTTTAAATAAGATAAGTACACATACTTTTGGTGCATTACCCAAGTAGTTGATGCTTTGTCTCAAAGTTCTTTCCATTTTTGGCATAAAGGCATGACATCCATTTTGATAAAGGTGACTTTATGCATAAAACCAGCTTCTTGAGCCTCCAACTTGTTTTCTCTGTACTCAAACACTTTCAAGATCAGAAAAAACACATCTAAAGGCTCTTAACCACCCTAGAGGCATTGTATTTTTGCATGGTAACTACAACAATCCATCAAACTACCAATTAGTTCTCAACCAAGCCAAAACTCCACAACTTTGTATTCTGACATGAAGAAATCCCTGAAGTTTCTCTATAAATAGAGGGAATCTCTAAGCTTCAAGGAGAGGATAATCATACGTCAAAAACCTCAGTAGTTAACCTCTCAAACAGATTTTGCAAGAACACACTATTTTTGCAAATTCTTGACCCAAACACTTTCCACTCGTGCAATTCATAAATAAACACCATAAACCTTCTCTAAACACTCAATAAAACTTGTTCCAACCACTAAAGAAGTTCTGTATCAAGCCCAACCATATCCACCATTTCAAATCTTCATCTTGTAAGAAGGCACGAGTTTGAGCCTTGAAGCTGTTTCCAAGCCATCCAATCACTCAAACCAATTCTCTGAGGATCAATAAAACCAAGGAGGACATATTTTCCTTTCTGTAAGAATTTTTGAAGAAGCCTTGGATTGTATCCAAGAGGTAACGTTCTTGAATTTTCAAACTCATTTTCCATGCACAATTATTGATTCATTTGTGAAGCAAAAATGTAGTTATTACTATGTGCTAGATGTTTGAAACATTGGTTATATTGTTTGAGTTACATATGTGTTGCTTTGACATGTGATAGCATTGTTATGTTGTACTGTTGTTGAGCTTTGTATGTGTTATATATTTGTTTTTAGGATGATATAATAGTATATTTAAAATCCTTGTGAAAATGCTCCAAGTTTGATCTTTACAGTTTCAAAAATGGTTGAGATTTGAGGGAGAAGGGTTGAGAAGAAATTTTGGCCATGGTTGTTTGTGCTAGGGCACGAGAGAGAGAGAGAGAGAGAGAGAGAGAGAGAGAGAGAGAGAGAGAGAGAGAGAGAGAGAGAGAGAGAGAGAGAGAGAGAGAGAGAGAGAGAGAGAGAGAGAGAGAGAGAGAGAGAGAGAGAGAGAGAGAGAGAGAGAGAGAGAGAGAGAGAGAGAAAGAGAGAGAGAGAGAGAGAGAGAGAGAGATAGAGATAGAGATAGATATAGAGAGATAGAGATAGAAATGAGAGAGCGTGTGAAGAAGATGAAGCTGAATGGAAATCCAGTCAGCGTGACATGGCGCTGACTGGGTGCTGATTTGGCCATTTGAAGTTATTTTAAAATAAAAACAATTGGAAGCGTATATTTTTTGGATGTAACAGCCACCCCAGTGGTAGAACCTTGCCTTGCCTTTCCCTCCTTTTGTTTCCTTGCCTGGGTTTGATCCTACTGATCAACCTTTTTTGCTATTTTCCTGCACTCTCATTTTATATTTTGTTTTCTCTTTTATTTTAATAAGCGTGCATTGTTAACAAGCCATTTACATGGCTCAGTTGGCTATTTGTTTTAACTTCAACCGAAGGGAGCGTGTTCAAGTCCCGTGTGGGACATTTCCCTTTCCTTTAATTACCTTGTTTCATTCATTTTCTTCACAAGTTTGAAACATCATAGCCCCTTCTTTTTTTATGCTTTTTGACTCATTATTTTTGCTATGTGTTCATATATGTGTCTATTTTATTGTAGTATAAAGAAAATAACAAAAAAAATATTTTTATGGTACTTAGGCATGCTTAAATTGAATGATGTGTTTAGGGTTTCTTAAGACTTCTTTTGCTTCTTTTGAATGATCCTTTGATTTTATTTGTACCTATGAACTTGTATGAAACTTGTGTATCTTGTGTAAACCTTGTATGATGTTGTAACATTGTACCTCTTTGATTCGCCTTGATTTCATGCTTGTTTAATTGTTGTTTACGTGTAAATGTATGTTCGAATCTTCTCTTGTACATGCCATTGAAACTTTGGTTGTTACCTTGCTCTAGACATGTAATCTTCCTCCATGTTTGTGTATATATTGATGTATGCATCTGGTTTATGCTTGTCATATCATTTTGAAATGTTTCTTAAATGTTGTTGTGCGTTAGATTGTAATCTTAGGATACATGTTTCTATGAGAGAACCTTGTGATGTCATCTCCTTCCTCAAAGCCATGATTAAACCCCAATTTACATGTTGGTTGTTACCTACTTGTTTAAGCATGTTCATCTTACATCCTTGATGTTTTCAAGTATTATTTCCACTGGACTTATGTGATATAATCTTGATTTGTATGTTCACATGTTATCCCTTGAATATTTATATCTCTACCCACGTGTTGTTGTCACACATGTCTCATTCTTGTTCAAAACTGTTTGGTTGTTACCTATACTTTATTTGGCTTGTATCCATGCTTTAAACCTTGTCATGAGTTATACATGTTGATCTTGAGTTTTGAATTTTCCATGATAAGTAGTGTTTTGACTTTTGCATGATTGATTGTACTTCAAATTGTCATCTACGATGTTTAGTCTTGTGAGAACCTTTTTTCATGACTATTTAGATGTTGTAACATCCATGTTTGAAATTACCTTTGGTTGTAACCATTTGATTTGATTCCAAACTTCTTTGAATGAATGCTTGGTGGTTACCTTGCTTTTTTTGACTTTGTTAAGTCTCTGTCTTAGATGTAGTTACATCTATTCTCATGGTTTGGTTGTTACCATTTTCTTTCCCATGTTACGTTTGACTTCATGTTTGAATGTTGTTAGCATCTTATTTGAATATCACGTTTATGACCATCTTACCTATTAACTTTGTTAAGTTTTCCCCAAGTGATGTAACTTGTTAGCTCTCATCCTAAGAGTTGCCTCTTTGTTCCTTAGTCCAAAGGAAAGTCTCTCAATTAACTTAATATCATAGATAACTCATTTTTAGCCTTTCCTTGACCTTGTTAGAGTCATTCGGTCCCTCAACTTAGCCTTAAGTGAGAACCTATATCCCTTTGGCTTTGTTAAGTCAAGACCTTTAGCATACCTTCTTAGGAGTCCTATAACTTAGAGCTTAGGTCTAGAGTTTGTTAACTATATGTGTGTACCATTGTTATGAGTAATCACCTCCCCCTTTCGACTTTTGTTAAATTCACCACCTAGTTTAATTTTTCAACTTAGACTTAGGGAGTTTGTTAACTCTAGGTAAGTATCATTGTTATGAATACTTATTCCCCTTGGAACCTTGACCATAGTCAAGAGTTCCTTCATCCTAGTTAGGTGAACTACGATTTCTATGATTCCATCCTTGTCAGGATACGTATGCACGAGATGCAACGTCTTGGCGAGCATATTTAGTGTATATACCCTAGGCCTTTACCTTAGTAGGTAACCATTAGCAAGCAAACGTTAGCAATAACACAAATACCAAACAAGAGGGTCATGTAGAGTACTATGGATACTTAGGATGCTAACATTTTCCCTAGGTATAACTAACCCCGAACCCCACAATCTTTTAGCTTTGTTGTTACTTAACGAACTTAGGGTTTTCTTCGATCTTTACCTTTTCCTTTGGATAAATCAAAGCTCGGTGGTAAACTTCAATGGTTTGTGATTCAAGTTAATTAATAGCATGATATCTGATTCTCACTAAGACAGAAATGGCGACTTCACTGGGGACTAATGCTGTGAGAGGGTTAAGCTCACCTTGTTTGTATTTGTGTTTTATTTATGTTTGTTTGCTTTATACATGTGTATTTGTAAATATATGTATATATACCTGTTATGTTTGGTTGCATGTGTGCATTGGGTTGATACCTTGAGAGGTGAGGTAAGTCCTGGCTTGGACTTGAATGTATACTTATGATAGGATGGTGGTATGATCAGTAGTCGACTATTGGGAGTAGTCTTAATGTGATTGAGATATGATGTAACCATGATCAGTTGAGGCCCCTTTGGGATTTCTGATGTCGTATGATTAGTCGTACGATCATTACTTTTTCCGACCTAGGAGTCCGTGAAACTGAGGACCTTTAGTTATCCACTTATCACACTTGGCCTTTTTAGGATGTAATGCGATGACTATGAGGGAGTAGTCCCGAATAATTGATACGGGATACTACGCCCATACGAGTTTATCTTAAGAATATTGTTGACTTACATGAGTAGTCGTGTAAGTTGATAATATTCGAAAAATTTATCGGTGACTCTGGGAACTTTGTAGAACCCGTTGTGCAGGTACAAACAACCCATAGTACATGTCAGTTGGGAAGGGTATACCATGGCTCCATGCTTATAACCCAAACCTATGACCTTTTCTTGTGTGCATATGCATTGTATATATGTGAATACATGAACACTTGTATATGTGTTGCCTGTGCATCATCTCATCATGTCATCATAGTATTCATGCAGTTGGTTTTAAGAAGCTCAGTTGTTTTCTTTATTGCAAAAATCTTAGGTATCATGGATTTTGGGAAAAGAAACACTAAGAAGTACAACTTCAAGAAACCATATTTGACAGAGTTGAAAAGATTGGGGGCCTTAGTGTCTTGTCTTGAAGACTTCAGAAAGCGCTATGGAAGATTGTTGGCAATTGTTAAGGCCAAGATAGAAGAAGGAGTCCTCGACGCCCTTGTGCAATTCTATGACCCTCTCTATCATTGTTTCACCTTTCCTGGTTATCAACTCGTCCCAACCTTGGAAGAGTATTCATATCAGATTGGCCTGCCAGTGTTAGACAAGAAACTGTTCAGTGGTTTGGAGAAGCTCCATTCACCAAAAGACATTGTCGATGCTATCCACTTAGAAACTTCCGAAGTCAAAGCTAACCTCACTACCAAGCAAGGAATCAGAGGTCTACCTTCTAAATTTTTTATAGGGAAATCTTCGTTTCTAGCCATGGAGAACAGTTTAGATGCTTTTGAAGCAATCCTTGCACTGCTTATCTATGGTTTGGTTTTATTCCTTGAAGTGGAAGGGTTTGTTGACATCAACGCTATCCAGATCTTTTTGAATGGTAACCCCGTACCCACTCTGCTTGGAGATGCCTACCATTTTATTCACTATAGTGTAGCACCCCAAAATTTTCCCATCCTTTTTCTCATATCTTGGCTTATGTTTCATATCATTTTTGCATTAGCATTTGTACATAGCATTGATCTTAGACAGGGGATCAAGGTATCTTATCCAGCAATCAAGAGAAGAGCTCCTTTTTTTCAAGGTTCAATCAAGAGCTCAAGATCAAATTTATGGAAATTTCAAGTCACAAGTTCTCCATCATCATCAAGGCATGTTAATCAACCACTTGAGTCAAGAGCACAAGCATTGATTCTCCTCTTCCTATCTCATGGATAACTGTCTAGGGTTTTGGTTCAAAAGGAGATTTTTGGCTAGTTCTTTGGGCAAGAGATGATTCTAAAGCTTAACACAGACCTTGAGGGTCCTCTACATGGATTATGTGTCATCACAAGCCATCACAAGAGTCTCAGTCAGTGGAAATGGTCCTAGGGCTTCATCTGGTCAACAAAAGTCAATTGTGATTCAGTTGGGTCAAGATCTTGGATCTCAAGGTCAATCAAGGGCATGATAGACGTTTTCAAGTGATTTCATATGTTTGGAAAAAAAATCAAATAGAAACATAAAATCAAGATTTTTACTAAATTAGGGTTTTGATGGAAAATTTTCAAAGTGTAGAAAACCCTAATTCTATCCATCTTGCAACTTCCATAACTTTCTTATTTTTGATCCAATGAAGGAAAACTTTATATCAAATTAAAGAGGACATCATGAAATAAAAGTTTGTGGAAGGAATCATGTCTAAAATATTCATGGTTTGGGAGATATGATGAGCTGAAGTTGGAAAAAGGGAGATTTTGACATTTCAACACTTAGAATTTTTTCTAAGTATAGAAAATCAGTTTGAGGTACCTATTTTCAAGCCCATTTTTCATGGTGATACAAGCTTCACATGAATTTTCCTATAACATGAGAATTGTAGAGCATCCTCCAAACTTTCGTTTCAGTGTTAAATCATCTCCATTGGATGTGTGGGGCTCAAGTTATGAAGCTCCCAAGTTAGGGTTTTAAAGATGTTAAGTTTGGCAAGTTGTTGGACAGATTTTTCAACCAAGTTTCAAAGGCATTTTCACTAAGTTCTTGATCTCAAATGAATTTTTCCACAACATGAAAGTTGAAGATCATTCTTCAGGATTTCCATCCATTAAAGAACTCTCCCATTGGATCACGATATCTCAAGACGTGAGTCTTCAAAGTCAAAGTTTCAAAGTTGCCAAATTTCAATAACTTAGAAAATTTTCTAAGTTACTTGGGACAGTTTTGTGCACCTAACTTTCAAGCAAGATTTCTCATTGATCCAAATATCATGTTAGAATTCCATGAACATGAAAGTTTCTCTACCATTCCCCTACTTTCCATTGAGCTCAAGAATGCATCATTTGAGCCAATATTCATTAAGTTGTAGTTGCTTAAAGTTAGTGAATTGAAACATAGGATACAAACATGCCATGTCCCATTTTCATGCTGCAACTTAATCTTGCCAATTTCATGTGCATGAATCATCAAGTTTGTGTCTAAAATCTTGCCAAATAAGTGCCAACCAACCTTGTACTAATCATATGCCTTCCTTCCACATTTTTTCCAAAATAAACAAGTTGTAAAGTTTTCTCATCAAGAATGATACCACTTCTCCACTTTCTGCTTATTATGTCTCTCTTTGCACACTATGTTACACCACAAAAGGACAACCAGACCACCCACAAAAGCTAACCCGAGCCACCTCATTTCACTCACTCTTCATTTTCAAAAAATTTACAAACTTTTTAACCAAGCTTTAACCTCAGTTATTTTCTGTTTTAACCCCCACGACCCTCATATATAAACTCAAAAAATACTATCAAGCATAAGAGAACCTCATTACTGCAAGAATTAGATTGGAATTCTCTACTTTTCTTCAAAAACCTCTCTCTTCGAAACTCTTTTCTCCTTCAAGTTTCTCTACTTTTCTGGCCTGTTTCATCTTCACCAGAGCACAAGGAAGCTGTTGGAAGCTCACAGTTGAAGTTTAAGAACAGTTTCAAGGGCCAACGGAGCCTCTCCATTGAGTAAGTTTCCCATACTGTTTCCTCTCATTTAAGGCTTCTTTTAGGTTTGCTTTGGTTGTTTCTGAAGTCATACACTAGTGTAGGCATGTTGCTGATGGTTGTTGTGTTGATTTATTAGAGTTTCAGTTTGGATGTCAAACTTTCATTGTGTGATTTCGTTATGTTTTAGCATGGATAAATGATTTTTGAGGTTGAATTCATGACCTACGTGAAATTCCCATCAAAATGATGTCCAGTTTATGCATTTTTGTTGAGGTTTGCAGTGACACCAGTGAGGCTCACTGGGGAAGACGACCAAAGCTAGGGCTTCGGCGTCTGAGGTGTTTGGCTGACTGGTTGACTGGCTTACGTGTGTGATCGTGTGGTGTGACATGGCTCCACATGGATTAATGAAACAACGCATTTTGTTATTTTTGATGGTTTTGTGTGATTCACATGGACTGGGCCCTACGTGTTTTACTTTTCACCTTCCCATATTTTGGGCCTAGATGCGTGTTGAACTGAAAATCAGTTCATTTTCATTTTACTTTTACACCCCTTCTTTGTTTCTCTCTCTCTTTTTTCACTTTTTTATTTTTATTTTCATTTCAACTTTGATTTTATTTTAATTGATAAACTCATGATAAAAATTCACAAAAATACTTTTCTGATACTTTTACATCTTATTTAATTTTTCACATTTTTATTTTATTTTATTATTTTATTTTGATTTACTTGTGTGAAGTGTTCTACATGACCTTGTTTTGAAACATGGCCTTGATTCATGACATTTCCTAATTGGTTTTGATCTTAATTTTTGCCCATATGTAGATATTTGTACATAGGTCCTTTGAGAACTCATTTGACACTTTAATCATGGATTTTGATTTATATTTGAATCATTTTTTAATGTTGACTTTTATAAGCATGTTTGAGATTGTTTTGCTGACCACAAAATGAATGGAAAAGAGAAAACCCGTGGGTGCACATAAGTGGAAATTTTTGGTCAAGAATTGAAATCAACTCATACAGCCAACATGGGCCTGCATGGAATCCTCAAAGCCCTCATATATATGTTCAGAAACTTGCCCTAAGCATCAGAGAGAGGTTGGCTGCGTGAGAAAGAGATGATTCACTCCAAAATTCCACAAATTTTCTCATCTTCGAATCTCATATTTCACTGGGTTTTGCTTCAAGTTTTGGTTGAAATTATCATTAGTGAAGATCAAGGAAGGGTTTAGAAGCTTGGAGCTGAAGCTTGCAAGCATTTTGAAGGGTCAACGGAACCACTTCGTTTGGTAACTTTCTCACCTTAGAACTCTCATGCTAGGCACGTTTTTAAGTTCGTTCTGGGTGCATCTGAAGCCTTACAATTTGTAGGCCGTGTTTGAATCATTTGTATGCCTGTTCATGATGATTTTAATGTATGCATTCAAAACTCGTGGCTTGTTCTCACATGTTTTTAAGAACCTATTTTTAAAAATGGGGGTTAGATTCTTGTTCCTTGTGAGAAGCCCTTTCAAATGGTACCAGAATCAGGGATTTTTTTTTAGGTTTCACGTCTGAGATTCAGCGAGCTTCCCGGAGAAGACGACCGAATCCCTAGCTCCGGCATCTAGTTCAGTCTATGGTGAAGGCTGAGTTGGCAAGGGTTGGACCATTTAACTTGTGATGTGTCGCGCTTGGGTTGGGTTGACTTTCCAGCATGTTGGTTTGAATCCACGTCGTTTAATGAAACGCTGAGTTTCACTTAAAACCTGGCTTTGTATGGTTTGGGCTTTGACAGATTAATATTCACATCCCCTTTGTGGGAGGCCCAAGCGAGATACAAAGCATTTCAGTTCAATCTAGCTTGCTGAATACACCCCTCTTTTCCTTTGCCTTTTATTTTATTTTATTTTATTTTATTTTATTTTTCATTTTAATTATTTTAAAAATAGTTCGTTATTTCACAAAAATATTTTTCTGACATTGTGAAATGTTATTTAATTTTTCATTATTTTTATTTTTATTTTCCATTTATTTCAATATTTTTTATGGAATTTAAGATTTAATGTGTATTTTGGTGTGCACTTGGATTTGAATTGATCATTAACCCTTCATTCTAAATCCCCTAGGACCAAACTTTCCCTCTCATTTGGGTGATGGATTGAGGAAGTCTTGAGGGTTGATTTGTAGTGTTCGTGATCATTTTTCATTTGGTTTCAATTGCCTTTTTGTGACCCTCGACACACACTCAATAAAGTAGAACATCATGCCTTCTTGGACCTAGTTGATAGTGCTTTGAGTTGAATTTGGCCATGAGGTTTTGCGTTCTGTTTGGTGATTGTTTCAGCTTGCTTTGAGTATTTTATTTGGCATTTATTGGATTTTTTTTCTATTTTTTATGGATTTTGCAAATTCAAGTCATTTTAAGGATGTTTATACATGCTAGTCTTGACCTAATCTTAGGGATATGATCATGAGTGATCCCTTGAGCACCTCTTAAGCCTTGTTAACTCATGTTAACATGGTTGCGGTGCTGACTTTCTTGTTTAGAGGTAATTGGCATGTGTAACTTGTGCCACAAGTTACCTTTTGATCATGTCTCTCCACTTGCTGAACTGTGAGATTGTGTTGAACTTTGGTTCTTCATTTGTACATGATCCTTCTTGTGATATCCTTTTGTTTTGAATTTGAATTTGGATCATTCCATTTGTGGTTTACTTCTGCCCTAGTTGGTTTGACACTTGTTCATGATAATTTGGTGTTGATATTTACACTTTGAGTTTGTCATGAACATTGGTGTTCCTTTTGCACTATTTTGTTTCATTGTTTTACTTGATCTCTTGCAAGTGTTTGGTTGAGTTGAACATGATGTGGTGGCTGTCCCACACTCTTTCTCCCATCATTTCTTTGATCATGCTTCTTTGCTTTGTGATGATTGGTGGTATTTGGTTGTAGGAGTTTACTTATCCCATTTCATCTCATCCTTCTTGACTTGTTCAAGTCATCTCTTGTGTTTGAGTCTCTTTTGTTTTGAGTCTTGTTTGCAACTCATCTTGCATTTATGTTTGCATCTCATCTTGCATTGACTTGTTTAAGTCTTTTTCATCTCTTTTCATCTGTGATTGAATTGTTATCTGTTTACTTGTACTTCTTACCATGATCCCTTAGGATTCCTAGTCCTTCGGTTTAAGATGGGAGTAGGAGAGACATTAGGCTTTCAATCCTTTACATGATAACATTAGGTAGTTCCCTTTTCAATCCCAACTTTAGGATCACATTGCATGATAACATTAGGGTTGACTAGTTCCCCTTAGAGTCTTGTGTCTTCTCTTCTCATCGCATAACTTCATAAGACATCTAATAAAGGTTAACAATTGTTGTATGCTACAAGCCTTAAGTACATGATGAATGATAGGTGGGGGGCCTCCTCTCACATTGTCTAGAGTGTTTAGCGTATGCCCTTTGGGCGATATGCGACGGATTCCCTCTCAAATCATAGTCTTTAGTGCAACATGAGTTACAAACTAACTCAATTCATGTCTCCTCTTAAAAAACACAAACAAAAAGATCAAACCTTTTTATCCTTTAGGATTGTTTCAAACTTAATTTTCAAAAAGAGTATGTTAAGTTTTTGTTCTACCGCAAACAGGCGTCGTCCCTAACTGCTAGAACGGATATTTAACCCTACTCATTAAAACACTTGAACCAACCAGTGGTTGTGTCATCCCGAACTATGTTTGCTCTGATTTCTCATACCAGATGAGGATACGTAGGCACAAGACGACGATGTCTTGGCAAGCAACCTTCCCCCCATCACCTATAGTTTTCCGAACTACGTTGACTCTGACTTTCCCATTGCACGAAGGAATACGTAGGCATAGGGCGACGATGTCCTATCGAGTATGTTCTTTCCGTTCACCCTCATTCTCCAGTCTTTTAGATAGTTTTTACACCCATAGTATATACAACAAGCGTGGATCCCGTTGAGTACAACGGATGTGAGGGGTGCTCATACCTTCCCCTTGCATAACCGACTCCCGAACCCAAGATTTGGTTGCGATGACATTGTCTTTCCCTTTCTCTTAGGTTTTCTTCTATCGTTTCCTTTCCATCTCTTTGGAATAAATAACGTTCGGTGGCGACTCTTCTGTCTAGTTTGCCGACTTCCCTTTTTTCGCAGTATGCGACACCCCTATTTAAATATCTTTACCAGATGGCAATGAGAGATAACGATCTTCATAGAATCATGGTGTAAGGTATTTAAATATAACAAACCAAAATTTGTGTCCCTTAGATGCGATGGAATGCAAAAGGATAAATGCTGATCATGCAATGAGTTCTGGGAATGATGCTTTATGATGCTTGAGCGCAAGAAAATGCTGACACACGAGCAAAAGAAAAAAGAAGAACAAAATAACAAGTAACCACTCACTAGGAACAGAGACACACTAGGGAAAGGCCCAAAGCATACTAACCAATAGTTCAGACATGACTAATGGTGGTACTTTACGGGGGTCCTCCACATAGAGAAGAGGGACAAAAAAACCAATGGGGAAGACAAATCTTCACTAGGGAAAAAGCTAATCTCCATCGAGGAAATCTAAATCCACTTTGGAAATGCATCAAGGGAGATACATATAAGAAGCCATGCAGGGGAACAAAAGTCAACAGACTCAGACTCTAATTGGGGACGCGAAAGACCAGATACACGGTCCCTATTGGGGAATAAACCAATGGGGATTTTCCTTGCGAAGAAGAGTTCGAATGGGATCTTCAGGAAAGGACTAGAAGCAAGACCAGACCCACCGGATACTAATGACTACTAGACATCCGAGGCTCGTTGGGGATATTCAGGGATTTACTAGGAATGTTGGTAACAACCAACCATCCTAAGATCAGGTTTAGATGAACAATGCTGATAACCATTGGGCTTTCAAAAGATATGGTAACGACCAGAAACCAAGGTATTAACAATAATCGGACTTAAACGATGTCAGTCAAAACATTACTGGTCTTTCCAATGAACATGGAGACAACCATAACAAGCAATACCAATAACAATTGGATTTGAAAACAATGCCAGTGACTACTGGACTTCTTGAGGAATGCTAATAACAACTAGACTTCATGGGGAGATATTGGTAACAACCGACAGTCAACGATACCAATAACGGTTGATTTTCAGTCAAGGTCAGTAGCTACTGGACTTCCTGGGGAAATGTTGATAACAAACAAAATTCAGAGAATATAACAGAGTTTAGATGAAAATTGTCAATTACAATTGGACTTTAAACAATGCTAGTAACCACTGGACTTTCTTGGAGATTGGTGACGACCAATACGAAAATACCAATAAGAATTGGATTCTAAGCAATGCTAGTAACTACTGGACTTTCTGGGGAATACTAGTAACGACTAAACTTTCAAGAGGACATGGTGACAATCAACGATACTAGTAACAATCGGATTTAAAACAATGCCAGTGACTACTGGACTTTCAGTAGAGTCGGTTAACAAATGGGACATCGACTGGGGGATATATTTAGGTAAACACTAGATCTTATGGATAAGCTACAATTATTAGTAATGACTAAAGTTTGGTAACTACCAATTAGCAGTATCAGATAGGGGTCAGCGACCGACCTAATGCTAGTCACAACTAGACTTCACAGGGGAATCTAGAGAGAAATAAAACCTTCCCTAGGGATTAAACCAAAAAATAGAGGATTTCCTTATAGTGACGAGTTCGAACGGGATCTTTAGGAAACAACTGGAGGTGTAGGCGACAAATAAAACATCCACAGATGCAATAGGAGTGTTGGTAACAACCAAACATCCTAATATTCACCGGGGATGCTGGTAACAACCAGCCATCCTGAGACGGACGATGCCAGTAATACCTAAAGTCAGATAACTTAACAAAGTTAAGGTAACAACCAAAGGGTAAGTCCGTGGCAACAGGACTGAAGCAAAGGAGTTTGGTAACGACCAAAGGATCTCAAGATGATATCCCGTAACCACTAGGGAAGAAACACCTGACAAATTCCTGACAAAGAAAATCATCCAACATGATCACAAATGCTACAGCCAGAACATACCAAAACGAGAGGTATGCTGAAAATGCATATGGTAATGGTATGATGCAAATGCAATGCCGAACGACTCGCAGGGGAAAAGAAACGAAAGATAGATAACGATCTATCACAGGGGAAATGATCCATATTCTTGAAAATTTGTTGGAGAGAGATCACAACTTCAATACAGCCAACGAAATCCCTATCGATCTCATATTGCTGAAATGATGGCATCAAGGTTTCAACTGTTCTGTCCTCATTAGAGGAGTCTAAATTTGGACCGTCATGTCGCAATTAAAGTTGCATTTTTCTTATTAATTTTCTTCAAAACAATTTTGTTTCAAAAACCTTTTTATTTCAAAAATCATTATTAACGAATAAGTGATATTTGCATAACGAAAAAAAAGGTAGATCAATTAATAGAGCAAAAACAAAGATTGGTCCAAATCTGATTTTATTCAAAGATGGAAATTTGCAAAAGGCAAAGTCCCATGGAACAATTACAATTTTAAAAATGGCAATATAAGTAAAGGTTTATAAAATTCCAACGATCATCCAGTCTTAACTAGCTAAGAGTCAGTTTGAAATGCTGCCTCTGACGAGAGTATTGGAAAATGAGCCCTTTTGACGATCTTCTGCAGTAGTGACAACTCTTGATGCAGTGAAATTCCTTTGTTGCTCATTTTTTCCTAAGCCGCCTTTCCAGGTTTTCGACTTAGCGAGCTTTTATTTTCTTTTATTTTATCCTAAACTTTTGTATGGATCTCCTTCATAGGTTATGATCCACCGGGATACCCCCTTTTTGCCAAAGTCGGCTTTCTAGGTTTTCAACTTAGCGGGTTTTTTTGGTATAATATTTTCTTATTGCATATGAGTTTACGGGATGAGGGATTTGTTTACCATCCACCGTCGCCAAGATCAGAGAGCTTCAAGAAAAAACTGTCTTCACAACGAACGGGCCGTCGTAGTTTGACATCCATTTTCCGCGCATGTCTCGATGTACTAGTAGAATATTTCTGAGTACCAGCTCACCCTCTTTATACTCTTTGACTTGGACTCTTTTGTCGAAGGCTCTCTTCATTCTCTTTTGGTAGATCTGAATGTGGCACATTTCTTTCATCCTCTTCCCGTTAATGAGATTCAGAGTATCGAACCTTTCTTTCACCCATTCAGTTTCTTCGAGCTTGGCTTCCATTAAGACCCTTAACAAAGGTATCTCAACCTCGATAGGCAATACTGCATCCATCCCGTAAACTAGGGAGAAAGGGGTTGCCCCTGTTGAGGTGCGAACAAATGTTCTATATCCGTGCAAAGCGAAGGGTAGCATTATTTGTAGGCCACTACCATCTTCTGCACAATCTTTTTGATGTTTTTATTTCCAGCTTCAATAGCGCCATTCATCTTAGGCCGGTAAAGAGAAGAGTTGTGATGTTTAATTTTGAAACTGTCACAGAAAAGTCCAGTGGTTTCTGGCATTGCTTAAATCCAATTATCATTGGTATTGTATATTTGGTCGTTACCAATCCCCAGAAGAGTCCAACGGTTGCTGGCATTGCATAAACCCAATAGTTATTGGTAGTGGAATATTTGGTTGTTACCGATCCACCTTTTGATATCTAGTCGTTACTAGCGTTTGTTTAAAACACAATGGTTATTGGTAGAGGAATATTTGGTGGTTACTGATTCAGCTTTTGAAGCCCCATTGTTACCGACATTACCAAGTCCGATGATTATTGGCAAATTTCACCTAACCCTGTACTTTTAGGATGATTGGTTTTTACCAATATCCACAGTGTAATCTTAGGATGTTTGGTTGTTACCAATATCCCCAAGTAAGTCCAGTTAGTTTGTTTTTGTTTTCTCCTCCGGTCATTTCTTGAAGATCCCGTTTGAACTCTTCGCTGTAAGGAAATTTTACGTTTGGTTTGGTCCCCTATAGAGTCTTGTTTTGTCCTGTATGTTCCTCTTGTTGAAGGTCAGCCTTTTATTCAATTTGGTCCCCAAGTGGAGAGCGTGTTTCTTTCCGGTATTATTCCCGGTAAAGATTCTAGTTCTGTGTCTTTGGCTTTCCCCAATAGAGTTGTTATGTTGTTTCTACCTCCTTTGGGAAGTTTCTTCCTTTAGAGTATCTGATTGGTCATGTTTGAACCTGTGCCTGATCAATGTAGATTGCCCCGGTGTTTGTTACCCTAGTGAGTGGTTACTCGTTGGGTTGGCTTTTTTACTCCTTCTGTTTGCTGATGTTGTCATCATTTTGCACTTTTCATCATAAAACATCATTGTATAGTTCATAGCATGTCAGGACTTGCATAGTTTTGTCGCCCTTAACATATCATTGCATCTAAGGGAAAAAATTTCGGTTTGCTATATTTAAATACCTTTCACCCCGATTTTATGGAGATTGTCATCTCTCATGCCATCTGGTAAAGCTATTTAAATAGGAGCAACTGTCATACCACAAAATTTGACCCCTAGATTCCATTACCATTCTAGGAGCATCAAGCATATTTTACTAACCCTAACTTTGATTCAAGTTTGCTCTTGTGTGAGTTCCATCTGAATTAAGGTTTTGCACCTTTGAAATCAAGAGGATTATTGTTTGATCAGTCAATGTTTTGAATTGATCATCATCAAATCAATCTTCTATACACTCAAGAGGCCTATATTCAACAAGAATCAAGTGCTAATTGATCTCATTGCAAGATCATTGAAGCCTAACTTCAGCTAACCCTAAATTAGGGTTTCATCAAGGAAAAGTCAATTGTGCCCTGATTTTGATCCAAGCATGATCCCAAGACTTGGGACATGACTCGATATGTTCATATACATCCTTGGATCCTAGTAATGATGATTGGAAAAGTTCAAAGATGCAAGTATATTGAAGATCATACAGTTGAATTCATCTAATATATACGCTTTATCTGACAAAGTCAACCATTTGACTTTTAGGGTTTTTGGTCCAAATCGAAGAATTCAATCCAAATTTCATCAAGAGATGTTTAATCAATGGATTTCAGCATGAAAAATCAAGATTTGGGAGGTTTCTTGCAAAAGGGGCAAAGTTAAGAAAATGAATTTTTTCTAAGCGTGGAGAAAAACCCTCATTTTGGTGCCAACTTTGAAAGATCACAACTCTCAATCCGCACATCCATTTTTTGAGTTCCAAATGCCAATTTGTAGCTCTCGTCAAATAATACAAAAGTCTCAAACTGACCCATGTGCAAAAGAGGCTTAGATTATGAGATATGGAGCCTTAAAATTTGGAAAATTTTTAAAGCACTTACATAAATTTCAAGGCAGATTTTGGTCATCAAATGCAATAGTCTTTGGAGCCAGGTTTCACCATGATGCCTTGAGATTCAAGAAATTCATCAAAAATGAAGTTGTAGAGCATGTTTGGGACTTTTTAAAAAGTACTAGAACTACTCCATAACATGTGTGAGCTAACAGTTTCAAAGAGAGGATGTTGAGGTCCAAAACATGATTTTTAGGTCATGGCCATGGTGAGTCACTTTGCAAAACCACTTCAAATCATCAAGCTATTGTTTGGAAGACTATGTTACTTGTTAATATGATTTAAGTCAGATAAGTACACATACTTTTGGTGCATTATCCAAGTGGTTGATGCTCTGTCTCAAAGATCTTTCCATTTTTGGCATAAAGGCATGACTTCGATTTTAAACAAGTTATGTATCAATCCCAACCATATCCACCATTTAAAATCTTCACCTTGTAAGAAGGCACGAGTTTGAGCCTTGAAGCTATTTCCAAGCCATCCAATTACTCAAACCTACTCTCTGAGGATCAACAAAACCAAGGAGGTCATCTTTTCCTTTTTGTAAGAACATTTGAAGAGGCCTTGGACTGACTCCAAGAGGTAAGGTTCTTGAATCTTAAAACTCATTTTCCATGCACCATTATTGATTCAGTTGTGAAGCAAAAATGTAGTCATTACTATGTGCTAGATGTTTGAAACATTGATTATATTGTTTTAGTTACATATGCGTTGTTTTAACATGTGATAGCAATGTTGTTGAGCTTCGTGTGTGTTATATATTTGTCTTTAGGATGAGATAATAGCATATTTAAAATCCTTATGGAAAATGCTCCAAGTTTGATCTTTACAGTTTTAAAAATGGTTGAGATTTGAGGGAAAAGGGTTGAGAAGAAATTCTGGCCATGGTTGTTTGTGCTAGGGCACGAGAGAGAGAGAGAGAGAGAGAGAGAGAGAGAGAGAGAGAGAGAGAGAGAGAGAGAGAGAGAGAGAGAGAGAGAGAGAGAGAGAGAGAGAGAGAAATGAGATAGCATGTGAAGAAGATAAAGCTGAGTAGAAATCCAGTCAGCGTAACATGGCGCTGACTGGGTGCTGATTTGGCCATTTGAAGTTGTTTTAAAATAAAAACAATTGGAAGCGTATATTGTTTGGATGTAACAGCCACCCCAGTGGTAGAACCTTGCCTTTCCTTTCCCTCCTTGCCTTTCCATGTCTGGGTTAGACCTTGCTAATAAACCCTTTTTGCTATTTTTCTGCGCTCTCATTTTATATTTTGTTTTCTCTTTTATTTTAATAAGCGCGCATTGTTGACAAGCCATTCACATGGCTCATTTGGCTATTTGTTTTAACTTGAACCAAAGGGAGCATGTTCAAGTCCCATGTGGGACATTTCCTTTTCCTTTTATTACCTTGTTTCTTTCATTTTCTTCACAAGTTTTAAACATCATAACTCCTTCTTTTTTATGCTTTTTGACTCATTCATTTTGCTATGTGTTTATATATGTGTCTATTTTACTTTAGCATAAAGAAAATACCAAAAATAATTATTCTTATGGTACTTATGCATGCTTAAGTTGAATGATGTTTTTAGGGTTTCTTAAGACATCTTTTGCTTCTTTTGAACGATCCCTTAATTTTCTTTGTACCTATAGACTTGTATGAACCTTGTGTATCTTGTGTAAACCTTGTATGATGTTATAACATTATACCTCTTTAATTAACCTTGATTTCATGTTTGCTTAAGTGTTGTTTATATATAAGTGTATGCTGAAATCTTCTCTTGTTCATGCCATTGAAGCTTTGGTTATTACCTTGCTTTCAACATGTAATTTTCCTCCATGTTTGTGTAAATATTGATGTATGCATGTGGTTTATGCTTGTCATATCATTTTGAAATGTTTCTTAAATAGTGTTGTGCCTTAGATTGTAATATTAGAATGCATGTTTGTATGATAGAACCTTGTGATGTTATCTCCTTCCTCAAAGCCATGATTGAACCCCAATTTACATGTTGGTTGTTACATGCTTGTTTAAGCATGTTCATCTCACATCCTTGATGTTTTCGAGTATTATTTCCACTTGACTTATGTGATATAATCTTGATTTGTATGTTCACATGTTATCCCTTGAATATTTATATCTCTACCCATATATTGTTGTCACACATGTCTCATTCTTGCTCAATAATTTTTGGTTGTTACCTCTACTTTATTTGGCTTATATCCATGCTTTAAACATTGTCATGAGTTATGCATGTTGATCTTGAGTTTTGAATTTGCCATGATAAGTAATGTTTTGACTTATACATGATTGCTTGTACTTCAAATTGTCATCTACAATATTTAGTCTTGTGAGAACCTTGTTTCATGATTATTTAGATGTTGTAACATGAATGTTTAAAATTACCTTTGGTTGTAACCATTTGATTTGATTCTAAACTTCTTCGAATGAATTCTTGGTGGTTACCTTGTTCTTTATGACTTTTTTTAAGTCTTTGTACTAGATGTAGTTACATCTATTCTCATGTTTTGGTTGTTACTGATCGCAACTTAGTATGTCTATATGATTCGTGAATGCAAGTGCATAGTCGGATCGCGTAGTTTTAAAGATTATCGAACCCAAAGGACCAAGAGTGGATCTACCATTATCTAATGCTTCTATGTAAATCTAAGGCTAATGGATTTCTAAGTTGAGATGCAAGTAATAAAGTAAGTGCAAATTGAAATATAATTTAAATCAAGATAATGCGAAATATCGGTATATAATTCTGTCAATCATCGGGGTTCGGTAATTCATGGGCGTTTAGTTTAAAAGGTAAAAATGTTATTCTGTAGAAAATACTCATTTAAAAGACTTTATCTCACACTCTCGTGTTTATTGACTTAGACTATACTCTCAAATCAGAATGAAGGCTCTCGCTCTCTCATTTGTATTTAAAAACACTTTTTGAAAATAAGTAGATCCTAATTAACCCTAAAGGGCTCTTGCTGTATTTAAGATTAATGTTCAGTTTCAGCTATCCAGTTAAGACCTCAAACTCTCGCTTTATTGATCTTAACCTTTGTTACCTTTTTAGTCTAGTAACAAAAGTTATTAAGTTATTAAAAAGAAACTAAGACCAGAAGAATAAATTTGTTAAGTTCACACCATGAGTTACTTAATCCCTTCCGATCGATCATAATTACATACCGATATTAAATGGTTTAGCCAGATATGGCTTGCATGCTATTATAAAATTTAATCTTAATGCTAGACAGAATATAAAAGAAATGCATAACAATAACAACGAAAGTATATAAATGAACCTGGAAATTACGAGGAACAGAAAAGCACACAGATTATGGCGGCCGAATTGTAGTTCAGTACACAATTACAACCAAAACGTAAATCCTAATACTAAGTGCCAATTGTTTCTTAGTATGAAAAACTATTGCATTTTACATAATCCCTCGAAAAACTACTTAAAACTAAGAATTATAAACTACTGAAGAAAAATGCTCTAAACAGAAAATCAGAATCGCCCCCTTCTTCGAAAACCGTCTGTGGCTTTTATACTTGTTATTGGCGTTGGTTACCCAAAAACTCAGGCCAAAACATGGAGAGAATAACGGAGAAAATGTAGGAAGATAGTAGAGAAAGTGTAGGGAGGTTTTCAGAAAGTGGCACACGCCACCTCCCTTTCTTTTAGGAGTGGCAGTCGCCATTCTCCGTTCTTTCTAGGAGTGGCACTCGCCACTCCCCTCTCTCTTTGGAAGGTGGCAGGTGCCACACTTCCCTCATTTCTTCTTGGTGGCATGCACCACACACATGTTCCAAGTGCCACTAGTGTGTGGTGGCCCCCACCTTATTTTTTTTTCTTTTCTTTTCTATTCTTTCTTCCCATTTTCTTTTATTACTTTCTTCTTCTTTTCTTTCTTCTTTTATTTCTTTAATCCATATTTTCAATAACCTACAAAACACAAGAAAATAGATGCGTAATAGAACATAAATCATATAAAGTAGCAATAATCGCAAATAAAATTCATGTATGTCAAGTCAAATATACGATATAATTCGCGTTATCAAACTCTCCCACACTTGAACATTTGCTTGTCCTTTAGCAAATAAAATATATTAGGTGTGGATCTTAACATGACATAACACAAATCATACATTGCTGCGAAACTTTCGTACGAAAGATAGGTACTGGATAGAAATACTAAGGATACCGTAATGACACAAAATTACTAAGTGCAATCAAAAACTCCCTCTCTATGCAGACAAGTTTGAATCATGTTATTATAACTCAGCCTATTCATTTTCACTTCTTTTTCATTCTCGGGCAATCATATTAAGCCCATTATCCTTGCACGCCCATGGTTAGTAAACCTGTTAGTGTTCATTGATCTCTTTTTCAAAACTTTTTCACATTCTTTTTCTTATGCATTTTTGAATTTCAAGAGTTTGATCCGTTGGGCTAAATGGTCAGGTAAGGACCACCTACCTTAGTAAGAGCATATCTTTCATTCACTTTTTCTAATAATTCTATTCGATTCGTATTTTTCAGACCAAACACGTATTTGCATCGGTTTATTACTTAGGTTGTGCTTCAGGATGGTGCTGGTTGCTAGTATAAACTAATCAGAGGCTACTCTAAAATTTAAGGTCGTGGCATAATAAATATTCAAATTCATCAGCATATTCAGGGGGCTCAGGGTGTCAAGACGGTACTGATATTATAAATACTTTCCCAAATCTCTCGGACTTAGCCTAAATCAAGCAATATACTTTCTGGGTCTGTGTCATGCTTTAACTCAAAATTAAATTTTATTTTTGTTATGGCTCAAGAATTCAGGAGAATCTGATAAATGACGGAAACTATGTATATTAACTCGACGGTACATGAATTTGATTTTATTAACACTAAAGCAAAAAGATTTAAATAGTAAATCAAAATTTTAAAATTTACCTAGAAAATAGTAAATAAAAGGGAAAAAATTAAATAAAAAGAGATAAAGCTTCCTCTCCAACACTTAAATTGAGCATTGTCCCCAATGCAACAGGTTAAGGTAAGAAAGGAAGGTAGAACCTGGAAAGTCTTTTATCGGCAGCCTCTTCCGCGAGTTCGTGCCTGCCTACCATTTCTAGGGTGGTTAGGTGGGTCTTCAGAATGTTCCACACGTACTGATAAATCCTCCATCTCTGCGATCAAGCCTGACATGCTACTTTGTTCACTTTGCATTTGTCGGAGAATTTGCATCATCTCGGCTTGCTAGGCTCCGATGTTCTAAATTCTCTGATTGCTCTGAGCGTTTAATTCGCTCCGTTGTAGCATCTCAGCATATATGTCATCGAGAGTGGAGCGTGTGTCTTCACTTCTTCTCGGTCTGCGCCTCGAGGATGAACCTGCAACATTTTCAGAAGCAACACGTGTAGTGTGTGGAAGTGTGTAAGTATTGTCCACGCCATCACCAACATTCTCTGGAACATGCGCGGGGACTGGATTATCATCATAATAATAATTATCTGGGTTACGCACATTTGTGCAAGTTGGGTTTGGAAAAATAAAAATTAAAACTAAAAAGCGGGTTGTCTCCCACCAAGCGCTTTGTTTTATGTCGTAAGCTCGACATAATTTTAATTTCACTAATTTTGGAAATGAGTGTGCACATCAGCAAGTTTTATACTGGCGGAGTAGTATCTGTTTTCAATGTTATAGTAATGTTTCAGGCGCTACCCGTTAACGATGAACAGTTCACTAGATTTTCCTTTTATTTCTACTACACCATTTGGAAAAACTTTGGTTATCTCAAAGGGACCAGACCACCTAGAACGGAGTTTTTTTAGGAAAGAGTTTAAGTCGAGAGTTAAATAGGAGTACTACGCCACCCTCAGTAAACTCTTTCCTCGATATACGCTTATCATGCCATTTTTTAGTTCATTCTTTATAGATGCGGTCATTCTCGTAAGTGTCTAACCTAAGCTCTTCTAGTTTATGAATGTCTAAAATTCTCTTTTCACATGCGGCAGTAAAATCTAAGTTAAGGGTCTTAATGACCCAATACACTTTATGCTCTAATTCTACCGGCAGGTGACGTGATTTGCCATAAACTAGCTTAAATGGTGTGGTTCCTATTAGGGTCTTGTAGGCTGTCATATATGCCCACAGAGCTTCGTGTAATTTGGAAGACCAATCTTTCCTAGAGGCCGCAACTGTTTTTTCTAAGATTTGTTTAATTTCTCTATTCGAAACCTCTACTTGCCCGCTTGTTTGCGGGTGATAGGGTATTGCTACACGGTGTCAGACTCCATATTTCTTTAATAGTTTTTCGAAAATCCTTGAAATAAAATGAGAGCCACCATCGCTGATAACGAGTCTCGGCACACCAAATCTAGGCAAAATTATGTTTCTTGAAAAGCCTAATCATTACTCGTGCATCATTTGTCAGAGAAGCTATAGCCTTGATCCATTTTGACACATAGTCAACAACAACGAGTATGTACTTGTTACCAAAAGACCACGGGAATGGTCTGTAGAAGCAAGCTTCAAGGCCTTTTATGTTTTGATGAGGACAAATAAGAACAAGTTGTGTATGCAAGATATTCTACGCAAAAAGCAAGAGAAGCAAGCAATCAAACAAGAACATAAAGATAGTACCCTCGCATATGACTCTATGAATCAAGCTTGGATTACAAACTTCAAGTGATGATGATGATCAAAGCAACGGTATAACAAATCTTACTTAAGAATATTTATACAAGTGTTCATAAAATCACTTTTCTCTTCACAATTATCACTAACACTTTAAAAACCTTTTCAAAATACTCATTCTTATTAAAATTAATTATTTTCTGAAAAACCTTCAGTGTTAATCGATTAACACATTGGTTAATCGATTAACACATTTCAAAATTAATTAATTTGTGATTTTATAACAGTGTTAACCGATTAACCTATATGGTTAACCGATTAACACATGTAAATTTTGAATATTTTTGAACGTTATAAGGTGTTAACCGATTAACCCATTTTGGTTAACCGATTAACACTGAAGCAGCAAGCAAAAATGGCATTTGTTCATAAAAAATTGCATTGATTGCCATTTCTTTTACTGGCTATTTTTGCTGCAACAAAAACACACCCTTTTGAACAGGTTTCTGATGCATATAAATTGTTCTTAATTTCAAAATTACAATACACCTTCAATAAACAAAATCTCTCAAATTACTCACATTCTTCAATCTTAAATTTTTATTCTAAGTGTTCAAAATCATTTTTGAAAGAAGCCATTGATTTAACTTTCACACTCTCACAACTTTCTTTCACAAGAATACTTGTATATTTATCTGAGTAACAATTGTTTCGAGAAGAAGATAAATCGTGAAGATTGATAACAACTTTCTATCAAATATTTCTCAAAGATCAGTTTTTGTATTACCTTGTTATCCAGGACTATTGGAAACAAGTGAAGTGTCTTGAAGAGGATTGTTCTTCATTCACTTGGATTACCTATAGGTTTAGATAGTAAGCATCACCTTTTGGTGTGATTAGGCTTTGCAATAATTCTGAACTATAGTGAAATCCCTTTCGTGTTGAAGGGGGAGTGGAGTACTATCAGAATGTGAGAGGAACCACTATAATTTTCCTGTGTCTCTTTTTCTTTCCTACCTTTACTTTCAAGCCATTAACTAATAACCGAAAAAGAACCAAGGAACCATACAAGATTGCAAATAAATTTTTCAGAACCTAATTCACCCCCCTCTTAGGCGCATTACAACTTACAATTGGCATCAGAGCAGGTTATAGGTAACTTGTTCCTATCCGATCCATATGGCTTCCGCAAATAACAATCTTGTATTCAAAGACGGTGGCAGTAGCAACAAGCCTCGTTTGTTCTGTGTCGAATATTTCGATTTCTGGAAAATCCGCATGAAGGAACATCTAGAAGCACAAGGAAGTGAAATATGGGAGGCTGTCCAAAATGGTCCATTTGTTCCTACATCGGTGATCAACAAAGTCGGCTTATCAAAACTGTAGGGATCATGGGATGATGATGATAAGAAGAAAGTTCTCTACGAAAAAAAGGCGATAAATATTTTACAAAGTGCGCTTGGAATGGATGAATTCTTCCGTATCTCAACATGTACAACGACTAAGCAAATGTGGGACACTCTTGTTGAAACTCACGAAGGAACCGCCGAAGTCAAACGATCCAGATTAAATACATTGAGTCAGAAGTACGAACTATTCAGAATGCAACCAGGAGAATCTATCCTAAACTTGTAGAAAAGATTCGTGCATTTGACAAATCCCTTAAATGCACTTAGTAAGACACTAAAAATGATAAACTTAATCTTAAAGTGCTTAGGTCCTTATCAAGAGAATGGCAACCCAAAGTGACGATGATTTCCAAAAAGAAAAGTCTATCAACAATGATGTCTGCTATGTTATTCGGAAAACTCCAAGAATATGAGACGGAACATGGACGATTAGAGAAACATGAAATTCAAGAGAAGAAATCCAAGAGCATTGCCTTAAAAGTCGAATCCAAAGAAGTGGAGAAAGAAGACGATCCCGAAGAAGATGGAAACTTTACGCTTCTTGTAAAAAGACTTGGGAAATATTTTGGTGCAAAAAATAATGTTAGAAACTCAAGTTATACAAGAAGAAAGAAGTTCTCAAAAAATAAAGAAAAGGAAACATCAACATCAAATAGAGACATTACATGCTATGAATGTGGGATGAAAGGCCACACCAAACCAGAATGTCCTAGACTCACCAAAAAATCATGACCACAAAGGAAAGAAGGATTTCAAGAAGAAAGCCTACATTGCTTGGGACGACAACGAAATAAGTTCTTCATCGTACTCCGATAGTGATCAAAGCGCAAATCTCCCATTAATGGCATGAAAGTGTTTTTAGTAGTCAAAGATATTCAAATGATAAAAGTGGTCTTGGTTACTCAAAATTTTCTAAACCAACTTCTAACAAGACCATCTTTGTCAAAGCTAAAGAAGAAATTCCTATTGAAAAAGGTGCCAATCATAAAAAGGTTCATCAATATGTCAAGAAGAAAAGAAACAATAAGAAGAAATCTTATCCTCCTAGATATAAAAGCAATTTTGAGCCTACATGTTTCTATTGTGGTATAAAAGGACATACTCTAAATGCATGTTATGTTAGAAACTTTAGGGTTGCTCAAGGCCATTATATATGGGTAAAGAAAGGAACTAACTTTGAAGGACCCAAGGCAATTTGGGTACCTAATAAAACTTAACTCTTTTTTGTAGGTATGCTTGAAGACCTCTTCAAATGAATGGTATCTTAATAGTGGATGTTCGAGGCACATGACGGGTGACCTAAGCAAATTTTCACATCTAACGCTTAAGGCCAAAGGATTTGTTACTTATGGTGACAACAACAAAGGAAGAATCCTTGGCGTAGGCATCGTTGGTTCACCGCCTTCAACAACCATAAAGGATGTCCTATATATGGAAGGTCTAAAGCATAGTTTACTTAGCATAAGCCAATTGTGTGACCGAGGTTTCAAAATCAACTTCACTAAAAATGAATTCTTGATTGAAAACGAAGTTACTCATGAAGTTATGCTAAAAGGTAAAAGAGTTAATAATATTTTCTTAATTTCCTTGGATAACGTGTCTTTGAATGTTAGGTGTCTCTTGGCAAGCAAAAATGAATCTTGGTTATGGCATAAGAGGTTTGCTCACATTCATATGGAGCACTTAAATAAATTGATCAAACATGACTTGGTTATTGGATTGCCGAAGATCAAATTCATCAAAGATAAGTTATGCGACGCTTGTAAAAAAAGAAAACAAACCAAATCAACTTTCACATTCAAAAATGTGGTGTCCACAAATAGGCCACTACAATTGTTGCATATGGATCTCTTTGGTCCATCTAGAACAAAAAGCTTCGGAGGTAATGTTTTCGCTTTGGTTATTGTTGATGATTTTTCTAGATTCTGTTGGACTTACTTTTTAATGCAGAAAAGTGATGCTTTTAAAGCATTTAAGAAGTTTGCAAAATAAATTCAAAATGAAAAGGCATTAACAATTGTCTCCATAAGAAGCGATCATGGTGGAGAATTCCAGTTCGCTTTATTTGATGAATTTTGCGAAGAAAATGGAATCTCACACAATTTCTCTTCACCAAGAACTCCACAACAAAATGGTGTCGTGGAAAGGAAGAATCGGTCGTTGGTGGAACTTGCAAGAACAATGTTACGTGACTCAAATCTTCCTAAGTATTTTTGGGCGGATGCGGTGAGTACAACACGTTTTGTAAGTAACCGGGTTAATATTAGACCAATTCTCAAGAAAACCCTCTATGAAATTTTCAAAGGGAGAAAACCAAATATTTCCTACTTTCACATATTTGGATGTAAGTGCTTTGTCCTGAACAACGACAAAGACAACCTTGGTAAGTTTGATGAAAAATCAGATGAAGGTATATTTGTTGGTTATTCCCTTACTAGTAAAGCTTTTAGAATTTACAATAAAATAACTTTAACCATTGAAGAATCTATGCATGTCAAATTTGATGAATCTAATCCCTCAAAGGAGGATATTGTGGTTTGTGATAATGATGATGAATTTGTAGAAATTCTCGAAGGAGATACTTCTAAAGATATCATTAAAGAACAAGATAGACCCATTCAACAAGATTCCAATATCAACGATATACTAAAATAATGGAGGACGCATAGAGATCATCCTATCGACAAAGTGATCAGAGACATAAGTCAAGGTGTTGGTACAAGATTAAATCTCAAAGTTGCATGCTTGAATATGGCGTTCGTATCTCAAATAGAACCTTCCAAAGTCGATGAAGATCTTGAAGATGATCAATGGATTATTGCTATGCAAGAAGAGTTAAACCAATTCGAGAGAAATAAAGTTTGGGAACTTGTTTCTAGACCAAAAGATAAACATATTATCGGAAGAAGATGGGTGTTCAAAAACAAACTTGATGAGAATGGAATAATTGTTCGAAACAAAGCAAGATTGGTGGCTCAAGGGTACAATCAAGAGGAAGGAATTGACTTTGAAGAAACATTCGCTCCGGTTGCAAGGTTAAAAGCTATTCATCTATTACTTGCTTATGGATGTTAAATGAATTTTCAACTGTTTCAAATGGACGTCAAAAGCGCCTTCTTGAATGGATACATCAACAAAGAAGTCTATGTCAAACAACCCCCGGGCTTTGAAGACTTCAAACATCCTTCACATGTATACAAATTGAAGAAAGCTCTCTATGGTCTAAAGCAAGCACCAAGGGCATGGTATGATCGTCTTAGTAATTTCTTATGCGAAAAGGGATTTGAAAAAGGCAAGGTAGACAAGACTTTATTCATTAAAAAGATAAAGGATAATACCTTACTTGTTCAAGTATATGTGGACGATATCATCTTCGGTTCAACAAACAAGGAATTATGTGAAGAATTTGCTTCAATGATGCAAGGCGAGTTCGAAATACCTATGATGGGAAAGATGAACTACTTTCTTGGATTGCAAATCAAGCAACTAAAAGACGGAATTTTTGTCAACCAATCAAAGTATTGCAAAGAGTTGTTAAAGAGATTTGATATGGATCAATGCAAAGCTATGTCAACACCACTGGAATCCAAAACCGACGTCGATCAAGATGAATCTGGAAAATCAATTGATATTACAAAGTATCGAGGTATGATTGGTTCTTTATTATATTTGATGGTAAACCGTCCTGATATAATGTTTAATGTGTGTTTATATGCTCGCTTCCAAGCAAATCCAAAGGAGTCACATCTCACGGCAATCAAAAGAATCACGAAATATCTCAAGGGAACATCGAACGTCGGCTTATGGTATTCGAAAGGTAGTATTTTTACTTTAATTTGTTATTCTGACGCGGATTATGCAGGCTGTAAAACTGATGGAAAAAGCATGAGTGGAACCTGTCACGTCCTTGGAAATGCATTGGTCTCGTGGTTTTGTAAGAAACAAGCATGTGTTGCTCTTAGTACGGCTGAAGCAGAATACATAGCGGCGAGAAGCTGTTGTGCACAAAATTTGTGGCTAAAGCAACAACTAAGCGACTACGGAATTGATTTTGGATGCATTCCTCTCCGATGCGACAACACAAGTGCGATTAACATCACAAAAAATCCAGTCATGCACTCAAGAACCAAACATATCGACATTCAGCATCATTTCCTCCATGATCACGTGCTTAAAGGAGATGTCGAAGTCACTTTTGTGGATACGCATAACCAGCTCGCCGACATATTCACGAAGCCACTCGCAAAAGAACCATTCTTCAAGATTTGACGAGAACTCGAAATTCTCGATGAAGGTGACATCTAAACTTTTCATAAGTTGATGTGTGTAGAATCTATGTTTTCCAACTTGTTTACTTACTGTTTTTAAGCACTTTTCTGGAATTTCGAAGGTGTTAACCGATTAACCCCCAGGGTTAACTGATTAACACTGTTAATTTTTGTTTTCTGAATTAATTTTTTAATGCGTTAACCAATTAACCCCAGGGTTAACCGATTAACACTGTTCGTATTTTCAAAAACAGAAACAAAAATTGGTCAAAATTGGTCAAAATTTTTTAATGCGTTAACCAATTAACCCCAGGGTTAACCGATTAACACTGTTCGTATTTTGAAGTGCTTTTTATGTGTGGTGCATATGCTTTTTAATTATCTCACCCACTACCCTTGGAAAACATCTTCTTATTGACTCCAAGTAAATACACCCTTCCAACTTCTACCCACTAAATCATCCTTCTATATAAACCTCTTCTATTATTACCATCTCCATCACAACACAAACCCTAAACTCCAGAAGAACATCTCAAACCCTCAGAATCTAAAACCCTCATCCATGGCTCCAAACAACAAGGGAAAGGGAAAGCTATCGGAGAGCAGCTCCGCAGTTGATGAAGATGTTACTCCAATGGAATCAACGAAAAAGAGGAGAATGGATTTCAAAGTAAGGGTTCATCAACTATTTCTGGTAAAATACGTGAATCTTAAAGCTTCTCCTGCTCCTACTTTCGATTTCCCAGCATTGTTGAAATACCAAAAGATCAATAACTTTGTCTCTGATAACGGACGTTGCTATCCGGATTTAGTCAAATCATTCATGAACAAATTGTCAATTCATTTCAATGAGGATGAACAACACATGTTGGTTACTACAATTCGCGACTGTGAGTTAAACAAAGATTTATCAAACATTACTGCAACTCTCAAGATCCCTTATGATGGAAATTTTCTCCGGAAAGGTGTCAACCATGTGGAAGGACCATGGGCAATTTACGATAAAATGGAGTATTACTATCATATCTGCAGGTTTCCCAGAGAGGCTGTCATTGCAGGTCAACGGACTGCTCGCACACTGTGTTATGTCAAGAATCTGTCCGTCAATGACCGTATGTTACATTATGTTATCTGCTATGTTTTGATTCCGAAAGACTCTAATCATTCTCAGATCAATGACTTGGAGATGCAATTGATGTTTACAATCAAGAACAAAATTAAAGTTAATTGGATTTTAACCATGATGTATCACCTACAGCAGCAACTCACCTTGTCCACTCGACCTCCATACGGGCGACTTATTTCCAGAATTCTTGAATTAACCCATTTGGATTTGAACCGAGAACCCTCAATTACCCTGAAACCAATTGCGAACGAGATAAATGAAATCACAATCATCAAGAATATCGGCATAGTGAAAGATACTGATGGAACCATCCTTATACCATTCTAGAAGGAGGCATCACAAATGAATTTCTCTACATCACTATGATGAACCAACATAGAGAAACCACTTGGGCGATTAAATCTCTCCGAAGACTTGTGATGAACTCTCAAACTTCCAATACCGGATACGACGAAGATGAGGAAGGTAGTGAAGAGGAAGAAGATGCAAATGAGGATATGTCAGATGATGACATTTAAAAAGCACTTGTTATTGTTGTTTACTGTTTTCTAGAATTTGTTTAAGTCTAAGTTTTATGTTTCGTATTTGTATTCATAACCGTACTATATACGTATGTTTTATGTGTTAATTGTATGTGATTGTGTTTTATTCTATGTGTGCTTGTTTACTTTTATTTTCATTGCTCCTCTTCCTTTTTGCTAATGACAAAGGGGGAGAAGGATTGTCTCTAACATTTCCCTGTGCAAAAAAGTTTTATCTCTCTTATTTATGGGAAACTCTCTAACTTAGGGGAGAAATGTAGAGAAACAATATCACAAAACAAATTTTCAAGAATCGGTTGTCATCATCAAAAAGGAGGAGATTGTAGAAGCAAGCTTCAAGGCCTTTTATGTTTTGATGAGGACAACTAAGACCAAGCTGTGTACGTAAGATATTCTACGCAAAAAGCAAGAGAAGCAAGCAATCAAACAAGAACATCAAGATAGTACCCTCGCGTATGACTCTATGAATCAAGCTTCGATTACAAACTTCAAGTGATGATGATGATCAAAGCAACGATATAACAAATCTTACTTAAGAATATTTATACAAGTGTTCATAAAATCACTTTTCTCTTCACAATTATCACTATCACTTTTAAAACCTTTTCAAAATACTCATTCTTATTAAAATTAATTATTTTCTGAAAAACCTTCAGTGTTAATCGATTAACACATTGGTTAACCAATTAACACATTTCAAAATTAATTAATTTGTGATTTGATAACAGTGTTAACCGATTACCACTGAAGCAGCAAGCAAAAATGGCAGTTGTTCATAGAAAATTGCATTGATTACCATTTCTTTTTCTGGCTATTTTTGCTGCATCAAAAACAAACCCTTTTGAACAGGTTTCTGATGCATATAAATTGTTCTTAATTTCAAAATTACAATACACCTTTAAGAAATAAAATCTCTCAAATTACTCACATTCTTCAATCTTAAATTTTCATTCTAAGTGTTCAAAACCATTTTTGAAAGAAGCCATTGATTTAACTTTCACACTCTCACAGCCTTCTTTCACAAGAACACTTGTATATTTATCTGAGTAACATTTGTTTCGAGAAGAAGATAAATCGTGAAGATTGATAACAACTTTCTATCAAATATTTATCAAAGATCATTTTTTGTATTACCTTGTTATCCAGGACTGTTGGAAACAAGTGAAGTGTCTTGAAGAGGATTGTTCTTCATTCACTTGGACTACCTATAGGTTTAGATAGTAAGCATCACATTTTGGTGTGATTAGGCTTTGCAATAATTCTGAACTATAGTGGAATCCCTTTCGTGTTGAAGGGGGAGTGGAGTACTCTCGGAATGTGAGGGGAACCACTATAATTTTTCTGTGTCTCTTTTTCTTTCCTGCCTTTACTTTCAAGCTATTAACTAATAACCGAAAAAGAACTAAGGAACCATACCAGATTGCAATTAAAATTTTCAGAACCTAATTCACCCCCCCCCCCTCCCTCTTAGGCGCATTACAACTTACATGGTCCCATGAAATCAATTCCCCACATGTCAAAGACTTCTACTTCTAGAATGCCTTTCATTTGCATTTCGCCGCGTCTAGAGATATTGCTGGTGCATTGGCACTGATCGCAGTTTATGATCGTGATATGGACATCTTTCCATAGAGTGGGCCAAAAATCCCGGATTGTAAGATCTTAGTGCAAGTCTTTGAAGTGCTTGCATGTCCTCCATAGGGAGCAAAATGACAGTGAGAGATTATATTTTCAACTTCGTCTTCGGGAACATATCGAAGGAAGATACCATCGGCACATCTCTTGAAAAGTAGAGGCTCATCCCAATAATAGTATTTAAGATCGTGGAAGAATTTTTTCTTTTGTTGGTAAGTTAAATCTGGTGGAAGAACTCCAGCTGCTAAGTAGTTGACAAAGTCAGCATACCACGGCAGTATGGTTTCAGTAAAGATCGCTTTCACGACTTTGTTTGTTTTAGTCTCATTGTATGTTAAAGATTGTTCAAACATGTTTTCTAACTGAGCTATAGTCTCTCGTAAGGAAAATCATCATTAATAGGCACTTGCTCAGGCTTAATATCGTCCATTCTCGATAAATGATCAGCTACTACATTTTCAGTATGTTTCTTGTCTTTGATCTCTAAATCAAATTATTGCAGTAGTAGTATCCATCTTAGGAGTCTCGGTTTGGCATCCTTTTTACTCAATAGGTACCTGATTGCGGCATGATCGATATAGATAATTATCTTTGCTCCTACTAAGTAAGAGCGGATTTTATCCCAAGCGAACACGACAGCTAGAAGTTCCTTTTCTATGGTGGCATAATTTATTTGCGCAGGGTCCAGGATTCTACTGGCGTAATAAATCACATGAAGCTTTTTATCTTTTCTCTGTCCTAGAGCTACACCTACGTCATAGTCACTAGCGTCACATATGATTTCAAATGGTAACCTCCAATCAGGTGGTTGCATGATGAGTGCGGTAATGAGAGCTGTTTTTAACTTCTCAAAGGCTTTTTGGCATTTATCATCGAAAATGAATTCAGCGCCTTTCATTAATAAGCCAGTCAGTGGTTTAGTCATTTTAGAGAAATCCTTAATGAATCATCGGTAGAAATCGGCGTGTTTAAGAAACTTCGTATTTCTCTTACGGTTTTAGGAGGTTGAAGGTTTTTTATAATTTCTATTTTTGCTTTATCTACTTCAATCCTCTTATCAGACACTATGTGTCCAAGTACAATTCCTTGTCGGACCATGAAATGACATTTTTCCATATTTAACACGAGATTTACTTTTACGCATCTTTCAAGTACCATTTCTAGATTCGATAAGCATCCTTCAAAAATCTGCCCACAAACAGAAAAATCGTCCATAAATACTTCCATGATGTCGTCTATAAAGTTAGCAAAGATTGACATCATGCATCTTTGGAATGTTACGGGAGCGTTACATAATGCAAATAGCATTCATCGATAGGAAAATGTACCGTAAGGACAAGTGAAGGTTGTCTTTTCTTGGTCATCAGGATGAATAGGGATTTGAAAGAATCCTGAATAACTATCTAAATAGCAGAAGTATGAGTGCTTAGCTAATCGCTCAAGCATTTGATTAATGAAAGGAAAAGGGAAATGATCTTTTCGAGTAGCTTTGTTCAATTTCCTATAATTAATGCACATTCTACTTCCGGTCACAACTCTTTGTGTTATAGATTCACCTTTTTCGTTCTTAACAACTGTAACACCCCCTTCTTTGGTACGACATGCACTGGGCTAACCCATTGACTGTCGGAGATCGGGTATATAATTCCCGCTTCTAACAACTTTTGTACTTCTTTCTTGACTACGTCGCTCAGAATGGGATTTATCCTCTTTGATGTTCTCTAGAGGTCTTACAGTCTTCCTCTAGCATAATTCGATGCATACAGATAGAAGGACTTATTCCTTTCAGATCAGTAACGTTGTAGCCTAGAGCAGATGGGTACTTTCTTAAGACATGCAGTAATTTCTCAATTTCTATTTGTTCTAAGTCTGCATTGACTATCACTGGTCGTTCGAGCTCGGTGTCTAGGAATTCATACCTTAAATTTTTAGGTAGTGTTTTAAGTTCTAAAGTCGGTTTCTTTGGGCAAGGCATATGATTGGGGGTCAGTGCCAGGCATTCACTTAGACTGTTGTCTTGGTATTCACCACGCCAATTATCATCTTCAAAGATTGGAGGTATTGGAAATTTTAGGATTTTTGAATAAGAAGTTTGTTCCATCTCCATTTCTCTTATGCATTCGTCAATGACATCTAGCAGACAACATGTATCGTCTATAGCCGGTGCCTATAAGAATTGTGTTAAAATAAATTCGACTTTCTCTTCACACACTTCGAAAGTTAGCGTACCTTTCTTTACATCTATAATGGCTCCAGCTGTAGCTAAGAATGGCCTTCCTAATGTGATAGGGGTGTTGGCATCTTCCTTTATGTCCATGATTATGAAATCAGTAGGGATATAGAATTGACCTATACGTACCAGAACGTTTTCTAGTATCCCTATCGGAAACTTAACAGAACGATCAGCTAGTTGTATAGACATCTTAGTTGGTCTTAATTCTCCCATATCAAGCCTTTCGCATATGGACAAGGGCATTAAGCTAATACTGGCTCCTAAGTTACATAGAGCTTTATCTATGACAAATTTTCCAATTGCACAAGGTATGGAAAAACTACTTGGGTCTTTCAGCTTAGGAGGCATTTTGTTTTGGACTATCGTGCTACACTCAGCAGTAAGCATAATGATTTCCTTATCCTCGATCTTTTTCTTATTTGATAATATTTATTTAAGAAACATAGCATATGAGGGCATTTGGGTGATAGCTTCTGTAAAGGGTTTTGTGATATTCAATTATTTCAGAAGTTCAACGAATTTCTTGAATTGCCCCATGCTCTTAGATTTAGAAAATCTTTGAGGATATGGAATGGGAAGTTTATAAGTTCGTGGAGGCACATATGGTTCTTCTTTTTCTGCGGCCTCTTGGTCACTACCTTCTTTCTCCTTTATGTTTTGTTCATTTTCCTTCTCAGATACTTGACTAAGATTTTGATACATAGCTGGATTCTCAAGTCTCGGGTCGGTTGGTTCGTCCAATTTCGTACCACTTCGTAGTATGATAGCATTTGCATGTCCTTTTGGATTAGGTTGCGGCTGTCTAGGTAATGTGCCTGCAGGAGCAGCAGTAGGTGCTTGTTGTTGTGCCACTTGCGAAATTTGGGTTTCAAGCATTTTGTTATGAGTGGCTAAAGCATCTAAGTGTGTATGTTTTAATTCAGGAATTCTTTATTTGTTTGAGCCTGGGTAGATATGAAGTTTTCCATCATTATTTCAAGATTATATTTCCTAGGAGCATTTTGAGCAGCTACAGCAGGTTTCTGATATCTTGGTGGTACAGCAGGTGCTTGTCCAGGAGCATATAATGCATTTTTGTTTTTGTACGAAACATTCAGATGGTTTTTCCAACTTGGGTTGTAGGTATTTGAGTAAGGGTTTCCTTGGGCGTAATTCACTTGGTCTGTGGAAACTCCTATAAAAAGTTAACATTCATGGGAAACATGCCTAGGAACTCCGCATAACTCGTAGTTTGGAGTTATGGCAGTCACGATGGTTGTACGTGTTATGGTCAAACTTTCAACCTTTTTAGTGAGATCATCTACCTTTGCATTGACTTGGTCAAGACTGCTTATCTCGTACATACCACCTTTCGTCGGGGGTTTCTCTACTGAGGTTCTTTCACTTCCCCACTGATAGTGATTTTGAGCCATACTGTCGATAAGTGTATAGGCCCTATAGTAGCATTTATCCATCAGTGCGCCACCTGCGGTGGTGTCTATTGTCAATCTTGTGTTGTACAAGAGACCATTGTAAAAGGTATGGATGATCAACCATTCTTCTAGACAGTGATGTGTGCAAAGCCTCATCATGTCCTTGTATCTTTTCCATGCTTCAAAAAGAGATTCATTGTCCTTCTGTTTAAGTCCATTTATTTGGGCTCTTAGCGTAGCTGTCTTGCTAGGTGGGAAGTATCGTGCTAAGAACACATTCTTCAACTTGTTCCATGTAGTGACAGATGTAGACGGTAAAGACTGGAGCCAAGCTCTAGCTCTATCTCTTAATGAGAAAGGGATAAGACATAGTCTTATTGCTACAGGGCTGACACCATTTGCTTTTACTGTGTCTGCGTATTGCAAGAACACTGACAAATGTAAGTTCGGGTCCTCCGTAGGACTTCCAGAAAATTGGTTTTGTTGTATAGCTGAAAACAATGACGGTTTTAGCTCGAAGTTATTTGCTTTGATGGCAGGAGCAGCAATACTGTTATGTGGCTCTTCCTGCGAATGGATGGCATAGTACTTGAGAGGTCGATTATGAGGTTCTTCAGCCATAGGTATTGGTAATTCTGGAAAGGGAATTTCAGGTGGTGGTAGGTTATACTTAATTCAGAAATTGTTAATTCGGAGTCTTAAACTAATAAAACGCTCGATGTCGACGATCAGTTGCTCAAGCTTTTCACCTTTAGAGCCAGTGTTCGGCATACAATTGACGACTTAAAATAGGGAAATAGTTGCCTTAGTCAATACTATGCAACATTAAAGTTACGATATCGACTTAATTGGTCCCCGACAACGGCGCCAAAAACATGATCGCGACTTAGTATGTCTAAATGATTCGTGACTGCAAGTGCGCAGTCGGATCGCGTAGTTTTAAAGATTATCAAACCCAAAGGACCAAGAATCGATCTACCGTTATCTAATCCTACTACAGAAATCTAAGGCTAATGGATTTCTAAGTTGAGATGCAAGTAAGAAAATAAGTGAAAATTGAAATATAATTTAAATCAAGATAATGCAAAATATCGGTATATTATTCTATCAATTATTGGGGTTCAGTAATTCATGGGTGTTTAGTTTAAAAGGTAAAAATGTTATTCTGTAGAAAATTCTCATTTAAAAGACTTTATCTCACACTCGTGTTTATTGACTTAGATTATACTTTCAAATCAGAATGAAGGCTCTCGCTCTCTCATTTGTATTTAAAAACACTTTTTGAAAATAAGTAGATCCTAACTAACCCTTAACCCCTCTCGCTGTATTTAAGATTAATGTTTAGTTTCAGCTATCCGATTAAGACCTCAAACTCTCGCTTTATTGATCTTAACCTTCATTACCTTTTTACTCTCGTAACAAAATTTATTAAATTATTAAAAAGAAATTGAGACCAGAAGAATAAATCTGTTAAGTTCACGCCATGAGTTACTTAATCCCTTCTGATCGATCGTAATTACATACCGATATTAAATGGTTTATCCAGACATGGCTTGCATGCTATTACAAAATTTAATCTTAATGCTAGACAGAATATAAAAGGAATGCATAACAATAACAACGAAAGTAAATAAATGAACCTGGAAATTACGAGGAACAGAAAAGCACTTGGATTATGGTGGTCGGCTTGTAGTTTAGTACAAAGTTACAACCAAAATGTAAATCCTAATACTAAGTGGAAATTGTTTGCTCAGTATGAAAAACTATTTCCTTTTACAAAATCCCTCGAAAAACTACTTAAAACTAAGAATTATAAACTGCTGAAGAAAAATGTTGTAAACAGAAAATCAGAATCGCCCCCTGCTTCGAAAATCATCACTGGCTTTTATACTTGTTACTGGTGTCGGTTATCCAAAAACTCAGGGCAAAATATGGAGAGAATACCGGAGAAAATGTAGGAAGGTAGTGGAGAAAGTGTAGGGAGGTTTTCAAGAAGTGGCACACGCCACCTCCCTTTCTTTTAGGAGTGGCAGTCACCACTCTCCCTTCTTTCTAGGAGTGGCACTCGCCACTTGTCTCTCTCTTTGGAAGGTGGCAGGCGCTACACTTCCCTCATTTCTTCTTGGTGGCATGCGCCACACACATGTGGCAAGTGCCACTAGTGTGTGGTAGCCTCCACCTTATTTTTTTCTTTTCTTTTCTATTCTTTCTTCCCATTTTCTTTCCTTCCTTTCTTCTTCTTTTCTTTCCATTTCTTTCTTTTCTTTCTTCTTTTATTTCTTTAATTCATATTTTTGACAACCTACAAAACACAAGAAAATAGATGCATAATAGAACATAAATCAGATAAAGTAGCAATAATCGCAGATAAAATTCATGTAAGTCAAGTCAAATATACGATATAATTTCGTGTTATCAGTTACCATTTGCTTTCCCATGTTACATTTGACTTCATGTTTGAATGTTATTAGCATCTTATTTAAATATCATGTTTATGACCATCTTACCTCTTAACTTTGTTAATTTTTCCCCAAGTGATGTAGCTTGTTAGCTCTCACCCTAAGAGTTGCCTCTTTGTTCCTTAGTCCAAAGGAAAGTCTCTTTATTATCTTAATGTCATACATAGCTTATTTTTAGCATTTCCTTGACCTTGTTAGAGTCATTAGGTCCCTCAACTTAGCCTTAAGTTAGAACCTATATCCCTTTGGTTTTATTAAGTCAAGACCTTTAGCATAACTTGTTAGGAGTCCTATAACTTAGAGCTTAGGTCTATAGTTTGTTAACTCTATGTGTGTACCATTATTATGAGTACTCGCCTCCCCCTTTCGACTTTTGTAAAGTCTCCCCCTAGTTTAGTTTTTCAACTTAGACTTAGAGAGTTTGTTAACTCTAGGTAAGTATCATTGTTATGAATAGTTATTCCCCTTGGAACCTTGACCATAGTCAAGAGTTCCTTCACCCTAGTTAGGTGAACTATGATTACTCTGATTCCATCCTTGTTAGGATACGTAGGCACGAGATGAAACGTCTTGGCGAGCATACTTAGTGTATATACCCTAGGTCTTTACCTTAGCAGATAATCATTAGCAAGCAAACATTAGAAATAACACAAATACCAAACAAGAGGCTCATGTAGAGTACTAGGGATAATTAGGATGCTAACACCTTCCCTAGGTATAACCAACCCCCAAACCTCACAATCTCTTAGCTTCGTTGTTACGTAGCGCACTTAGGGTTTTCTTTGATCTTTACCCTTTCCTTTGGATAAATCAAAGCTCGGTGGTGAACTTCAATGATTTATGATTCAAGTTAATTAATAGCTTGATATCCGATTCTCACCACAACAATGGAGGATTTTTGCTTGAATTAAAATCAACAAGTCTATCACTCAACATCTAAGTGGAAAATATCAAAATCTTAAATACTATGGGAATATGAGAATTACATCTCAACTATGAAAATGACTCATGTCTAAACTTTATGAAAAGTTTTAAAAGAAAAAATGCACAAAGGCACAAAAAGTTTGAATGAGTTTAAATGTTTTTTAAAGTCTTTTTGAAATGGTCAAAGTATGAGTAACATTGATTGACATTTATTGAAGAAAATAAATTTTGAAAATCACTTGACAAAGTCAAGGTTTTTTTTATGAAAGAGGTTTAATTTTGAAAACAAGAAGGTTTTGAAAAAGGGAGAAGATTTTGAAAATTGAAGAAGGGGAGAAGATGAAGTGAATACCCTAAAACATAAAATAAAAGCTAGAGATTGGAAGATCTAACCAGACAAGGAGCAAACACTTGACAAGAAGTCAACACAAACATTCCTCTTCCTTTTGGATTTAAACCATAAGTATAATAACCAAATGAAATAAAGCATCCGAGGAAATCCCAAGTTAAGCCATAGAAAAGTCAAAGAAAGGTTCTCTCAAGCATTAAAAGCCAATTAGGAGAGTCATATATCAGATGATTTTCTTGAGGTCAAAGTATCAACACATGCACATAGAAAATTTCCAACCAAACAGACAAAAGCAACACAAAAGTCCAAGGTCTCAAATCTCCAAGAGCACGAGGAAAAGATCCTAGAACTAAGTTCGAAGTCTAAGTTCAAGCATAAGGTCATAACAGTCCGAATTTAAGAGCCAAGTATTTTAGTGTTTAAGTATTTATTAATGTCTTAAAGAAGTATGGTCCAAGTGGACAAAGAGAAAAAAAAAGAGCAAAAGCACAAATAAAGGTCCAAATTGACAAAGAGAAAATAAGATGATAATAATATGAAATGCTAAATTTAAAGGAATAAAAATAAATGACAAGAAAGTAAAGAGCGAAAATTAAATGGTACAAAGTAAAGTTAATGCAATTATAATTAATATCTTAGTGTTAGTAGTGAAGAAAATTTGGTCGTTTTTTCAGAGAATACTCGACTAATCAACCATAAGTGTGAGAACATGAATTTATAAATCATTAAGGGAAGGGCTTCAACACGAATAAAATTGATGAGTACGTCAACTAACTCCCTTAATGACAAAGAAAAAATCTATATCACACCATACTATGGGGAGTAGGAGATTGATAACTCACTTACAAAAACAACTCGATTCTGATTTAGGGACAATTTAGCGCTATGTTAATCAATCATAATCAGACTTATGTAGAAGCTATGACTATCTAAATTCCCCACAGAGTTCGATCCTCGTGGAAGATGGTTGCTTTAGCTTTTCCATTTCTGAATAAGATAAACCCCAGTTGGGTTCATCCCTCATTGGGTAGAGTCTTGCTTGACAGTTTCTCTTTAGTTACTTCTTGAATTGAACTTTGGTCCCTGATAATCACAATTTTGGATATCTCTAGGCTTTTGAACCTGGATTGAGCATGCATTTATTTTTCACTTTGACTCCCAGGAAGAATCTGTCTGAAGATCACCATTAAAGACAAAATATTTCCTCAACGTCAGTGTTACAACATTTTCTCAGCAATTTATATCCAAACAACAAGTGACATCTCTTTATTTGAGCAGTTCATTTCGTTCTCAGGTTTTCTATTTGGATAACAAATGGCCGTTTCCACAAAACAGTTGGTCTATCCCCAATGAGTTTATTGAGATTATTAACTTTCCTCCATCAAATGACATCTCTCCGGAAATCCATCAGAGAAGTTTGGTGAAGAATTGACAAGTGTTTCTCTTTGTTTGATAATTCCTTATACAAGGATTTTATTTGCTTCAATGCAATTTCAAACTACAAAGATATTGCTTCTCAGTGATGTTCTCCCCATTGAGTCCATTATTCAATTTGTTTCCATCAAAAGGCATCTCTTTGAGAAATTTGGTGAAGATTCTTACAAATCAACCGGCCTGCATCTTTCTGAAGATCTCCGGTGAAACTTCCTAATCTCCAACAAGTTATGGATTCCCGCTGAAATCATAGATCTCCAATGAAATTCCAATCCCCTGTGAAGAGACTCTCCCATAAGTATTCATCATTCCAGAAGAAACTAAGACCAGTGCATGGCATACAACCCTGAGACGTGGGGAGATTTATTTTTACCCTTTTCAAGTGGAATACTTGATTAAATAAGAAACTGAGACCTGTTCATGGCATACAACTTTGAAGCGTGGGGATATTTATTTTACCCTTTTCAAGTGGAATACTTGATTAAAGAAGAAATTAAGACTCGTTCATGGCATACAACCTTGAGACGTGGGGAGGTTTATTTGTACCCTTTTCAAGTGGAATACTTGATTAAAGAAGAAACTGAAACCCGTTCATGGCATACAACCTTGAAGCGTGGGAGGTTTATTTTACCCTTTTCAATTGAAGAAAGAGCTTTGAGTGAATTTGGGTAGGTCAAGAAAATTGAGAATGAGGAAGAATTTTGACAAAGTGAATTTGGCTATCAAAAGCTCGAAGAATGAATGAAATAAGGGCTCTATTTATAGAATTTAGGCTTGGGAATTTTGGTGGTTTGAAACTTGGTTTGGAATTTAATCTAGGCTTGGAAATTGGATTAGAAGCAAAATCAAAGATCAAATGGTGATTAAATGAAGGTGTATGATGGAAATAATTTGGATTATGTAGGGGAATTATTTTTGTGATGATTTTGCATGCTCTAGAATATTCCACATGATGTCACATTTGAAAATTGGTGCCAAAATGCTATAGAATTTGAATTTGGCTTTTTTTTCCTCTCAATTTTCCATGATGTTAATCGATTAACCATATAGTGTTAATCGATTAACACATCAAAAATTGTGAAAAGTTTGCCTTTTATTGCACTACTGTGGCTCTGGCTCGATTCTTTTAACTTGTCAAAGAATGCATGGAAATAAACACATGAACCTTAGAGTCTCTAGAGTAATAAACAATCAAAATTTGGGAAACTCTTGATCAAATTATTTTGAATTGTTTGCAGATCAACTTTGACTTTGTTCAAACGAATTACAATCGAGCGGAGGAACTAGTATTTGGTGCTCTTGATTGAAACTTCTTTATGAAAATGTTAGTAAAGGGAAAACAAACATATATATTTTTTTTATTAGGGTTAGTAAACATAAAAAATCAAATAAAAGCAAATAAGAAACACACAGGTGTTTGGTGATCTCCCTCACAGAGGAGGGCAAGAGAAACAAAGCCTGTGATCTTGTTTGTGATGCAGACGATGCAAATAACATGTAGGATCTTAGGGGTAAAAATTAGGGTATTACACCCTAGTGAACCTGTGGATAGGGTGGAGGTTCAAGGAGAAAAGTGTCTCCCCTAGAGGCTCATAGCCAGTTTTAGCTGGTATGCATGGTGATATCTTCGCCAAATGTTTGTCGAAATTCCTTATGTCTACACGGTTAACTTTAGCCATGTAGTAGCCTTAGTCTGCTTCAATATTTTGACAATCACATCTTCACGCCAGATAGCTATCATCAGGTATAGAGACGAAAGGACTGCCCTTATTTCATGTATCCATTCTCTTCCCAGTAGCAAGTTGTAGCTGGCCCTTGCGACTATCACCATGAACATGGTTGGTCGAGTAATAGACCCAACTGTCACATTCACCTGAACAAACCCCCGTGGTTTGGCCAGTCTTTCCTTCATAATTTGAGAGGACCATATTGTGAGGCCTAAGGTCGGTGTCGTACATACATAACTTGGTTAACATGAAATGTGGCATTAGGTTTACAACAGCTCCACCATCGACTAGTATCCTATTAACGGTAATGTCTTTTACCTTAGATCTTAAGAACAAAGGCTTGGGTGGCTCTTCATCCCTTCGTGGGGTCCCTCAAAGAAAGCATTTTGCTCTTTGACGCACCCGTTGGTCATAAGTAGTGTTGCGGTGAGAATCGTGATACCAAGCTATTGATTAACTTGAATCTTTAATTCTTAAATTCACAACCGGACTTTAATTCATCCAAAGTAAAGGTCTAAAGAAAGAAAGAACCTTTTGCACGATGTAACAACAACGCTAAGAGATTCGGGGATCGGGGGGTTGGTTATGCATAGGGTAGGTATTTCACATCCTAAACATCTGTAGTACTCTACAGGAACCTTTTGTTTGTTTGCATGCTAAGTTTGGTAAATGTTTTCTAGGGTTTGGGGTTCGGTAAAAAGGGTGTAGGTTAAGGCCTAATGATAGTTTCTAAACTTGCTCGCAAAGACGTCGCGTCCAATGCCTATGTATCCTAACTAGGATAGAATCAGAGCAAACGTAGTTCACCTCACTAGGGTTGAAGAACACTTGATTATGATCAAGGTTCAAAGGGGAACAAACATAACAATGTTTGTGTGGAGTTTAAGAAAAACTCTCTAGATCTATGTTACAACACTCAAGAGGGGAGTAAGTAATCATTACTATGATTCTTACATAGAGTTTACAAACTCTATCTTAGGGTTATAGTTGAAGAAAGACTCCTAGAAAAGGTGGGTTTTTTTAGACTTTAAACAAAGTCTAAAGGCTTATACTAAGGTTCAAGATGACTTCACAAAGTCAAGGGAGCGGGTAATGAGCTATCCATGACACAAGGGTCAATGGAGAGACTTTTCCTTTGGAAGGAGAGAGATAAGGCAACTTGGATGAGAACTAAAGAGTTCCATCACTTGAGGAAGAAGTACTTAACAAAGCAATAAACATTTAAGCAAGAAGAATAAGGAATATGGTTACAACCAAGCAAGCATGCATATCACAATAGGCAAGGATTTAACTGGCACAAATGGTTACAACCAAAAAATGACATATCTTCACAAAGATAAACAACTTAAAGGATACATATTAACAAATATGGAAACAACCATCATACAAATAAGTCACAACTTAAAATGATCATGTTATAAGCTCAAATGTAACAACAATTAGGCATTGATGACAATCAAATACGAAAGGACTAAACATAACAGTTAAATCTTAAGACTCAGGGAGAGAACAATAAATTTATGGTAACCACCAACAAGAAATGAAGTCTCAACATGTTAACAAACATAAAGAAATCAAATACAAATAAGTCTCACAAGATAAAATAAGCATGGTATGAAAGAAAATCGGCAGGACGCAAGGTAACGACCTAAGAATGAACCAACTAACAAGCGGGAAAAAAGGCTTTGTAAATACAAAAAAATTGAGATTTTAAATCCATTAAGTGAAAATAGAAATTACAATGAGCAATTTGCAAAAAGAACGGGTTAAAAACAATGAAGAATGAACAAGTTATGAATTATTGAAGTTTCAAAGATTTTATGAAAATAAAACAAACAAACAAGCAAATAAAAATAAGTGGCATAGGTAGGGATTGAACCCACGCCCTTGGTGTTCACAAACACAACACAAACCAACAGGCCATAGCGTGCGCACATGAATAAGGAAAGGCAAGAAAGAAGAAAAATAATAAACAAGGCAATATGAAAAATAAAACCAAAATAGTTGATCACCAAGGATCGAACTCAGGTTAGGCATGTGAAAGGTACAAAGTGCATAAGTGTCTTACCACTGGGGTGGCTATACATTCAAGTATTAAGCCAACCCCACAAATAGATAACACTAGATATGATGGATATTCTTGGAAACAAACAAACCAACCAAACCAAAAACGTGAAGAATCCAAACTTGGTCAAAACTCAATCTTTTTTTGTGAAATTTTAGTCAAACATGATTGTTTTTTAACAAGGATTATGATGGTAACCACCAAATTGTGAGATGATGCTTCTAACAAGAAACACGATTGAAGATGCATAATTGGCAAATGGGTTGCATTTTGAAAAACCATACCAGTTCTGAGTTCATACACATCAAATGGGCATTGCACACAAGTCATAGATATCATAATAGAGGTATTAATCACTTAGGGCTCAAGCATAGATCAATAGAATGGAAAGTGGCTCATGAATTGTAAATGAAGCATGAAAAGCCAAGCAAACTGCCAAGGATGCAGATGAAAATGTTCAGTTCATACATATACATGGCCTAACAGTTTTTAAACATGTCAATTGATGTTTTTAAAGTTTACAAACCAAACACCAATGCTCTGGCAGAAAAAAGAAGTAGGATGCAGCATGACAGCATATTGGTGAACTGAAACTTTGTAAAATTGTGAACTTGCTTTCAAAACCACAACAAAACATGACCTCAAATTAAAGACCAAACTTTTAGCCTGAACAGATAACAGTTACAATCATGTGTGGCTGGTCCTAAATTGTGATTGGGAGGGGTCAAGGATTGATGAACACAATAGGCAATCTGCAGGCCAGGGCCAAAGTGGCCCTGCTGCCCAGAATTCAATCAAAGATCAAAACATAGATGGAAATCCAACATGATCAAAACAGAACAAGAAAGTCTCAAGGTATCTCAACCAAACCAGATAAAATGCAAAGAGGAACATGAGGACAACAATCCAATACCAAAACACATGCACCAACACATAACTGTCATGTCAAGTAAAATGAAATTGAAAGATGCAAATTGGAGGCCAAGTCAAGAAATAGGCACAATTAGATTGAGCAGACCTCACACACAAACCATAAACATGTTATAAAGTGTGTCTACACTTCAAAATTAGTCACAAACAACATAGACATGAAAGTCACATACCAAGTGCTCACTCAAGCATGAAAATGCATAATTTGAAACCAAACATGATTGGAACAAGTTGAGATCAAAAAGATACCACACACAAGTCTCAAATATGTCTATGGATGATATTACAACCTAAGATTGATCATGAAATGCACATAACACAAATTGGCTATCAAGTTGCAATGGTATCTTACATGATGAGTGGGGCTGTCATGACAGGCAGGAGGAAAATGGCAAGGCAAACATAAAAGGGGCCTAGTTCATACACATACAAACCAAAACATGCTATCTATGCTTATGAAAAAAATTCAAAGCTACACAAATAGAAAAAGTGAAGTGTGTGCAGCTGTTGTGGTTTTAAAAACAGTTTGGCAGCAGTGTGGTTACAAGCTGGTCTTAGCAAAAAGTAGGTGGTCTCATGTTAACAAATAGCACATACACCTTGTAAACATAGAAATGAATAAGCTTCAACTCAGAGAACAAGCATTTTGCAATTGGAAAAAGATTTGGTATAGTCATGGCATGTTTTGGCTTGAAAAAGAAATTTGAAAGTGAGATGATGAACCAAGTAGGAATAGATCAAACAAAGAACATACACACATCATAATCATGAGGATGGATGAGATCACATTTAAATTTCAAGCATATTTCTAACAGGACAACATTTGGCAGGTTGATGGTTATGAAGAAAAAGTTGTCTTGAGACAAACTAGTGGTACAGTAGGGCATTTGGCAAGTAATGATGTTCTATGATGAAACAAATGACATACACATACCAAATACAAGCTAAAAGATGAGATCATGCTTCAAGATCAAATCAAGTCGACACCAAACAGAATATGGCATATTGAAACTCATGAAATGCAAAAAAGAAACTCATTCAGGCAGCAAGCAAGTTTATGGCAGTTGGGATGATTTGGCACCACATACAAGCTCAAAATATGTAGAACATTGATTCTATACACATGGTTCAAGTAAAAATAGGTTAAGGCAGAATATGACATGTGATTGGTATTATGGAGTTTTGAAAATGCAAGATTGAGAATGAAAAACAGTTTCGAGCAAATGGTGCCAGTTTGAACATACAAGTACAACATACATCCTTTAATCATGCTAACAAGTGATTCTTTAACTTAAAATCAAACACAAATTGCTCCAAATAAGGACTGGTATGCTTATTGCAAACATTGACAGCAAGACAATAAAACTTGACAGCAGGCCCTAACAACCAAATCTCATGTTCTTTTCAATATTTTCAACAAGTCTCAAATGATATAAACATGACCAAAACATAACAAAATAACATTTTACACACTTTGAGGTGAAACATGGCAAGCACAAGCAGTCTAACACCAAGACTCATGTAATGGTAAAATGAATGACACAAAAATATCACAAGTGTAAGACAAGAGCCAAACTAGGTTCAAACATGACCTAGGGGCAGGGGGATCTCATAAAAACAACTTACAAGTTATCCAAATATCATCAATAAACTAGGGCTAACAGATCTAGGGCAAGCATATCAACATTTCAATGATTTGGATCCTTAAGGCTAATCTTGGATAAAATCCTCAAAACAAGTTGTACATAACAACAAAGCTCAATATTGGTAACATATCAACAACACATCATTCATAGATAATATACTTTGGCAAAAGCAATACCATAGTCATAAAACATGAGTTCTTGACAAAAAAGCAATATGGGACAAGATGACTATACTTCACATTAAGCACTTCAAAATTGTAAAAATATGACAATGTATGAATAAATGAAAAGATAGAGCATTACATACCTCTTGTAGACAAATCTTGAGCAAGCTAAAAAGCTAAGAAACCCAGAGATCTTCTTCTTTGGCAAAGATTTGGAGCTTTCTTCCTCTTGAAGCAACAAGCTATCTTTCAAGACAGTTAGAGTTGTGAACTTCCCAGCTGGTTTTTGAGACTTTGGATAGTTGAAATATGATATATATGAGGTGTTAGGAGTGTTGAGGTAGTAGGAAATGCCTTAAGTAGAGACTTGGCTTCCAAAGTGCATGAAAGTCAACATATTAAGGTATGAAGGTTGACTTTTGGGAAATGATGTTTTTAGGTGGTTTGAGTGTATGAATACCTTCTATATTATGTTTATGGATTGTGTAAATGGTTTTGAGTGGCTTAGAAGTGGTGGAAATGAGTTTGGGCAAAATTTTGCTTGAGACAGTTTTTTAGTGAAAACTTGAAGTTTTTGAAGAATGAATCTTTTGAGAAAATGAAAGAGAGTTGAGAGCTGTGATTTATCTTGGTTTTTAAGAGTGCTCTGGTGTGTCTAACATCATATAGAATGCCTCTATTTATAGTGAAAATGGAGGTGAGGGCAGATTTGGATTTTGTCATTTTTGGAGGGAGATTATGAAATCTTGAATGAATCTTGCCAAGATCTTTGGGGCAGCTCTACATATCATCTCCATGGACAAATGCTAAGCCAAAATCAAGTGAGATGGGCAGGATGGGATGGCTGAAGTGAGGCTAGGAAGGTAGGGGACTGCAGCTGCCCAATTTTTTTTTGAAAAGTTTCTCTTTCATGGCTTTTAAATGAATATTATAATGGCCACTTACTCCAAGTTCCACCAGCCCTTCAATTCCTCATTTCTTCTGGTTTTTGCATCATCCAAACTTCAAAATATTAGAATAGAACATGATCCAATGGTTGAGGGTAGCCCAAGTTGATGAATTTTGAATTTTGAAAAGTGTTGAAGTGGTGACTTCAAGTATGGCAGCCCCAACTTCCATGACCAATAACTTTCTGCTCACAAGTGCTATTGAGGAGTTCTACCACAATTTAGAAATCCCTCAATTAGATCTATAACTTTCATGTTTTTGAGATTTCCAAATTCTAGATGGAACTAGGTTGAAAAACCCTTCAAAGTTGTTAAAAAACAAGCCTAAAAGTGAAAATTTTCTAAGTTATTTTCCCTTCTTGAAATGATTTTTGTCATATCTCCAAATCTATGCATTTTTTGATCATGGACCACTTTGAGGCTTTTGTAGGACTTGTCAAGATCTTTCCAATGAGCTTTGAACCAATTCATTTGGATGTGTGGTTGAGGAGTTATGGTCTTGCCCCTTTCAAAACCCTAATTCTCGATTTTTGCAATTACTTCTTAACCCTTGATCCAATGGTAATGAAATTTTATGGGAAGGTGTAATATGACATAAGGAACATTCTTTATTCACATCTTGAAGTCAAATTCCCCATTGTTGAAGAGTTGACTTTTCGGTCAACCGTACGATCAATCGGTGACTACCGAGTCGGCTGTTGAGGTTCCAGGTATTCTGAGGACTTGAAAATCTTTGGATAGACTTTATTAAGCCATAGGAACTTAATGGACCATAATCCCACCAGTGAAACACTTTTTAAATCAAAAGTCAAACTACAGTTGACTTTTCCTTATCGAAAACCCTAATCGGATATCTTGAACTGCACTGTTCTCAATTCCCGGGTGACCACCTCAAATTGAATTCATACTTGAACAAATGTAGTATTCTTGATCTTGTTTATAGTTGAATCAATCCAAAACATTGATTGATCAAACCATCAAAGCCTCGATTTTGACGGTACGGAACCCTGATTTATCTGCATCTTGACAAAGATAAACCTGAAATGGGTTAAGGTTAGTTAATCAAATGAATATGATCCTAAAATGATGATGAGGATCTAAGGGGTCAAAATTTAGGGTGCAACAAATGCCCCTATTTAAATATCTTTACTAGATGGAAATGAGAGATGACAATCCTCATAGAATCGTAGTGAAAGGTATTTAAATATAGCAAACCAGAATTTTTGTCCCTTAGATCCGATGGTATGCAAAAGGACAAATGCGAATATGCCATGAATCTAAATGATGCTTTATGATGCTTGAATGCAAGAGAAAATGCAGACACACAAGCAAGAATAAAATAACGACAGGACAACGAGTAACCACTCACGAGGGACCCAACTGACTGAGGAAAGATTCGAGGCAAAGCAAGCAAGCTAGTTCAAACATGACTAAAGATGTTGTTCAAGGAAATCTTTCACACAGGGGACACAAATTCCAACAGGGAAGACGCATCTTCGCTGGGGAAGGAAGACACAAACCTCACTGGGGATGACCAGATGAGGAAGCTCACCGGGGAAGAAGACAGTTCTTCATCGGGGAAACGAAAGAAAAGAAACGCAAACCTCACTGGGGAAAGAAACCACTGGGGAGAACTTTGTTGGGGAAGAACTACACTGGGGAAGCACAACTTCACCGGGGGGAAAGATGGAACGGAGACACGAACCTCACTGGGGATAACCAGATGAAAAATTTCCTATAACAAAGAGTTCAAACGGGATCTTCAGGAAAAGAATAGAAACAAGACTGGACACGCCGGGCAAGCTAGTATCCACTAGTTCTCCGAGACTTGACTAGGAAAGCAAAAGCTTCAACTAGGGAAATTGGTGACGACCAGAACAACAAACAGTTTCAACTAGTGTTAGTTTTCACTAGACTTACTGGGGATAATGGTGACAACCAACTCAAAGTTCGGTTCCCCAAAAGTGCTAAATACCACTAGACTTCCTAGGGATATGGTGAGGAACAAATTGAAGTTCCAATTACAATTGGGAGTTCCAAACAACATTTGATAGAACACAGGACTTCCGCTGGGAGAAATTGGTAACAACCGACTAACAACGATTAGTTTTCAAGCAATGCCAGTAACCACTGGACTTAGAGGGGACTGGTGACGACCAAATTGGGGAATACCAATAATAATTGATTCTGGATAATGCTAGTAACCACTAGATTTAACTGGGAGGATTAGTAACGATCGAGTCCAAGGAGACCAATAACCATTGGGTTTTCAAAGAGTTTGGTGACGACCAGGTCTTCAACCAGGGAGCACAAATACATCCCTCGATACCTTAGGAACAAAAGCTAAACATCCTCAATATATTAGGATATAGAAGAGACACAACCCTCAACACATTAGGATTGGACGAAGACACTCAAAACCTTAGGATCAAAAACTAATACCCTCAAAACATTAGGACATAAAACACTTCATGCGAATGTAACCACTTTAGTCTCTGGGAACTTCTGAACTCAGAATCCAAAGTATACATCTCCAAAGGTACGAAACCTGAGCTTGGGATGGAAACAAACATCTTCCAAAGGTACAAAACCTGTGCTTGGAATCCAACAATACGTCTCCAAAGGTACAAAACCTGAGCTTGGGATGGCAACAAACATCTATCTCCAAAGGTACACAACCTGTGCTCGGGATAGAAACAAACATCTTCCAAAGGTACAAAACCTGTACTTGGGATGGAAACAAACATCTTCCAAAGGTACGAAACCTGAGCTTGGGATGGCAACAAACATCTATCTCCAAAGGTACACAACCTGTGCTTGGAATCAAACAATACATCTCCAAAGGTACGAAACCTGAGCTTAGGATGGAAACCATCGTGACTTAGTTTGGACTGATACACAACCAAATTGTCTGTATTTGTTGTCCATGGATTTTCATAATGTCAATTACCAACGGGCCTTACTTGAAATATGATTGGTCACCACCAAGTTACTTATATCAGTATCCACTGGATTTTTAAACAATGTTGGTCCCAACCGTGCGTCGACATCCTTAAGATAAACTTCTCAAATTAGACTGCCATTTATCATTGAAGAATGATAAGCTTCTCTAAAGAGATTTCCACTCACCACTGAAGACGATTAAACTTCTCCAAAGAGACTGCCATTTATCGTTGATGAAGGTTAAGCTTCTCCCACGAGATTGCCACTCACCGCTGAAGACGATTAAACTTCTTCGAAGAGACTGCCATTTATCGCTGAAGACGATTAAACTTCTCCGAAGAGACTGCCATTTATCGCTGATGAAGTTTAAGCTTCTCCGAAGAGATTGCCATTCACCGTTGAAGACGATTAAACTTCTTCGAAGAGACTGCCATTTATCGCTGATGAAGGTTAAGCTTCTCCGAAGAGATTGCCACTCACCGTTGAAGACGATTAAACTTCTTCGAAGAGACTGCCATTTATCGTTGAAGACGATTATACTTCTCCGAATAGACTGCCATTTATCGCTGATGAAGGTTAAGCTTCTCCGAAGATATTGCCACTCACCGTTGAAGACTATTAAACTTCTCCGAAGAGACTGCCATTTATCGCTGATGAAGGTTAAGCTTCTCTGAAGAGATTGCCACTCACCGTTGAAGACGATTAAACTTCTTCGAAGAGACTGCCATTTATCGCTGATGAAGGTTAAGCTTCTCCGAAGAGATTGCCACTCACCGTTGAAGACGATTAAACTTCTCCGAAGAGACTGCCATTTATCGTTGAAGACGATTATACTTCTCCGAAGAGACTGTCATTTATCGCTGATGAAGGTTAAGCTTCTCCGAAGATATTTCCACTTACCGTTGAAGACGATTAAACTTCTCCGAAGAGACTGCCATTTATCGTTGATGAAGGTTAAGCTTCTCCCAAGAGATTGCCACTCACCGTTGAAGACGATTAAATTTCTCCGAAGAGACTGCCATTTATCGCTGATGAAGGTTAAGCTTCTCCCAAGAGATTGCCACTCACCGCTGAAGACGATTAAACTTCTCCGAAGAGACTGCCATTTATCTCTGAAGACGATTAAACTTTTCCGAAGAGACTGCCATTTATCGCTGAAGACGATTAAACTTCTCCGAAGAGACTGCCATTTATCGCTGAATATGAATAAGCTTCTCTCTAGAGATTGCCACTTATGGATAAGCTTCTCTACAGAGACTGCCACTTATCGTTGTTAGGCAAAGCAAAATGTTCTTCTTTATAGATAGTGCAAAATAAATGCACGTCCAGGTAGGTTTGGCGACCGACAGGGACCAAAGTTCAATCCAGAACCAAGCTAGAAAGAAACTGTCAAAGAAGACTCCAACCATTGAGAAATGAACTCGAATAGGCCACATCTTATCCAATCATGGAAAAAGATAACTGAAGCAACCATCATCCACAAGGATTAAACTCTGTGGGGAATTGAGAAAGGATGGACATTTTAAGCTTAAGGGCTGACAACTCTATTAGAGAGAGACAACACACCCAATCACTGAGGAAGGAACCAAAGTGAAACAGGAACAAGTAACAGCCAGAGATAGCAAAAATGCACGGATGCTATGTGTCGCTTGCGCCAAAATAAGGTGCCGGCATGACAGAAGAGTTGCCACCTTTCGTTATTTATCCCTCAGAACGGGAAAGGAAACGATCGGAGAAACCTGCCGAAAAAGGGTAAGACAAGGTCATCGCAACCATTGTCTGGGTTTGGGAGTCGGTTACGTAAGGGGAAGGTATTAGCACCCCTCACGTCCGTCGTACTCGACGGGATCCTTGCTTGTTTGTTTACTTGGACGGGTTGGTTATAATCTATCTACCTATCAAGGCTGGCTGAAAAAGAAAATGAAAAATGACTCGGCAAAGCGTCGCGCTTTATGCCTACGTATTCTCATCAGAGAATGAGAAATCAGAGTCAACGTAGTTCGGCCTACGAAGGGTTATGGGGGAAGGTAGCTCGCCAAGACATCGCCATCGTGTGCCTACGTACTCTCAACAGGCATGAGAGATCAGAGCTCACGTAGTTCGGGAAACTACGGTTTATTTCCTGTTTACGAAAGAAGTGTTCTTTATTATGTTTGCGATTTCAACCGCACTAGAGACTATGACCTGAGAGTGAATGCGTCGCATGTCACCCAAAGGGTACCATACTAGACATCCAGACTGTGGAAAAGAAACTCTCCCACAATCCTTTCTCAGATAGCTTAAGGCTCGTAACGTACGAAAGAAATCATTCATGATTATTGTATCTTAAACTGTTTTGAGATGAGAAGAGAATAGGCCCAACTAGGAGGGAGACTATCAAGTCCTACTGTTATCATGCCATGGATTCATCCTATGGTTGAGGTTTGAACAGGGAACTCCTAGAAGTTGTCATGCATAGGTTTCAACCTAAGATTCTATCATCAAATCCTTATCAAAGGAAATGAGAGTCCTAAGGGATCATGTCAATGATACACCAAAACAGACAAAGCATCAGCTTAACAGTAAAATGCATGCAATGCAAGTGAGGGAGGAAATGTGTGTGGGGCTTCAGCCTCCACAAGCTCATCTCAACCTCAAGCCAGTCATGAAATAACAGTAATCATACTGAAACATAAACAACATGCTATCAAGCAATAAACAGTAATCTGCAATCATACAGATAAGATGAAATAAAGTGCCATCAGGCAAACAAACCACATGGGCAAGGGAGCTGGGCTCTACCGAATACCCGCAAGCAAAGCTACACAGTAACAATACAAGCAGAGGGAGCAACTCAACCTCTAATGCAATCATGCTCCTAGATTCTACTTATTCTAGATATGAACTTATTCTAATGCATCAAACAAGTCAAACAAAACACGACAATACAGAAAAGAAAAGGAAAGCAGACCAACTCCTCTCTCAACTCCAAGCTTCAGCTTTTCCAACAGCAACTCAATCTTCAGACTTTAATCACTCTTGGCAACTATCAATTTGCTTTTCCAGGTTTCAACCCTTCAACATAAGTTTCAACTTATCTTCTCCCTTAAGCTTCAGCTTCTTGATCAGCTCCACCTTCAGGCTTCACCTAATCTTCAGGGATCTTCAAGTATCAACTTGATCTTCACAAAGTCTTCAATACTTTCCATTGCTATCTTCAACAACCCAAATGCTCCATCAAACAAGATTCAGTCAATAAGATGAGGTGAGGATGTTAGAGTGCTCACTGACTTCCAAAGGATGCCATTGAGGACTTAACATCAAAGGGAAAGGTTCTCTCAAGGTTCTACCTCAGAGGGCAAGGTCACTAATCCCTCCAAAGGAGAGAGGTGAACACCCTTAAGGGACTTTATGTCATAGAGAAGGAAGGAGGTGAACAAGACACTCCTTGTTTATTGAATGGAATCATTCTATCTAAGGCCCTGCCTATGTACTTATGATCCTATAAACAGAACAAACAAAAGCTAACTAAACTCCACTGCAAGGTCTTCAAAGTCTTCAATGAGGGTCCACAAGGTCTTCAACTCAATCTTCAAAGCTCACACACTCAAAGGAGAAGAAAAGAAAACAAAACAATACAAACTATGCCTTTAACCAACACACATACTAACCATACATTCAAAAATCAATTAAAAATACTAAAATACTATATAATACTCTAGCAAAACTCTAGGGGATTCTATACATACTTACCCTTAACCCATATATTCCCCATACACTAATTTGGCCTATAAACCCCAAAACAAAATTGTTCAAATCTACTTATACAACCTAAAACCCTAATTTGAGTACACTAAGTCTATGCTTAACAAACTAATCAAATTTTAATCTACAAATTGTGAATTAAATCCCATAGAAACTATGATTCAATACCTAACTATGCCAAAAAGAATGGCCCAAAAATCCTAAGGGAAAGTCCTAAAAGAAATTATACAAAATCAAGTATCAACTAAATTCAATTAAAAAAGCTATCTAAATGGAAAATATACTAAAAATATTAAAAGAAAAATAAAATGGAATTTCATTTATTTACATTTTTCTAGACATGATTATGAATGTGTAGAAAAAACAAGGAGTAAAAAATAATCATTTTTCAATTTTATATGGATTTTTTAATATGCAAGAAAATTAAAAGAAATTAAAAATAAGAAAAAATGAATTAAAGGGAATGGGGGTGGTAATAGTAAACACGCTTAGTTGATTATGAGATGGGCCAAATCCGGGGGGTGGGAATAGCGCGCGTTTCTGAGGCCCAGGATTCCTCATTTAGCTAAACGCAGCGTTTAGCTCAGTCTTATTTCCCTCCGTTTCCGTTTGAATCACAGCCGTGAGATCCAAAGTCCAGTCAAACCTGTCCTTCTAATCTAACGGTCATACCATCGTCTTCAACCTTATGAAGCTAGGGTTTCAGAAAATCATTCTCAATGCACGATACTTCCACCTTCTCTATCTCTTTCGTCTGGCCCTGAAATGACACACTATAAAAACCAAACTTTCCCCATTTTCCTCCCTCTACACGACCAGGCACGTGATTTTGTCTAAAACCCTCCCCAAAACCAAACCCGATCGCTGAAAGTCTTGGGTATCACTGAATTTCATCTGATATGCATGATCACCATTCTTGTTGAAACTATGCTAGCATGATCTAGAGGCTATGGTGAACATTCTAAACATGATATCTTGTATTAATACGTCCTGACATGTGAGTTCTTGATTGATGAACAGAAACTACCATGGAACCAACCTTCAAGAACAACCCTTAAACTACTCATGAATCATCCCCTAATGGTCTCTATCACGTATATCCTAACCACATGATCTAACAATGGATAAATAGTGGGATTCGAATGAAGTTGCATACCTTGCAAGTGATGATGGCAATGGTGGTTAGCCTCCAATTCAAGCCTTGATACATGCCTCAAGTGATCTTCAATGGCTACTAGTGCTTCTGTTTGCAATGGTTCTTGCTCAAACCTCCTGAATCACTCTATCCACACCTTCATGCAAATTGGAGGGAAGCTTTGGATCACACGAGCCAGCCACTAATTCCTCTGGTTCTTGCTTGCCAATTTCTCTATGATAATGGTAGAAGATGATGATAACAAGAATTATGATGATTGATGAAGTTTTAATGGAGTTTGAAATCAAAATGCACAATGGAGTTATGGAATCAAACTATGGTATGCAAGCACAATCAGTCACCAACCAGGGTATGGATCACCTCTAGGGCATATATAGGTGTCAATGGAAATGTGTGGAAGCTTTGAGAACCTTCCAAGAAGTCTCTAGAATGTATCATGCAATGAGAATTTGAATTTTCTATATTGAGTAAATCTCATGCAATCTCATGATAAACCATGCAATCCCACTTAATTTCTCCTCAAATGATATTATGATATGAGAACAAGGCCTTACAAACCCTTATGTAGCATTTCTTTACTTTTCCTTTTGGTGCCTTAAGATGCAAGAAACACATTTACAAAGGAAGTCCAATTTTTAAGCCTAAACTCAAAAATGTGGCTAAACCATTGTCTTTATAATGATGTTGGGAATCAATTTGGTATATTGAATGACCCATATTGGATTTGTAGATCTCCCAAACCAATTTTCCATTTCAACTTTTTCAACTTATAAGCCATTTTTAGGTCATTTTTACCCAATCATGAAAATCCTTGCTACAAGCTTTTTCAATACCTCATGACCTCTTTTCTAAGCTTAAAATACCATTTTGAACAACTTTGATGTTTTGAGTTTTTTCATTTGAGGCTTGGAACTAGGAGATATGGCCTTTGCTTAAAATGACCTATAATCACCAAATGACCAAAATACCCCTGTCTTGTTCAAACCATAAGTTGAGTTCTACAAATCCTATCAAGGACTTATAGCACTCTCTAGAAAGATAAGAAGATTATATTCAACATTCATGTTGATCAAGAGATCATAGGAATCATCCTACTAGGGCAAAAGTTGTCCGCAAGTTGGGTGACTTTCAAGGACCCAGATTCACACACCTCAGCTGACCTGTAATTTGTCAAAACCATAACTTGAGCTCTGCACATCCTATCAAGGACTTCTACCACTCAAATTAAATCTAAGAACAAGCTCTACAACATTCATGTTGTAGGGAAGATGAGATATCAATCACATCTTGAGCTAAAAGTGCCTGGAAGATAGGGATCAAACTAGGGTTTTTTCACTGTCAATCCTTGGAAACCCTAACTCAAAACTTCTCAAACTCCTCATTCATGATGAGTTGGTCTAGGAATCATCTTTATAACATCTCCATACATCATTCCATGATCTCATGGCCCTTGGATTGGGTCTCAACCTTCTCCAAATCTTCAGCTGATCTAGGGTTGACCCAGTCAAAACCCTAATTCTACCATTCATGGTTAAATCTTCTGAATTCCTGCATAATGACCTCTCTGGGCTTCATGATGACTTTCAAGACATCTCATAGGCTTTCTCAAAGCTTCAAGTTCATTCTCAAAGTCTCAGAACCATCTGAGGAGCATCCACAACTCTCAAGCTATGAAGCACACAACCTTGGTTTCAACCAATTCTTCTGAGAATCTCCTGAACTTTCTGATGAAGGTATCAACTTTCAAACACTTGATAGGTAAATAAATGTTGGTCAAATTTTGGGGTGCAACAGCTGCCCCTATTCAAACGGCTTGAACCTGACTGGGTGAGAAGCGAACGGCTCTCAGCCAATCAAGGTGCGAGACGGTTGAATACCGGTAAACCCGAAAATTTGCCAACTGCATGAGCACACGATACTCTGCGGGGAACAAATCTTCGAATACTGCAATACTAGCTGCACGGTAACTGTCTGGAGAAATACTGATCTGACACCACCGTCAGTTATCCACATTAACTTCTTCTGATATTGCCTTCAGACAACCAAAACATCCAACATCACCGCTGGAGAACTAAATCTGGCATGCCCAACATCGCCGCTGAATCTGACATCGCCGCCGGAAACAAACATCATTCTGAGAGACACTCGACATCGCCGCCGTTCAAACATCATCTCTGCTGGGGATTTGAAGAGCCTGACCTCGCCGTCAAACAAACATCTGACATCGCCGCCGGAAACAAACATAATCTGACCTCGCCGTCAAATCCAAACACCCAACCTCGCCGCCGGACAAATATAATCTGACCTCGCCGTCAAATAATCAAAATTCCCCGCTTCGCTGCTGGAGAACATACAACTCTGACCCGGGGTTCCCCTGGTAAATGGAACAAAAGGTACACTTGCGTATTCGAAACTACTCCGCTGGAGATGAGAGGCTCAACCAAGCACGCTCTGATCTGGGGTTCACCCTCAGAACCATAACGAACATCCGAATACTACTGCACACTGCCCACCGTAGACCTTCAACATCAAAGACATATGGAACTCTGGCCCCTCGCCACTTCCAGCTTCAGCTAGAAAAGATCTTCAAGTATTTCTGAAGATAAGCATCCTTGGCCTTCAAGGATGTAAACTTTTGCCTGTCGGCAACTCTGCAGGAGGTATCTTCGACTTCAGTCTAAAGAAAATGATCCTTGGCCTTCAAGGATACATGGATCTGCCTTCAGGCAACTCCGCCTCTGCTATAGAGTATCTGTGACTTCAGTCAGGGATATACTTCAGCCTTCAGTCCGAAAAATGAATCCTGGGTCATTCATGACCTTGGGGATAACCTTGCCTTCAGGAACCTTCGCTTCAGCTTGGGAAATCTGTGACTTCAGTCAGAGAAATGGTACCCTGAGCCATTCATGACTCTACGGGGATTCAAACACTTTGCCTTCAGGCAAAACTCCGCTTCAGCTGGAGAAACATCTTCGACTTCAGTCAGAAGAAATATCATTCACTTGATCGCAATCAATCATCACCTTAGGATAACTGACTTGGTCTTCAGGCCAACACGGATCACTCTGCGTACAAAAGCTGTATCTACAAATTTTGAACCTTGTCTTCAGACAAGCGCTGATTCATCAACAAGGAAACCTGAATCCACAGGAACCTTCTAATATCGCCTTCAGGCGTTTACGAAGTCAATCTTCAGATTAGACATCACTGTTGGAGCAAACATATCACGCTGCTAAGGCTTCAAGAATCATCTTGAACAAACAAACTCCGTCGGGCGCCTTCAAGAATCATCCTGAACCGATAACCTTTCTGGAGATTTTATTCTGCTGGGTATTCCAGGAATCTTCCTGGGCAACTCCTGATGGGGACGCTACTGGGGAGCTCAAGAATTATCCTAGGCAACCAACTCGGGAAACTGCGCTGAGGTCTTAAGAATCATCTTAAGCAACCGGCCCTGCTGAGGAATTCAAGGATCGTCTTGAACTACAGACTTCGTCGGGGATCTCAAAAATCATCTTGAGCGAGCGACTGTGGGAATTACACCGGGGTCTTAAGAATCATCTTAAGAAAACGACCTCGTTGGGGAGAGCGTCAGGAATCATCCTGAGCAACTGGTCTTTTGGTGGAGCACCTGTAAAACAAGAATGATAATAACCTAGATCATGCTCATGATGCGTATGCTTCGGCGCCATACCCCACATGGTGGAAATGCTATGCGTTTATGCTAAATGCTATGCAATCATGCACAATGCTATGCAATCATGCACAATGATGCGATCCCGTCAGCAAAATAAATGCCGAAGGGGGATTCTCCTGTCAAGGAGAAGGGACTACTCAGATAGAGGAATCATCCTGCTGAGGAGAGTGTGGACACGCTGACATCAATCGGCCTCTGCCTGGGGAAATGATCTTCTGTTGAATGCTGCAGGGAAAACAACTTCAGTTGATCTGCTGCAGGGGAATGAAGAAAGTGATATCGATCGCGAGAATAAACCGCGGGGCCTTCTCGGCTACTCTTCTGGGGATGACGACTCTGTGGGGAAACAACTTTAGCTGCTCAACCCTCCACTGGGGAAGACCAATCATGATCTGATCAACTTCCAAGGACTCGGCTTTCTTGGACATCTGCGCACTCGGCTGAGGAAGGAGAAGTCATTCTGCTTCGCGGGAGGGAGTGCGATTCTGGGGAAATACAGCATCAGCTGTTCAATGCTCTGCGAGGGAAAATCCACTCATGGTCCCAACTGCTTTCAAGGATTCGGCCCTCCTGGGGGGTTTTACGGACTCGGCCGGGGAGAGAGAAATCATTCTACTTCACTGGAGAGTACGACTCTGATGAGGAATTTCAATTCCGCTGGGGAAGAAAGAATGATCTGACTTTGAGGGAGGATACGGCTCTGATGGGGAATCTCAATTCCGCAGGAGACTTCAGTCTGGCCCCATCAGTCGCGGCATACTTCGGCGTATGAACAATTTCCTGCGAAACCTGCGCTTGTGACCCGGTGCGGGGGGAGACACCTGCTTCGGCGACTTTTACTGGGGAAAACACGAGCTTCGGCACCCGAACATTTCTATGAAATCTGCACTTGTGACCCGGTGCTGGGGGAATGAGCTTCGCCCTTGACTCAGCTGATGAAGCGACGTTCCATCAGGATGTGTCTGCTTGAGGAAGAGAATCATCTCTGCCAGGGGAGACATATCAATGCTCACTATCTTGCGTTCAGATTCTGTGGTGGAGACACTACTGAACACTGCTGGAGACGAAGGACTCGCCCTGCTTCGGGGATGTGCATGGCGCACTGTCTGGAAGGTGCTACACCTGCAACAACACAAACAAACAGACAAGATACCCTCCTCAAAGGGGCCTATCAAGGTTATTATCTCATGACAATATTTAGGTAATCAATCGTTTCAACAATCAATGGGCCTAGGCCCGTAAGTTTATGTACGCGCATTTTATCAAAAACATCGGCGTTTTCATTCGCAAACAAAACAGATAAATGCTAAACAGGCAAGCAGAATTGCTGAACAATGTGCATTTTATTGATGATGACCCCTGAATGGGCAAAAATGTTTTACAACAGAGGCAAGCTCCTGGAATGAGGAAGCCGCACAAAAATGAAACATACATATATATCAGTATATACAAATGTCGGCAACGAGGCGTAGACGAACACCATGAGTTGATCCCTCTAAGACCCACTCGACCTCGATACTTCTCCGACGCTTCAGCTTCGGAAGAGATTGATTCGGATAAACGGCCCTCAGGTCCTCCAAACCACCAAACGATGAAAGTCCACACGCGGAACGCAGTCATTTGCTTATCCAAATCCCTAACTTTTGCGTGAACCGCCCTTTACGGGTTTTCAGTTCACCGGGATACCCTTTTTTGCCGAAGCCGCCCAGTGTAGGTTTTCGACTTCGCGGGTGTACATTTTTCAATATATCCCTAATTTTTGCCCGAACCTTTTATTCTGTTTTTGGTTCGCCGGGATGCCCCTTTTTTGCCTGGACTCTTTCCTTTTTTGTCCAGCGGGTCTCTTTCAAGCAAAGTATTTTTTAACTGCGTCCGCGTTCACCGGGGATGCAAAATCTTCACCATCCATCGTGGATAACAACAAAGCTCCTCCCGAGAAGACCTTGCTGACGACATACGACCCTTCATAATTCGGAGTCCACTTGCCCCGGTGATCAGAGTGTGGCGGAAGAATCTTCTTCAGGACAAGATCACCCGTCTGAAAGCTTCTGGGACGCACCTTCTTATCATAAGCTTTCTTCATTCGGCTTTGGTACAGGCGACCAAATGCAATCGATGCTAACCTCTTCTCGTCCATCAGGCTGAGTTGGTTCAAACGATTCGTAATCCATTCTGCCTCGTCGAGTTTCACATCAACCAAAACTCGCAAAGACGGGATCTCCACTTCTAACGGTAGGACAGCTTCCATACCGTACACCAAGGAGAAAGGAGTTGCCCCGGTCGACGTACGCACCGTCGTACGATACCCGTGCAATGCAAACGGCAGCATCTCGTGCCAATCTTTGTATGTCACAACCATCTTCTGAACAATCTTCTTGATGTTCTTGTTGGCGGCTTCGACGGCGCCATTCATCTTCGGCCGGTAAGGAGATGAGTTGTGGTGTTCAATCTTGAAGCTCTGGCACAGCTCCTTCATCATCTTGTTATTCAAATTCGAACCATTATCACTGATGATCCGCTCGGGAATTCCATAGCGACAGATGATGTCCCTCTTTATGAATTTAGCTACTACCTGTTTGGTCACATTAGCGTACGAGGCTGCCTCCACCCATTTGGTGAAGTAGTCGATTGCTACCAAAATGAAACGATGACCGTTGGACGCAGTGGGCTCGATCTTGCCTATCATGTCGATGCCCCACATGGAGAACGGCCAAGGGGAGGACATGACATTCAATGGGCACGGCGGTACATGAACTTTGTCAGCATAAATCTGGCATTTATGACATTTCTTCGCGAATCTGAAGCAATCCGACTCCATAGTCAGCCAGTAATACCCTGCTCTCAGGATCTTTCTCGTCATGGCATGCCCGCCGGCGTGCGTACCAAATGTGACCTCATGAACTTCTTCCATGAGCATACTTGCCTCTTTCTCATCTACACATCTGAGTAGCACGAGATCATGGTTTCTCTTATACAACACTCCATCAGGATTGAGATAAAAGTTTCCAGATAGCCTCCTTAGAGTCTTCTTATCCTGGGTTGACGCACCCGCAGGATACTCCTTAGTCATAAGGAAGGTCTGGATATCGTGGAACCATGGCTTGCCGTCGGCGGCATCCTCGATTGCAAAGACAAATGCCAGTCTGTCAAGACGCGAAAGAACAATTCTTGGAGCCTCATTCCAAAAATTGACCTTATACATTGAAGCCAACGTGGCTAAGGCATCAGCCATCTGATTTTCAGCCCTGGGTACATGATGAAGTTCCACTCGATCGAAGAAAGGAAGGAGCCTCCTGGCATAATTCATGTACGGAACCAAATTCGCTTGACGAGTTTCCCACTCCCCTTTAATTTGATTGATTACCAGCACTGAGTCACCATATACGTCTAGATTCTTGATTCTCAAATCAATTGCCTCTTCTAGACCCATAATACATGCTTCATACTCTGCTTCATTGTTGGTAACTGGAAACGTCAGTCTCGCAGTAAACGGGATGTGGGATCCGTGAGGAGTCGTGATGATAGCCCCGATACCACTTCCATAGGAATTAACCGCTCCATCGAATATCAACTTCCACTGAGACTTCCTATCTGGTCCCTCATCGGGCAATGGCTCATCGCAATCCTTCGCTTTGAGAAACATAATATCCTCGTCAGGGAATTCAAACTTCATCGGCTGGTAGTCTTCGATTGGCTGTTCGGCAAGGTAATCAGACAATACGCTCCCCTTAATGGCTTTCTGGGACACGTACTGAATATCGTATTCCGTTAACACCATTTGCCACCTGGCAATCCTGCCCGAAAGAGCCTGCTTCTCGAAGACGTACTTGATCGGATCCATCTTCGAAATTAGCATAGTGGTGTGATTGAGCATATACTGTCGTAGGCGTTTGGCAGCCCAAGCTAGTGCACAACACGTCTTCTCCAGCATCGAGTATCGAGATTCACACTCAGTGAACTTTTTACTCAAATAATAAATGGCATGCTCCTTTCTGCCCGTCTCGTCGTGCTGACCGAGAACACACCCCATACTATTATCCAGAACCGTCAGGTACATGATTAATGGCCGTCCAGCCACTGGGGGTATCAAGATTGGAGGTTCTTGAAGATACTGCTTTATTTTGTCGAATGCCTTCTGGCAATCCTCATTCCAAGTAATCGCCTGATCTTTCTTTAAAAGCTTGAACATCGGTTCACAAGTGGCCGTGAGCTGAGAGATAAACCTCGCAATGTAGTTTATTCGGCCCAAGAAACCACGAACTTCTTTTTCTGTTTTCGGCGCTGGCATTTCTTGAATAGCTTTTATTTTCGCAGGATCAACTTCGATACCTCGTTCACTAACGATAAACCCCAATAACTTTCCGGACCGCACTCCGAAAGTGCACTTGTTAGGATTCAGCCTCAGCCTGAATTTCCTAAGCCTCTCAAAAAGCTTCAATAAGTTGACCAGATGCTCTTCCTCCGTTTGGGACTTTGCAATCATGTCATCAACATAGACCTCGATCTCATGATGAATCATATCATGAAACAAAGTTACCATTGCTCGCTGGTAAGTGGCCCCTGCGTTCTTCAGACCGAAGGGCATTACCTTATAGCAAAATGTTCCCCAGGGGGTGATAAACGTCGTTTTCTCCATGTCCTCCGGTGCCATCTTAATCTTATTGTAACCGGAGAAGCCATCCATGAACGAAAACACGGAAAACTGGGCTGTGTTGTCGACCAACACATCGATATGAGGCAACGGGAAATCATCCTTAGGGCTCGCCCTATTCAAATCCCGATAATCGACGCACATGCGTACCTTACCGTCCTTCTTCGGTACAGGCACTATGTTGGCGACCCACGGAGGGTAGGTGGTAACAGCTAGAAATCCTGCGTCCGGCTGCTTCTGGACTTCTTCTTTGATTTTTATAGCCATATCTGGTCTCGTCCTCCTAAGCTTCTGCTTGACTGGAGGGCAATCTTCTCGCAACGGCAAGCGATGAACCACGATGTCTGTGTCAAGTCCGGGCATATCCTCGTATGACCAAGCAAATACGTCACTATACTCTCGAAGCATCTCGACCAGTCTGTGCTTGACATCATTCTGCAGCGCAGCCCCTACTCTGACATTTCTGACGAGCTCTTCAGAACCCAGATTTACGATCTCAATATCCTCCTCGTGAGGCAGAATAACCTTTTCCTCTTGTCTCAACAAGCGGGCCAACTCTTCCGGAAGGTCTTCGTCTTCATCAATCTCATCCTCGGCTTGATAGATCGGGCAATCGAAGTCGTAGTGAGCCGTAGAGGGTCCAGAGTCGATGTCATCTGTTATGTGGATCCTGCAATAACAAGGGTTAAGTTTAAAGCAAGCATATGCAGGTTAGCACAAACCTCGTTGCCATTTTGCTGTTTTTCGAAATAAACATAAAACAGGAATAACATAGAACACAATATTTGAGCACGAAGAAAACGCCTTTTATTTATGAACAAAATGCATGTACATAATCCAAACAAGGCCCTGACAATAAAACCACTATGCCTCGGGCAGGACATAGGGTTGTACAAAGATTGTAAAAAGCAAATCATTACTCTTCACTTGTCAGCTGGATAATTTCCTTGATGGTCCAATTGTTGAGGCGCTCGCCCGGCTTGCTTGGCTGAATCCAGGCGTCAAGATCACAATCGCTATCCCCGCTGTCCTCAGACGCTGCGTTGATGCTTTCGAAAATCACTCCGCCCTTGGTGAATAGGATCGGCCTTTTCCCACGAGACGAACTGCTAGAAGAAGATGAAGCTTCAGCTTCAGGAGAATACCCCAATCCAAACTTATCCTGCTTGATTGGTATATCCAAAACATGCCCCCAGCCTGGGGTGGAACCGGCTTCGACGACGGCCCGAGCTTCTTTGAATGAGGAGAGATTCATCTCTTGCTTCTCTGCGACGACAGGAGCTACCTCTTTCACCTTGACGGTTTCAAATGCCTGGCAGAGAGTTTCATGGATTTCGCCATCCATTTCGACATATTTAAAGGACGACAAGTGGCTCACCATAATGTCCTCCTCACCACAGACGGTCACTATACTTCCCCCGACAGCATATTTAAGCTTTTGATGCAGCGTGGACGTCACGGCACCAGCAGCATGGATCCATGGCCGACCTAAGAGGCAACTGTAGGCAGGCATGATATCCATGATATAGAAAACCGTATCAAACGTCTCCAGACCAACTTGAATCGGCAGGGTCAGCTCTCCGAAAACGTGGCGCTTAGTTCCATCAAAGGCTTTCACCACCAGATCACTAGGCGTGCAAAGCAATCCACGAGTGTCCAACTTCATTAGTGCCTTTTTCGGAAGCACATTAAGCGACAAACCCGTATCCACCAGGACATGCGACATGATCGTGCCTCTGCACTCTATCGAGACGTGCAAGGCGCTGTTGTAATCTCTTCCTTTAGGAGTCAGCTCTAAATCTGTGAATCCCAGCCCATTGCCAGCGTTAACATGGGCTACCACCTCTGCTAGATTTACTGATATCTCCTGCGGCACGTAGGCAGCGTTCAATACCTTCAGTAATGCGTTGCGGTGCGCTTCAGAACACAGCAACAAGTTGAGAATCGAGATCTTTGACGGAGTCTGATGAAGATGATCTACAATCTTGTAGTCGCTCTTCTTGATTAATCGCATGAACTCTTCAGGATCTTTAACTAGCAAATCCTTCTCTGCCCCAGAAGGGACCTCTTCGACATCTTTACCTTTACCCTTATCAGCAGCATCAGCCCTGACCACTTTCTCTGCCGCAACCTCTGCTGGCGCAAACACTCTACCGCTTCGAGTGATGCCACTGACTCCGGCGAGATTCTGCACAGTCGATCCGTACGGCTCAAGCTCTAACTTCTGACCATTGCAATAGACTTCGGCGTCGTAATGCCATGGAACGGCGTTAGTGCTTTCGAATGGGATTGGCCCAGCCCTAGTGATGGTGATAGTAGGCGGTCGGGGCGCAGAAATAGTAATAGGGTGACGAGGGATGGTAATGGTAGCGACTTCATCTGCCTGCTTCAGCACGACCTCCCCTGATGCACTTTTAACGCTCCGGCTGAACTGCAAAATGCCCTCAGACATCAGACTTTGGATACCTTCGACCAGCTGCTCACACCCATCAGGAAGTGTAGCACAAGCCATACACAACTCTCCGCATCCAGGAAAGAAACCCTTCTTCAGCAACTTAGCCTTGACAAAACTAAGCGGCGTCTTCAAATCTTTGACATCAGTCAGCAAGTCTGCACTCTCCTCAGTGATAACGGCGTTCACTCCGCCTCCCCTATGGTGAGGCATAGGGTTTTTGGTGACGTTGGGCACGTTATCGGAAAAGTTAATAACCTTGGCGTCCACCAAGTCCTGCACTTTGTGCTTAAAAGCTTTACAATTCTCAATCGTATGGCCCGGTGCCCCAGTATGGAAATCACAGGTAGCATTTGCATCATACCCCGGTGGTGGTGCCCCTGTTAAGGGAGCCAACGTCCTCTTTTGAACTAGCTGAAGCTGCAGCAAAGTTTGCAGAAGCTGCGCATACGACATGGGTGGAGCTTCGAAATGACGATTTGCCAAAGGAGCCCGATTCTGATATTTCCTATACCGCTGCTGGTTCTGCTGCTGCGGTTGCTGATGCTGCTGCTGCTGCTGCGGCGGAGCAGCTGGGATATTTATGCTAGCAATCTGCTGTTGAGGGCCCTTGCCCTTTCTCCGAGCATTAGTGACAGCACTTGCATCTCCTTCTCGACGCTTGCCAGCGTAGGGTTTCTTACCACCTCCTCCAGCTGAGGATGATTCGCTCTGAATTTTTCCAATCTTTATACCGTTCTCAACATGCTCGCCCATAGTGATGAGAGCCGAGAATGTCCCAGACATGCCACTGACCAGCTTTTCATAGTAGATTCCAAGAAGGGTAGCCACGAACATTTGCACTAGCTCACGCTCAACCATCGGCGGTTGAACCCGAGCAGCCAATTCACGCCACTGCTGGGCGTACTCTTTAAAGCTTTCATTGTTCCGCTGTGAGAGATTCTAGAGCTGAACTCGGTTGGGAGCCAGGTCGCTATTGTACTAATAGTGGAGGACGAACGCTTCTGCGAGGTCTTTCCAGGTACGCACAGTAGCAGGCTCGAGGCCCATATACCACTCGAGTGATGGACCAGAAAGACTATCTTGGAAGAAGTGCATCAGCAACTTCTCATCATCAGAATAGGCGGACATCTTTCTATAATAAGATCGGAGGTGGACCCGGGGGCAAGTAGTACCCTTATACTTCTCAAAGACAGGCACCTTTAACTTATGAGGTACCTTAAAATCAGCGATCAACCCGAGCTTGGACATATCAACGCCCAATGTATTCTGATTTTCAATGTCTCTCATTTTGTCTTCCAGCGCTTTGAACCTGAGTCGAGCTTCAGCGTTCAACTCTGCTTCTACACCTCTCTGGGAAAATACGTCATCCTGATGGTCCTCAAGCCACGGTTGAGGCACCAACAGATTTCCGACACCAGCGTTGCCGTTGATCGGCCCTATGTTAACATTGGCTCCCAGACTGCCATTGCCGACGCCTGCCGCATTGAGTCCGATATTTGTCATCAGATGGCCGTTAGCACTGTCGTTGCCCCCGGCAACAGGAACAACATTCTGTGGAGCGTCCACTGGAGGAGGAGTAGGCACAGCCCCGCCGTGCAGTATGCCATTACTGTCAACCCTGGAGATCAGAGGTTGAACCAAAGTACGAAGCTGGTCCTGACCATTAGCGACCACCTGCATCAGTTCCATAAAACGATCCATCCGTTCACGGAGCTCTTGAACATCTGACTGCACCTGATCCATGATCCTAGTCTGATTAGCGCGAGTTGAGTAGCGGTGGATGAGTCTTTGATCAATCCTGGAGACCGGAAGCAGCTCGGAACTTGTGAACCTGAAAAACCTTGTCAACAATAAAGGTTAGGAAAAAGCAATAAGATATACGCCATGCAAATATGCTTCATGCAGATGCATGCGTGTGTCTGTGTGCGTGGGAGGTTTTCCCCCGATCCTAGTGCCTTAGTGCCAGTGCTGATAATAATAAGAAGACAAAGAAATCCGAGCCCAATCATGGAAACATCAATCTCATATATATATGGAAAGGCCTGTCAAGGCAGTACACAGTATCAGCGAGTGCAAAACAAATCAACAGCATGACCTCAGCCAACAAGTCTGGTGATGGTCAGCATACATCAAAGACCAAAACAACAGGAATACAACTAGTCAAGTACGGCCACGGGCGCGGTACTCTGCTAATAACTCCTTCGTATCTGGATGATCTGGCAAAGTGAGCAACCCCTCGACGAGTAGTTCCCTCTGCATGATGGTATGTTGAAGCCCCTGAACTGAACTCTCCCAAGCTCCTTCGCCAAAGCAATCCTCCAGTTTCCGCTTCTTAGACTCAAACATCAGCTTATGCTCCTTCAGGTTAGCAAGAGCTTTGTTGAGTCGAGCTTCAGCGGCGTATCTGCGGGCGGTCTCTTCATCAAACCTCTGCTTACTGTCCTTTACTTCGGCTTCCAGCTTAGAGATCTGCAGCATCAGCTTGTCCTCTCGCTCCTTCCTGGTGGCCATGGAGGTCTTCCAATGCTGGTCGAACTTAGATATCCTCTGATATGCCTCCTCCAGATGCTGCTTCTTCGTAGCTAGTACATCATTAACAGCCCTGAAGTCTTGACCCAAGCGTTCCCGATCAGCAATCTGCTTTGCCAAGTCTGCACCCAGTTGGTTTACCGACTCTGTTTGCTTTCTGAGAGCATGCACGGCTTCGTTCCTTTCACTTCGAAGCTGCGCTAACTCTTTCTCTAATTCTGCATTCGCCCGCTTCAGTTCATCACGCTCGGCCAATACCTGGTTGTGCTGATGAATGGACACAGTGGTAGGCTCTTTGACTGGTGGAGGACTCTCTGGTCTGACATAAGGGAATGGCATCCCTATAGCGTTGGCTCTGGCTCTGATCCACGCTGAATAGGGAGGGTAGGCTTGGCTGTTGCTCTTTCCTAACAAAGGCTTTCCCCTCTTGCTGATACTGTTCCACGCATGCTGAAGTTTGGACAACAAATCCCCCTCTAGAGTACCCGTGAGGTACAGAGATTCCTGTACCTCCTCCTCCTTCGGTGGAGTCCTCAAAGCATATGCGAACTGACGAACTAGCAATGACGGATTGTAGTTGATGCAACCCTTCCTACCTATCAGAGGTACATTAGGAAACCCACTACAACTGAAGATCACCTCGGTGCCTAACCTGTCTCTGTCAACGAACCAATCAATGTCTTCTGCCGACAAACTCATCAGACGCTCAGGCCACTCAGCTGTGGCTGCAGACAAGACGGAATAACCCCTCTTGGGCAAATGACTATCAAACCACCTGTACAACAACGGTACGCAGCATGAGACATTCTTCCCTCGCCGGTTCTCATTCTTGTAATGCACTGAATGGTAGACGTCTCCGATCAGAGTAAGGACTGGATTCCATGAGGCGAAGATGTGGAATGCATCAAAGTCCACGAAATCAGGCATGTTGGGGAACAGGATAATGCCATATATGCATAAAGCAAGGATGGTATTGAATGCGTCCCAACATTTGTCCTTAGCACACTGCTGGGCCTTAGCTATCAGAAACTGCAAGGAGAACCCAGGGAACCTTGTTCCAACTCGTCACCACTAACTCAGAGGCGCTCAAATGGAGTGAAGAAGCTAAACCAGCCAGATCAGGCTCAGCATCCATGTGGACAAAAGGCATCTGCCCTTTGATAGGCACACCCAGCATATCAGCATACTCTTCCAGCGTCGGCGCGAGAACGAAGTCACGAAAAGTGAAGCACCTCAGAGGAGGGTCATAGAACTGCAGAAGAGCATGTAACCCATTCAGCTCGGACGTAGAAGGTTTGCAAACCAGACTGAGTAACCTGCCATAAGACTTCCTGAACCTATCCTTCACAGAATCTCCTGCCAGAGCTATCAAACCAGTCAACTTCGACACATCAGGGGTCAGGAATTTGTACGCAACAGTCTTCCTGAGAGAGGCCATAATAACAGTAGGAGGCGAGAAATCCTGGATCGGGGAAACGGTACCTGCAACACAGACACACGTTAATGGAATGCAAATGAACGTGCAAACTAATGCAAAATGCAGGCATGCAATAATATATCCGGATAGCTGCTATGGAGATTCTGTATCAACAATCACTGATGAGAAGAAAACCCCGGTGTAAAACCACTGATCTGATCTGCTGAGAATAACCATCTGATAGGACCAAGATCAAAATTCTGCTCTGTCGAGAACAAATGGCTGATAATAAGGACCCCGGGTGTATGATCAAGAGATATCTGCTGATGAAGTCTTCAGACCCCAAATCAAAAAATCTGCCCTATCAAGAACAAACACACAGTTGCTGATGAGATCTTCAGATCCCACTCAAAATCTGCCCTATCAAGAACAAATAACATCTGCTGATGAGATCTTCAGACCCCACTCAAAATCTGCCCTATCAAGAACAAACCACTAATAACAATGTTCTGATCAAAACCTGCTCTATCAAGAACAGACAAACACCCGACGATAAGATCCTCTGATCAAAACTTGCTCTATCAAGAACAAACATATCTGCAACTGAGAGCCATGGTGCCAACATAACTGATTCACTGTCAAGAAAACCAGGTAGTCTGAAGGTCTAAGTTTCCTGCAATAAACCCGATCCCACTCACAGGTATGGACCTAAACTGACTCAAGGTACGACATCCTATGCGTTCATCAGCGTCACAGACTTTCAAAACTGACGATACGATTCCCAGAAGGAGTGGCATCATCAAGTCTTGAAGAGGCCTCACTTAGCTGAATCACAAATGATCGGTCCCCAGAGTCGACAATCCACCAAACCAGCAACCGTCTCAACCCAAAGGGTTGAAAGTGAAGCCAACCGGATGAACCTCGTCTGAGCGTGGATTTCATGAGACACTAGTGCCTGCAAAGCAAGCACGCGCCCACTAATTTCCACTCTAAATCTATAGTGCACTCAAGCCTGGGTCTGGCTTCTCACTCATCATAACTCCCATCCCACAACAACACAAATAATCATATTATACTGAAAATAAAATGCGGGAAATAAAGTGCGAGAAGTAAAAATGCGATAAATAAATGCAACCCAACAGGCAAACACACAAACGGTAGGATTGACTCTCTTAAGGGACGTTGGATCCCAAAATTGGCTCGCTTTCGGGACGTTGGATCCCTAGGAAACTATCAGGTTCCCCAGCAGAGTCGCCAGCTGTCGCTTGCGCGAAAATAAGGTGCCGGCATGACAGAAGAGTCGCCACCTTTCGTTATTTATCCCTCAGAACGGGAAAGGAAACGATCGGAGAAACCTGCCGAAAAAGGGTAAGACAAGGTCATCGCAACCATTGTCTGGGTTCGGGAGTCGGTTACGCAAGGGGAAGGTATTAGCACCCCTCACGTCCGTCGTACTCGACGGGATCCTCGCTTGTTTGTTTACTTGGACGGGTTGGTTATAATCTATCTACCTATCAAGGTTGGCTGAAAAAGAAAATGAAAAATGACTCGGCAAAGCGTCGCGCTTTATGCCTACGTATTCTCATCAGAGAATGAGAAATCAGAGTCAACGTAGTTCGGCCTACGAAGGGTTATGGGGGAAGGTAGCTCGCCAAGACATCGCCATCTTGTGCCTACGTACTCTCAACAGGCATGAGAGATCAGAGCTCACGTAGTTCGGGAAACTACGGTTTATTTCCTGTTTACGAAAGAAGTGTTCTTTATTATGTTTGCGATTTCAACCGCACTAGAGACTATGACCTGAGAGTGAATGCGTCGCATGTCACCCAAAGGGTACCATACTAGACATCCAGACTGTGGAAAAGAAACTCTCCCACAATCCTTTCTCAGATAGCTTAAGGCTCGTAACGTACGAAAGAAATCATTCATGATTACTGTATCTTAAACTGTTTTGAGATGAGAAGAGAATAGGCCCAACTAGGAGGGAGACTATCAAGTTCTACTGTTATCATGCCATGGATTCATCCTATGGTTGAGGTTTGAACAGGGAACTCCTAGAAGTTGTCATGCATAGGTTTCAACCTAAGATTCTATCATCAAATCCTTATCAAAGGAAATGAGAGTCCTAAGGGATCATGTCAATGATACACCAAAACAGACAAAGCATCAGCTTAACAGTAAAATGCATGCAATGCAAGTGAGGGAGGAAATGTGTGTGGGGCTTCAGCCTCCACAAGCTCATCTCAACCTCAAGCCAGTCATGAAATAACAGTAATCATACTGAAACATAAACAACATGCTATCAAGCAATAAACAGTAATCTGCAATCATACAGATAAGATGAAATAAAGTGCCATCAGGCAAACAAACCACATGGGCAAGGGAGCTGGGCTCTACCGAATACCCGCAAGCAAAGCCACACAGTAACAATACAAGCAGAGGGAGCAACTCAACCTCTAATGCAATCATGCTCCTAGATTCTACTTATTCTAGATATGAACTTATTCTAATGCATCAAACAAGTCAAACAAAACACGGCAATACAGAAAAGAAAAGGAAAGCAGACCAACTCCTCTCTCAACTCCAAGCTTCAGCTTTTCCAACAGCAACTCAATCTTCAGACTTTAATCACTCTTGGCAACTATCAATTTGCTTTTCCAGGTTTCAACCCTTCAACATAAGTTTCAACTTATCTTCTCCCTTAAGCTTCAGCTTCTTGATCAGCTCCACCTTCAGGCTTCACCTAATCTTCATGGATCTTCAAGTATCAACTTGATCTTCACAAAGTCTTCAATACTTTCCATTGCTATCTTCAACAACCCAAATGCTCCATCAAACAAGATTCAGTCAATAAGATGAGGTGAGGATGTTAGAGTGCTCACTGACTTCCAAAGGATGCCATTGAGGACTTAACATCAAAGGGAAAGGTTCTCTCAAGGTTCTACCTCAGAGGGCAAGGTCACTAATCCCTCCAAAGGAGAGAGGTGAACACCCTTAAGGGACTTTATGTCATAGAGAAGGAAGGAGGTGAACAAGACACTCCTTGTTTATTGAATGGAATCATTCTATCTAAGGCCCTACCTATGTACTTATGATCCTATAAACAGAACAAACAAAAGCTAACTAAACTCCACTGCAAGGTCTTCAAAGTCTTCAATGAGGGTCCACAAGGTCTTCAACTCAATCTTCAAAGCTCACACACTCAAAGGAGAAGAAAAGAAAACAAAACAATACAAACTATGCCTTTAAGCAACACACATACTAACCATACATTCAAAAATCAATTAAAAATACTAAAATACTATATAATACTCTAGCAAAACTCTAGGGGATTCTATACATACTTACCCTTAACCCATATATTCCCCATACACTAATTTGGCCTATAAACCCCAAAACAAAATTGTTCAAATCTACTTATACAACCTAAAACCCTAATTTGAGTACACTAAGTCTATGCTTAACAAACTAATCAAATTTTAATCTACAAATTGTGAATTAAATCCCATAGAAACTATGATTCAATACCTAACTATGCCAAAAAGAATAGCCCAAAAATCCTAAGGGAAAGTCCTAAAAGAAATTATACAAAATCAAGTATCAACTAAATTCAATTAAAAAAGCTATCTAAATGGAAAATATACTAAAAATATTAAAAGAAAAATAAAATGGAATTTAATTTATTTACATTTTTCTAGACATGATTATGAGTGTGTAGAAAAAACAAGGAGTAAAAAATAATCATTTTTCAATTTTATATGGATTTTTTAATATGCAAGAAAATTAAAAGAAATTAAAAATAAGAAAAAATGAATTAAAGGGAATGGGGGTGGTAATAGTAAACACGCTTAGTTGATTATGAGATGGGCCAAATCCGGGGGGTGGGAATAGCGCGCGTTTCTGAGGCCCAGGATTCCTCATTTAGCTAAACGCAGCGTTTAGCTCAGTCTTATTTCCCTCCGTTTCCGTTTGAATCACAGCCGTGAGATCCAAAGTCCAGTCAAACCTGTCCTTCTAATCTAACGGTCATACCATCGTCTTCAACCTTATGAAGCTAGGGTTTCAGAAAATCATTCTCAATGCACGATACTTCCACCTCCTCTATCTCCTTCGTCTGGCCATGAAATGACACACTATAAAAACCAAACTTGCCCCATTTTCCTCCCTCTACACGACCAGGCACGTGATTTTGTCTAAAACCCTCCCCCAAACCAAACCCGATCGCTGAAAGTCTTGGGTATCACTGAATTTCATCTGATATGCATGATCACCATTCTTGTTGAAACTATGCTAGCATGATCTAGAGGCTATGGTGAACATTCTAAACATGATATCTTGTATTAATACGTCCTGACATGTGAGTTCTTGATTGATGAACAGAAACTACCATGGAACCAACCTTCAAGAACAACCCTTAAACTACTCATGAATCATCCCCTAATGGTCTCTATCACGTATATCCTAACCACATGATCTAACAATGGATAAATAGTGGGATTCGAATGAAGTTGCATACCTTGCAAGTGATGATGGCAATGGTGGTTAGCCTCCAATTCAAGCCTTGATACTTGCCTCAAGTGATCTTCAATGGCTACTAGTGCTTCTGTTTGCAATGGTTCTTGCTCAAACCTCCTGAATCACTATATCCACACCTTCATGCAAATTGGAGGGAAGCTTTGGATCACACGAGCCAGCCACTAATTCCTCTGGTTCTTGCTTGCCAATTTCTCTATGATAATGGTAGAAGATGATGATAACAAGAATTATGATGATTGATGAAGTTTTAATGGAGTTTGAAATCAAAATGCACAATGGAGTTATGGAATCAAACTATGGTATGCAAGCACAATCAGTCACCAACCAAGGTATGGATCACCTCTAGGGCATATATAGGTGTCAATGGAAATGTGTGGAAGCTTTGAGAACCTTCCAAGAAGTCTCTAGAATGTATCATGCAATGAGAATTTGAATTTTCTATATTGAGTAAATCTCATGCAATCTCATGATAAACCATGCAATCCCACTTAATTTCTCCTCAAATGATATTATGATATGAGAACAAGGCCTTACAAACCCTTATGTAGCATTTCTTTACTTTTCCTTTTGGTGCCTTAAGATGCAAGAAACACATTTACAAAGGAAGTCCAATTTTTAAGCCTAAACTCAAAAATGTGGCTAAACCATTGTCTTTAGAATGATGTTGGGAATCAATTTGGTATATTGAATGACCCATATTGGATTTGTAGATCTCCCAAACCAATTTTCCATTTCAACTTTTTCAACTTATAAGCCATTTTTAGGTCATTTTTACCCAATCATGAAAATCCTTGCTACAAGCTTTTTCAATACCTCATGACCTCTTTTATAAGCTTAAAATACCATTTTGAACAACTTTGATGTTTTGAGTTTTTTCATTTGAGGCTTGGAACTAGGAGATATGGCCTTTGCTTAAAATGACCTATAATCACCAAATGACCAAAATACCCCTGTCTTGTTCAAACCATAAGTTGAGTTCTACAAATCCTATCAAGGACTTATAGCACTCTCTAGAAAGCTAAGAAGATTCTCTTAAACATTCATGTTGATCAAGAGATTATAGGAATCATCCTACTAGGGCAAAAGTTGTCTGCAAGTTGGGTGACTTTCAAGGACCCAGATTCACACACCTCAGCTGACCTGTAATTTGTCAAAACCATAACTTGAGCTCTGCACATCCTATCAAGGACTTCTACCACTCAAATTAAAGCTAAGAACAAGATCTACAACATTCATGTTGTGGGGAAGATGAGATATCAATCACATCTTGAGCTAAAAGTGCCTGGAAGATAGGGATCAAACTAGGGTTTTTTCACTGTCAATCCTTGGAAACCCTAACTCAAAACTTCTCAAACTCCTCATTCATGATGAGTTGGTCTAGGAATCATCTTTATAACATCTCCATACATCATTCCATGATCTCATGGCCCTTGGATTGGGTCTCAACCTTCTCCAAATCTTCAGCTGATTTAGGGTTGACCCAGTCAAAACCCTAATTCTACCATTCATGGTTAAATCTTCTAAATTCCTGCATAATGACCTCTCTGGGCTTCATGATGACTTTCAAGACATCTCATAGGCTTTATCAAAGCTTCAAGTTCATTCTCAAAGTCTCAGAACCATCTGAGGAGCATCCACAACTCTCAAGCTATGAAGCACACAACCTTGGTTTCAACCAATTCTTCTGAGAATCTCCTGAACTTTCTGATGAAGGTATCAACTTTCAAACACTTGATAGGTAAATAAATGTTGGTCAAATTTTGGGGTGCAACACTATGCATATGCTTTATGCCATGCTTATGTTTATGCTGACAAAACAGACCAAACAAAACAGGAGATGAAATAAACATCTCGACACGGAGACCCAACCAACTTCACAAAAATTGGACATCAAATGGGATGATCATGAAGAACATGAATTCCACTTCAAGGATAACATCATCTCTGGGAGAGATTAATCTCCTTAGGCCAAAACGTCAGGACTTCACTTGGATTGCCATTACGAGTCTGAATTCTTTGCTGAAGGAAAATCACATCGAGAGATTCCCAGATCAACTGAAGTAACAACTTAACTGGAGAGCTTTGAAAAAGGCACCATGAGAACAAAACATTTATGCCCCATGATGGTAATAATCCTCTTCAAGTGAGCAACGACTCTTGCGACGAATAGTCTTCAAACCTTTCATGCCCCAGTTTACACGGTCTGTGAGAAGAAGTCATAAGGATGCTTTTACAAAAGAATTGGCATAAAGATGCTTCAATGTCTTCAGACCCTTATAGAGAGAGATTTACAAATCTCGACGTGACTGCCCAAGTTTAACGGTGCTTGCCCAACAAAGTCTCGGACTGTGGAAGTAACAACTGGGTAACAAACTTGCCCCTGCTAGCTGGTAACTGCAAAAGATTTGTCCCAGACTAAACTGTTAATTGAGAGCTTCATCTGATCTTGACCTGGTCGGCTATGATTAGCTGAACGTTATGACAAATGATCAATAAATCCTTCAAATTGGTTGCCCCAGGCTGAGCTTCCTTTATCAAGTCAAATTCCCTAGCTGGCAGCGCTTGTTGGGATTCCTTTGATATTGGATTGTTTTGCACGCAGTGCTGTTCATTAAAAATTGGCAATTTTCAATGTAAAATTCATGCAATATTTTTGAAAATATTTTGATGAAACACACACGGCGGAGTGAACAAGTGATCAAAGTGAAAGTGATCCAATCATTTACAAATGATGGATTAAGTGATTAACACACACAAACATCAAAGGTCATTAGGAGTCAGGTTATCCAACCTTGTTGTAATATGCTTTCAAAATAACCTTACCTCAATTAGGTCTTTTAAGGGTTGTAACGTGGTCTGGTTCACAGTTCATGAAACAAAGGATAAAGGCTCAAAGTTATTTGTCCTACCCACTCTCCATGATGAACTCCAATCCTACGCTCAGTTAACTCAAACTATATATTCAGGTTCTTACAGGCTTAAGAATTGGACTGATGATAGTTGGCAATGGCTTAAAAACCTAAAGTAGTCACAACTCCCTTACAATATTAGATAGCTTTTGTTATTTGAGAATTTTAAAAGTGATAACTCTTACAGAATTCCTCTCTTTTGTTATCCCTGACTTTTGTCTAACTGTTTTGTTCGAATATACAGTCAATGGGATGCCCCATTTTTGCCTAAGTCTCCTTCATAGGTTTCGACTTAGCGGGCTTTTCAATTTTCTTTTTTCTTCTTCTCTTTTTTTTTTGAGAAAGGAGGTGACTACCTAGTTTAATGGATACGGTGAACCATCATCGTCTTTTATGCTGAAAAGCATCTTCAACACTTTCTTGTTGTGTACGAAGGAAAACCTGAGTGTACCACCTTTATACGAAAAGTGTATGTATGCACATATCTCTAAGTTAACTGAGAACTACCCACCGTGGGTGTGAAATTTAAGGTTTCTGTTTTTGTAAAGAAAGAAAACTCCTACTTCTAGGCTCGAAGGGGTTAACGAGGGTTATCTTCCTTATTTCTCCAGTGTTTAGGGATTGAAATAATGCCTTACATCATCGGCAAAGTTAAATTGAAAGCATACTGACAGCGCTTATGGACATAGTTTTCATCATCCTCCCCAATCTTTGTTTTAAGCAACAGTTTAGTAAAGAAAAGAAATTTTTGCATTTTTGGTATTTCATAACAATGAAAGGAAAAAGAAAGAGTGAAACAAATGAACTTAATCAAAAGATGCACAAACATTTCATTAATATTGCCAAATTCAAATAAACAACAGCTTACAAGAAAATCAAATACAAAGAAGTTACAACACATGCTGACACAGTCTATAGCTGCCAGCCTTAGGGAATTAAAATTTGTTTAACAAAACAAGGAAAAAGCGATATCAAGGGCCTTCTTCTTTAGTCCACCGTATGCAGGGACGGGGTTCCTTCTTCGTCAAGCAGAAGATTGACTTGCACTCGAGGTTCGCATATCTTGAAAGATATGACTCCTGTTTCAATCATTTCCTTTACCTTATTCTTGAGGATGTAGCACTCCTTAATATCATGATCGAGCGCTCCATGGTGGAAGGCACAGAAAGCATCAGCGGTGAAATAACTCCGGTGTCCTGGAGGGAGAATGTCTGGCATTTCCTTTTGAATCAAACCGTTTTGCAAGACTATAGGGAACAACCGTGCATAAGGTATGGGAATACCTAGAGACCCACCATATGGATGATTGGTAGACGAAGCCGATCCTTCTTGTTGTTGGGATAAGATCAAATCTCTGACAAAGTTTGTCAAACTCCTTTTGGCACGCTTCACCTTTTCTAGCTCGTCACTGAGCTTTTGATTTTCCTGTTTTTGAGTATCCATCATATCCTCGACGGCAGCAGTGAAAGCTTCGGTGTTACTCTTTAAATGAGAAACTTCTTCTCGGAGTGCTTGGTTTTCCTGCTCAAGGTGATCCATCCTTTTGAATGCTAGCCCTTGTGATATACTCTCTCCCTTTTTCCTTCTCTCTCTCTGATATCAACAGAACACAGAATGAACCAAAGGACCGACACAGCGAAGAATGATATGCAAAATGCTGATGCAAGTGCATAAACGCAACTGGTTTTACAAAACTCAAAAGTTTGATTAGGTTAAAACCCCATTTCATTAATCGTTGGGAAAAGTTACAACTCTTAAAAATACCAGAGATCGACTGAGTTTTACAACACTAGTTGCGACATGATATGGTTATGGTGATATGATGGGATGATGCACACATAACACAAAGGCAAGTATTCACAAACATAATGCATATATAAAGACCCCCTAGGCTCAAGATCGAAGCAAGGAGTCAAAGGTCTAACCATCCCCAAGGATTTGTACTGTGGGTTGATTTATACCTGTCGAACGGGTTCTTAACAAAGTTCCCAGGGTCAACAACCCATCTTTCGGATATTATCAATTTCCCAAATCACTCGGTAATCGATAACATTCTCAAGAGAGTCTCGCCCGAGTGTAGTATCGCGTATCAACTACTTCGGAAATACTTCCTTATAGCCATCGCACTACGTCCTGATAAGGCTGAAGTGGGGGAAAATGTAATCTTAAAGTCCACAGTGTCATGGGCTCCTTCGTTGAAAGTAGCATTGTTTTCACGAATACTCGATCAACAATACTAAACTCTCAAAAGGGCCTACACTGAGCGGTGGTTTCTCAAGTTAGCTTGGTCGGGAATCAACTCCCTATAAGCCTTCATGAATATACCACCATCCTATCATAAGTGCACTCAAGTCTGGGTATAGGACCGTCTCACCACTTAAAGCACCCAATATCCAACACACAAGCATATATATTGACAAATATACATGTTAAGCAAATATTCACAAATATAGAATGTAATCAAACAAAATAGGCTAAACCTTCAAGTTCAAGAATTCTCTTATTCCCAGTGAAGTCGCCATTTCGGTTGCGGTGAGAATCGTGATACCAAGCTATTGATTAACTTGAATCTTTAATTCTTAAATTCACAACCGGACTTTAATTTATCCAAAGGAAAGGTCTAAAGAAAGAAAGAACCTTTTGCGCGATGTAATAACAACGCTAAGAGATTCGGGGATCGGGGGTTGGTTATGCATAGGGTAGGTATTTCACATCCTAAACATCTGTAGTAATCTATAGGAACCTTTTGTTTGTTTGCATTCTAAGTTTGGTAAATGTTTGCTAGGGTTTGGGGTTGGGTAAAAAGGGTGTAGGTTAAGGCCTAATGATAGTTTCTAAACTTGCTCGCAAAGATGACGCGTCCTCTGCCTACGTATCCTAACTAGGATAGAATCAGAGCAAGCGTAGTTCACCTCACTAGGGTTGAAGAACACTTGATTATGATCAAAGTTCAAAGGGGAACAAACATAACAATGTTTGTGTGGAGTTTAAGAAAAACTCTCTAGATCTATGTTACAACACTCGAGAGGGGAGTAAGTAATCATTACTATGATTCTTACATAGAGTTTACAAACTCTATCCTAGGGTTCTAGTTGAAGAAACACTCCTAGAAAAGGTGGATTATTTTAGACTTAAAGCAAAGTCTAAAGGCTTATACTAAGGTTCAAGATGACTTCACAAAGTCAAGGGAGCGGGTAATGAGCTATCCATGACACAAGGGTCAATGGAGAGACTTTTCCTTTGGAAGGAGAGAGATAAGGCAACTTGGATGAGAACTAAAGAGTTCCATCACTTGGTGAAGAAGTACTTAACAAAGCAATAAACATTTAAGCAAGAAGAATAAGGAATATGGTTACAACCAAGCAAGCATGCATATCACAATAGGCAAGGATTTAACTGGCACAAATGGTTACAACCAAAAAATGACATATCTTCACAAAGATAAATAACTTAAAGGATACATATTAATAAATATGGAAACAACCATCATATAAATAAGTCACAACTTAAAATGATCATGTTATAAGCTCAAATGTAACAACAATTAGGCATTGATGACAATCAAATACGCAAGGACTAAACATAACAGTTAAATCTTAAGACTCAGGAAGAGAACAATAAATTTATGGTAACCACCAATAAGAAATGAAGTCTCAACATGTTAACAAACATAATGAAATCAAATACCAATAAATCTCAGAAGATAAAATAAGCATAATATGAAAGAAAATCGGCAGGACGCAAGGTAACGACCTAAGAATGAACCAACTAACAAGCAGGAAAAAGGGCTTTGTAAATGAAAATAGAAATTTCAATGAGCAATTTGCAAAAAGAACGGGTTAAAAACAATGAAGAATGAACAAGTTATGAATTATTGAAGTTTCAAAGATTTTATGAAAATAAAACAAACAAACAAGCAAATAAAAATAAGTGGCATGGGTAGGGATTGAACCCAAGCCCTTGGTGTTCACAAACACAACACAAACCAACAGGCCATAGTGCACGCGCATGAATAAGGAAAGGCAAGAAAGAAGAAAAATAATAAACAAGGCAATATGAAAAATAAAACCAAAAGAGTTGATCACCAAGGATCGAACTCAGGTTAGGCATGTGAAAGGTACAAAGCGCGCAAGTGTCTTACCACTGGGGTGGCTATACATCCAAGTATTAAGCCACCCCCACAAATAGATAACACTAGATATAATGGATATTCTGGGCAACAAACAAACCAACCAAACCAAAAACGTGAAGAATCCAAACTTGGTCAAAACTCAATCTTTTTTTGTGAAATTTTAGTCAAACATGATTGTTTTTTAACAAGGATTATAATGGTAACCACCAAATTATAAGATGATGCTTCTAACAAGAAACCCGATTGAAGATGCATAATTGGCAAATGAGTTGCATTTTGAAAAACCACACCAGTTCTGAGTTCATACACATCAAATGGGCATTGCACACAAGTCATACATATCATAACAGAGGTATTAATCACTTAGGGCTCAAGCATAGATCAATAGAATGGAAAGTGGCTCATGAATTGTAAATGAAGCATGAAAAAGCAAGCAAACTGCCAAGGATGCAGATGAAAATGTTCAATTTATATATATATATGCATGGCCTAACAGTTTTTAAACATGTCAATTGATGTTTTTAAAGTTTACAAACCAAACACCAATGCTCTGGCCGAAAAAAGAAGTAGGATGCAGCATGACATCATATTGGTGAACTGAAACTTTGTAAAATTGTGAACTTGCTTTCAAAACCACAACAAAACATGAACTCAAATTAAAGACCAAACTTTTAGCCTTAACAGATAACAGTTACAATCATGTGTGGCTGGTCCTAAATTGTGATTGGTAGGGGTCAAGGATTGATGAACACAATAGGTAATCTGCAGGCCAGGGCCAAAGTGGCCCTGCTGCCCAGAATTCAATCAAAGATCAAAACATAGATGGAAATCCAACATGATCAAAACAGAACAAGAAAGTCTCAAGGTATCTCAACCAAACCAGATAAAATGCAAAGAGGAACATGAGGACAACAATCCAATACCAAAACACATGCACCAACACATAACTGTCATGTCAAGTAAAATGAAATTGAAAGATGCAAATTGGAGGCCAAGTCAAGAAACAGGCACAATTAGATTGAGCAGACCTCACACACAAACCATAAACATGCTATAAAGTGTGTCTACACTTCAAAATTAGTCACAAACAACATAGAGATGAAAGTCACATACCAAGTGCTCACTCAAGCATGAAAATGCATAATTTGAAACCAAACATGATTGGAACAAGTTGAGATCAAAAAGATACCACACATAAGTCTCAAATATGTCTATGGATGATATTACAACCTAAGATTGATCATGAAATGCACATAACACAAATTGGCTATAAAGTTGCAATGGTATCATACATGATGAGTGGGGCTGTCATGACAGGCAGGAGGAAAATGGCAAGGCAAACATAAAAGGGGCCTAGTTCATACACATACAAACCAAAACATGCTATCTATGCTTATGAAATAAAATCAAAGCTACACAAACAGAAAAACTGAAGTGTGTGCAGCTGTTGTGGTTTTCAAAACAGTTTGGTAGCAGTGTGGTTACAAGCTGGTCTTAGCAAAAAGTAGGTGGTCTCATGTTATCAAATAGCACATACACCTTGTAAACATAGAAATGAATGAGCTTCAACTCAGAGAACAAGCATTTTGCATTTGGAAAAGGATTTGGTATAACCATGGCATGTTTTGGCTTGAAAAAGCAATTTGAAAGTGAGATGATGAACCAAGTAGGAATAGATCAAACAAACAACATACACATCATAATCATGAGGATAGATGAGATCACATTTAAATTTCAAGCATATTTCCAACAGGACAGAATTTGGTAGGTTGATGGTTATGAAGAAAAAGTTGTCTTGAGACAAACTAGTGGTACGGCAGGGCATTTGGCAAGTAATGATGTTCTATGATGAAACAAATTACATACACATACCAGATACAAGCTAAAAGATGAGATCATGCTTCAAGATCAAATCAAATCCACACCAAATAGAATATGGCATATTAAAACTCATGAAATGCAAAAAAGCAACTCATTCAGGCAGCAGGCAAGTTTATGGCAGTTGGGATGATTTGGCACCACATACATGCTCAAAATATGTAGAACATTAATTATATACAGATGGTTCAAGTAAAAACAGGTTGAGGCAGAATATGACATTTGATTGGTATTATGGAGTTTTGAAAATGCAAGATTGAGAATGAAAAACAGTTTTGAGCAAATGGTGCCAGTTTGAACATACAAGTACAACATACATCCTTTAATCATGCTAACAAGTGATTCTTTAACTTAAAATCAAACACAAACTGCTCCAAATAAGGACTGGTATGCTTATTGCAAACATTGACAGCAAGACAATAAAACTTGACAGCAGGCCCTAACAACCAAATCTCATGTTCTTTTCAATATTTTCAACAAGTCTCAAATGATATAAACATGACCAAAACATAACAAAACAACATTTTAAACACTTTGAGGTGAAACATGGCAAGCACAAGTAGTCCAACACCAAGACTCATGATAATGGTAAAGTGAATGACAAAAAAATATCACAAGTGTAAGACAAGAGCCAAACTAGGTTCAAACATGACCTAGGGGCAGGGGGATCTCATAAAAACAACTTACAAGTTATCCAAATATCATCAATAAACTAGGGCTAACAAATCTAGGGCGAGCATATCAACATTTCAATGTTTTGGATCCTTAAGGCTAATCTTGGATAAAATCCTCAAAATAAGTTGTACACAACAACAAAGCTCAACATTGGTAACATATCAACAACACATCAATCATAGATAATATACTTTGGCAAAAGCAATACCATAGCCATAAAACATGAGTTCTTGACAAAAAAGCAATATGGGACAACATGACTATACTTCACATTAAGCACTTCAAAATTGTAAAAATATGATAATGTATGAATAAATGAAAAGATTGAGTATTACATACCTCTTGTAGACAAATCTTGAGCAAGCTAAAAAGCTAAGAAACCCAGAGATCTTCTTCTTTGGCAAAGATTTGGAGCTTTCTTCCTCTTGAAGCAACAAGCTATCTTTCAAAACAGTTAGAGTTGTGAACTTCCCAGCTGGTTTTTGAGACTTTGGATAGTTGAAATATGATATATATGAGGTGTTGGGAGTGTTGAGGTAGTAGGAAATTTCTTAAGTAGAGACTTGGCTTCCAAAGTGCATGAAAGTCAACATATTAAGGTATGAAGGTTGACTTTTGGGAAAATGATGTTTTTAGGTGGTTTGAGTGTATGAACACCTTCTATACAATGTTTATGGATTGTTTAAATGTTTTTGAGTGGCTTAGAAGTGGTGGAAATGAGTTTGGGCAGAATTTTGCTTGAGACAGTTTTTTAGTGAAAACTTGAAGTTTTTGAAGAATGAATCTTTTAAGAAAATGAAAGAGAGTTGAGAGCTGTGATTTCACTTGGTTTTTAAGAGTTCTCTGGTGTGTCTAACATCATAGAGAATGCCTCTATTTATAGTGAAAATGGAGGTGAGGGCAGATTTGGATTTTGTCATTTTTGGAGGGAGATTATGAAATCTTGAATGAATCTTGCCAAGATCTTTGTGGCAGCTCTACATATACGCTCCATGGACAAATGCTGAGCCAAAATCAAGTGAGATAGGAAGGATGGGATGGCTGAAGTGAGGCTAGGAAGGTAGGGGACTGCAGCTGCCCAATTTTTTTTTTGAAAATTTTCTCTTTCATGGCTTTTAAATGAATATTATAATGGCCACTTGCTCCAAGTTCCACCAGCCCTTCAATTCCTTATTTCTTCTGGTTTTTGCATCATCCAAACTTCACAATATCAGAATAGAACATGATCAAATGGTTGAGGGTAGCCCAAGTTGATGAATTTTGAATTTTGAAAAGTGTTGAAGTCGTGACTTCAAGTATGGCAGCCCCAACTTCCATGACCTATAACTTTCTGCTCCCAAGTGCTATTGAGGAGTTCTACCACAATTTAGAAAGCCCTCAAGTAGCTCTATAACTTTCATGTTTTTGAGATTTCCAAATTCTAGATGGAACTAGGTTGAAAAACCCTTCAAAGTTGTTAAAAAACAAGCCTAAAAGTGAAATTTTTCTAAGTTATTTTCCCTTCTTGAAATGATTTTTGTCATATCTCCAAATCTATGCATTTTTTTATCATAGACCACTTTTACGATTTTGTAGGACTTGCCAAGAGCTTTCCAATTAGCTTTGAACCACTTCCTTTGGAAGTGTGGTTGAGGAGTTATGGTCTTACCCCTTTCAAAACCCTAATTCCCGATTTTTGCAATTACCTCTTAACCCTTGATCCAATGGTCATGAAATTTTATGGGAAGGTTTAATATGACATAAGGAACATTTTTTATTCACATCTTGAAGTCAAATTCCCCATTGTTGAAGAGTTGACGTTTCAGTCAACCGTACGATCAATCAGTGACTACCGAGTCGGCTGATGAGGTTCCAGGTATTCTGAGGACTTGAAACTCTTTGGATAGACTTTATTAAGCCATAGAAACATAATGGACCATAGTCCCACCATTGAAACACTTTTTAAATAAAAAGTCAAACTATAGTTGACTTTTCCTTATCGAAAACCCTAATCGGATATCTTGAACTGCACTGTTCTCAATTCCCGGGTGACCACCTCAAATTGAATTCATACTTGACCCAATGTAGTATTCTTGATCTTGTTTATAGTTGAATCAATCCAAAACATTGATTGATCAAACCATCGAAGCCTCGATTTTGACGGTACAGAACCCTGATTTATCTGCATCTTGACAAAGATAAACCTGAAATGGGTTAAGGTTAGTTAATCAAATGAATATGATCCTAAAATGATGATGAGGATCTAAGGGGTCAAAATTTGGAGTGCAACAAGTAGCAGACTAGCTTGTGTTTTGCCAGTTCCTCTTCCTCTTCAGCGACGTCGGCCACACGGTTGTACTCATAAGGTAGTATAGAGACCATATTACATTGGACATCGAAGTCTCCTTCTGAACTAGAATCAAAATTATCTATTACCAGCTCGCCTTCTTTGGCTTCCTCTTCCCTGCTGATCTTTCTAGAGGGAAACAATTTCCTTCCAACTGGTTTCTTTGCCTGACCCTCCTCAATCTTTTGTTGTGGTTTGGTATTACTCGACACAACAACATCCTTTTCTGCCTTATTTTTCCTTTAAAACCTATGCCATTGGGTCATATTCATGGGACTCTTTCCCTTATAGTTTGTGTTAGGCCCATAGAAATGACTTTTAGACATTTGGAAGTTTTCCTTGTATATCATTTGGAAATCTTCCCCTCTCAAAACAAAATAAAATTTGCCTATTCAATGCAATATTCAGAATTTTAAATCAAAATTTGAATAAACTAAACCTCCTCCACTATTACATTCACCTGATTGTGAATATTAGTTATCAAGTTCAGCTGGTGTCAATATTAATTTGGGTTTGAGTGAATTCAAACTTTGGTTCTACTATAAAAGTTATATTCAACTTTATGATTAAAGAAAATGTTCACCAAGGCTAGTCTCATAGGTTGATTCCACAACCCTCTCGTATTCCAATATAAAATCTTCAAGTTAAGTTTCACTAAGGTTCACCATGTGATCTGGTTTTTTATGTGATACCTTCAACTCTTCCCAATTGTCTTCCATAACGCATTTGTCGGCCTCTTGAATAATGGTTTTCTGACCTTTTGAATAATGATCATGTCTTTCATAGTTAGTTTATAAGCCTTCTGTTTGTGTTGATGTACCTTTTTTTCTTGGTTCTTTCATTTTGACTTGCAGCCATTATTTCCCTTATAAATTCTGCTTGTATTTTTGCATATTAATCATTTTAATTGTACACTCCTTTCTCTCCACATGTTGTGGTTTCACTCAGAACGTGGACGGTATTTTCCCTTGACGTGCCCACGTTCTAAGTAATTGTTGATGCATATGCAATAATTCCTGCCTCGGTTGTTCTTTTTAATCTTTTAAATGCTCTGTTGGCGCCAAGAACTAATAATCCTCGTCGAAACCTCCGTTGTCGAATATATTAAAGCAATATGCTTTGACGTGTTGCCCACCATCGTAGTGAACTCTACACTTAGCCAATATGACATGGTATTCCATTCCAATAAGTATTACTGTAGCATGGTGCTTGATTCAATAAGTCCCTATGCTTTCATTAGGCTTTTCATCAACACAATTTTCAACCAACGTCACTATAGATGACCACCAACCTTGAGTCATATTAATCATGTTGACTCTATTTTTGTCTTCCATGTGGCATATTTATGGCTAGCCTCATGAAAACTTGCCATTCATAGTTAGGTTGAAAAATCCAATGTAACACTTGGTAGAGAGTGATAGAAGTCCATTTTATACCAAAAACACAATAGAAGTGGAAAACAGAGAATGATTGAAGGTGGAAGCGTTGTTCGAGGAATCAACAACAAATGCTTTTCAATGTCTTTCTTCGAGGGCCTAATTATAAAGCTACGATGATTTTATGTAGCTAATTTATCTTTTGTGGGGGTTAAATGTAGTCTTCCTAATGCTCAAGTATCAATTGTGATCATGGTATTCTATGTAATTATTCTTATTATTTAATATTGATAAGTTCTTCTTTCGTAATGCTTGTTTTGAATTAATTACCTATTTTTATGATGTGACTTGATACTCAAATGGTACTGGTCATTTCTAGATCCAAGTTTTTCATGCATTGGATATACTAAACTCTCAATATAGATTTAGGTTTATTATACGTGTTAACTATCGAAGCTTAATGCTATCATATTCGTTAATAGTCCGAGAGATCGTCTATTAGGTAATATGTTAGATCATACATTGTTGACTTAAACATGAGATGCAACGAGAGCAACAAATAATAATAGTTAATTAGCCTTGAATTTTATTGATCACGAATATACATAAGGATATACTGATGAAATCTAACTCCAACGAATTTTCTCATCTATTAAACACTAAAACTCATTTTACTTTCTAATATTTTATATTCGGTCTTTTCAAAATTTCACAAATAATCAACACATGATATCCCTAGTATGGGAAACCCTAGAGAAGTAGGTTGTATTTCTATCTCCATCCTTAAATTTCTTTAATATGGATTTCTCAAAACAAAATAAATTATTCCTATTCAATGCAATATTCAGATTAATTTGAGCTTGGATTTTCTATTGATGTAAGTTCTCATTCGGGTAAGAGTTGTCAATCAAATTTTGAATAAAATAAACTTCCTTCACTATTACATTCACCTGATTGTGAGTATTAGTTTGTCAAGTTCAGTTGGTGCCAATATTAATTTGGGTTTGAGTGAATTCCAACTTTGGTTCTACTATAAAAGTTATATTCAGCTTTATGATAAGAGAAAATGTTCACCAAGGCTAGTCTCATAGGTTGATTCCACAACCCTGTCGTATTCCAATATAAAATATTCAAGTTAAGTTTCACTAAGGTTCACCATGTGATCTGGTTTTTTATGTGATACCTTCAACTCTTCCCAATTGTCTTCCACGACGCATTTGTCGGCCTCTTGAATAATGGTTTTCTGACCTTTTGAATAATGATCATGTCTTCAATAGTTAGTTTATAGGCCTTCTGTTTGTGTTGCTGTACCTTTTTTTCTTGGTTCTTTCGTTTTGACTTGCACCCATTGTTTCCCTTATAAATTCTGCTTGTGTTTTTGCATATTAATCATTTTAATTGTACATTCCTTTCTCTCCACATGTTGTGGTTTCACTCAGAACGTGGACGGTTTTTTCCCTTGACGTGCCCACGTTCTGAGTAATTGTCGACGCATATGCAATAATTCCCGCCTCGGTTGTTCTTTTAAATGCTCTATTGGTGCCAAGAACTAATAATCCTCATCGAAACCTTCGTTGTCGAATATATTAAAGCAACATGCTTCGACGTGTTGCCCACCATCGTAGTGAAGTCAACACTTAGCCAATATGACATGCTATTCCATTTCAATAAGTATTACTGTACCATGGTGGTTAATTCAATAAGTCCCTATGCTTTCATTAGGCTTTTCATCAACACAATTTTCAACCAACGTCACTATAGATGACCTCCAACCTTGAGTCATATTAATCATGTTGACTCTATTTTTGTCTTCCACGTGGCACATTTATGGCTAGCCTCATGAAAACTTGCCATTCATAGTTAGGTTGAAAAATCCAATATAACACTTGGTAGAGAGTGATAGAAATCCATTTTATACCCAAAACACAATAGAAGTGGAAAACAGAGAATGATTGAAGGTGGAAGCGTTGTTCGAGGAATCAACAACAAATGCTTTTCAATGTCTTTCTTCTAGGGCCTAATTGTAAAGATACGATGCGTTTATGTAGCTAATTTATCTTTTGTGGGGGTTAAATGTAGTCTTCCTAATGCTCAAGTATCAATTGTGATCATGGTATTCTATGTAATTATTCTTATGATTTAATATTGATAAGTTTTTCATTCGTAATGCTTGTTTTGAATTAATTACCTATTTTTATGATGTGACTAGATACTCGAATGGATTGGTCATTACTAGATCCAAGTTTTTCATGCATTGGATATACTAAACTCTCAATATAGATTTAGGTTTATTATATGTGTTAACTATCGTCGCTTAATGCTATCATATTGGTTAATAGTCTGAGAGATCGTCTATTAGGTAATATGTTAGATCACACATTATTGACTTAAACATAAGATGCAACGAGAGAAACATACAATAATAGTTGATTAGCCTTGAATTTTATTGATCACGAATATACATAAGGATATGTCAATGAAATCTAACTCCAACGAATTTTCTCATCTATTAAACACTAAAACTCGTTTACTTTCTATTATTTTATTTTCGGTCTTTTCAAAATTTCACAAATAATCAACACTTGATATCCCTAGTATGGGAAACCCTAGAGAAGTAGGTTGTATTTCTATCTCCATCCTTAAATTTCTTTAATATGGATTTCTCAAAACAAAATCAATTATTCCTATTCAATGCAATATTCAGATTAATTTGAGCTTGGATTTTCTATTGATGTAAGTTCTCATTCGGGTAAGAGTTGTCAATCAAATTTTGAATAAAATAAACTTCCTTCACTATTACATTCACCTGATTGTGAGTATTAGTTTGTCAAGTTCAGCTGGTGCTAATATTAATTTGGGTTTGAGTGAATTCAAATTTGGCTCTACTATAAAAGTTATATTCAACTTTATGATAAGAGAAAATGTTCACCAAGGCTAGTCTCATAGGTTGATTCCACAACCCTGTCGTATTCCAATATAAAATATTCAAGTTAAGTTTCACTAAGGTTCACCATGTGATCTGTTTTTTTATGTGATACCTTCAACTCTTCCCAATTGTCTTCCACGACGCATTTGTCGGCCTCTTGAAAAATTGTTTTCTGACCTTTTGAATAATGATCATGTCTTCAATAGTTAGTTTATAGGACTTCTGTTTGTGTTGATGTACCTTTTTTTCTTGGTTCTTTCGTTTTGACTTGCACCCATTGTTTCCCTTATAAATTCTGCTTGTGTTTTTGTATATTAATCATTTTAATTGTACATTCCTTTCTCACCACATGTTGTGGTTTCACTCAGAACGTGGACGGTTTTTTCCCTTGACGTGCCCACGTTCTGAGTAATTGTCGACGCATATGCAGTAATTCCCGCCTCTGTTGTTCTTTTAAATGCTCTATTGGTGCCAAGAACTAATAATCCTCATCGAAACCTTCGTTGTCGAATATATTAAAGCAACATGCTTCGACGTGTTGCCCACCATCGTAGTGAAGTCTACACTTACCCAATATGACATGGTATTCCATTTCAATAAGTATTACTGTACCATGGTGGTTAATTCAATAAGTCCCTATGCTTTCATTAGGCTTTTCATCAACACAATTTTCAACCAACGTCACTATAGATGACCTCCGACCTTGAGTCATATTAATCATGTTGACTCTATTTTTGTCTTCCACGTGGCACATTTATGGCTAGCCTCATGAAAACTTGCCATTCATAGTTAGGTTGAAAAATCCAATATAACACTTGGTAGAGAGTGATAGAAATCCATTTTATACCCAAAACACAATAGAAGTGGAAAACAGAGAATGATTGAAGGTGGAAGCGTTGTTCGAGGAATCAACAACAAATGCTTTTCAATGTCTTTCTTCTAGGGCCTAATTGTAAAGATACGATGAGTTTATGTAGCTAATTTATCTTTTGTGGGGGTTAAATGTAGTCTTCCTAATGCTCACGTATCAATTGTGATCATGGTATTCTATGTAATTATTCTTATGATTTAATATTGATAAGTTTTTCATTCGTAATGCTTGTTTTGAATTAATTACCTATTTTTATGATGTGACTAGATACTCGAATGGATTGGTCATTACTAGATCCATGTTTTTCATGCATTGGATATACTAAACTCTCAATATAGATTTAGGTTTATTATATGTGTTAACTATCGACGCTTAATGCTATCATATTGGTTAATAGTCTGAGAGATCGTCTATTAGGTAATATGTTAGATCACACATTATTGACTTAAACATAAGATGCAACGAGAGAAACATACAATAATAGTTGATTAGCCTTGAATTTTATTGATCACGAATATACAGAAGGATATGTCAATGAAATCTAACTCCAACGAATTTTCTCATCTATTAAACACTAAAACTCGTTTTACTTTCTATTATTTTATTTTCGGTCTTTTCAAAATTTCACAAATAATCAACACTTGATATCCCTAGTATGGGAAACCCTAGAGAAGTAGGTTGTATTTCTATCTCCATCCTTAAATTTCTTTAATATGGATTTCTCAAAACAAAATAAATTATTCCTATTCAATGCAATATTTAGATTAATTTGAGCTTGGATTTTCTATTGATGTAAGTTCTCATTCGGGTAAGAGTTGTCAATCAAATTTTGAATAAAATAAACTTCCTTCACTATTACATTCACCTGATTGTGAGTATTAGTTTGTCAAATTCAGCTGGTGCTAATATTAATTTGGGTTTGAGTGAATTCAAACTTTGGCTCTACTATAAAAGTTATATTCAGCTTTATGATAAGAGAAAATGTTCACCAAGGCTAGTCTCATAGGTTGATTCCACAACCCTGTCGTATTCCAATATAAAATATTCAAGTTAAGTTTCACTAAGGTTCACCATGTGATCTGGTTTTTTATGTGATACCTTCAACTCTTCCCAATTGTCTTCCACGACGCATTTGTCGGCCTCTTGAATAATGGTTTTCTGACCTTTTGAATAATGATCATGTCTTCAATAGTTAGTTTATAGGCCTTCTGTTTATGTTGATGTACCTTTTTTTCTTGGTTCTTTCGTTTTGACTTGCACCCATTGTTTCCCTTATAAATTCTGCTTGTGTTTTTGCATATTAATCATTTTAATTGTACATTCCTTTCTCTGCACATGTTGTGGTTTCACTCAGAACGTGGACGGTTTTTTCCCTTGACGTGCCCACATTCTGAGTAATTGTCGACGCATATGCAGTAATTCCCGCCTCGGTTGTTCTTTTAAATGCTCTATTGGTGCCAAGAACTAATAATCCTCATCGAAACCTTCGTTGTCGAATATATTAAAGCAACATGCTTCGACGTGTTGCCCACCATCGTAGTGAAGTCTACACTTACCCAATATGACATGGTATTCCATTTCAATAAGTATTACTGTACCATGGTGGTTAATTCAATAAGTCCCTATGCTTTCATTAGGCTTTTCATCAACACAATTTTCAACCAACGTCACTATAGATGACCTTCGACCTTGAGTCATATTAATCATGTTGACTCTATTTTTGTCTTCCACGTGGCACATTTATGGCTAGCCTCATGAAAACTTGCCATTCATAGTTAGGTTGAAAAATCCAATATAACACTTGGTAGAGAGTGATAGAAATCCATTTTATACCCAAAACACAATAGAAGTGGAAAACAGAGAATGATTGAAGGTGGAAGCGTTGTTCGAGGAATCAACAACAAATGCTTTTCAATGTCTTTCTTCTAGGGCCTAATTGTAAAGATACGATGAGTTTATGTAGCTAATTTATCTTTTGTGGGGGTTAAATGTAGTCTTCCTAATGCTCAAGTATCAATTGTGATCATGGTATTCTATGTAATTATACTTATGATTTAATATTGATAAGTTTTTCATTCGTAATGCTTGTTTTGAATTAATTACCTATTTTTATGATGTGACTAGATACTCGAATGGATTGGTCATTACTAGATCCATGTTTTTCATGCATTGGATATACCAAACTCTCAATATAGATTTAGGTTTATTATATGTGTTAACTATCGACGCTTAATGCTATCATATTGGTTAATAGTCTGAGAGATCGTCTATTAGGTAATATGTTAGATCACACATTATTGACTTAAACATAAGATGCAACGAGAGAAACATACAATAATAGTTGATTAGCCTTGAATTTTATTGATCACGAATATACATAAGGATATGTCAATGAAATCTAACTCCAACGAATTTTCTCATCTATTAAACACTAAAACTCGTTTTACTTTCTATTATTTTATTTTCGGTCTTTTCAAAATTTCACAAATAATCAACACTTGATATCCCTAGTATGGGAAACCCTAGAGAAGTAGGTTGTATTTCTATCTCCATCCTTAAATTTCTTTAATATGGATTTCTCAAAACAAAATAAATTATTCCTATTCAATGCAATATTCAGATTAATTTGAGCTTGGATTTTCTATTGACGTAAGTTCTCATTCGGGTAAGAGTTGTCAATCAAATTTTGAATAAAATAAACTTCCTTCACTATTACATTCACCTGATTGTGAGTATTAGTTTGTCAAGTTCAGCTGGTGCTAATATTAATTTGGGTTTGAGTGAATTCAAACTTTGGCTCTACTATAAAAGTTATATTCAGCTTTATGATAAGAGAAAACGTTCACCAAGGCTAGTCTCATAGGTTGATTCCACAACCTTGTCGTATTCCAATATAAAATATTCAAGTTAAGTTTCACTAAGGTTCACCATGTGATCTGGTTTTTTATGTGATACCTTCAACTCTTCCCAATTGTCTTCCACGACGCATTTGTCGGCCTCTTGAATAATGGTTTTCTGACCTTTTGAATAATGATCATGTCTTCAATAGTTAGTTTACAGGCCTTCTGTTTGTGTTGATGTACCTTTTTTTCTTGGTTCTTTCGTTTTAACTTGCACCCATTGTTTCCCTTATAAATTCTGCTTGTGTTTTTGCATATTAATCATTTTAATTGTACATTCCTTTCTCTCCACACGTTGTGGTTTCACTCAGAACGTGGACGGTTTTTTCCCTTGACGTGCCCACGTTCTGAGTAATTGTCGACGCATATGCAATAATTCTCGCCTCGGTTGTTCTTTTAAATGCTCTATTGGTGCCAAGAACTAATAATCCTCATCGAAACCTTCGTTGTCGAATATATTAAAGCAACATGCTTCGACGTGTTGCCCACCATCGTAGTGAAGTCTACACTTACCCAATATGACATGGTATTCCATTTCAATAAGTATTACTGTACCATGGTGGTTAATTCAATAAGTCCCTATGCTTTCATTAGGCTTTTCATCAACACAATTTTCAACCAACGTCACTATAGATGACCTCCGACCTTGAGTCATATTAATCATGTTGACTCTATTTTTGTCTTCCACGTGGCACATTTATGGCTAGCCTCCTGAAAACTTGCCATTCATAGTTAGGTTGAAAAATCCAATATAACACTTGGTAGAGAGTGATAGAAATCCATTTTATACCCAAAACACAATAGAAGTAGAAAACAGAGAATGATTGAAGGTGGAAGCGTTGTTCGAGGAATCAACAACAAATGCTTTTCAATGTCTTTCTTCTAGGGCCTAATTGTAAAGATACAATGAGTTTATGTAGCTAATTTATCTTTTGTGGGGGTTAAATGTAGTCTTCCTAATGCTCAAGTATCAATTGTGATCATGGTATTCTATGTAATTATTCTTATGATTTAATATTGATAAGTTTTTCATTCGTAATGCTTGTTTTGAATTAATTACCTATTTTTATGATGTGACTTGATACTCGAATGGATTGGTCATTTCTAGATCCAAGTTTTTCATGCATTGGATATACTAAACTATCAATATAGATTTAGGTTTATTATATGTGTTAACTATCAACGCTTAATGCTATCATATTGGTTAATAGTCTAAGAGATCGTCTATTAGGTAATATGTTAGATCACACATTATTGACTTAAACATAAGATGCAACGAGAGAAACATACAATAATAGTTGATTAGCCTTGAATTTTATTGATCACGAATATACAGAAGGATATGTCAATGAAATCTAACTCCAACGAATTTTCTCATCTATTAAACACTAAAACTCGTTTTACTTTCTATTATTTTATTTTCGGTCTTTTCAAAATTTCACAAATAATCAACACTTGATATCCCTAGTATGGGAAACCCTAGAGAAGTAGGTTGTATTTCTATCTCCATCCTTAAATTTCTTTAATATGGATTTCTCAAAACAAAATAAATTATTCCTATTCAATGCAATATTTAGATTAATTTGAGCTTGGATTTTCTATTGATGTAAGTTCTCATTCGGGTAAGAGTTGTCAATCAAATTTTAAATAAAATAAACTTCCTTCACTATTACATTCACCTGATTGTGAGTATTAGTTTGTCAAATTCAGCTGGTGCTAATATTAATTTGGGTTTGAGTGAATTCAAACTTTGGCTCTACTATAAAAGTTATATTCAGCTTTATGATAAGAGAAAATGTTCACCAAGGCTAGTCTCATAGGTTGATTCCACAACCCTGTCGTATTCCAATATAAAATATTCAAGTTAAGTTTCACTAAGGTTCACCATGTGATCTGGTTTTTTATGTGATACCTTCAACTCTTCCCAATTGTCTTCCACGACGCATTTGTCGGCCTCTTGAATAATGGTTTTCTGACCTTTTGAATAATGATCATGTCTTCAATAGTTAGTTTATAGGCCTTCTGTTTGTGTTGATGTACCTTTTTTTCTTGGTTCTTTCGTTTTGACTTGCACCCATTGTTTCCCTTATAAATTCTGCTTGTGTTTTTGCATATTAATCATTTTAATTGTACATTCCTTTCTCTCCACATGTTGTGGTTTCACTCAGAACGTGGACGGTTTTTTCCCTTGACGTGCCCACGTTCTGAGTAGTTGTCGACGCATATGCAGTAATTCCCGCCTCGGTTGTTCTTTTAAATGCTCTATTGGTGCCAAGAACTAATAATCCTCATCGAAACCTTCATTGTCGAATATATTAAAGCAACATGCTTCGACGTGTTGCCCGCCATCGTAGTGAAGTCTACACTTACCCAATATGACATGGTATTCTATTTCAATAAGTATTACTGTACCATGGTGGTTAATTCAATATGTCCCTATGCTTTCATTAGGCTTTTCATCAACACAATTTTCAACCAACGTCACTATAGATGACCTCCGACCTTGAGTCATATTAATCATGTTGACTCTATTTTTGTCTTCCACGTGGCACATTTATGGCTAGCCTCATGAAAACTTGCCATTCATAGTTAGGTTGAAAAATCCAATATAACACTTGGTAGAGAGTGATAGAAATCCATTTTATACCCAAAACACAATAGAAGTGGAAAACAGAGAATGATTGAAGGTGGAAGCGTTGTTCGAGGAATCAACAACAAATGCTTTTCAATGTCTTTCTTCTAGGGCCTAATTGTAAAGATACGATGAGTTTATGTAGCTAATTTATCTTTTGTGGGGGTTAAATGTAGTCTTCCTAATGCTCAAGTATCAATTGTGATCATGGTATTCTATGTAATTATTCTTATGATTTAATATTGATACGTTTTTCATTCGTAATGCTTGTTTTGAATTAATTACCTATTTTTATGATGTGACTAGATACTCGAATGGATTGGTCATTACTAGATCCATGTTTTTCATGCATTGGATATACTAAACTCTCAATATAGATTTAGGTTTATTATATGTGTTAACTATCGACGCTTAATGCTATCATATTGGTTAATAGTCTGAGAGATCGTCTATTAGGTAATATGTTAGATCACACATTATTGACTTAAACATAAGATGCAACGAGAGAAACATACAATAATAGTTGATTAGCCTTGAATTTTATTGATCACGAATATACATAAGGATATGTCAATGAAATCTAACTCCAACGAATTTTCTCATCTATTAAACACTAAAACTCGTTTTACTTTCTATTATTTTATTTTCGGTCTTTTCAAAATTTCACAAATAATCAACACTTGATATCCCTAGTATGGGAAACCCTAGAGAAGTAGGTTGTATTTCTATCTCCATCCTTAAATTTCTTTAATATGGATTTCTCAAAACAAAATAAATTATTCCTATTCAATGCAATATTCAGATTAATTTGAGCTTGGATTTTCTATTGATGTAAGTTCTCATTCGGGTAAGAGTTGTCAATCAAATTTTGAATAAAATAAACTTCCTTCACTATTACATTCACCTGATTGTGAGTATTAGTTTGTCAAGTTCAGCTGGTGCTAATATTAATTTGGGTTTGAGTGAATTCAAACTTTGGCTCTACTATAAAAGTTATATTCAGCTTTATGATAAGAGAAAATGTTCACCAAGGCTAGTCTCATAGGTTGATTCCACAACCCTGTCGTATTCCAATATAAAATATTCAAGTTAAGTTTCACTAAGGTTCACCATGTGATCTGGTTTTTTATGTGATACCTTCAACTCTTCCCAATTGTCTTCCACGACGCATTTGTCGACCTCTTGAATAATGGTTTTCTGACCTTTTGAATAATGATCATGTCTTCAATAGTTAGTTTATAGGCCTTCTGTTTGTGTTGATGTACCTTTTTTTCTTGGTTCTTTTGTTTTGACTTGCACCCATTGTTTCCCTTATAAATTCTGCTTGTGTTTTTGCATATTAATCATTTTAATTGTACATTCCTTTCTCTCCACATGTTGTGGTTTCACTCAGAACGTGGACGGTTTATTCCCTTGACGTGCCCACGTTCTGAGTAATTGTCGACGCATATGCAATAATTCCCGCCTCGGTTGTTCTTTTAAATGCTCTATTGGTGCCAAGAACTAATAATCCTCATCGAAACCTTCGTTGTCGAATATATTAAAGCAACATGCTTCGACATGTTGCCCACCATCGTAGTGAAGTCTACACTTACCCAATATGACATGGTATTCCATTTCAATAAGTATTACTGTACCATGGTGGTTAATTCAATAAGTCCCTATGCTTTCATTAGGCTTTTCATCAACACAATTTTCAACCAACGTCACTATAGATGACCTCCGACCTTGAGTCATATTAATCATGTTGACTCTATTTTTGTCTTCCACGTGGCACATTTATGGCTAGCCTCATGAAAACTTGCCATTCATAGTTAGGTTGAAAAATCCAATATAACACTTGGTAGAGAGTGATAGAAATCCATTTTACACCCAAAACACAATAGAAGTGGAAAACAGAGAATGATTGAAGGTGGAAGCGTTGTTCGAGGAATCAACAACAAATGCTTTTCAATGTCTTTCTTCTAGGGCCTAATTGTAAAGATACGATGAGTTTATGTAGCTAATTTATCTTTTGTGGGGGTTAAATGTAGTCTTCCTAATGCTCAAGTATCAATTGTTATCATGGTATTCTATGTAATTATTCTTATGATTTAATATTGATAAGTTTTTCATTCGTAATGCTTGTTTTGAATTAATTACCTATTTTTATGATGTGACTAGATACTCGAATGGATTGGTCATTACTAGATCCATGTTTTTCATGCATTGGATATACTAAACTCTCAATATAGATTTAGGTTTATTATATGTGTTAACTATCGACGCTTAATGCTATCATATTGGTTAATAGTCTGAGAGATTGTCTATTAGGTAATATGTTAGATCACACATTATTGACTTAAACATAAGATGCAACGAGAGAAACATACAATAATAGTTGATTAGCCTTGAATTTTATTGATCACGAATATACATAAGGATATGTCAATGAAATCTAACTCCAACGAATTTTCTCATCTATTAAACACTAAAACTCGTTTTACTTTCTATTATTTTATTTTCGGTCTTTTCAAAATTTCACAAATAATCAACACTTGATATCCCTAGTATGGGAAACCCTAGAGAAGTAGGTTGTATTTCTATCTCCATCCTTAAATTTCTTTAATATGGATTTCTCAAAACAAAATAAATTATTCCTATTCAATGCAATATTCAGATTAATTTGAGCTTGGATTTTCTATTGATGTAAGTTCTCATTCGGGTAAGAGTTGTCAATCAAATTTTGAATAAAATAAACTTCCTTCACTATTACATTCACCTGATTGTGAGTATTAGTTTGTCAAGTTCAGCTGGTGCTAATATTAATTTGGGTTTGAGTGAATTCAAACTTTGGCTCTACTATAAAAGTTATATTCAGCTTTATGATAAGAGAAAATGTTCACCAAGGCTAGTCTCATAGGTTGATTCCACAACCCTGTCGTATTCCAATATAAAATATTCAAGTTAAGTTTCACTAAGGTTCACCATGTGATCTGGTTTTTTATGTGATACCTTCAACTCTTCCCAATTGTCTTCCACGACGCATTTGTCGGCCTCTTGAATAATGGTTTTCTGACCTTTTGAATAATGATCATGTCTTCAATAGTTAGTTTATAGGCCTTCTGTTTGTGTTGATGTACCTTTTTTTCTTGGTTCTTTCGTTTTGACTTGCACCCATTGTTTCCCTTATAAATTCTGCTTGTGTTTTTGCATATTAATCATTTTAATTGTACATTCCTTTCTCTCCACATGTTGTGGTTTCACTCAGAACGTGGACGGTTTTTTCCCTTGACGTGCCCACGTTCTGAGTAATTGTCGACGCATATGCAATAATTCCCGCCTCGGTTGTTCTTTTAAATGCTCTATTGGTGCCAAGAACTAATAATCCTCATCGAAACCTTCGTTGTCGAATATATTAAAGCAACATGCTTCGACGTGTTGCCCACCATCGTAGTGAAGTCTACACTTACCCAATATGACATGGTATTCCATTTCAATAAGTATTACTGTACCATGGTGGTTAATTCAATAAGTCCCTAAGCTTTCATTAGGCTTTTCATCAACACAATTTTCAACCAACGTCACTATAGATGACCTCCGACCTTGAGTCATATTAATCATGTTGACTCTATTTTTGTCTTCCACGTGGCACATTTATGGCTAGCCTCATGAAAACTTGCCATTCATAGTTAGGTTGAAAAATCCAATATAACACTTGGTAGAGAGTGATAGAAATCCATTTTATACCCAAAACACAATAGAAGTGGAAAACAGAGAATGATTGAAGGTGGAAGCGTTGTTCGAGGAATCAACAACAAATGCTTTTCAATGTCTTTCTTCTAGGGCCTAATTGTAAAGATACGATGAGTTTATGTAGCTAATTTATCTTTTGTGGGGGTTAAATGTAGTCTTCCTAATGCTCAAGTATCAATTGTTATCATGGTATTCTATGTAATTATTCTTATGATTTAATATTGATAAGTTTTTCATTCGTAATGCTTGTTTTGAATTAATTACCTATTTTTATGATGTGACTAGATACTCGAATGGATTGGTCATTACTAGATCCATGTTTTTCATGCATTGGATATACTAAACTCTCAATATAGATTTAGGTTTATTATATGTGTTAACTATCGACGCTTAATGCTATCATATTGGTTAATAGTCTGAGAGATCGTCTATTAGGTAATATGTTAGATCACACATTATTGACTTAAACATAAGATGCAACGAGAGAAACATACAATAATAGTTGATTAGCCTTGAATTTTATTGATCACGAATATACATAAGGATATGTCAATGAAATCTAACTCCAACGAATTTTCTCATCTATTAAACACTAAAACTCGTTTTACTTTCTATTATTTTATTTTCGGTCTTTTCAAAATTTCACAAATAATCAACACTTGATATCCCTAGTATGGGAAACCCTAGAGAAGTAGGTTGTATTTCTATCTCCATCCTTAAATTTCTTTAATATGGATTTCTCAAAACAAAATAAATTATTCCTATTCAATGCAATATTCAGATTAATTTGAGCTTGGATTTTCTATTGATGTAAGTTCTCATTCGGGTAAGAGTTGTCAATCAAATTTTGAATAAAATAAACTTCCTTCACTATTACATTCACCTGATTGTGAGTATTAGTTTGTCAAGTTCAGCTGGTGCTAATATTAATTTGGGTTTGAGTGAATTCAAACTTTGGCTCTACTATAAAAGTTATATTCAGCTTTATGATAAGAGAAAAATGTTCACCAAGGCTAGTCTCATAGGTTGATTCCACAACCCTGTCGTATTCCAATATAAAATATTCAAGTTAAGTTTCACTAAGGTTCACCATGTGATCTGGTTTTTTATGTGATACCTTTAACACTTCCCAATTGTCTTCCATGACGCTTTTGTCGGCCTCTTGAATAATGGTTTTCTGACCTTTTGAATAATGATCATGTCTTCAATAGTTAGTTTATAGGCCTTCTGTTTGTGTTGATGTACCTTTTTTCTTGGTTCTTTCGTTTTGACTTGCACCCATTGTTTCCTTTATAAATTCTGCTTGTGTTTTTGCATATTAATCATTTTAATTGTACATTCCTTTCTCTCCACATGTTGTGGTTTCTCTCAGAACGTGGACGGTTTTTTCCCTTGACGTGCCCACGTTCTGAGTAATTGTCGACGCATATGCAATAATTCCCGCCTCGGTTGTTCTTTTAAATGCTCTATTGGTGCCAAGAACTAATAATCCTCATCGAAACCTTCGTTGTCGAATATATTAAAGCAACATGCTTCGACGTGTTGCCCACCATCGTAGTGAAGTCTACACTTACCCAATATGACATGGTATTCCATTTCAATAAGTATTACTGTACCATGGTGGTTAATTCAATAAGTCCCTATGCTTTCATTAGGCTTTTCATCAACACAATTTTTAACCAACGTCACTATAGATGACCTCCGACCTTGAGTCATATTAATCATGTTGACTCTATTTTTGTCTTCCACGTGGCACATTTATGTCTAGCCTCCTGAAAACTTGCCATTCATAGTTAGGTTAAAAAATCCAATATAACACTTGGTAGAGAGTGATAGAAATCCATTTTATACCCAAAACACAATAGAAGTGGAAAACAGAGAATGATTGAAGGTGGAAGCACTGTTCGAGGAATCAACAACAAATGCTTTTCAATGTCTTTCTTCTAGGGCCTAATTGTAAAGATACGTTGAGTTTATGTAGCTAATTTATCTTTTGTGGGGGTTAAATGTAGTCTTCCTAATGCTCAAGTATCAATTGTGATCATGGTATTCTATGTAATTATTCTTATGATTTAATATTGATAAGTTTTTCATTCGTAATGCTTGTTTTGAATTAATTACCTATTTTTATGATGTGACTAGATACTCGAATGGATTGGTCATTACTAGATCCATGTTTTTCATGCATTGGATATACTAAACTCTCAATATAGATTTAGGTTTATTATATGTGTTAACTATCGACGCTTAATGCTATCATATTGGTTAATAGTCTGAGAGATCGTCTATTAGGTAATATGTTAGATCACACATTATTGACTTAAACATAAGATGCAACGAGAGAAACATACAATAATAGTTGATTAGCCTTGAATTTTATTGATCACGAATATACATAAGGATATGTCAATGAAATCTAACTCCAACGAATTTTCTCATCTATTAAACACTAAAACTCGTTTTACTTTCTATTATTTTATTTTCGGTCTTTTCAAAATTTCACAAATAATCAACACTTGATATCCCTAGTATGGGAAACCCTAGAGAAGTAGGTTGTATTTCTATCTCCATCCTTAAATTTCTTTAATATGGATTTCTCAAAACAAAATAAATTATTCCTATTCAATGCAATATTCAGATTAATTTGAGCTTGGATTTTCAATTGATGTAAGTTCTCATTCCGGTAAGAGTTGTCAATCAAATTTTGAATAAAATAAACTTCCTTCACTATTACATTCACCTGATTGTGAGTATTAGTTTGTCAAGTTCAGCTGGTGCTAATATTAATTTGGGTTTGAGTGAATTCAAACTTTGGCTCTACTATAAAAGTTATATTCAGCTTTATGATAAGAGAAAATGTTCACCAAGGCTAGTCTCATAGGTTGATTCCACAACCCTGTCGTATTCCAATATAAAATATTCAAGTTAAGTTTCACTAAGGTTCACCATGTGATCTGGTTTTTTATGTGATACCTTCAACTCTTCCCAATTGTCTTCCACGACGCATTTGTCGGCCTCTTGAATAATGGTTTTCTGACCTTTTGAATAATGATCATGTCTTCAATAGTTAGTTTATAGGCCTTCTGTTTGTGTTGATGTACCTTTTTTTCTTGGTTCTTTCGTTTTGACTTGCACCCATTGTTTCCCTTATAAATTCTGCTTGTGTTTTTGCATATTAATCATTTTAATTGTACATTCCTTTCTCTCCACATGTTGTGGTTTCACTCAGAACGTGGACGGTTTTTTCCCTTGACGTGCCCACGTTCTGAGTAATTGTCGACGCATATGCAATAATTCCCGCCTCGGTTGTTCTTTTAAATGCTCTATTGGTGCCAAGAACTAATAATCCTCATCGAAACCTTCGTTGTCGAATATATTAAAGCAACATGCTTCGACGTGTTGCCCACCATCGTAGTGAAGTCTACACTTACCCAATATGACATGGTATTCCATTTCAATAAGTATTACTGTACCATGGTGGTTAATTCAATAAGTCCCTATGCTTTCATTAGGCTTTTCATCAACACAATTTTCAACCAACGTCACTATAGATGACCTCCGACCTTGAGTCATATTAATCATGTTGACTCTATTTTTGTCTTCCACGTGGCACATTTATGGCTAGCCTCATGAAAACTTGCCATTCATAGTTAGGTTGAAAAATCCAATATAACACTTGGTAGAGAGTGATAGAAATCCATTTTATACCCAAAACACAATAGAAGTGGAAAACAGAGAATGATTGAAGGTGGAAGCGTTGTTCGAGGAATCAACAACAAATGCTTTTCAATGTCTTTCTTTTAGGGCCTAATTGTAAAGATACGATGAGTTTATGTAGCTAATTTATCTTTTGTGGGGGTTAAATGTAGTCTTCCTAATGCTCAAGTATCAATTGTGATCATGGTATTCTATGTAATTATTCTTATGATTTAATATTGATAAGTTTTTCATTCGTAATGCTTGTTTTGAATTAATTACCTATTTTTATGATGTGACTAGATACTCGAATGGATTGGTCATTACTAGATCCAAGTTTTTCATGCATTGGATATACTAAACTCTCAATATAGATTTAGGTTTATTATATGTGTTAACTATCGAAGCTTAATGCTATCATATTGGTTAATAGTCTGAGAGATCGTCTATTAGGTAATATGTTAGATCACACATTATTGACTTAAACATAAGATGCAACGAGAGCAACATACAATAATAGTTGATTAGCCTTGAATTTTATTGATCACGAATATACATAAGGATATGTCAATGAAATCTAACTCCAACGAATTTTCTCATCTATTAAACACTAAAACTCGTTTTACTTTCTATTATTTTATTTTCGGTCTTTTCAAAATTTCACAAATAATCAACACTTGATATCCCTAGTATGGGAAACCCTAGAGAAGTAGGCTGTATTTCTATCTCCATCCTTAAATTTCTTTAATATGGATTTCTCAAAACAAAATAAATTATTCCTATTCAATGCAATATTCAGATTAATTTGAGCTTGGATTTTCTATTGATGAAAGTCCTCATTCGGGTAAGAGTTGTCAATCAAATTTTGAATAAACTAAACCTCCTTCACTATTACATTCACCTGATTGTGATATTAGTTTGACAAGTTCAGATGGTGCCAATATTAATTTGGGTTTGAGTGAATTCAAACTTTGGTTCTACTATAAAAGTTATGTTCAGCTTTATGAGTAGAGAAAATGTTCACCAAGGCTAGTCTCATAGGTTGATTCCACAATCCTGTCGTATTCCAATATAAAATCTTCAAGTTAAGTTTCACTAAGGTTCACCATGTGATCTTGTTTTTTATGTGATACCTTCAACTCTTCCCAATTGTCTTCCACAATGCATATGTCGGCCTCTTGAATAATGGTTTTTTGACCTTTTCAATAATGATCATGTCTTCAGTAGTTAGTTTGTAGGCCTTCTATTTGTGTTGATGTATCTTTTTTTCTTGGTTCTTTCGTTTTGATTTGCCCCCATTGTTTCCCTTATAGATTCTGGTTTAATTTTTGCATATTAATCATTTTCATTGTACACTCCTTTCTCTCCATATTTTGTGGTTTCACTTAGAACATGGGTGGTTTTTTCCCTTGACGTGCCCACGTTCTGAGTAATTATCAACGCATATGCAATAATTCCTGCCTCGGTTGTTCTTTTGAATCTTTTAAATGCTCTGTTGGTGCCAAGAACTAATAATCCTCGTCGAAACCTATGTTGCCGAATACATTCAAGTAACATGCTTCAATGTGTTTCCCACTGTCATACCCCAAATTTTGACCCCTTAGATCTTTATCATCATTTTAAGATCATGTTCACATGTTTATTTAACCTTAACCCTTTTCAAGTGGTCTTTGTCAAGATACATGAGGATCAGGGTTTTGTACAGCCTAAATCGAGATTTCGAGAGTTGACCATTCAATGTTTTGGATTGGTTTTCTTTGAGATTGGGTCTCGACATCATCAAGAATATTCTATTGGATCAAGCATGAATCCAATTTGAGGTTGTTACCCAGGAATCAAAAGCAGTGAAGTTTAGGATACCCGATTAGGGTTTTCGAGTAGAAAAAGTCAACTGTGGTTTGACTTTTGATTTAAAAGGTGTTACAATGGTGGGATCATGGTTCATAATGTTCATATGTCTTGGTAAAGTCCATTCAAGAAGTTTCAAAGCCTCAAAAGGTCCAGAGCATCAACAGTCGACTCGGTAGCCACCGATCGATCGTTCGGTTGACCGAAATGTCAACTCTTAACAATAAGGAATATGACCTCAAGATGTGAATCAAAAATATTCCTAATGACATATTTCATCTACCCATAAAATTTCATGACAATTGGATCAAGGGTTGAGGAGTGATCGTAAAAGTCGGGAATTAGGGTTTCGAAAGGGGCAAGACCATAACTCCTTAACCACAGATCCAATTGAGTTGGTTCAATGTTCAATGGAAAGCTCTTGACAAATCCTACAAAAGCCTCAAAGTGGTCCATGATCAGAAAATGCATAGATTTGGAGTTATGATCAAATTCATTTCAAGAAGGGAAAATGACTTAGAGAAATTTCACTTTTAAGTTTGTTTTTTAGCAACTTTGAGAGGCTTTTTGGCCAAGCTCCTTTGAGAATCTGAAACTCATGAAAGCATGAAAGTTATAGAGCTACATGAGAGCTTTCCAAATTGTGGTAGAACTCCTCGATAGCCCTTATGAGCTGAGAGTTATGAATTTGGCAAGATAGGCTTTTAACACTTGAGTCCCCACATTGACAATTTTTCACAAAGTCATCTTTTGACCACATGGACCTTTCTCAGCCTTTGGATCATGTTTTATCTGATGTGTAGAGACTTTGTGGCATAGAAATGCAAAGGGAATGCAGAGAAAATGAAATTGGAGAAGCATTGCAAGTTGCATTGCAAGTTGCAAATGCAAGTTGCAATAAAATATTCAAAATACAAAAAGGTGAAAAGTGAAAATCAGCAGCAACCATGCCCCTAGCCATCTTAGCCTCACTTTAGCCACCTCTAAGTCCATCATTACACTTGACTTCAGATTACCTCAAAGCCAAGAAACACCTTTTGAAGGAATGGAATCCAATTTTCCACTTTTCCCTCTTAGGAAGGAAACCTCCCAAATTTGTCCTCACCCTTACTTTCCCTATAAATATAGCACTCATCTACCTCATTCCACACGGTAGAGCCCTTCTCAAAACCAGCGAAATCATAAGCTCTCCCTCTTTCCCTCCTCACTTCATTTTTCCAAAATCTCAAAATCACCTAAAACACCAAAATCTGCCTTGGAGCAAAGTGCCTTCCAAAACCATTTCCACACATCCAAACTCACCAAAAACCATCTGCACAATCTATAAATATTGTGTAGAAGGTGTCCATGCTTTGAAACTACTCAAAAACACCATTTTTTAAAAAGTCAACTTTCACATCAAGTTACTTTGACCACTATGCTCAAAACCTGCTAAATCTCATACCAGGTCTATTTCAGTTGTTTTAACCATCCAAACACTTCATATACATCATATTGCAACTGTCCAAAGCATTGGAAACTGGTGGTGAAGCTCATTTCTCCAACTGTCATAAGGTTTGCATATTGCTTCAAAAGGAAGCAAACTTCAACATTGTGCCAAAAACAAGATCTCTGGATTTCTTTGTGTTCTAACTTGCTCAAACATAGTCTACAAGAGGTATGTAGTCTATCAATTCCTCACATTACATCATATTTTCATGTTTGGCATTTTTTGAGAAGTTGTGTTTTCAAGCATATATCATGAGCATTACCAAGTTCAATGAAAGTTTGGTTTTGATTGATGCTAAGGCATATAATCATTAGGTTACATATTTGAAGTTTGTGTGGGATAATAATGTAGACATACCATTCTGTTTTAATTTTGTGACACTTGGTGTTTCTTTGATATTTTGCAAAATGCTACTTGTTGCACCCTAAAATTTGCTCAACCTACTTCACTTGGTTTATGTTTCAATTGCATTGTCATTTGCATAAAAAGTCATGTACATAGTCTAATCATTTGCATAGCATAGCATAGCAAGCCATCCAGCAAGGGACCAAATGCAATTCTTATCCCTATGGGCATATCAAGTGATTCTTACTCAAATTCAATCTTAGCCAAGTCATCATCTGAGAAGTCAGTGGGTCAAGCAGTGGATCTATCTCCTATCTTGAGGGTATTCGAAGATCATCAAAGAAGTGTGAGCAAGGAATTGAGGTCATGGAGGGTATATAGACATCATGGAAGACCTAGAGGGTCATTTTGAAAGTGAGACAAGTTATTGATGTGATTGCAAGAGCTGCAGTTGAAGACAGTCAACTAGGGTTTCATCTGGGTCAACCCTAGGTCAATCCTAGGTCAAATGCTTGATTGAAGGGCATAAAGGCCTGTTTGAAAGATGTGGGATGCCTCATTTGACATGTAGATATTTATGTGGTGTTGTGCCAAGGAGGAATCAAGAGAAATCAAGAAGAAGAAAGGTTTCTAAATTAGGGTTTCTGTGTAAAATCCCCTAGTTTAGGGTAAACTTCCAAGCACGATAATTCAAAATTCAAGTCTCAAATGGATCCTTGGCCAACATGAAACTTGTAGAGTATCTCAATACCTTTAATTTGAGTGGTGGAAGGCATCAAGGAGATTTATATAACTCAAGTTATGGTTCTTGCAAGTTACAGGTCATCAGAGGCATCTGAAATTTGTCTGTGAAAGTTACTTAACTTCTAAGCAACTTTTACCCCTCAAGGAGCTTTCAAATGGATTTCTGGCCAACATGAAAGTTGTTCCTCATGATCTTAGCTTTCTATAAAGGTATGGTATGCCTTCATCTGATTGGTGGAACTCTACTTATGACTTTGGCAAGCAAAGGGCATTTTGGTCATTTGGAAATTATAGGTCATTTCAAGCATATGGCCATATCTCCTACTTCCAAGCTTCAAATGGAAAAACCTTCAACATCAAAGTTGCTTGGAATGATGTTTTAAGACTATTAGGGTGGTCACGAGATGTTGGAAAGGCTCATAGCAAAAAGTGATAAAAATGGCCTAAAAATGAGGTATAAGTTAATTCAAGTGAAATGGAAAATCCTAAAATCCAAGTTCCAAATCCAAACCATGGCATATGATAGGTCATTTTGACTCCCAAGGACATTTTAAGAACAATGGTTCAGCCACAATTTTGATTTGAGGCTTAAATCTTGGGGTTGCTTTGTAATTTGCTTGCTTGCATATTGGCATACCAAACCAAAACAAGGAAAAGCTTCATAAACAAGGTGTTTAAGCTTTGTATCTTGTCCAAAATACCACTTAAGGAGAAAATGAAGATAATTACTCAAGTTGTAAGGATTTTGTCATGATATATCACATGGTGGGAATGGAAATGCAAAATATCAAGTCATGAAAGTTCAAGTTTCTACTAGAGTGATCTAGATGATTCTAGACCCTTCTAAATCAGTCTATATATTGAATACAATCTCCATTGGTGAGAGGTTGGTGATTGTTGATGTTAATGGTGGTAGAGAAAAGAGTTTGAACCAAAAATTCTCCATTTGCAAATTGAATTGAAACTTCATTTTTCTCTTCATTACCCTTCCATTTTTTTTCCACAAATCATCACTACAAACCTCCCTGAACATGTTCATGCTAGAGTGAGCCCCCATTGTTGAAGAATTGGAGCTTTTCAAGTGAAGTTGCAAGAGAGCAAAAGGGATTGGATCTGAAGATACAAGCCATCTCCATCAAATCTTGTGCAAACAGAGTATTGTTCATCACCTGAGGACCATCCTTGAAGATCTACAAGGCATGATTCGAAGCTTTTCAACACCTACCATTGCAAGAGTCAAGGTAAGCAAAACCACTTCCACACTTTGATTTAGGCATGGCTAGGATTGATTCTTAATGTGAAACCATTAGAGACCATTAGGTGATTCATTTGGATGAGTTTAAGACCAATTAGTGAGGTTTCATTAATGGAGGTTGATTCTTGATGGAGGTAGAACACACTAGTTAATGGATGATAATGCACGAATGTTGGTTGGTTTTAATCAGCATGGCATAGGGATTAATTATATATAAAGATTGTTGAGTTTTGTGATGGTTAAAAATTGAAGAAAGTTTGGATCCATGGTGTTGTACTATTCGGGTAGGATGATAGAGAGAGTTTTAATGCAAACCATTGCCACAGTTGGATTCTACATGAAATTCTAGACAAAATTGGTTCTTGGATCATGGCATTTGATGGAGAAATGAGAGAGAACGAAGAGGATAAAGATTGATGCATGGAGTTGTTTTTCATGGAGTTTATGAAACCCTAAGTGTTCCAAGGTTGAAGAAACACATGGGCCATTGGATTTGCGTGGACCGGTTGACTGGAAATGTCATCCAACGGACAAGATTCACGCACGAAAATTGGAGGGAGAGCTGCAGCCAAAACGCAGCGTTTTGATAAGTGATCTTCATGGGTCTCACGCGGACTGCTTCCCACACCCCCATACCAAGGTCCACTTGATTTTGAACTACCATAGTCTGCTATTCGCACCGTGTTTTATCCTTTTTCTTTTATTTTTTTTAGTTTTCTAATTAATAAAGTTGGGCCACGCGGACTGCTATCCAGACCCCCAGTCTGGGCCCATCATCCATTTTCAACTTAAAATCATTACTTCTTGCACCCCTCATCCATTTTCATATTAATTATTTCTCCAAATTTTTACAAACTTCAAAAATTCATATAAAATTGAAAAATGCATATTTTTTAATGAGATTTTTTTCCCATTTTCCATTTTTTGTCTAGAAAAATATAAAAACATAAAATTGTCATTTTACTTCATTTTCATATTTTTTGCATATTTTTACATTTAATAGCTTTTTTTAATTCTTTTGGTTTATGCTACTATTTGTTGAATTTAGTTTGAGAGTTTCCTTTAGGATTTTCACCCCATTCTTTTTAGTACAACTATATATGGATATTAGGTGCCCCCCTGATTTTTATACTATTTTTTTAGGATTTATTTTAGGTAGTTTAGTTAGAAAATATTAGGCTAGTCATTTAAGGTTGTGAATATAACATAGGTGTAAACAAAACAAGTTTTTTTTTGGGTTTTCTTTAGGACAAATTAGAAGATGGGACTATAGGGGTATTATGGGTAAGTTATAAATCCCTTAGAAAATGCTAGAAGTTCCCCTATTCTATTATTACTATTAGTATATTTCTTGTCATTGATTGATTGTGTGGTGTGCCCTCTCTAGGGTTATTGTTTGATTGTGTGGGGTATTGGGCCTGCTTGGGGTTTGGGTTTGAGCTGAAGACTTTGCTGATGAAGCCATTGAAGACAAAAGGAATGAAGACCCAGTTCAGAAGTGGATGAAGATTGCATCCTGCTTGCAGCTGATGAAGGTTATAGGAACTAGGATCTAGGTAGAGCTCTAAAGTAGAAACTTGCTTCATAAACATGGAAGGTCTTGTTTGCCTCCATCCCTCTATGATGCAGAGTCTCTCTAGGACACTCACCCCCTTCCTTTGGAAGGCTTGGTGACGGTGTCTAAGAGATAGAAATCTTGAGAGAAACATTCTATATGTTGTTAACAGTCTGTTTGCCACCTTTGGTGGTCAAATAACTGTTTAACATCCCAATTCATCCTCTTAACTGTTCCTCATCTTGGAGAGTGAGACTTGAAGAAAAGCCCTGAAAGATTGAAGATAGATACCTTGCTTGAAGGCTGTGAAGATGAAGACTGATGCTTGCTTGAAGCCTGTAAATGGTTGAAGATGACTTGAAGACAGATGTTGATGAAGACTGCTGCTTGCTGTTTATTTTTGCTGCTTATAATTTTGGATGTATTGTTTGAATTTCCCTGACTGTATTGTTTGCCATTTAACCTGTTAGGTTGAAAGTGAATTTTGTTCTCTTTTGCCTGTTGTTTTCTAGGTTCGAGGTTGAGTGGGACTCCCTTGCCTCGCTTGTATTGTTGCATCCATGCATTTTAATGCTTTATTGTATATATGCTATTGTTTCTGTTTCCGTTTATCCCTTAGGGTCTCTGTTTCTCTCTGTGCAAGAGAGGAGCATGATAGACATTAGGTCTTAACCCATGCATGATAACATTAGGTTAGTGTGATCCCCTTTTCAACCATAGGTTAGAGTTCTGTCTCTTCTTTCTCAAAAACAAACAGAAAAACACAATAAATATTTCAAACACAATAAAAGACACTTCTTTCATAAAAGAATGTGAACTCATCAAGACGTCATTTTTGTCCGCTTGGACCAGTAATCAGGAAAACCCTTTTTCAGAAGGAGATAAAAACAATCAAGACAGACTTGTGTCGTGCGTAGCCCGAACTACGTTTGCTCTGATCTTTCATGCTGTATGAAAGTACGTAGGCATAGGATGCGATATCCTAGGGAGCAACCTTCCCCTCCTTTCCTGTAGGTAGGCGAACTACGTTGACTCTGATTTCTCGTTCTAGACGGGAATACGTAGGCATAAAGTGCGATACTTTGCCGAGTCATTTTCTTTTCTTTTAACCCCAGACCTGTAGAGTAGATAGAATAACAATCTTTTCGACTGAAAACAAGCGTGGATCCCGTCGAGTACGACGGACGTGAGGGGTGTTAATACCTTCCCCTTGCGTAACCGACTCCCGAATCCAGGATTTGGTTGCAATGACCATTCCTTTCCCCGTTTTGCGGTAGGTTTACCTCGAGCGTTTCCTTTCCCCTCTTTGGGATAAATAACGCACGGTGGCGACTCTTCTGTTCAGCCGGCGCCGATTTTCGCAGTAGCAACAGCTGGCGACTCTGCTGGGATCCAACGTCTCCTGGCTGCTAAGGACTGCGATAGTTCCTTATGCATTTGGGATCCAACGTCCCTTAAGTGAGTCAATCCTAGCGCTTGTTTTCCCGTCGAGGATTTTGTATGGATTTATTTTTTCTGTATTTTACTTTCAGCATTATATTATTGTTATTATTGCTGTATTGGGGGTTGTGACGGGTGTTCTATGATTGAGAGATAAGCCGGACCTGGGCTTGAGTGCACCTAGAATTAGAGTGGAAAGTAGTGGGCGCGCACGTGCTTTGCATGTCCTAGTGTCCCGCGAAATCCACACTCAGACGAGGTTCTTCTGGTTGGCCTCTTGTCCTGCCCTTTGGGTGGCTCGGGTTGCTGGTTAGTTGGATTGTCGACTCTGGGAACCGATCATTTGGAAGTTGGCTAAGTGAGGCCTCTTCAGGATTTGATGATGCCACTCCTTCTGGGAATCGTATCATCAACCCTGAAAGTCTGTGACACCGACGACCGCATAGGATGCCATACCATTGTCAGTTGCTAGGACACCTACCTGTGAGAGGGTTTGGGGTTATGCAGGTAACTAGACCTCCAGATACCGGTTTGTTCTTGATTTGAGATTCAGGCTACCTACGGACAGTTATTGGGGTCTGTCGGAGACTAAGTTGGATTGATTATTGGGTCTGAGGCTTGATTGGAGCTTATGTATGGGGTCTATCAGAGACCAGAGTTGAAGCTTTGTATTGGGTCTGTCTAAGGCCAGGGTTTGAGGAATTCTGGATGATCTATCTGAGGCTTATGATGTGGTTCGGGCTTCTCAGCCATGGCATTTGGTCCCTGTTGCATTTTATTTGCATTGCATTGTTTGCATAACCATTATCATCGCATTCCATTAACGTGTGTCTGTGTTGCAGGTGCATTTGCATATTCCCTGATTCTAGTGTCCGGACTTCTGATTATTGATCATGGCTGGTTTGAGGATGAAAGTTGCCTACAAGTTACCTATCCCTGATGTTACTCCCCTCCTGGGTTTGATTTCTCTTGCTGATGAGGATGTCCGGAGAAGCTTCAGGCAGAGTTATGGAAGGTTGTTGAGATTGGTTCGCAAACCAACTGAGGATGAACTGAATGGGTTGTATACATTGATGCAATTCTATGACCCTGCTTTGAGATGTTTCACATTTGCTGACTTTATTTTGGGGCCTACCATGGAAGAGTATGCAGAGTTTATTGAGCTGCCAGTACAGAATAAGGTTCCTTTTATTCACTTTGACGCTGAGCCCAAGCTGGAGGACTTAGCTAAGGCCTTGCACATGAACGCTTCTGAGTTATTGATGACTTCTTGGCGCGGGGTTTCAGGCTTCTCCCTCCAGTTTCTGATTGGTAAGGCTCAGGAATACGCCAAGAATGGATGATGGGTAGTCTTTAACGCTGTTTTTGGCTCTATGCATTTATGGGATAGTGTTGTTTCCCAATTTCCCGAACTTTGTGGACATTGATGCATTTCATTTGTTTGCTGCTGGAAACCCTGTACCCACATTGATCGGGGATTTCTACCATTCAATGCATTACAGAAATGAGAATAGGAGAGGCAAGAACGTCTCTTGTTGTGTGCCTTTGCTGTACATGTGGTTTAAGAGCCACCTCCCCCTAAAGGGACCTTTTGTAGATGGTGCAACTACAGCTGACTGGCCAGAGCGCCTGATGAGACTATCTTCTGAAGACATTGAGTGGTTTGACCGAGACTTGCTGGGGTCTGAGCTTATTTTCAGTTGTTCTGGGTATCCGAACATGCCCTTGATAGGAAGGAAAGGATGCATCAATTACAATCCGTCTCTGTTTGTTCGCCAGTTTGGATACGCGTTGAAGAACCCACCTAGGGAGGAAGAAGTACAGGAATCTCTGTACTTCATCGGTGATTTGAATGGAGAGTTACTAGCCAAGCTTCAGCATGCTTGGATGCGCATCAACAGAAGAGGGAAACCACTGTTGGGGAAGAATGATTGTCAGGCTTATGTACCTTACAAAGTTTGGATCCAAGAGAGGGCAAAACAGTTGCTGATGCCATTTCCAGCTGCACCGGTTCATGTTCCAGTGGAGGAACCAACCACCGTTACTATGGAGGTCTACGAACAAGTTGTAAAAGAGAAGGAAGCCTTGATGAAGATCAATGAAAAGTTAGAAAAGGAACTGGCTCAGATGCGTAGTGAGAAGAATAAGGCTGTGCATTCTTTCCAACAACAGACGGAGCTGGTAAATAGGCTAGGTGCTGAACTGACCGAAGAGAAAAAGAAGCGTGAACGACTGGGGAAAGAATTCAGAAGCTCCCATGATATGTTGGAGTCCAAAAAGAAAGCACTCGATGCTGCCCACCGGGAAATCTCTTCTTGTAACAAAACGTGGAATGCTACGCTAACCAACAACAAAAAGAGGGAAGACAAATTGAAGCAGCAAATTTCTGAACTCGAAGAACAGTTAAAGGCTAGCACCAAAAAGTATGAAGAGGAAGTAATGGCAAGATATAGTCTTCAGAACGCATTGAACAAGGCCATCGAAAGCAAGAAAGAGGTTGTGTCTCAGAAACGGAAGCTAGAGGATCGCTTCGGAGAAGGGGCATGGGAGGAATCTGCTGGTGATTTACGACGTGTTCTCAAGGGAAGAGATCTACTTGTTGAAGGTCTGCTTTCCCGACCAAGTCATCCAGAGACTAAGAGGTTATTAGAAGAGTACCAGGCGTATGGGAGCACTTGACATTTCATGTATTAATGTGTATGCTTTATTTGCATAGTGCTGACCATCACCAGGATTGTTGGTTGAGGTCATGCCTTCTTATTGTACACTCCTTGATATTGTATTCCTGACTTGTTGGGTTTCTCTACAATATATGAGGTGTTTTCTATGATTCGGCTCCGAACTTCGTATTGCTATCACTGTCACCGCACTGACACATTCGCACTAGAAACGGGGAATGATATTCCCTAATGCACAGACACATATTGCATTGCATACACATACATATTGCATTCACCAGTAACTATTGGATCTGTACCTCATCTCCTGCATCTTCCAGGTCTTCCAAGATTAGAGACCGAAGAATTCCCTGACATTCAACCAGAAACAGCAGTAAGGAAGTCATGGGTCAGGATCACATTGAGATGCAAGAAATGCGCAACAACATGACGCAGTTCATACAGGCAATGGAAGCCATGGCCAAGGGTCAGGAACAGTTGCAGAATATGGTGTAACCTCTGATTGCACGGGCTAATGATAGTGCTGCCGATTTTTCTCAGCAAGGAAATCAAGGTTTTCTCCCAGGCCTCAGACGCCAACTTGTGGGGATAGATATCGAGCAGGTTCAAGCGGAATTAATTGACGTTCGAGGCCAGCTGGGGCAGTTCACGAAAGATATGTGTTGCACCCCAAAATTTGACCAACAATTATTTATCCATCAAGTGTTTGAAAGTTGATGCCTTCATCAGAAAGGTCAAGAGATCCTCAGAGGAATTGGTTGAAACCAGAGTTGTGTGTCTCCTAGCTTGAGAGTTGTGGGAGCTCCTCAGATGATTCTGAGACTTTGAGAATGAACTTGATGCTTTGGGTAAGCCAATGAGATGTCTTGAAAGCCATCATGAAGCCCAGAGAAGTCATTGTGCAAGAATTCAGAAGATTCAATCATGAATGGTAGAATTAGGGTTTGACTGGGTCAACCCTAGGTCAACTGAAGATTTGGAGAAGGTTGAGACCCAATCCAAGAGCCATGAGATCATGGAATGATGTATGGAGATGTTATAAAGACTATTCCTAGACCAACTCATCATGATTAAGGAGTTTGTGAAGTTTTGAGTTAGGGTTTCTAAGGATTGTCAGTGAAAAAACCCTAGTTTGACCCCTATCTTCCAGGCAGTCTTAGCTCAAGATGTGATTGATATCTCATCTTCCCCACAACATGAATGTTGTAGAGCTTGTTCTTAGATTTAATTTGAGTGGTATAAGTCCTTGATAGGATGTGCAGAGCTCAAGTTATGGTTTTGACAAATTACAGGTCATCTGAGGTATGTGAATCTGGGTCCTTGAAAGTCACCCAACTTGCAGACAACTTTTGCCCTAGTAGGATGATTCCTATGATCTCTTGGTCAACATGAATGTTGAAGAGCATCTTCTTATCTTTCTAGAGAGTACTATAAGTCCTTGATAGGATTTGTAGAACTCAACTTATGGTTTGAACAAGACAGGTGTATTTTGGTCATTTGGTGATTATAGGTCATTTTAAGCAAAGGCCATATCTCCTATTTCCAAGCCTCAAATGAAAAAACTCAAAACATAAAAGTTGTTCAAAATGGCATTATAAGCCTAGAAAAGTGGTCATGAGTTGTTGAAAAATCTTGTAGCAAGGATTTACAAGAATGGTTGAAAATGACCTAAAAATGACTTATAAGTTAAATGGATCCAAGTTGGAAATTGGTTTGGGAGATGTACAGATCCAAAATAGGTCATCCAATATGTCATTTTGAATCCAAACATCATTTTAAAAACAATGGTTCAAATAGATTTTTGATTTGAGGTCTTAAAATGGAGGTTGCTTTGTAATTTTGTTTCTTGCATATTAAGGAACCTTGAGAAACTTCACATAAGGCAAAGCTAAGCTTGTTTTCTCACACATTCCTTCTCAATATCTCACAAGAGGATATTTTGACACAAAGTAAAAGGCTTGGCACATGAGATATGAGATGGACAAAGTATCACCAAAGGAGATTTTCAAAGCTTTTCCTAGAGGATTCTAGATGATTCTAGAAGGGTCTTTTGATTGTTATTTAAAGAGTGAATCACTATGAGATTAGGGTTGGTGATGGTTAATGGTAAGTGGTGAAGGTAAGTGCAAAAAGATCAAAATTCTTCCACTTTGCAAAACCCTAACAAACTCTCTTTCTCCTTCATTTTCCATTTGATTCTTCTCCACAAACCTTCCACTCTGATCATGATGAACAATGGCATACCAAATTAGAGGAAGATCCATGGAGATTTGAAGCTTTGGTGAAGAATTTGCAAGAAAAGCAAATTGATATCAAACTCAAGATTCAAGCAATATACATCAAAGTTTTTGCAAACAGAAAGATCATCATCAATAAGAGATCAATCCAGGAGAGTTGCAAGCATTGAAAAGGAGTGCAACTGCATCTGCCATCATCAAGCAACAGGTTTGCAAAAGCACCTCCATCTCTTTATTTATGCATCATTAGGCTAGGTGGTTAGTATAGAACTTATTAGAGACCATTAAGGATTGATGCTGGAAGTTTAGAGAGCATTTAGTGAGGTTCGAAAGTTTGACATGCTTGCTTTATGGAACAAGAACTCATTGTATAGTGGATCTTAATTCAAGATAAATGGCTTAGAGTGATCAGTGGTATGTACTGAGCATGATAGTATCAAGAAAATGGAGAAACGCGAAGGTTGATGTTTGAGTAATCATGGAAGTTGATGCCATCGGGTTTCCAGTTGTAGGCCATTCCAATGAAAACTAGGACTGTAGTTGTGTTAAGCTTGATGAGTAGATCAATTTAGGGTCTTAAAAAATTAAATTTGGTGCTGTTATGAGGGGATACGAGTGAGAGGAACTTGTACGTGTGAAGCTGGTTCATGGCATTGCTTGCACAAACCCTAATGGAAGTTTGGAGAAGACGAGTTGTCCATCGTTGGATCACCCCTGGATATTTGACTCCTTCATTCCATCTGACGGCTGTGATTCAAACGAGAAAACGGAGGGAAGCCTTGAAGCAATACGCTGCCGTTTCATTTAAATGGAGATCCTGGGCCTCAGAAGTTCTCGCTACTCGCACCCCACCCAGATGGCCCAATTGGAATAACGCGTTGAATGGTTGCTATTCGTACCGTCTCCGTTTTATTTTTCTTTTCAATTTTTCTGTTGATTTTCTGAGCGCGCCTGGGCTTAACTCAGTTTCTATTTACACCCCAGGTTCTCAGCCCATCTGAATATGAACTGGGCGCTTCTTCTATTAACACCCCTCCCCCATTTTAATTCAATTCTTTGTTTTCATTTCTTTTAATTTTTCTTGCATCTTATAAAATCCGTATAAAATTTAAAAATTAATATTTTTTAATGCTTGTTTTTTCTACATGTTCATAATTTTGTCTAGAAAAATATCAATAAATAAAATTGGAATTTTATTTCCTTTTAATATTTTTAGAATATTATCCTTTTAAGTATCTTTTTAATATGTTTAGTTTGATACTTCATTTTGTAGAATTTGTATTAGGACCTTCCCTTAGGCTTTTTGAGCCATTATTTTTGGCATAGTTAGATATTGAATCATAGTTTTCCATAGGATTTAATTCATGATTTTTAGGTTAAAATTTGATTAGTTTGTTTAGGCTAGCATTAGCATAACAAAATTAGGGTTTTATTCAACATAAGTAGACTTAACAATTTTGTTTTGGGTTTTTAGGTCAAGATTAGAGTATGGAGAATATATGGGTTAAGGGTAGGTATGTATAGAATCCCCTAGAATTTTACTAGAATATTATATGGTATTTTAGTATTTTTAATTGATTTTTGAATGTATGGTTAGTATGTGTGTTGCCTTGTGGGCATTGTATTTTGGGTGCTTGCTTGTTTTGCTTTCTTTTGTGCTTGGTTGGCCTTGTGGAGCTTGATGGAGCATTAAGGAGCATTGAGAAGCATTTGAAGATTAAAGTTGAGCTTGGAGGCTTTAGTCTTAGGTTTTGCTTTTGTTTTAGGGATAGGATTAGGATAGAGCTTAGTTAGATAAACTTCTTTCTCAAACATGGATAGTATTCTTCACATCCATTCCTCCCTGTGATTCAAAGTCCTTCCAGGGTATACACCTCTCTCCTTTGGAGGGATTAGTGTTATACCCAGGAGGTAGAACTTTTGAGGGAACCCTTCATTTGATATTGAACCCTTATAGGTCACCTTTGGTGATCAAATAAGCAGTTCAATATCCCCCAGCTTATCCAGTAGTGATTTTTCTCTGTTTGATTTGTCTTGAGAGCTGTCAGAGCCTGAGCATGAAGATGAAGACTTCATTGAAGATTGTTGAAGAGGATGAATCCTTGAAGACTGCCATTCCAGCTGAAGCTTGAAGAGCATAAAGAGCAAGTTGATACTTGAAGATCCCGGAAGATGGTGAAGCCTGAAGGTGGAGCTGATCAAAGAAGCTGAAGCTTAAGGGAGAAGATGAGTTGATACTCATGTTGTAGGGTTGATACCTGGAAAGCAATTGATGATTGAAGTCTGAAGACTGAGTTGCTGCTGGAGGAGCTGAAGCTTTCTTCTGTTTTTCTTTTCTGTATTGTGTGTTTTGCTTGATTTGTCTGTTGCATTAGATTAAGTGCATCTAGAATAAGTTCAGTCTAGGAGCATGATTGCATTAGAGGTTGAGTTGCTCCCTCTGCTTGTATTGTTATTGCGTGGCTTTGCTTACGGGTATTCGGTAGAGCCCAGCTCCCTTGCCCATGTGTTTTGTTTGCCTGATGGCATTTCATTTCTCTTATCTGTATGATTGCAGTTTACTGTATATTGCTTGATAGCATGTTGTTTATGTTTCAGTATGATTACTGTTATTTCATGACTGGCTTGAGGTTGAGATGAGCTTGTGGAGGCTGAAGCCTCACACACATTTCCTCCCTCACTTGCATTGCATGCATTTTACTGTTAGGCTGATGCTTTGTCTGTTTTGGTGTATCATTGACATGATCCCTTAGGACTCTCATTTCCTTTGATAAGGATTTGATGATAGACTTTTAGGTTGAAACCTATGCATGACAACTTCTAGGAGTTCCCTGTTCAAACTTCAACCATAGGATGAATCCATGGCATGATAACAGTAGGACTTGATAGTCTCCCTCCTAGTTGGGCCTGTTCTCTTCTCATCTCAAAACAGTTTAAGATACAGTAATCATGAGTGGTTTCTTTCGTACGTTACGAGCCTTAAGCTATCTGAGAAAGGATTGTGGGAGAGTTTCTTTTCCACAGTCTGGATGTTTAGTATGGTACCCTTTGGGTGACATGCGACACATTCACTCTCAGGTCATAGTCTCTAGTGCGGTTGAAATCGCAAACACAATAAAAAACACTTCTTTCGTAAAAACAGGAAATAAACCGTAGTTTCCCAAACTACGTGAGCTCTGATCTCTCATGCCTGTTGAGAGTACGTAGGCACAAGATGGCGAAGTATTGGCGAGCTACCTTCCCCCATAACCCTTCGTAGGCCGAACTACGTTGACTCTGATTTCTCATTCTCTGATGAGAATACGTAGGCATAAAGTGCGACGCTTTGCCGAGTCATTTTTCTTTTCTTTTTCAGCCAGCCTTGATAGGTAGATAGATTATAACCAACCCGTCCAAGTAAACAAACGAGCGAGGATCCCGTCGAGTACGACGGACGTGAAGGGTGCTAATACCTTCCCCTTGCGTAACCGACTCCCGAACCCAAACAATGGTTGCGATGACCTTGTCTTACCCTTTCTCGTCAGGTTTTTCCGATCGTTTCCTTTCCCGCTCTGAGGGATAAATAACGAAAGGTGGCGACTCTTCTGTCATGTCGGCACCTTATTTTCGCGCAAGCGACTGCTGGGGACTTCATTTTCCCTATGCATTTGGGATCCAACGTCCCTTAAGAGAGTCATTCCTAGAGCTTGTATGTTTACTTGTTGGGTCGCGTTTATTTATCGCATTTTTACTTCTCGCACTTTATTTCCCGCATTTTATTTTCAGTATAATATGATTATTTGTGCTGTTGTGGGATGGGAGTTCTGATGAGTGAGAAGCCAGACCCAGGCTTGAGTGCACCATAGACTTAGAGTGGAAATTAGTGGGAGTGTGCTTGCTTTGCAGGCACTAGTGTCTCATGAAATCCACGCTCAGACGAGGTTCATCCGGTTGGCTTCACTTTCAACCCTTTGGGTTGAGACGGTTGCTGGTTTGGTGGATTGTCGACTCTGGGGACCGATCATTTGTGATTCAGCTAAGTGAGGCCTCTTCATGACTTGATGATGCCACTCCTTCTGGGAATCGTATCGTCACTCATGAAAGTCTGTGACGCTGATGACCGCATAGGATGCCGTACCTTTGTCCGTGGATTAGGTCCATACCTGTGAGTGGGATTGGGTTTATTGCAGGGAACTTTGACCTCCAGACCACCTGGTTTTCTTGACAGTGGATCAGTTATGTTGGTACCAGGTTTCTCAGTTGCAGATTTGTCTGTTCTTGATAGAACAGGTTTTGATCAGAGGACCTTATTATCAGGTGTATGTCTGTTCTTGATAGAGCAGGTTTTAATCAGAGTATTGTCATCAGTGGTTTGTTCTGGATAGAGCAGATTTTGGGGTCTGAAGATCTCATCAGCAGATGTTGTTTGTTCTTGATAGGGTAGATTTTGAGTGGGGTCTGAAGGTCTCATCAGCAGCTGTATGTTTGTTCTTGATAGGGCAGATTTTTGATTTGGGGTCTGAAGACTTCATCAGCAGATATTTCTTGATCATACATCAGGGGTCCTTATTATCAGACATTTGTTCTTGACAGAGTAGAATTTTGATCCTATGTATAAGGTCCTTCACCGGGGTTTTCTTCTCGTCAGTGATTGTTGATACAGAACCTCCACAGCAGTTACCTGGATATATTATTGCATGACTGCATTTTGCATTAGCTCGCATATTCATGTTTGCATTCCATTAGCATGTGTCTGTGCTGCAGGCGCGTTTTGTACCCTGATTCTGGTGTCCCGAGCAATATGAGATATTTTCTTCCATGAATGGATCCAGTCTTATTATTGCATTGACACTATGTTGGCACGTTGACACCAGAATTAGGGGTGATCTCCTAAACGTACAGACACCCATGACATTAGCATAATTCATCTTGCATGACAGAAGCCGGGGCTTGTCTTCTAACCCTTGTGTTTGCAGGTTTGACTCAGAATCGAGCAACTCAGACTAATGGAGCAGGTACAAGCTGAGTTGGGGAAAATCCAAAGCCAGTTGGGGCAGATCATGAATGACATACAGGCAGTGCGCCTGGACCAGCAGGTACTCAGAGAAGAGAATCAGCAGCTGCAGAATCAGTTGAGCTTTCTCATGGGAGTGGTGAGAAGTATGCTAAAAAAGGAGAGTGGTCAAGCACCCAAGGAGGAGACCAAAGTGCTTCCCCCATTGTCGTCAGTGCCACCTGTGCTAAAGCCAAATGGACCTCATAGATCCTCTGCACAGCATGAAGCTCAAGACCTGTCTCGTCAGCAACCGCGCCAGACATCTCAGAATAACCCTGAAGGTCATAATCAAAAGAAGAAGCTGCTTGATAGAGCTGTGGACCCAATACATGTGAGTTATGCCCAGCTGTTACCACTGTTGGTTCAGAACCGTGTTCTCAAGCTTCGGACCTCGGATCCACCAGGTGACGTGTCACCAGACGTTGATCTCAACATACATTGTGATTTCCACTTAGGAGCACCGGGGCACCATGTTGAAACATGTAGGGATCTCAAGAATAAGATTCAAGACCTTATTGACTCAAGGACAATTAGGCTTGTGCCGGGCGGCATGAGAGCATCGGGAAAGTTCATCCCGTACCCTGCAGAAGAGGTGAATGATTCCACTCCTTTGCCTGAAGCTGAGAAAGATCTTGAATATGTCCCGCGACTTTTGGGGACTGAATCGCCTCGCTCGCAGTTTCTACCCGGATCAAGTTCAAGGACGCAAATGCCTAAACAGGGGACCATTGCCACTCAGAAACGACGACCTCTTGCTCCTGGGCGGAAAGAATACCAACACCAGGATCACAAGAGACCTCGCAACCACTTAGAACGAAGGAATGCTTCTTTCCATCCAGTGCCTGTGCCGTATAGCCAGATTCTTCCACAGTTGATTCAGAATTCTTTGGTGGAACCGAAAGCTCTCAAGCCCGTGCCAGAGCCTTACCCTCCAGGGTACAATCCTCATATTCAGTGCGGTTACCATGGTGGATCTCCGGGGCATTCAACTGAAGATTGCAAGGCTTTCCAGGAGAAAGTGCAACAATTGATCGACCAAGGGTGTATTTCCTTTCCAGACGGAGTTTTGGTTGTACGTGACAACATCTCAGCTGTTTGAGCTCGCAGATTCAGAGAGTTATTTCCAGAAGCCAGTGATCCAAACAGGCAGACGTCCTCAACATTGGCAGTCCTCGGACTTTTTACCATTTGCATTTGTAGTTTCTTTTCTGTTAGTTACTACTGGCTGTTAAACATTGTATGTTCCGAATGGCAATATTAATAAAGTGACTATGCATTTTTCTGAATTAGTTATGTCGTTGTCACTCATTTACTGCATTGCACTGACACTTGCATTTTATTCACTTCACTTTATTACTATGATTAGCAATGAGTGGAGGGAGGATGATGAAACTGAATACTCATAACCAATGATCGTATTGCTTTCAGATAAAACCTTGCCGATGACGTATAAGGCATTGTTTCAAATCCCTAAACACCGGAGAGATAAGGAAGAGAATCCCTTGTTAACCACTTCGAGCCGAGGAGTAGGAGTTTCTTTCGGACTTTTTAACCCTCACATCTTAACCCGGGGCAGGGTAGTTGTCAGTCAGCTTGATCGAGCGTTCAAGTCTTATAGAGGAGTGTTGTCCTTCGAGGACCAATCACATCATATTCCTCTCCAAAGGTCGTACCCCATCAACCACAATGGTTAAACCTCACCAATCAGGAGTGAGACAGTTATAACCCTTTTAGAGTAATCAAGACAGCCAGTGTCGCACGACTCGTCCCAAAAGAAAAAAAAGGAATAAGAAAGCCCGCTAAGTAAAAAAGAAAAGCTAGAAAGCAAATACTTAGGCAAAATCAGGGCATCCCGCTGGACTTCAAAAGAAAAATCGAAAAGAACTCTGAAGAGTCAGTCCAGGCAAAAATTAGGGAATCAAAAGAATGAAAAAGAAAGGATTATAAAAAAGGAAAGATCCTCGAACAAGGACGAAGTCGTGTAGATACAGACACCGAAAACGAAGAAGGAGTAATTGTCACTCCGAAACACCTTGTGAGTTCTTTAACCAGTTGTTCCCAATGTTCAACATACCTCTCGAAGAGGCGAGCGCTCGACCCAAGTTAACTGAACCTTAGGGTCGGAGAACATCATGTAGAAGGGGTGGGTACAAATCATAATTTGAGCCAAATGTCCTTTGTTTCACGAACCGTGAACCCGACCACGATACAACCCTTAAAAGACCTAATTGAGGCAGGGTTTATTCTGAAAGCGCATTACGATAAGGTTGAGTAACCTGACTCCTTCATGATTTACTAATCATATCCTTATTGTATTTTTCACTGATCACATCAACACCACGTTTGAACTCTTTGGTTCATTCGTCACTCACTAGCATGACACGTAAATGAGTGACAGTACAACATTCTTTCGAAATTTGCATGAACACTGCATTAAAGTTACCATTCGTGAGTAGACAATTTTAATTGCAGGTCAGTAGCTGATGTGGAGGAACTTCAACAGAGAATAGCCAACCAGAACTGAATCGTTAGCAGTCTGGATCAGAACGGCATGCTGCGAAGCCCTGTGAATTTGGGGCAATGACTTCCTGTGAGTTTGGAATCAGTTTGTCTGAGGACAAGTCCCGGAGCATCAGTTGATTATGGGGCAGTTTACGCAAGAAGCGGTTGGTCGGAAGTGAATCTTCTCGAGACCCAATCAGGGGCAGTTATCTAGAATTCTTGCGATTTGGGGACAGATCCCTCCAGTGTTCAATCAGAGCATGTTGAGTCGCTCATCGCTCGTTCGGGGGCAAACTACTTCAGAGATATTGAAGCCGACCATGCTGAGAGTTAATTAGTGGAGGATGAATCCTTCCGTTGTGCAGGTATTGGGGCAAGCCATCCGAAAGTTGTCTGGTGGCCAGTTGTTTTCGGTTCAGGATGAATTATCCCCCAAAGGGCGGATTGGGGCAAGTTGGATGGTACTGGGGCAAGTTGTTCAAATGAGCTTATTCGCCCTAGCAAGAATTGAGTGTCGGGGAATCGCACCATTACCCTTCCGAAACCTGAGACTTCTGAGGAAGCCTTGTTGTCATTGGGTTGTTATCCTACAGCCTAACCTGTTACTCGGTTCCATGATTGGTAGTCTGTATTCCCTGTGTTGACGTTGTTGAACCAGGATTGTTTATCAGTAGAGATGTACGGTTTGAGGTTATTCCCCCTGTACAGTTGGAGACTGCAGCAGATTGAGATGGCGTTTATCCCTTATCAGATTAGGGTCAAGATTACCCTCAGCAGACGAGGATTGATATCCCCGAAGCAGGGCGAGTCCTCCTTCTCCAGCCATGTTCAGTAGTCTCTCCTCTGCAGAATCTGACCGCAAGATAGTGAGCATTGATATGTCTCCCCACGCAGAGATGATTCTCTTCCCCAAGCGGACGCATCCTGAAGGAACGTCATTTTCTCAGCTGAGCCAAGGGCCGAAGCTCGTGTTTTCCCCAGTAAAGTCGCCGAAGCAGGTGTTTCCCCAGCACCGGGTCACAAGTGCAGGTTTCGCAGGAAGTTATTCATACGCCGAAATATGCAGTAGCTGATGGTGCCAGACTGAAGTCCCCAGCGGAATTGAGATTCCCCACCAGAGCCGTATTCTCTCCTGAAGTCGGATGATTCCCTCTTCCCTAGTAGAGTGTTGGAATAACTGATGCTGTATCCCTCTACAGAGTTGTACTCTCCCCAGAAGTCAGATGCTTCCTTCTTCCCCAGCGGAATTAGAACTCCTCATCAGAGTCGTACTCCCCAGTGAAGTAGAATGATTTCTCTCTCCCCGGCTGAGTTTGCAAACCCCAAGAGAGCCGAATCCTTGGAAGCAGTTGGGACCATAAGTGGTTGTCCCTAGCAGAGCATTGAACAACTGATGCTGTATTTCCCCAAAGTCGCACTCTCTCCAGCGAAGCAGAATGACTTCCCCTTCCTCAGCCGAGTTTGCAGATGTCCGAGACAGCCGAGTCCTTGGAAGTTGATCAGATCATGTTTAGTTGTTTCCCCACAGAGTTGTTATCCCCAGAAGAGTAGCCGAGACAGTCACGCAGTTTATTCTCGCGATCGATATCACTTTCTCTCAGAGCTTCGTTCCCCTGCAGTAATCAACTGAAGTTGTTTTCCCTGCAGCAGTCAACCGAAGATCATTCCCCAGACAGAGTCCGAGTGATATTGGCATGTTCACGTTCTCCTCGGCAGGATGATTCCTCTATCTGAGTAGTTCTCTCCCGTTGACCGGAGAGCTCCCCCCTGGCATTTATTTTGCTGATGGGATCGCAGCATGGTGCATGATTGCATAGCATTGTGCATAATTGCATAGCATTGTGCATGATTGCATAGCATTTAGCATAAACGCATAGCACTTCCACCGTGTGGGGCATCGCGCTGAAGCATATGCATCATAAGCATGATATAGGTTGTTATCATTCTTGTTTTACAGGTGTCCCGCCAAAGGATCAGTCGCTCAGGATGATTCCTGACATTCTTCCCCAGCAGCAGGCAGATAGATTGATATCCCCAGCCGAGCACAGCCATGAGTGGTAGATGAAATGTTTCCCCAAGCAGATCCCGAAGGATTGTCCAGCAAGCAGAAGTTTATTTATCCCCGTGAGTTTGAGGACTTAATGACATGAGCGTCTTGTAGCCTGAAGGCTATGTTCCCTAGAAGGGTCGTTCCTCAGAGGACCGTTCAGAGCATTTATCGCTTTCCCCGCGCAGAGTATAGCAGAGGATAGTGTGTTGATCAACCTGATATGCTGTGTTCTCCGAAGGAGCCCGTCATCCTCAAGTGTAAGTCCAGATGAGATCGGCAGAAAATGCAGCTCCCTTGAAGGGTAGCTCTTCCTCAGCATAATGGTTACTCTCCCCGAGTGGATGGTTCCTCTTCCCAGCATTTATTTTGCTGGGGCATTTCCTTGCATGATTGCATAACATTTACTCAAAAGCGTAGCATTCCGTTTCGCGCGGAGCATTACGCCCATTTTTCTAGCATTTGCATATGAAGCATGAACCAGGTGGTTACCGTGCTCTCGAACAGAAGTACTTGCTCCAAAGTAAAGTTGGTAGGAATCGTCTGAGTGAGCTCTTTCGTTATTCTCCAGCAGTTGTTGAAGTCGTTTGGGTGAGCTCTCTCGTCTTTCTGCAGCAAAGTCTACAAGGTTGTTTGGGTGAACCCTCATTCCTCTCTCCTCAACAGAGTTGTTAACCTGATGATTATGTCCGGTGACCCGGCATGTTTGCTTTTATTTAGCAACGACTTGACAGGATGTCAAGAGAATAACAGCGTGATATGTTTGCTCCAACAGTGATGTCTAATATGAAGATTGACTTCGTAAACGCCTGAAGGCGATATCAGAAGGTTCCTGTGAGTTCAGATTTCCTTGCTGATGAATCAACGGGTGTTTGAAGACAAAGTTCAAAGGTTTGTAGATGCAGCTTTTGTGTGCAAGGTGATCCGTGTTGGCCTGAAGACCAAGTCAGTTGTCCCGAGGTGATGATTGATTGCGATCAAGTGAATAGTGTTTCTTCTGACTGAAGTCGAAGACGTTTCTCCAGCTGAAGCGGAGTTTTGCCTGAAGGCAAAGTGTTTGAATCCCCGTAGAGTCATGAATGGCTCAGGATACCACTTCTCTGACTGAAGTCATAGATTTCCCAAGCTGAAGCGAAGGTGCCTGAAGGCAAGGTTATCCCCAAAGTCATGAATGACTTAGGATTCATTTTTCGGACTGAAGGCCGAAGTATATCCCTGACTGAAGTCACCGATACTCTATAGCAGAGGCGGAGTTGCCTGAAGGCAGATCCATGTATCCTTGGAGGCCAAGGACCATTTCTTTAGACTGAAGTCGAAGATACCTCCTGCGGAGTTGCCGACGGGCAAAGTTTATATCCTTGAAGGCCAAGGATGATTATCTTCAGAAATACTTGAAGATCTTTTCTAGCTGAAGCTGGAAGTGGCCAGGGGCCAGGGTTTCATATAGCTTTAATGTTGAAGTTCTACGGCCATTCCAATGAAAACTAGGACTGTAGTTGTGTTAAGCTTGATGAGTAGATCAATTTAGGGTCTTAAAAAATTAAATTTGGTGCTGTTATGAGGGGATACGAGTGAGAGGAACTTGTACGTGTGAAGCTGGTTCATGGCATTGCTTGCACAAACCCTAATGGAAGTTTGGAGAAGACGAGCTGTCCATCGTTGGATCACCCCTGGATATTTGACTCCTTCATTCCATCTGACGGCTGTGATTCAAACGAGAAAACGGAGGGAAGCCTTGAAGCAATACGCTGCCGTTTCATTTAAATGGAGATCCTGGGCCTCAGAAATTCTCGCTACTCGCACCCCACCCAGATGGCCCAATTGGAATAACGCGTTGAATGGTTGCTATTCGTACCGTCTCCGTTTTATTTTTCTTTTCAATTTTTCTGTTGATTTTCTGAGCGCGCCTGGGCTTAACTCAGTTTCTATTTACACCCCAGGTTCTCAGCCCATCTGAATATGAACTGGGCGCTTCTTCTATTAACACCCCCTCCCCCATTTTAATTCAATTCTTTGTTTTCATTTCTTTTAATTTTTCTTGCATCTTATAAAATCCGTATAAAATTCAAAAATTAATATTTTTTAATGCTTGTTTTTTCTACATGTTCATAATTTTGTCTAGAAAAATATCAATAAATAAAATTGGCATTTTATTTCCTTTTAATATTTTTAGAATATTATCCTTTTAAGTAGCTTTTTAATATGTTTAGTTTGATACTTCATTTTGTAGAATTTGTATTAGGACCTTCCCTTAGGCTTTTTGAGCCATTCTTTTTGGCATAGTTAGATATTGAATCATAGTTTCCCATAGGATTTAATTCATGATTTTTAGGTTAAAATTTGATTAGTTTGTTTAGGCTAGCATTAGCATAACAAAATTAGGGTTTTATTCAACATAAGTAGACTTAACAATTTTGTTTTGGGTTTTTAGGTCAAGATTAGAGTATGGGGAATATATGGGTTAAGGGTAGGTATGTATAGAATCCCCTAGAATTTTACTAGAATATTATATAGTATTTTAGTATTTTAATTGATTTTTGAATGTATGGTTAGTATGTGTGTTGCCTTGTGGGCATTGTATTTTGGGTGCTTGCTTGTTTTGCTTTCTTTTGTGCTTGGTTGGCCTTGTGGAGCTTGATGGAGCATTAAGGAGCATTGAGAAGCATTTGAAGATTAAAGTTGAGCTTGGAGGCTTTAGTCTTAGGTTTTGCTTTTGCTTTAGGGATAGGATTAGGATAGAGCTTAGTTAGATAAACTTCTTTCTCAAACATGGATAGTATTCTTCACATCCATTCCTCCCTGTGATTCAAAGTCCTTCCAGGGTATACACCTCTCTCCTTTGGAGGGATTAGTGTTATACCCAGGAGGTAGAACTTTTGAGGGAACCCTTCATTTGATATTGAACCCTTATAGGTCACCTTTGGTGATCAAATAAGCAGTTCAATATCCCCCAGCTTATCCAATAGTGATTTTTCTCTGTTTGATTTGTCTTGAGAGCTGTCAGAGCCTGAGCATGAAGATGAAGACTTCATTGAAGATTGTTGAAGAGGATGAATCCTTGAAGACTGCCATTCCAGCTGAAGCTTGAAGAGCATAAAGAGCAAGTTGATACTTGAAGATCCCGGAAGATGGTGAAGCCTGAAGGTGGAGCTGATCAAAGAAGCTGAAGCTTAAGGGAGAAGATGAGTTGATACTCATGTTGTAGGGTTGATACCTGGAAAGCAGTTGATGATTGAAGTCTGAAGACTGAGTTGCTGCTAGAGGAGCTGAAGCTTTCTTCTGTTTTTCTTTTCTGTATTGTGTGTTTTGCTTGATTTGTCTGTTGCATTAGATTAAGTGTATCTAGAATAAGTTCAGTCTAGGAGCATGATTGCATTAGAGGTTGAGTTGCTCCCTCTGCTTGTATTGTTATTGCGTGGCTTTGCTTGCGGGTATTCGGTAGAGCCCAGCTCCCTTGCCCATGTGTTTTGTTTTCCTGATGGCATTTCATTTCTCTTATCTGTATGATTGCAGTTTACTGTATATTGCTTGATAGCATGTTGTTTATGTTTCAGTATGATTACTGTTATTTCATGACTGGCTTGAGGTTGAGATGAGCTTGTGGAGGCTGAAGCCCCACACACATTTCCTCCCTCACTTGCATTGCATGCATTTTACTGTTAGGTTGATGCTTTGTCTGTTTTGGTGTATCATTGACATGATCCCTTAGGACTCTCATTTCCTTTGATAAGGATTTGATGATAGACTTTTAGGTTGAAACCTATGCATGACAACTTCTAGGAGTTCCCTGTTCAAACTTCAACCATAGGATGAATCCATGGCATGATAACAGTAGGACTTGATAGTCTCCCTCCTAGTTGGGCCTGTTCTCTTCTCATCTCAAAACAGTTTAAGATACAGTAATCATGAATGGTTTCTTTCGTACGTTACGAGCCTTAAGCTATCTGAGAAAGGATTGTGGGAGAGTTTCTTTTCCACAGTCTGGATGTTTAGTATGGTACCCTTTGGGTGACATGCGACGCATTCACTCTCAGGTCATAGTCTCTAGTGCGGTTGAAATCGCAAACACAATAAAAAACACTTCTTTCATAAAAACAGGAAATAAACCGTAGTTTCCCGAACTACGTGAGCTCTGATCTCTCATGCCTGTTGAGAGTACGTAGGCACAAGATGGCGAAGTATTGGCGAGCTACCTTCCCCCATAACCCTTCGTAGGCCGAACTACGTTGACTCTGATTTCTCATTCTCTGATGAGAATACGTAGGCATAAAGTGCGACGCTTTGCCGAGTCATTTTTCTTTTCTTTTTCAGCCAGCCTTGATAGGTAGATAGATTATAACCAACCCGTCCAAGTAAACAAACGAGCGAGGATCTCGTCGAGTACGACGGACGTGAAGGGTGCTAATACCTTCCCCTTGCGTAACCGACTCCCGAACCCAGACAATGGTTGCGATGACCTTGTCTTACCCTTTCTCGTCAGGTTTTTCCGATCGTTTCCTTTCCCGCTCTGAGGGATAAATAACGAAAGGTGACGACTCTTCTGTCATGCCGGTACCTTATTTTCGCGCAAGCGACAATATGCAAGTGTTGCGCTCGAATCAAGAGACGCTAGAAGAAGAGAACTGCCGATTGAAGGCCCAGGTAGGATTGATGGCTGAAATATTGAGGAACGTACGCAGAAGAGAAGGAGGGCAAATGTCTGAAGACGCGGCTGGCTTATTTGCTCCTCAGGGGTCTGAAGAACCATTACCCACGCATGATAGGCTTAAGAGACCCTCTCCACAGTTTGAAGCTCAGGATGCTCCTCGTCAGCAGTCGCAATTGATTTTTCAGGATAACTCAAGGAGGTGTGGTAAGAGGATGAGGTTTTCTAACAGAGTATTTGATGAGATCCCAGTGGATTATGATCAGCTGGTGCAACTCTTGTTCCAACTTCAACTGGTTGAGCCCCGCATTTTGGTTCCACTGACTGGGCAGCCGCCACCAGACTATGACCTGAACGCCTATTGTGCCTTCCACTCCGGCGCACCGGAGCATAACATTGCAAACTGCAAAGCTTTTAAGAATAAGATTCAAGATTTGCTGGATGAGAAAACAATTGAGTTTGTACCGGGGGGTATAAAAGTTTCAGGGACTGATATTCCCATTTCTCCGCCAGAGGTTGCAGATGAATCGAGGTATATCCCAGAGCCACTGGAAGCTAAATCCCCATGTCCACAACAGTTGCCGATGCCAGGGTTGAATTTAAGGATGATAGCGCGTGAGCCTAAGGAACCGTCCGAGCAAAGCCAGCAGCATACGAGATGCCGGTATCCGGCTCAACAAAGAATTCGGGGAAAGAGACCAAAGAGGGTATTGGAGGCACCTCCATCAACGTATGCAGAACTCTTTCAGACCTTGTTAGGTTTGAACCTTATTAAAAAGAGAACGTCAGCCCCACCAAAGGGCGCACTTCCGTGTGGTTTCGACGCCAGCAGGCATTGTGAGTTCCATTCTGGGGCACCCGGACATGATATTGAGGGTTGCACGCGTTCAAACATAACGTCCAAGATTTAATTGACAGCAGGGTTATCAACTTCTCTGATAGGGTCCCCAAGGTGGTGCAAGGCCATAGACAAGCGAAAGTCGGGGTGATGAAAAAGTTTCCCAGGTTTGATCGGGCCGTTGAAAGAAGGTCGAGACAGCAGTGGACTACCCCTGATAATAGTTTCTGAGGATGGTTGACTCGCCAATAAGTCAAAGTGCAGGAAGTCCGGTTCTGAGACACCGACATTTTTTCATGTTATCTTGTTCATGTCTTCGCATTTGTAGTTTCTTTTCTGTTTAATTGCAAATTTCGCTTGTAAAACTTGTTGTTTTTTCAATTGATATTGATAAATGAAATAAATATGCATGTTTTGAATTAATCCAGTCGTGTTCACTCTTTGCTTTCTTTAATGCCTAATGCTTGTTTTAGCAGGAATCCGAGGAGGATGACGAAAACAGATGACAAATAATCTTCCGATTGTAGGCTTTTGAATAAAAAAACCTGTTGACGATGTACATGCATTGTTTCAATCCATAAACACTGGAGATATAAGGAAGATAATCCCTTGTTAACCCCTTTGAGCCAGTAGTAGGAGTTTCCTTTTGAAAATGAAAAACCCTAAATCTTAAACCGGGGCAGGGTAGGCGTCAGTTAGTTTGGCCAAGCGTTCAAATCGCGAAAGGAGTGTCCGTTCGAGGATAAATCACACCCATATGGGTCGTGCCTAAAAAACCACAATGGTTAAGGTTCGCCAACCCAAGAGTGAAACAGTCACATTAGTCCATAAAAAGTCAGACAACCAGTGCCACACGACTTGTGCAAAAGAAAAAAAAAAGAAAAAAAAAGAAAATTGAAAGCCGAAAGCCCGCTAAGTCGAATCTTGAGAAAAAGCGACTTAGGCAAGAATTAGGGCATCCCGCTGGACTTCGAAAGCGAAAGATACTCAAAAGAGTCAGTCCAGGCAAAATTTAGGGAACGAAAAAGCAAAAGACGAAAAGGATTACCCAAAGAAAAATCCTCGAAAAGAACAGAGTCGTGTGACTCTAGGCACCCAAAGACGAAAAAGTAAGTGACTGTCACTCCGAAAAAAGGTGTGGTATCCTGGACCATCATTCCTACTAATCAACCTGTGAAAGATGAGTGCTTGTGTCAGATTAGCTGAACATAGGATTGGAGAATATCATGGAGAATGGGTGGGTCAGAATAAACTTTGAGCCTGTGTCTTTCCTTGTTAACCGTGAACCTGACCACGTTACAACCCGAAAAAGTCCTAATTGAAACAGGTTTTGGTCGAGAGCATACGTCGGTAAAGATCGCATCAAAACTGACTCCTAAAAGGGTTCCTCTTACCAGCCTTCATATTGACATTTTGATAATTGATTCATTATATGTCGCAAAATTTTTTCCGGTGAACAGACTTGGATGTTGAAACTGTCATATACATTGCGTTTAATATATCTTTTATGCAGAACAACTTGTGTTACTTGCGAGTAAACGCATGCCGACAAGAAAGATCCCTACAGTGGAAGGTCTGATCAGGATAAAATGCAGAATGCCCAAATGTTTCGTGAACTGGGGCAAGCTATATCGATTAACCCCAGTAAAGTCGTACATTCGAGAATCAGTTCATCTGGGGCAATTAGGTCGAGATTTGGCAAATCTCTCGCGACTATGGGCGCTGCTACACGAATCAGTCAATCAGGGGCAAAAGATTATCACAAGACCGGGGCAGAACACCCTAAAACAAAAGATGTTGTTGGGACATTCTTTTGGGGTTTGACGTACAGAAACAGTTCAGATCTAACCGTCAGGGTACAGAGATCGAAGAGTCCTAACCAGAAGCTCGTAACGAAAAAACTTGATCGTTATGTGAAGTGAATCCCCATGCAGGTTGCGCTTCTGAGATGACAATGTCCCTTACTAAAGAAGGATCAAATTCCCCAGCTAGTCGTAGCTTATCCAAAGAACATTCTCCAGCAAAGTCGTTTACCCTCAGCAGAACTCACGATTCCCAGATCGAAGGCTGTATTCAGACAGTATGGTGTCCCCCCCAGAAGGATCTCCCACCCCGAGCGGAGTGGTTTAACCTCAGGAGATTAATATTTCCAACTTGTGAGCTGTAGTCAGACAGTTTACCCTTCCCAGTAGGGTCATTTACTCTCCCCCAGCGGAGTCAGTTGATTTTCCCCAAGAGAGTCGTTTCGTCCCCAGCGGAGTTCTCTTTCCAGCAAGTGTTTTCTTTCCTCCCAGTGGAACTCGAAGATTAAGACTCTCCCCGGCAGAGTTGGCGGGAATTTATGTTGTCGGAATACCGTGTGATACCCGTTCACTCTCCAGCAGAAGTCCAATCATGATTGGCACATTCAGTTATTCCTCAGTGAAGTTGGCTTCACTCTTCCAGCATTTATTTTGCTGGAATAATTCTGTAACGCCCGGTTACCCCCAGCAGAGTTGGCATTGTCTTCAGCATTTATTTTGCTGAAGCGGTTTTCTGTATCCCAGCAGTTCGAGCCTGCATTTGCATTGGCATATAGTGTCATATTTGCATCTACCAAATAAAAACGTGTAGCATTTCCATGTCGAATGGAGTATTGCGTCATTGTTAAACATATGCATTTTGAAACATAAACCAGGTTGGTTAACCTTTTGTTTTCAAGTGTTGTTTCCCTTACAGGTGGAGAGAGCTCTTGCTCAAATTAATTGTCAAACATTCAAGATCTCGGCGTGAGACATGTAATGATGATGTCCGTTGTGGCATTATTCCCCACAGAGTTGCTTGATTAAGTTTCTCTTACCCCTCCAGCGGAGTATTTCTTCAAGGTTGTTGTTGTGACAGCATCAAAAGATTTCGTGAATCGATGTTAAAATAGGTGTCTGGCAGTGTGGATTCAGAAAATCCCCAGTAGAGTCCTTCTCAGATTTGCCGCCATGTCAGCACTGAAAATTGGAAGACTAGACTCGTATTGTGTTACCCATGTGATTGATGGAGCTAGCTGCTGCAAAGATAGGCAGAAAACCTGTATTCGACAGAGTATTTCCCGTAGCAGAGGCGGAGTTATTTTCCTGTATTTGGCAGAGTATTTACCCGTAGCAAAGGCGGAGTTATTTTCCTGTATCTGACAGATTGTCGTACCCGTAGCAAAGACGGAGTTATTTTCCTGTATTTGGCAGAGTATTTACCCGTAGCAAAGGCGAAGTTATTTTCCTGTATCTGACAGAGTGTCGTACCCGTAGCAAAGACGGAGTTATTTTCTTGTATTTGGCAGAGTGGTACCCGTAGCAAAGGCGGGGTTATTTTCCTGTATTTGACAGAGTATTTCCCGTAGCAGAGGCGAGTTATTTTCCTGTATTTGGCAGAGCATTTCCCGTAATGGTGACGGAGTTGTTTTCCTGTATCTGGCAGAATTAGTACCCGTAGCAAAGGCGGAGTTATTTTCCTGTATTTGACAGAGTATTTCCCGTAGCAGAGGCGGAGTTATTTTCCTGTATTTGGCAGAGTATTTCCCGTAATGGTGACGGAGTTAGTTTCCTGTATTTGGCAGAGCATTTCCCGTAGCAAAGGCGGAATTATTTTCCTGTATTTGGCAGAGCATTTCCCGTAGCAAAGGCGGAGTTATTTTCCTGTATTTGGCAGAGTATTTACCCGTAGCGATGGCGGAGTATTACCCGTAGCAAAGGCGGAGTTATTTTCCTGTATTTGACAGAGTATTACCCGTAGCAGAGGCGGAGTTAGTTTCCTGTATTTGGCAGAGTATTACCCGTAGCAGAGGCGGAGTTATTTTCCTGTATTTGGCAGAGTATTTCCCGTAGCAGAGGCGGAGTTATTTTCCTGTATTTGACAGAGTGTTTACCCGTAGCAAAGGCGGAGTTGTTTTCCTGTACTTGGCAGAGTATTTCCCGTAATTGTGACTGAGCTGTTTTCCTGTATTTGGCAGAGTTAGTACCCGTAGCGATGGCGGTGTTATTTTTCTATAATAGTGACAAAATTTTCCCGCAGTGGTGGCGGAGTGATTTCTCATAGTGATGGCAGAGTGATTCTCCTGTATCAGTGGCAGTGTCAGGTTTTGTTGACATAAGTACTTCTCCCAGTGAAGTCAATAAGTTCATTCAAGTATTGACAAGATAATGTTGAAATCAGATTTATAGATAATGTTCCCCAAACAGTGGTGCAGTTTATTTCGGCGGTTGGCAAATTTCCGGGTTCTTAGTATTCAACCGTCTCGTACCTCGAATGTTCTAAGGTCGTTCGCTCTTCACCCAATCGGGTCCAAGTCGCTAGAATAGGGGCAGCTGTTGCACCCTAAAATTTGCTCAACCTACTTCACTTGGTTTATGTTTCAATTGCATTGTCATTTGCATAAAAAGTCATGTACATAGTCTAATCATTTGCATAGCATAACATAGCAAGCCATCCAGCAAGGGACCAAATGCAATTCTTATCCCTATGGGCATATCAAGTGATTCTTATTCAAATTCAATCTTAGCCAAGTCATCATCTGAGAAGTCAGTGGGTCAAGCAGTGGATCTATCTCCTATCTTGAGGGTATTCGAAGATCATCAAAGAAGTGTGAGCAAGGAATTGAGGTCATGGAGGGTATATAGACATCATGGAAGACCTAGAGGGTTATTTTGAAAGTGAGACAAGTCATTGATGTGATTGCAAGAGCTGCAGTTGAAGACAGTCAACTAGGGTTTCATCTGGGTCAACCCTAGGTCAATCCTAGGTCAAATGCTTGATTGAAGGGCATCAAGGCCTGTTTGAAAGATGTGGGATGCCTCATTTTACATGTAGATATGGATGTGGTGTTGTGCCAAGGAGGAATCAAGAGAAATCAAGAAGAAGAAAGGTTTCTAAATTAGGGTTTCTGTGTAAAATCCCCTAGTTTAGGGTAAACTTCCAAGCAATATCATTCAAAATTCAAGTCTCAAATGGATCCTTGGCCAACATGAAACTTGTAGAGTATCTCAAGACCTTTAATTTGAGTGGTGGAAGGCATCAAGGAGATTTATAGAACTCAAGTTATGGTTCTTGCAAGTTACAGGTCATCAGAGGCATCTGAAATTTGTCTGTGAAAGTTACTTGACTTTCAAGCAACTTTTACCCCTCAAGGAGCTTTCAAATGGATTTCTGGCCAACATGAAAGTTGTTCCTCATGATCTTAGCTTTCTATAAAGGTATGGTATGCCTTCATCCAATTGGTGGAACTCTACTTATGACTTTGGCAAGCAAAGGGCATTTTGGTCATTTGGAAATTATAGGTCATTTCAAGCATATGGCCATATCTCCTACTTTCAAGCTTCAAATGGAAAAACCTTCAACATCAAAGTTGCTTGGAATGATGTTTTAAGGCTAGTAGGGTGGTCATGATATGTTGGAAAGGCTCATAGCAAAAAGTGATAAAAATGGCCTAAAAATGAGGTATAAGTTAATTCAAGTGAAATGGAAAATCCTAAAATCCAAGTTCCAAATCCAAACCATGGCATATGATAGGTCATTTTGACTCCCAAGGACATTTTAAGAACAATGGTTCATCCACAATTTTGATTTGAGGCTTAAATCTTGGGGTTGCTTTGTAATTTGCTTGCTTGCATAATGGCATACCAAACCAAAACAAGGAAAAGCTTCATAAACAAGGTGTTTAAGCTTTGTATCTTGTCCAAAATACCACTTAAGGAGAAAATGAAGATAATTACTCAAGTTGTAAGGATTTTGTCATGATATATCACATGGTGGGAATGGAAATGCAAAATATCAAGTCATGAAAGTTCAAGTTTCTACTAGAGTGATCTAGATGATTTTAGACCCTTCTAAATCAGTCTATATATGAATACAATCTCCATTGGTGAGAGATTGGTGATTGTTGATGTTAATGGTGGTAGAAAAAAGAGTTTGAACCAAAAATTCTCCATTTGCAAATTGAATTGAAACTTCATTTTTCTCTTCATTACCCTTCCATTTTTTTCCACAAATCATCACTACAAACCTCCCTGAACATGTTCATGCTAGAATGAGCCCCCATTGTTGAAGAATTGGAGCTTTTCAAGTGAAGTTGCAAGAGAGCAAAAGGGATTGGATCTGAAGATACAAGCCATCTCCATCAAATCTTGTGCAAACAGAGTATTGTTCATCACCTGAGGACCATCCTTGAAGATCTACAAGGCCTGATTCGAAGCTTTTCAACACCTACCATTGCAAGAGTCAAGGTAAGCAAAACCACTTCCACACTTTGATTTAGGCATGGCTAGGATTGATTCTTGTTGTGAAACCATTAGAGACCATTAGGTGATTCATTTGGATGAGTTTAAGACCAATTAGTGAGGTTTCATTAATGGAGGTTGATTCTTGATGGAGGTAGAACACACTAGTTAATGGATGATAATGCACGAATTTTGGTTGGTTTTAATCAGCATGGCATAGGGATTAATTATATATAAAGATTGTTGAGTTTTGTGATGGTTAAAAATTGAAGAAAGTTTGGATCCATGGTGTTGTACTGTTCGGGTAGGATGATAGAGAGAGTTTTAATGCAAACCATTGCCACAGTTGGATTCTACATGAAATTCTAGACAAAATTGGTTCTTGGATCATGGCATTTGATGGAGAAATGAGAGAGAACGAAGAGGATAAAGATTGATGCATGGAGTTGTTTTTCATGGAGTTTATGAAACCCTAAGTGTTCCAAGGTTGAAGAAACACATGGGCCATTAGATTTGCGTGGACCGGTTGACTGGATATGTCATCCAACGGACAGGATTCACGCACGAAAATTGGAGGGAGAGCTGCAGCCAAAACGCAGCGTTTTGATAAGTGATCTTCATGGGTCTCACGCGGACTGCTTCCCACACCCCCATACCAAGGTCCACTTGATTTTGAACTACCATAGTCTGCTATTCGCACCGTGTTTTATCCTTTTTCTTTTATTTTTTTTAGTTTTCTGATTAATAAAGCTGGGCCACGCGGACTGCTATCCAAACCCCCAGTCTGGGCCCATCATCCATTTTCAACTTAAAATCATTACTTCTTGCACCCCTCATCCATTTTCATATTAATTATTTCTCCAAATTTTTACAAACTTCAAAAATTCATATAAAATTGAAAAATGCATATTTTTTAATGAGATTTTTTTCCCATTTTCCATTTTTTGTCTAGAAAAATATAAAAACATAAAATTGTCATTTTACTTTATTTTCATATTTTTTGCATATTTTTACATTTAATAGCTTTTTTTAATTCTTTTGGTTTATGCTACTATTTGTTGAATTTAGTTTGAGAGTTTCCTTTAGGATTTTCACCCCATTCTTTTTAGTACAACTATATATGGATATTAGGTGCCCCCCCTGATTTTTATACTATTTTTTTAGGATTTATTTTAGGTAGTTTAGTTAGAAAATATTAGGCTAGTCATTTAAGGTTGTGAATATAACATAGGTGTAAACAAAACAAGTTTCTTTTTGGGTTTTCTTTAGGACAAATTAGAAGATGGGACTATAGGGGTATTATGGGTAAGTGATAAATCCCTTAGAAAATGCTAGAAGTTCCCCTATTCTATTATTACTATTAGTATATTTCTTGTGATTGATTGATTGTGTGGTGTGCCCTCTCTAGGGTTATTGTTTGATTGTGTGGGGTATTGGGCCTGCTTGGGGTTTGGGTTTGAGCTGAAGACTTTGCTGATGAAGCCATTGAAGACAAAAGGAATGAAGACCCAGTTCAGGAGTGGATGAAGATTGCATCCTGCTTGCAGCTGATGAAGGTTATAGGAACTAGGATCTAGGTAGAGCTCTAAAGTAGAAACTTGCTTCATAAACATGGAAGGTCTTGTTTGCCTCCATCCCTCTCTATGATGCAGAGTCTCTCTAGGACACTCACCCCCTTCCTTTGGAAGGCTTGGTGACGGTGTCTAAGAGATAGAACTCTTGAGAGAAACATTCTACATGTTGTTAACAGTCTGTTTGCCACCTTTGGTGGTCAACTAACTGTTTAACATCCCAATTCATCCTCTTAACTGTTCCTCATCTTGGAGAGTGAGACTTGAAGAAAAGCCCTGAAAGATTGAAGATAGATACCTTGCTTGAAGGCTGTGAAGATGAAGACTGATGCTTGCTTGAAGCCTGTAAATGGTTGAAGATGACTTGAAGACAGATGTTGATGAAGACTGCTGCTTGCTGTTTATTTTTGCTGCTTATAATTTTGGATGTATTGTTTGAATTTCCCTGACTGTATTGTTTGCCATTTAACTTGTTAGGTTGAAAGTGAATTTTGTTCGCTTTTGCCTGTTGTTTTCTAGGTTCGAGGTTGAGTGGGACTCCCTTGCCTCGCTTGTATTGTTGCATCCATGCATTTTACTGCTTTATTGTATATATGTTATTGTTTCTGTTTCCGTTTATCCCTTAGGGTCTCTGTTTCTCTCTGTGTAAGAGAGGAGCATGATAGACATTAGGTCTTAACCCATGTATGATAACATTAGGTTAGTGTGATCCCCTTTTCAACCATAGGTTAGAGTTCTGTCTCTTCTTTCTCAAAAACAAACAGAAAAACACAATAAATATTTCAAACACAATAAAAGACACTTATTTCGTAAAAGAATGTGAACTCATCAAGACGTCATTTTTGTCCGCTTGGACCAGTAATCAGGAAAACCCTTTTTCAGAAGGAGATAAAAACAATCAAGACAGACTTGTGTCGTGCGTAGCCCGAACTACGTTTGTTCTGATCTTTCATGTTGTATGAAAGTACGTAGGCATAAGATGCGATATCCTAGCGAGCAACCTTCCCCTCCTTTCCCGTAGGTAGGCGAACTACGTTGACTCTGATTTCTCGTTCCAGACGGGAATACGTAGGCATAAAGTGCGATACTTTGCCGAGTCATTTTCTTTTCTTTTAACCCCAGACCTGTAGAGTAGATAGAATAACAAACTTTTCGACCGAAAACAAGCGTGGATCCCGTCGAGTACGACGGACGTGAGGGGTGCTAATACCTTCCCCTTGCGTAACCGACTCCCGAATCCAGGATTTGGTTGCAATGACCATTCCTTTCCCCGTTTTGCGGTAGGTTTACCTCGAGCGTTTCCTTTCCCCTCTTTGGGATAAATAACGCACGGTGGCGACTCTTCTGTTCAGCCGGCGCCGATTTTCGCAGTAGCGACACTACCATCACTTTGTTAATTTTTGAATCAAAGTACATTTGCCTAGATTTTGAGCTCTATCCTAACTACTATTGCATTTGAGATGTGTGTATGTTGTTGTGATTGATTCAAAGCCTCATTGTTGGAAATTTCACCCACTGTCATCAAAACTGTTGTACTTTTCCATGAATATTTCAAAATCTGTTTTAGAGGCCATGTACTCCAAATCTTAGGCTCATCCTACTTGCCATGATGTATGAGATGTGTGTGTATTGTTTGTTTGAATAAAAACCTCTAAATTTGAAAAAGACATGACTGCTGCCACAAGTCTTGCCAAGACAAATTTTTTAACTTCTCCACCAACATGTCAATTTCCATTCTAAGTGCCTTGTGCTTGATTCTCTTGATTAATCTTGACTGTCATTGCATATTGTCGCACCTCGAAAAATCACGGAGACATTTCGGAAATACGACCCTCGCGCGAAAGGCACGGAAATGCGGTTCGACAGAGTCGCCACCGAACTTTATTTTTCCCAAATGAACGGGAGAGGAAAATATCGAGAAAACCTCTTAAAAACGAAAGGATAGGAACAGGGCTGTCGCAACCAAGTTCCGGGTTCGGGAGTCGGTTACGTGAGGGGAAGGTATTAGCACCCCTCACGTCCGTCGTACTCGACGGGAACCTCTTAAGGTAATTGTGGGGAGTGTTGTCTAGGTTTACTGGTTTTCTTCTCGTTGATAAAGGTAGAATTGGTAGGGTAAAAGGTTAAAGACGCTAAGGAGAGGTGGGTGGTTAGAAGATAAGGTGCTCGCCAAGGATTGGGGCCCTTGTGCCTACGTATGCTCATTCGGACGAGAATGAGAAATCAGAGCGTCGTAGTTCGACTACGGGAAAGGATGGGGGAAAATGGAAGGTGGATAGAAGTGTGCTCGCCAAGATCATCGCAATCTTGTGCCTACGTATCTTATATTCAAGAATGAATAAAGAATCAGAGCGTCCGTAGTTCGTGGTAACAACCACGAAATGGATACAGGGAAATGGAAAATGGAGGGGAGGTAGCTCGCCAAGATCATCGCGATCTTGTGCCTACGTATCTTACATTCAGACGAGAATGAAGAATCAGAGCAGTCGTAGTTCGTGGTAACAACCACGAAAAGATGAGGTTTGAATGGGGTTGAAGTTGAGTTGGAAGACAAAAGAGTGACTGACAAACAACCTAAGGGCATGCCTCAAGAGCTTGTCACTCAAGAATTCAAGGAATGCGAGATCCCAAGAACTCAGTTCCTTCGGAAATTGAGTTGAATGAGTTGAAGATAAGAGTAGGATATTTTGAAAACGAAAGAATGAACTAATAACAACTCGGGGGCGCGCCCAAGAGCTACTCGTTCGAATATTCAAAGAATGCTAGATTCTAAGAATACCCCTCTTTCGTAAGTTTTAAAGAAGTTTGTGAAAGGATCGAATCGATAGATGGCATGCGGGGCCAAAAAGAAGTTGTTTTGAAGTAGCTCGACGACGTGTCGAGGATTTGATCGAAGATGGGACCGACTTGACGACGTGTCAAGTGTTAGGATTGTGAGAAACGATATTAGTCCCTGAGGGTGCTCCTAATATCGAGACCACGAGGAACTGTGAAAGAAATGGGTTGCGAATGCGGACGAGCATTCGACTTAGGAGAATATTTGAAAAAAGTTTGAGTTTGAAAAAGTCGAAAGGTTGAGTGAATAACAACCCAAAGGGCGTGCCTCGAGAGCTATTCATTCGAAAATTCAAGGAATGCTAGACTCCAAGAACCTCCTTCTTTCGAGGTGTGAATCGGAAAGAAAAATATTTAAAAAGGTCAAAAGAATGAATGAATAATAACTCAAAGGGCGTGCCTCGAGAATTATTCACTCGAAAATTCAAGGAATGCTAGACTCCAAGAACCTCCTTCTTTCGAAGTGTGAATCGAAAAAAGATATTTAAAAAGGTCGAAAGATTGAATGAATAATAATTCAAAGGGCGTGCCTCGAGAATTATTCACTCGAAAATTCAAAGAATGCTAGACTCCAAGAATCTCCTTCTTTCGAAGTTTGATCGAGAAAATGTTTGAAAAAGATTTGAAGTGGAATGAGGTATGAAAATAATTTAAGGTACGAGATGTGAGGACGTGAGATTGGATTTAAAAAATGAGAAAAATGACAATTATTTGATAAATGAGACGTAGGCCTCACAACCAATTAATTGGGGTATCATCGGAATGCTAGATCTCGACAACGCCTTTTTCATTTAAAAAAAAATAATCGAATGAACGATAGAAATATCACACAGAATGCTTGATTCCTATAATATTCCTTTGTTCAAAAGAGAGTGTTAAAACAAAAAAGTCGAACGACACATTACTTTAAGGTGTACACCCCAATAATGTTTGTCCAAAAATCCAAGAAGTGCTTGACTTCAAAGATTTAATTTGTTTTGAAAAGTACTCAAGGTGAGTCGAGGTTCGAACTTAAATTTTAAGCGTGTACACTAGCAAAGTGGGCTAGTCTTCTAAGTGACCAATTAGAAGTAACTGATCAAATAGGTATCACTGTAAGGAAGCCCAGGATTAAGCTTTAAATTGTTGTGTATGGTGATCCAAGGTCGATGGCGAGGCCTTGAAAGCACTCGACTTACATGGGTGAAAATGACTCGACTAATCGAGAATTATTATTTTTTAAAACTGATTTTGAACCATTAAAGCATAAGTGAGAAAATAACTACTACAGTTGGAGGAAGAAAATTACCTTATTATCGAAATGGGAGTCATAACACGGACGTAAGGGCATAATGACAACCTTAACTTGAATTTAGAAATCTTTCGGTCTTGACCCACTTCGAAGCTAACATGAGAAAAGATTATTGGACCACTTAATTTATTTAATCTAATTTAATTATTAAAATTATTTGATTAACAACTAATGTGATCAAATGATTAAATTAATTAAAAGTTATTAAAAGGATTAAATAATCGAAACTCCATTAATTAATTAATTATGTTAATCGAAATTAATTATCTAAATTATCTGATTAACTCAAATAATTAAGTTAATTAAAATTTATTAACAAAATTAAATAACAAAATCAAAAAATAGTAACTAATATCCAATTGATTTCTCCTTAAAAACTTCTACCAACTGTTCCCAATTCATTATGACTTCCACTCCAGCTTGGACGAAACCTGCGAAGCGCGGCATGGCAGTGGCAACCTATCATAGAATAATATAACTAGCAAACAACATCATTTCCACAACATGAATGCTGAATAACCATAACCAACAAAAACTTCTAATTCCAACGGTTTAACTGATACGGATACGCAAGCAAGTGAGCAACCAATCAACCAAAATTAAACAAAATCAAAACCTTCAAACTTATATCAACCGCAACACTGATGAACAATGAATAAATCCAAAGAAAAAACTAGTTCAGTTCTTTCTCTCTAAAGCAACCGCAATAAGAGTTCAAAATTCGAATCCGCCGCGACAAAATATTCATCATAATGCACAAGTTAAAATAATATTACCAAACGAATTGCCCCGACGTTGCTGCTGATTTATAGTGCGCCGTGTATTTGTAACTTCAAACTACTATTTGTTGTTTGGCTGCGAGCTTTTGTTGTTGGCGTTGTTTGTCGTCACCTACCTTGACACCTCTCTCCATTTATTATCGGCGTGAGCTTGAAGCACAGCATGTGGGGGAGCCGTGGTTGCTTCGTGCGCTGGTTCGGTGATAGTGACGAATGCGCAGAAACTTCACAAGCAGCTATAATCGGGAGCAGGGATGGTTCTCGTCACGAGATTTCGGAGTTGAATGTGTTGGTGACGGCAGTTGCAGTTCTGGCTTTAAGTTATTGTTGATAAACTGCAGCTCTATACACTTTGCATCCATGTTTCTGCTGTCGAAATTCGAAGTCGCAACCTGCACGAAATCAGCTGAAATGAGTTGTGTTACCGTCAAACCAGGTAGGATTTTGAAGTCGCGGTTGCTGCATCGGATGCACTTGAATCGGATTCGCAACTGCTGCTACTCGACTTTCCATTCCAAAGTTCGAATGCTGCTGGTATCAACTGCTGCTATGCCGTTCAATATTATTATCGCACAATTCGAAACTCGGTAATACCTTAACCTGCATACAAACCAGTCACAGACAACCACATGATTTTATGAAAACAGAGAGACTCAGGACCTGTTATCGATATAATACCAAGGCAGCTAACAACTCAGAAAACAACATAACCGAAACCTCAAGCCGAGGCTACTGCCATGATTTAGGACCTGTGATAATGAAAATAATGCCGACAGTATAACCCAATATAAACCATATTAAAACTATCATCCATACTTCATCTACCTGAAATATACATTTATCCTCAAGGTGAACACAAACCAGGATTTGATGGTAATCAACAGACAAAACAACTTAAGTTCAAGCATACCATAGTATCAGATTATCAGTATGTAAAAGAACTTTTATGAAAAAAAAACAACACCGAACAAACTATGATACAACACAACTAAATACCCACTATGACATTATCGCAATATTCTATCAAACAAAAGCAGTTCAGCAACAAGTTATAATGAACCGAGCCTGTAACAGGAAGATGAACATAACCAACTGGAGGTCAGATTGTTGTTGATATATATTCACAATATCCTGCAAAACAAGCTGTTGCAAACACCTTCTATTCAAGCTGTTGAGATATACTCGAAACCGACAAAGACAAAGCTCGATTGAAGACGTCTTGTTTTTGTATCCCTGGAACTTTGAACGGCTCGACGTGTATGCACGATGATTGTTGTAAGTTGAGGGAGTCTCAGTTACGGTTGTGTTGTCGACGCGAAACTCAACATTGTCGCAACATGTCAAAACAAAGTAAACAATATCCAACAGCAGCTGGGACTGATATTCGACATCGCCATCGAATGGTGCGGTTGCAAACTTTTTGTTGGATCCAATTTGTTGTACTTCACGATCTATTGTTGCCACCCCTAACTGTGACAAACTTGTTGAAAAGAAAACCAAACTGTCCCGACACGAGCTCGAGTTCGTGTTCTGTTAGTGAACGGATTATGAACACTGTTACGGAGGTGGTGGTTTCAGCTTGCCGAAGATGGAAGCGAGTAAACTTGAGGGAAGAGAATACCCGAGTTGTTGTGTGGTTGGATTTTGTGAGTTTGACGGGTGAGTCTATTTAGGGGTTATGATGATGGTGGTGGAGGTTTGTGAGGCGGCAAAAATGGTGCGGCGATGCCGTTTCAGGGTTTAGATAGGGAGGTTTTGGACGGCGGATTTGGAGGGTTAGGGTTCGGTGAGACAAAAACGGGAGGAGAAAGGGAGGAGGTGATGATGGCCGTTTAGGGCTTTGTTAAGAGAAGATGACGGATGTTCATCTGTGACTTCGATTGGGGATGAGTGTTTTGCTGAGTAAGGAGATGTTCCACGGTTCAAACCCCCCCTTTTTTAGGATCTTCGGGGTTAATTTGGGCGCCGTCGTTTTTAGGGTTTCATCATGAAGATGAACAGTAGCTTCTTCCCCCTTAAAATCAATTCTTCTGCTCCTTTAATAACCAAACACAACAAAACCCTAATGGGCCGCTGAAACGGGCCTCTGTATCCAAATTCCTTTTTTCTTTTCATTTAATTTATTAACATTAAGATTAATAATTTAAAAAAAAAAACCAACATAACTCTAGTAAATAAATAAAAAGACAAATGAATAAATATTAACAATAAACCTTAAATAAATACTGAAAGAATTATATATATAAAAACAGAATTAAAATTAAAAAAATAATTACTAAAGACATTAGTAATATTTTAAAATAAAAAAAAAATTTAAGAAGATAATATTTACAAAGAAAAGTTGTTAGGCCACGTGTCACGCCTTAATTGGTCAGAAAGAGAATTTTGAGAAAAACGCCCAATTTCGGGTGGACACGTGTCTAAATGTCATGAAATGATAAATGCGAAAATATTTACAAAAGGGTAGGACAAATTTAGGGTATGACAGATGCCCCTATCTAATAGGCTTAAACCTAGGAGGATGAATCGCATCGGCATTCACATTCCTGAGGTAGAAGTCTATTAGATATAAAAAGACCCTGAATTTGTCCGAAAGGAAAAGAGATGCTTGAGAATTGAAAATGCTGGATGATGTAAACCTCTGAGTAAGCTGTCACAAGTCGTCATCACCAAAAGGATGATGGGACAAAACACACACAGCTACTACCACCAAAAAGGACGGTAGAGCAAACACACACACACATCGCATAGTCTATCATTAATGACCATGATAGATTCCCCCACCAAAAGGATGACGGAGTGAAACTCACACCAAAACATCGCATAATCTGATATCGACGAAATACCAGACCCACCACCAAAAGGATGGTAGAGCAAAAACACAAACAAAACATCACGCAATCTGATACCGACGAAGTATCAGACCTACCACCAAAAGGATGGTAGAGCGAAAACACAAACAAAACATCGCGCAATCTGGTACCGACGAAGTACCAGACCTACCACCAAAAGGATGGTAGAGCGAAAACACAAATAAAACATCGCGCCATCTGATACCGACGAAGTACCAGACCTACCACCAAAAGGATGGTAGAGCGAAAACATAAATAAAACATCGCGCCATCTGATACTGACGAAGTATCAGACCTACCACCAAAAGGATGGTAGAGCGAAAACACAAATAAAACGCGCAACCTGATACCGACGAAGTACCAGACCTACCACCAAAAGGATGGTAGAGCGAAAACACAAGGGAACATCGCGCAATCTGATACCGACGAAGTACCAGACCAACCACCAAAAGGATGGTAGAGCGAAAACACAAATAAAACATCGCGCCATCTGATACCGACGAAGTATCAGACCTACCACCAAAAGGATGGTAGAGCGAAAACAAAAAAGAAAACATCGCGTAACCTGATACCGACGAAGTACCAGACCTACCACCAAAAGGATGGTAGAGCGAAAACACAAGGAAACATCGCGCAATCTGATACCGACGAAGTACCAGACCAACCACCAAAAGGATGGTAGAGCGAAAACACAAATAAAACATCGCGCCATCTGATACCGACGAAGTATCAGACCTACCACCAAAAGGATGGTAGAGCGAAAACAAAAAAGAAAACATCGCGTAACCTGATACCGACGAAGTACCAGACCTACCACCAAAAGGATGGTAGAGCGGAAACATAAAAGAAACATCGCATAACCTGATACCGACGAAGTACCAGACCTACCACCAAAAGGATGGTAGAGCGAAACACAACACACAGGTCGCTATCACCAAAAGGATGATAGGACAACATAAAACTGAAGTTTACCAACACCAAAAGGATGCAGGCTGGGTTGAACTGACGAAGTTCAACTATCACCAAAAGGATGATAGTAAGGCAATTGACAACGGTCACGCTTGCTGGGTACAACTCACTGGGGAATCCCTGAGAGGAAGATTGAATTTGAAATGAGTTGACGGGGTACGCCCACCGTCTTTGCTTGGAGGTCATAATTTGCTGAAATGATTTCATGGTTACGCCCATGAATTCTGAAGAGGATGCCCCTAACTGGGCCGAATTTGTCTTGATGCCTTGTCTTGCTCAACAAAAGGTTGAACAACTTTGTGAGGAACGCTCACGGTTTTGCTGAAGATGCCCCTGTTAGGGTTGGTTCTTGCACTGAACTTCTTGGATTTGCCCAACAAAAGGTTGAACAACTTTGTGAGGAACGCTCACGGTCTTGAATGGTATGCCCCTGGCTGGGCTGAATGTTGATTTGCATACTTGATCAACCACGAGGTTGAAATTCTTCACGGGAGACGCCCATGGTATTGAAAAAGATGCCCCTGACTGGGTTGAATCTTGCTTTGAATAACTTCAAATTTTATGGGAGAAACCCACAATTGCAGAAGATTGCCCCTGACTGGGTTGATGACTGCTTTGAAGCTCTTTGAAAATTGTGGGATAAACCCACCATCTTGTGGAAAATGCCCCTGACTGAGCGGTCGATGGTCTTGGAAATCTTCGGGATTGATCCTGGACCTTGACTTGCATATATGAATGCTGGATGATAAATGATATTCCATATGAGTGGACGTGCAAATGCAAATGCTGACGTGCGGAGATGCAAAAGCTGGGGAAGTATGGTATGATTGGGTATGCATATGATGCAAGATGCTTATGAAGTCGAATGCGATGCGCGTGATGCATATGATTGCAGACGGGTAATTGAAAATGCGTGTGAAGCCAGCATGGTGGGCTTTGGGTAGTTGCCAATGCAGATTGGACTTCGGGTGGTGGGAGGGGTTGACTTCCTCGACATGCAGTTTGTTGAAGACGTCACTATTGAAGCATGAGATGATGCTCTGGATGCCTCAAGTCTGGGTACTTGGTGATTTGTTGTCAATCTCCTTCAGAGAGGATTGCAACTCTGCTTGTTGGTCAGGGCGACCTGTTCTTGCCCCAGTCTGAACATGGTAATGGTCTGTCCCAGATTAACCAGTTCTGACACATGGAAGCTGAACTCGGATAACCTGCCCTTGCTCGAGCTGTTGAGTGATTTGCCCCAGCCTGTGGGTTCTGAGGTAGTCTTGCTTCGTGTGCGCCACTGAAAGTCAAGTTTCTCCTCAATTGCCTTATGTTGAAGTGCCTTTGAATACCTAGCACTGATTTGCAATTAAAATTGTACATTCATAAATGGTAATATTAATGCAAAGTTCGATGCAAGATTTTGAAAAAGTATCATTTTATTGAAGTGTCGTGATAGCGAGACGAATGGGCTGCTAGCCCAAACGTTGTGCTAATTTGATTGGTGTGAAAGATATATCGGGAGAAATGACACCAATGTTGATGATTAGAAATCATGTGAGGAGTCAGGTTACGCAACCTTGCGATGATATGCTTTCAGAATAAACCTCATCTCAATTAGGTCTTTCAAGGGTTGCAACGTGGTCTGGTTCACGGTTATGAAACAAAGGATATTAGGCTCAAAATATGATTTATACCCACCCCTTCTTCGTAATGATCTCCAGTCCTACGCTCAGTTAATCCTACACTTGTCTTGACGGTATAAACTTGATGGTTCAAGGTTTGCTCGACGCGGCAGTCACCTTATTTTGGTTTTTTTTTTTGATGGATGCCAGTGTCCCTTTTGACTTGGGTGGCCACTGAATCCTCCTTTATTTTTGTTGAGGGTTTCGGGGTCCTCTTTTGCTTTGTTTTGATCCCTAACTTTTGCATGGGTTGACTTCGCTTGTCAGATCCATCGGGATTGCCTTGATTTTGCCTAAGTCCCCTCTAAGGTGTCTGACTTAGCAGGCTTTTGATGTGTTTTTTTTTGGATTTTGTTGGGACTGCCATAGCATGGGTCTTTGATGAACCACCGTCTTCTGGATTTTGCTTGTTGATTCGAGTGTGGGTTTGAATTAACTGAACACTACCCTGCCCCAGGTTGAGTGTAAGGTTTGAATATCCGAAGGAAACTGCTACTTCTAGGATCGAAGTGGTTTACTAGGGATTAACTCCTTATATCTCCGGTGTTTGGGGAATTGAAACAATGCCTGTACATCATTGACGAGATTCGGTCTGAAAGCATACGATTTGCAATTACGGGTATCTCGTTTTCATCATCCTCCCTCAAATCATGCTAAACAACAGTGAATATAGTGGAGTAAATAAACGTGTCGGTGATAAGTAGAAAAGAGTGAATATGACATAACTAATTCAAAACATGCATAAACGATACATTAATGAAAACCAAATACGAATGGCAATTGTTCAAAGCATACAGTACTTAAACACACAAAGACAAAATACAAGAAATGCGAAAGATTAAATGGCAGCATGACGGCCTTCTTCAGAGAATGGACTTGACTTGATTGGATTTGACGTTGGCACTAGTTGGCTGGTGGCATCGGGTCATTGATGGCACTGAGATACTTCCCATCAAAGGTGAGAGCTTCCTTGTCAATCAGGTCTTGAATTTTGTGTTTGAGAAACCTGCAGTTCTCAATGTTGTGACCTGGAGCGCCCTTATGGAACTCACAATGAGCATTCGCGTCATAATCAGCAGGAAGGACAGTTGGGGGAGCTAGATCTCTTGGGACGATAGCCCTTTGTTCCATTAATTGAGCAAAGATATCTGCATATGTCATTGGAAGACTATCAAATACTCTCTCTGGCTTCCATGTCCTGTGTTGATTTTGCTGACGCGGTCGTTGAACGGTCTGCTGTTTTGATTCCTTTCCAATTATGGAGAGGGCTTCGAAGATCTGATCCATCTTCCTGTTGAGGGATTCCAGCTCCTTCCTGATAGCAATTTGTTCTTGCCGAATCTGCTCCATTGATCGTCTGGTATTGGCTCTAGTTGCGTACTGGTGTCGAGGAATCGGCTTGATTTACTGGAGAAGAAGGAACAGAGACATAAGATTCTGTTGAAGGACTGGAAATGCAAAATGCACGACATATGAAATGCAATGCAAATGATATGCAAGATGCAATGCAAGATACAAGATCCAGGATCACTGGATCACAACTCCAACAACTCCTGAAGCTAGTAACTGTAACAGATAAGTAACCATAATTCCTGCTTAAAGAAAGGTGACAGGTACAACCTATACGGGAAGGTCTAAACATTCTACCCATAAACCCTCTCACGGGATGGTCTCTATGTTTGATTCCCAGGATCACGGACACTAGTCGTATCAGCGTCACGCAACAGGCTGGCTGCATTACGACGATAATGACGATAAGGTCTCTCCTGAGCGGGGTCCTCGTGCTAGGCGCACAAGGAGCGAGTCCTTGGAGACTAACACTACACGACCACCAATATCGGAACTGGTGCTAATAAAGGTTCCCAGAATCACGGACCCTTCATTAATCAAGTCGTGCAACAGGCTAGCTGCGTTACAACAAGATCTACGAATAGGTCTCCTCTGAAGGAGCTTCCATGCTAGGCCCACAAGGAGCGAGTCCTCGGAGACTAACACTACTCGACTACCAATTCTAAACTATGTGTTCCCTCTGCTTTTACCAAAGCTCGGGTGTAGAGCCTTTCTCATGATGCCATCCCAAAAACCAACAGGCCCAGATAACAAGCACAACTAAAAAACCACAAGAGAACGAATACAAAAAGAAAACAAATAAAAACAAACACTCCTCACAAACCAAAAGATAGGCTCGACTCTCTCTTTGCATGGAGCAATGCGTGTCCCCAGCAGAGTCGCCACCTGTCGCACCTCAAAAAATCACGAAGACATTTCGGAAATACGACCCTCGCGCGAAAGGCGCGGAAATGCGGTTCGACAGAGTCGCCACCGAACTTTATTTTTCCCAAATGAACGGGAGAGGAAAATATCGAGAAAACCTCTTAAAAACGAAAGGATAGGAACAGGGCTGTCGCAACCAAGTTCCGGGTTCGGGAGTCGGTTACGTGAGGGGAAGGTATTAGCACCCCTCACGTCCGTCGTACTCGACGGGAACCTCTTAAGGTAATTGTGGGGAGTGTTGTCTAGGTTTACTGGTTTTCTTCTCGTTGATAAAGGTAGAATTGGTAGGGTAAAAGGTTAAAGACGCTAAGGAGAGGTGGGTGGTTAGAAGATAAGGTGCTCGCCAAGGATTGGGGCCCTTGTGCCTACGTATGCTCATTCGGACGAGAATGAGAAATCAGAGCGTCGTAGTTCGACTACGGGAAAGGATGGGGGAAAATGGAAGGTGGATAGAAGTGTGCTCGCCAAGATCATCGCAATCTTGTGCCTACGTATCTTATATTCAAGAATGAATAAAGAATCAGAGCGTCCGTAGTTCGTGGTAACAACCACGAAATGGATACAGGGAAATGGAAAATGGAGGGGAGGTAGCTCGCCAAGATCATCGCGATCTTGTGCCTACGTATCTTACATTCAGACGAGAATGAAGAATCAGAGCAGTCGTAGTTCGTGGTAACAACCACGAAAAGATGAGGTTTGAATGGGGTTGAAGTTGAGTTGGAAGACAAAAGAGTGACTGACAAACAACCTAAGGGCATGCCTCAAGAGCTTGTCACTCAAGAATTCAAGGAATGCGAGATCCCAAGAACTCAGTTCCTTCGGAAATTGAGTTGAATGAGTTGAAGATAAGAGTAGGATATTTTGAAAACGAAAGAATGAACTAATAACAACTCGGGGGCGCGCCCAAGAGCTACTCGTTCGAATATTCAAAGAATGCTAGATTCTAAGAATACCCCTCTTTCGTAAGTTTTAAAGAAGTTTGTGAAAGGATCGAATCGATAGATGGCATGCGGGGCCAAAAAGAAGTTGTTTTGAAGTAGCTCGACGACGTGTCGAGGATTTGATCGAAGATGGGACCGACTTGACGATGTGTCAAGTGTTAGGATTGTGAGAAACGATATTAGTCCCTGAGGGTGCTCCTAATATCGAGACCACGAGGAACTGTGAAAGAAATGGGTTGCGAATGCGGACGAGCATTCGACTTAGGAGAATATTTGAAAAAAGTTTGAGTTTGAAAAAGTCGAAAGGTTGAGTGAATAACAACCCAAAGGGCGTGCCTCGAGAGCTATTCATTCAAAAATTCAAGGAATGCTAGACTCCAAGAACCTCCTTCTTTCGAGGTGTGAATCGGAAAGAAAAATATTTAAAAAGGTCAAAAGAATGAATGAATAATAACTCAAAGGGCGTGCCTCGAGAATTATTCACTCGAAAATTCAAGGAATGCTAGACTCCAAGAACCTCCTTCTTTCGAAGTGTGAATCGAAAAAAGATATTTAAAAAGGTCGAAAGATTGAATGAATAATAATTCAAAGGGCGTGCCTCGAGAATTATTCACTCGAAAATTCAAAGAATGCTAGACTCCAAGAATCTCCTTCTTTCGAAGTTTGATCGAGAAAATGTTTGAAAAAGATTTGAAGTGGAATGAGGTATGAAAATAATTTAAGGTACGAGATGTGAGGACGTGAGATTGGATTTAAAAAATGAGAAAAATGACAATTATTTGATAAATGAGACGTAGGCCTCACAACCAATTAATTGGGGTATCATCGGAATGCTAGATCTCGACAACGCCTTTTTCATTTAAAAAAAAATAATCGAATGAACGATAGAAATATCACACAGAATGCTTGATTCCTATAATATTCCTTTGTTCAAAAGAGAGTGTTAAAACAAAAAAGTCGAACGACACATTACTTTAAGGTGTACACCCCAATAATGTTTGTCCAAAAATCCAAGAAGTGCTTGACTTCAAAGATTTAATTTGTTTTGAAAAGTACTCAAGGTGAGTCGAGGTTCGAACTTAAATTTTAAGCGTGTACACTAGCAAAGTGGGCTAGTCTTCTAAGTGACCAATTAGAAGTAACTGATCAAATAGGTATCACTGTAAGGAAGCCCAGGATTAAGCTTTAAATTGTTGTGTATGGTGATCCAAGGTCGATGGCGAGGCCTTGAAAGCACTCGACTTACATGGGTGAAAATGACTCGACTAATCGAGAATTATTATTTTTTAAAACTGATTTTGAACCATTAAAGCATAAGTGAGAAAATAACTACTACAGTTGGAGGAAGAAAATTACCTTATTATCGAAATGGGAGTCATAACACGGACGTAAGGGCATAATGACAACCTTAACTTGAATTTAGAAATCTTTCGGTCTTGACCCACTTCGAAGCTAACATGAGAAAAGATTATTGGACCACTTAATTTATTTAATCTAATTTAATTATTAAAATTATTTGATTAACAACTAATGTGATCAAATGATTAAATTAATTAAAAGTTATTAAAAGGATTAAATAATCGAAACTCCATTAATTAATTAATTATGTTAATCGAAATTAATTATCTAAATTATCTGATTAACTCAAATAATTAAGTTAATTAAAATTTATTAACAAAATTAAATAACAAAATCAAAAAATAGTAACTAATATCCAATTGATTTCTCCTTAAAAACTTCTACCAACTGTTCCCAATTCATTATGACTTCCACTCCAGCTTGGACGAAACCTGCGAAGCGCGGCATGGCAGTGGCAACCTATCATAGAATAATATAACTAGCAAACAACATCATTTCCACAACATGAATGCTGAATAACCATAACCAACAAAAACTTCTAATTCCAACGGTTTAACTGATACGGATACGCAAGCAAGTGAGCAACCAATCAACCAAAATTAAACAAAATCAAAACCTTCAAACTTATATCAACCGCAACACTGATGAACAATGAATAAATCCAAAGAAAAAACTAGTTCAGTTCTTTCTCTCTAAAGCAACCGCAATAAGAGTTCAAAATTCGAATCCGCCGCGACAAAATATTCATCATAATGCACAAGTTAAAATAATATTACCAAACGAATTGCCCCGACGTTGCTGCTGATTTATAGTGCGCCGTGTATTTGTAACTTCAAACTACTATTTGTTGTTTGGCTGCGAGCTTTTGTTGTTGGCGTTGTTTGTCGTCACCTACCTTGACACCTCTCTCCATTTATTATCGGCGTGAGCTTGAAGCACAGCATGTGGGGGAGCCGTGGTTGCTTCGTGCGCTGGTTCGGTGATAGTGACGAATGCGCAGAAACTTCACAAGCAGCTATAATCGGGAGCAGGGATGGTTCTCGTCACGAGATTTCGGAGTTGAATGTGTTGGTGACGGCAGTTGCAGTTCTGGCTTTAAGTTGTTGTTGATAAACTGCAGCTCTATACACTTTGCATCCATGTTTCTGCTGTCGAAATTCGAAGTCGCAACCTGCACGAAATCAGCTGAAATGAGTTGTGTTACCGTCAAACCAGGTAGGATTTTGAAGTCGCGGTTGCTGCATCGGATGCACTTGAATCGGATTCGCAACTGCTGCTACTCGACTTTCCATTCCAAAGTTCGAATGCTGCTGGTATCAACTGCTGCTATGCCGTTCAATATTATTATCGCACAATTCGAAACTCGGTAATACCTTAACCTGCATACAAACCAGTCACAGACAACCACATGATTTTATGAAAACAGAGAGACTCAGGACCTGTTATCGATATAATACCAAGGCAGCTAACAACTCAGAAAACAACATAACCGAAACCTCAAGCCGAGGCTACTGCCATGATTTAGGACCTGTGATAATGAAAATAATGCCGACAGTATAACCCAATATAAACCATATTAAAACTATCATCCATACTTCATCTACCTGAAATATACATTTATCCTCAAGGTGAACACAAACCAGGATTTGATGGTAATCAACAGACAAAACAACTTAAGTTCAAGCATACCATAGTATCAGATTATCAGTATGTAAAAAAACTTTTATGAAAAAAAAACAACACCGAACAAACTATGATACAACACAACTAAATACCCACTATGACATTATCGCAATATTCTATCAAACAAAAGCAGTTCAGCAACAAGTTATAATGAACCGAGCCTGTAACAGGAAGATGAACATAACCAACTGGAGGTCAGATTGTTGTTGATATATATTCACAATATCCTGCAAAACAAGCTGTTGCAAACACCTTCTATTCAAGCTGTTGAGATATACTCGAAACCGACAAAGACAAAGCTCGATTGAAGACGTCTTGTTTTTGTATCCCTGGAACTTTGAACGGCTCGACGTGTATGCACGATGGTTGTTGTAAGTTGAGGGAGTCTCAGTTACGGTTGTGTTGTCGACGCGAAACTCAACATTGTCGCAACATGTCAAAACAAAGTAAACAATATCCAACAGCAGCTGGGACTGATATTCGACATCGCCATCGAATGGTGCGGTTGCAAACTTTTTGTTGGATCCAATTTATTGTACTTCACGATCTATTGTTGCCACCCCTAACTGTGACAAACTTGTTGAAAAGAAAACCAAATTGTCCCGACACGAGCTCGAGTTCGTGTTCTGTTAGTGAACGGATTATGAACACTGTTACGGAGGTGGTGGTTTCAGCTTGCCGAAGATGGAAGCGAGTAAACTTGAGGGAAGAGAATACCCGAGTTGTTGTGTGGTTGGATTTTGTGAGTTTGACGGGTGAGTCTATTTAGGGGTTATGATGATGGTGGTGGAGGTTTGTGAGGCGGCAAAAATGGTGCGGCGATGCCGTTTCAGGGTTTAGATAGGGAGGTTTTGGACGGCGGATTTGGAGGGTTAGGGTTCGGTGAGACAAAAACGGGAGGAGAAAGGGAGGAGGTGATGATGGCCGTTTAGGGCTTTGTTAAGAGAAGATGACGGATGTTCATCTGTGACTTCGATTGGGGATGAGTGTTTTGCTGAGTAAGGAGATGTTCCACGGTTCAAACCCCCCTTTTTTAGGATCTTCGGGGTTAATTTGGGCGCCGTCGTTTTTAGGGTTTCATCATGAAGATGAACAGTAGCTTCTTCCCCCTTAAAATCAATTCTTCTGCTCCTTTAATAACCAAACACAACAAAACCCTAATGGGCCGCTGAAACGGGCCTCTGTATCCAAATTCCTTTTTTCTTTTCATTTAATTTATTAACATTAAGATTAATAATTTAAAAAAAAAAACCAACATAACTCTAGTAAATAAATAAAAAGACAAATGAATAAATATTAACAATAAACCTTAAATAAATACTGAAAGAATTATATATATAAAAACAGAATTAAAATTAAAAAAATAATTACTAAAGACATTAGTAATATTTTAAAATAAAAAAAAAATTTAAGAAGATAATATTTACAAAGAAAAGTTGTTAGGCCACGTGTCACGCCTTAATTGGTCAGAAAGAGAATTTTGAGAAAAACGCCCAATTTCGGGTGGACACGTGTCTAAATGTCATGAAATGATAAATGCGAAAATATTTACAAAAGGGTAGGACAAATTTAGGGTATGACACATATATAATGTGTGTATACCACTGTTTTGACTTGGAAATCTTTGCTTTTGAAGTTTCACACATTGCGCCATTGCTTGATTCCAAAACTGTTTACATGTCCATTAATATGCCATTTGCTGATGTGATAAAAATATGCATGATTTTTGAAGTCAAAATCATCTATCCTTGCATATATGAGATGTGCATATTGCTGTCATGAGCATGTGTAGTTTGTGTTTGATTGAAAGGTGTTCTTGAAAAACAGTTTGGTGGAATTTGGTTATTAGGACTGTCATGTCTAGAGCTGGTTATTCTTGATGCAACTATCATATGCAGTTCCACTGTGGTGTTTGATTTATGCTTGTTATGAAAACTTGGCATCATTTGAATCATGTTTTGGCAGAATAATGGCCTTATCCCCCTTGCATCAGTGGCTATCAACAAGTGAACTGTTGGTTAGATACAAGTTTTGTTTTGAACCATTTCTTTAGAAATTGAAATTGGTTGGTCACTTCTTAATGCAATAGGATTTAAACTCTTTGTTTTTTAGCACAAACACAAGTGACATGTTTGGGATGTGTATATGACTGTTTTGCTCATATCCAAAATTTACATAACTTCAAAAATGCATTTTGTTCAGAACACTTTTGCAACAGCATACCAGATTTTTCCTTGCAAGATGTATGTCTGATTCTTGAGCTTAAAATCATCATTTGACCTATATGTGATGTGTGTGTATTGTTTATATGACATATCATGACTTGTACCTGTTTGCAATAACACCCCTGCTGCATCTTTGAACCAAAACAGTCTTGCATTCACAATGCCAAAATTGATTCGGTTGAAGTATGCCTAATTTCTGCATCCAATATCATCTGTCATTACATTTATGATATGTGTGCATCATTGTGTGGAATGAAATTTATGATCTCATTTACCTGTTTGTATTGGCAACTTGTTCCAAAACTGTGTTCACATGTTGTATCACTAAGCCATCTTGAAAAATCTGCCACAGTTGTGACTGTCATGAGAAGTATACCTTGAGTTTGATATGTTGAATTTCTGTTTTTGATACATGCTTGATTTGATGTGGTGCTGTGTTTTCTAAGTCTTGATATCTTTGTTTGATGTTTTCTTTGAGTTGTGACTGCAAGGGTGTTTTGAGCAGTCTTGGTGACAGGACTGTGTTGTAAGATTGTAGCTTTGTTGCTAGACTGTTTTTTGAGCTTGATTTGTTCAGGATGTGACCAATCACTTTTAATTATCATAGAGTCCATACAATGGTGTTTCCTAGCATTGTAATGCAATTTGGTTTTCTACCTGTTTTTAAACAAAGTTGTTTGCTTGTATTTATCTCTGAGAAAAAGAGGTTTGCTTGTGGTTCAACATTTTCAATTTGTGAGTTGCAAACTCAATCTGTTTGGTCAGGCCAAAATGTCAAGGTGTGAGGAATAATATATGAGTGATGAGATTGTTATGATCAATCAATTTACTGTCCAGAAACTGTTGTGAGGTGGGGTTATCTATCCAAGGTTAGTTGCTAGCAGGTGATAGGGTTGTTTGGTGTTTGATTTGTTGGCCATATGGGAAATTTCTGTTTGGAACAGAATAGGTAAACCAGTTGGGTTAAACATTGCTTTGGTGACATTGACTGATCTAAATGTGAGCTCATTGCATCCTTTGACTTAAGCTTGTGGCAATTTTGGATTGTTGTTCTTTTGTATTGTCATTAATAGTATGTATGCAACTTTCATGCCATTTTCTCATTTTGGGATCTCTTGAATATTTTGCCTGTCATAATCTTTTCCATATCATATTTCAAATGTGCTCAGACCCTTGCATACCCCAAAGTCCACCTGTTTTGATCTCTTGAATTCAAAATGCACATCAAAACTTCTTTATGCATTTGTTTTTGAATTTTCTTATGTGCACATCATTTGAAAAACCAACTATGCCATCTTATTCCTCATGAAATTCTACTCCGTTTAGACCTAAATTTCACTGAAATCTATCAAGAATTGAGCAAGTTAGCATCAAAACGCATTTTGAAATTTGTCTTGTTCTTGTTTCTTTGGTTTTGCCCAGAAAATGTCTCAAAACGCGCCTTATATGTGTATAGCCACCCCAGTGGTAAGCAACTTATTCAAAACACGCCTTTCACCTTGCTAGCCTGGGTTCGATCCCTGAGGAGGACCAACCCTTTTGTGTTTTTTCCTATTTTGCTTTGATTCATTATTTTTCTTCTTGCACTTCCATTCCTTGTCACATGCGCGCTTATTGGCCTAGTGGTTGGTGCCTTGAGTTTGCAACTAAAGGGCGTGGGTTCAAGTCCCACCATGGCCCTTTGTTTTTTAGTCCTTTGTTTTATTTTGTTTTGTTCATATTTTTTCATTAATTTCATAATTTTATAACTTGTTCATCTTTTATCATTTTTCATCCGTTCTTTTTGTGATGTGTTCATTTTAAAGTCTACTTTCATATGATGAATTAAAATTTCATGTTGTTTATAATTTCAATGCCTCTTAACCACTTGGAAGTTGTATACGTTTTGAGATCATTATCACACGTCTTGATGAATTTCTTTCTCGCCATGCTTGTTTATGTTTGTTCATCTGCTTATCTGTCATTCCCTTTGTGTTAGTCAACATGATAGGATTATTTTCTTTGGGTTGTTACCATGAGTTATTTTGTTTCCTCTGAGAAATTATTTTAAGCTTGATCTGTCGTCACATTTCTTGCTTGATTATTTGCTTTGATCGTCATCAATGCATATTTTGTAGTTACATTTGATACCTTTAATATGTCTGCCTTATATGGTTGTCACCATGCTTTTATCTTCATCATGTTTATTACTTTTTTAAAGTAGTTTCTTTTCCCCAAGTGATGGAACTCGTTAGTTCTCGTTCAAGTTGCCTCCCTCCTCTCCTTCCAAAGGAAAAGTCTCTCCATTGACCCTTGTGTCATGGATAGTTCATAACCATTCTCTTGACTTTGTTATGTCATCCTTAAACCTTAGTTTAGAAGCCATTAGACTTTGCTTTAAGTCTAAGAAACCCACCTGTACTAGGAGTGTTCTTCAACTAGAACCCTAGGATAGAGTTTGTCAACTCTATATAAGAATCATTGTGATGAATTCTTACTTCCCCTCTTGAGTGTTCAACGTAGATTAGGGAGTTTTGTTTAAATTCCACACAAACATTGTGATGTTTATTCCCCTCTGAACCTTGATCACAATCAAGTGTTCTTCAAACTTAGTGAGGTGAACTACGATTGCTCTGATTCTATCCTAGTTAGGATACCTAGGAAGAAGATGTGATATCTTTGCGAGCAAACTTAGTGTATATATCTTTAGGTTTTAACCTACACCTTTTTTCCCAATCCTTAACAAATCCATAGCAAACATTTAACAAACTTAGCACGCAAACAAATAAAAGGTTCCTGTAGAGTACTACAGATGCTTAGGGTACTGACACCTTCCCTAGATATAACCAACCCCCGATCCTTGAATCTCTTAGCGTTGTTATTACATCGTAAAAAGGGGTTTTCTTTCTTTAGACCTTTCCTTTGGATAAATTAAAGTTCGGTTGTAAAAGAATCAAGATTCAAGTTAATTCAATATCTTGATATCCGATTTCCACCGCAACACCCACCATCGTAGTGAACTCTACACTTAGCCATCATTACATGGTATTCCATTTCACTAAGTATTACCGTAGCATGGTGCTTAATTCAATAAGTTCCTATGCTTTCATTAGGCTTTTCAACAACACCAATTTCAACAAACGTCACTATAGGTGACCTCCGACCTTGAGTCATAATAGTCATGTTGACTCTGGTTTTGTCTTCCACGTGCCACATTTATGGCTAGCCTCATGAAAACTTGCCATTCATAGTTAGGTTGAAAAATCCAATGTAACACTTGGTAGAGAGTGATAGAAGTCCATTGTATACCCAAAACACAATAGAAGAGGAAAAGAGAGAAAGAATGAACGTGGAAGCATTGTTCAAGGAATCAACAACAAATGCTTTTCAATGTCTTTCTTCTAGGGCTTAATTGTAAAGCTACAATGAGTTTATGTAGCTAATTTATATTTTGTTGGGGTTAAATGTAGTCTTCCTAATGCTCAAGTATCAATTGTGATCATGGTATTCTATGTAATTATTCTTATGATTTAATATTGATAAGTTCTTCATTCGGAATGCTTGTTTTGAATTAATTACCTATTTTTCTGGTATGACTTGAATCTCGAATGGTACTGGTCATTACTAGATCCAAGTTTTTCATGTAGTGGATATACTAAAATCTCAAGATAGAGTTAGGTATATTATACGTGTTAACTATCGAAGCTTAATTCTATCATATTGGTTAATAGTTTAAGAGGTCGTCTATTAGGTAATATGTTTGATCACACATTGTTGACATAAAATTTGATGCAATAAGAGAAACAGACAATAGTAGTTGATTAGCCTTGAATTTTATTGATCACGAATATACATTAGGATATGCTGATGAAATCTGAAATTATGGTATGCAGATTTCAGATGTCCCAAGCAATGTTAAGACATTGATCTCTGCCAAAATAGAACAAGGACAAAACATGACCATTTTAATTCACTTTAAAAATTAACAGTGTCATGATCTCTGTTGAAACATCTGGAGACTGACAGAACGGTTTATCTAGCCATTTAAATTGTGCAGAATTGTAAATGTAGTAACAGACAATCAATGTTACAGCGGATGTTATGACATCCACTTCTGGACAGACTATTGAACTTAGCAGTAAACAAGTTACGAAAGCAGTAAATAACACAGGAAATGGTTTACCCAGTTAGGTGCAACATGACCTACATCTTGGGGCTACCAAGCAAGGAAGGAAATCCACTATTAGCAGTATTAATTCAGAGCTAAACTCCCAGTTTACAACTCCTCACTTAATCTCTACCCAATGCAATTTCTGCCTAGAACCCACTAGACAAGAGACACCCCTTACTCCCCACAATCACAGTAGTGATAAAGAATTCAATACAGAAGGAAGACTTAAGAAGACACTCTTCAAAGTCACAATACTTGATTTTGCTCAACAGCTTCAATCAAGAACAATACACTCTTGCTTAAAAGCTTTGAGTGAACAATTAACACTGTACAAAGAATAGCCTAAATATGTATACCACGATACATCCAAGGATACAAAGGGTGACTTACAAAGTTACACACAAGAGACTCTCAAAATCCTAAAACACAAAACCACACGTGAAGATTAAGTGACACCAACAAAATTCTTCACCACACAATCTCCTAGTCTCTGTCTAAAAGCCCCAACAAATTATGATTGCTACTTCTGTATATATAAGCAGCATACAGTCCTTGGGCATAGGTGTAGAAATTAGGTTTACCCAAGATAAACCTTTATTCATGAAGCTGCACACATCCAATTTGGTCAGGGGCATTCCATGTTATCCTCAGCAATGCCTGACATGTCGCCTGAGATAACTAGGCCTCCTAAAATGTTTCCTGAAGTATAGCCTAAGCTAATACCAGAAAACTTAAACCCACGCCCCCTGATGTCACACACTTGATATCATAACATCCAACAAGACATCCAACTCAACTTGCTCTTAGCTATCCCAACTTACCCTGCAGAACACTCTTGCAGAATTTTCTTCATAACAGTAGAAACAAATATATTATAGTTTCCTAAAAAATCTCAAAGATCCTTTTTATGAACACCAATTAAATATGCTCTTTGTTCCTAATAAATCTCTTTGATTTGCACACACTGATGAGATATATCCAATAGGATCTCATCAAACCAAAACACCTCTATCAAGAGATATAAAATAGCAGCTCTGTCATGACAGCAGATGAATGTCATGACATCCATCTTGACATCTTGATTAAAACACATGATAGCAGTTCTGTTACCACAGCAGATGGATGCCAAGTCATCTGTCTTGACATCTTGGTTAAAACACATGACAGTAGTTCATTTACCACAGCAGATGGATGTTACGACATTTGTCTTGACATCATGACAACAGTTATGTCACCACAGCAGATGGAGATGTTATAACATCTTGCTTAACATCAGTGCAAAATCATGTTTTACCAACATTTAGCCAATCATAGAACCATGGACAATCATAGAATCATGAAACTAACAATCTCCCCCTTTGGCAAATTTTGGCTAAAACAACCAAACAACCTTATCAGGGCAGCAACAACATTAGTTTCATCCAGCCTCACAAACTTTCATGATCCCTCTTAATAGTTGCATTCAACAAGTAACAACACTGCTCTTCCCATAGCGGTCTCCCCCTTTGTTTAGCCAAAACTTGACAAAAATTGGAGTAAATGTACATACATCAATCAGAGCCAACCCAAAAACTGAATCATAATCACCATACTTTAAAGCAAGACTCAACTGACAACTTGCACATGGTGTCCAAATCTCCAGACTGCCATCTCACAATCTCCCATGAGATAAATGCAAAATGAATCAGATACACAAGCTGCTTGATCTCTAATCAACATAAAGACTGCACCACTTCAGCAGCAATCCATGGACAAGGATTAAAACCCCTCTTCTTAACATAAATCAGAGCACTAAGTTTTATGTCCAACTTATGCATATGAACTAGCACACTGACTATTTTACACCATGATTCATAATGATAAGAAACAACCTCCACTGTTTCAATTCCACACAACTTTAACCCATGTCCATTGTTATTGAATCTTGAGTTCTTGTCTTGTATGAAGCTGCACCTTCAGGAGTGACACTTTTGACATTACCAATTAAGGATAATCAATTAAATACTTTCCACAAGTAACAATTGATTTTAAATCCCCAATTTGAGACACACAAATATTTTGCAGAGAAAAATAAATTCTCCTAGACAATAACCAAAGTTGTTTCCTAGGTCATTCGTAATAGGTAAGCATAGTCCTTAGTTTAAACCAACAGTCTCACAAGGCCAGATCCATAATCACTTGTCACGGTAAAAAGTACACCAAGCACCACAATGTCAAGACATCTTGTCTGACATTACAACCTCATAAGTGTTCAAGAACACAAGCTTGCCTGAGATTCAACAAACTTTGTACACAACTCCATATCAGCACAATGTCAACACAAGTAATGCAGCTACACATCAGACAGGTACACAACTCCCCCTGTCATGCATAATCAGCACTCCCCCTAAAAGAGTGAATTCAAATACATGAAGACACACTTCATCATCTTCATATTCATACACAGCAGCTTTACATTCCTTGTTTTATAACCCATGACAGACCAAATATAATAGAAGAGGTAAACAAAACTATCTGCAAGATCACTCAGATTGAGCTAGGAATATCTCCAAGATGTCAGGGTAAATGCCATGTTTCCTTAACTTCCATATGCACAAAATCAGAGCTGATGATATCTTGATCTTCATCTTCACTTAGTCATACAACTACAAGACAAAACACTTGGAGAGAGAGGCCTAAAAACTTGATTTGATTCATTGACATCTAATGAATGAGCTAAAAGGAATGCACTGTCATGTTTATCATGAGCTAGAGCAGTAGCACAATGTCACACCATCTTGTCTGACATTCCACCTTCATAAAATCCCAAACTGCTTGAAACCACAAACAATCTTGATAAATAACTGTACTCTTGCAGCAACAAATCCTAGATACACGTATAACTCCATATATCAAGGACAACCAGTGCTTTTTTTCTAGAAGCACGTGAATGGAAAACATAAGACTCATCTTCATGACTTCAAGAGCGCACTCCTTGTTCAACACACCTGCCGAATGCATTCACTCACTGCTTGAACCATAAGCAACTAGTACACCCATCAGACATAAGCTCTCCCACTATCTTTTATAAAAGATGCTCCAAGATCACCATATTATTTCTCAAGACTAACCTCATGCTCATACAGTAAGAAGGCACCAAACGACTCCACTTCCTTCCTGCAGTAGAAGAAACCACTTCTCCACAGGTATTCTGACCTCAACCTGAGTCAGAGAATAATTCCAAGACTAGAACCCACATGTGAGAGGGGATGGGTTTTGCAGAAAAATTGGCTTTCAACCAACCCGGTTTTCTCTTCAGTGTGACCTTTTGATCTTGGATATTATGGGTTTGTATCTCAGCGTCGTGGTATTCCGTTTGTTCTTGTATTTTCTCGCAGAAGTAGAATTCTGGTTCAGCTCAGTCAAGCAGCACAACAATTATGCAGAACCTTGTGGAAGCCTTGATCTCATGTCTTTGCATCCGCATCATCATAGCATGTTTGCATTTTGACATACATGTTCTTGTATTTCCAAGGATCTTAACTCTGAGACTCGCTGTTGAGCATTAAATCTTTTTCTTGTGGTTTGTCTGTGTAAAACATGAATCAGAGCAGACAGGGTCCTTGGAAATAGTCAAACGTGGCATTTGCATTTCATTTGCATAACAGGTGTTCGAGGCTTGGTTTCGTTATCCTGGTCCGGTTTTTCTTCAGAGTTGTAGACATCAACTTGTAGAGAAGACATAAGATGACTATGGAACAGATTCAGGTAGAGTTGAGGGAAGTCCGAAGCCAGATGGGACAATTTATGGTGGATATGCAAGCTTTGTGTCAGGATCAGAAGATGCTTAGGGAGGAAGTTCAGCAACTGAAGACTCAGATGTGCCTGATCACAGAAGTTATAAGAAATGTGTTGAGAAAGGAAGGCGATCATGTGCCTGAAGCCACACCAGAAATGGTTATTCCACCCTTACCTGTGGAATCACTCCCAAGGCATGATGTGCCTCAAAGATCTTCTTGTCAACCCGAGGTTCTAGGATTTCCCCGTCAGCAGCTACCTCATGTTTTCTGAGGCAGTTCTAAGAGTAGGAGGCGTACTCAGAGGCCGAAGCAGCCCAACAGAATCTTCGACCAGATCCCTATGATGTATACTTAGTTGTTGCACCTATTGCTTCAACTTCGATTGGTTGAACTTCAGACTCTGGCTCCATTTACTGGTGAGCCACCACCAGGCTATGATGTAAGTGCCCATTGTGATTTCCATTTTGGGACACCAGGGCAGAATGTCGAGAACTACAAAGCTTTTAAGCACAAAGTTCAGAATTTAATTGAATCAGAGGCAGTTGAATTTGTGTCGGGCGGTGTGAGCATACCAGGGGGAATATCCCATTCATTGCAAAAGAGGTGGATGTTCCTATTCTCTCCCCTGAAGTTACATCAGGTCAGGAGTATGTCTTGCAATCTGTAATCTCAGAATCTCCATGCCCACAGTTGTTGCCTGTTCCTAGGCCAAGCCTGAGGATGAAAGTACCTGAACAAAGGGAGTCCTCGATACTTCAGACTCAGGCTCCAGATGTTTCAACTGTTCAGAGTCAACAATCTTTTTGGTCTTTGTATCAGATATCATTTCCCCTCCAGAGTCAACAGTCGTACCGTCATCAGCCGTGTCAACACACCCGAAAAAGACCAAAGAAGCCAAAGAGGCATTTCACTCGGTTGTCGATGTCATACAGACAGATGTTGCCAGATCTGATCAGAGGTGGTTTGATAGTGCCAAAAAGGATTAATCCAGAGATTCCTCTGTATCTGCCAGGTTTTAATGTCAACGCCCGTTGTGAGTACCATGCTGGGGCACATGGGCATTCAACCGAAGATTGTAAGGGGCTTAAAAGCAAGATTCAAACTCTGCTGGACTCCAATAGGTTCTCAATCATGCCTCAAGGAATCCAGATCAGCAATCTTCCTTCGTCCAGCCATGTGAGTTCAGCAGTGGAAGAATTTACCGAGGGCATAGGTTCAGAAGAGTATCAGACTGAATTCGACGAGCAATCCTGAAGATGGTTAATTCAACGACAAGTAAATATTTGAAAGCTCGGTTCCCAAAAGCTGGCAATCTTTGTTTTATCATGTCATTTCTTTGCATTTGTAGTTTCTTTTCTGTGTAAGTGCAAATTTCATTTGTAAAACTTGTTTGTTGTCGATTGATAATGATAATGAAATGAATATGCAGGTTTTTGATTAAATCCATTTGTGTTCACTCAATGCTTTTTATCGATGTCCAACGCTTGTTTAAGCGGAATCTGAGGGAGGATGACGAAGTTGAAAGACGCGCAAGCTTTCGATCGTATGCTTTTGAATAAAACCTGCTGATGATGTACATGCATTGTTTCAAATCCCTAAACACCGGAGATATAAGGACGATAATCCCTTTTCAACCCCTTTGAGCCTAGTAGTAGGAGTTTCTTTCTAAAAAAACAAAAAACCCTCAATCTTAACCCGGGGCAGGGTAAGTGTCAGTTAAGTTGACCGAGCGTCCAAATCGCAAAAGGAGTGTTCCCGTTCGAGGATCAATCACACCTCTAGAGGTCGAGCCTAAAAAACCACAGTGGTTATCCATTACCGACCAAGGAGTGAAACAGTCATAATCCCTTCAACAAGTCAGACAAGCCGGTGTCACACGATTTGTTCAAATGAAAAAAAAAGAGAAAAAATCAAAAGAAGAAGCCTGCTAAGTCGAATCTTAAAAACAAGTGACTTAGGCAAAAATTAAGGCATCCCGCTGGACTTTAAAATCAGAAGAAACTCAAAAGAATTAGTCCAAGAAAAAATTAGGGAAGAACGAAAAGCAGAAAAACGAAAAGGATTACAAAAGAAAAATCCTCGAAAAAACAAGTCGTGTGACTCCAGGCACCAAAGACGAAAAGCGAGTGACTATCACTCCAAAAACTTGTGGTTTCTTGAACCATCGCTCCTGTCATTCAACCTTTAAGAGGTGAGAGCTTGTGTCAAATTAGCTGAACGTAGGATTGGAGAACGTCAAGGAGAATGGGTGGGTTAAAAAAAACTTAAGCCTTATATCCTTTCTTTCAAACCGTGAACCTGACCATGTTACAACCTTCAAAAGTACTAATTGAAGCAGGGTTGTTTCGAAAGCATAATTCGGTAAAGATCGCATCAAAACAGACTCCTAAAAGGATTCTTTTTACCATGTTGGTGTCAATGTTGACATTCTGATAAGTGATTCGTTCACTATATGTCACAATTTTCCCCAGTGAACAGACTTGGATTTCAAAACTGTCATATGCATTGCATTAATATATCTTTTGTGCAGAACAATTTGTTTTACTTGCGAGTAAGCACTTGACATCAGGAGAGTTTCCACAGTGGAAAGTTTGATCTTAACAGAATGCAGAACGCCTGAATACTTCGTTGAACCGGGGCGAGCTATATCAAATGATCATATCATGGGAGTCAGCCATCTTAAAGTCAATTGATCTGGGGAAATCATGTCGAGATTCATCAAATCTCTCGAGATTAGCCAGGGGTACTGCTCCATAAATCAGTCAGTCAGGGGCAAAGTCATTTGAAGGCTGGGGCGGGCCACCCTAAGAGCCCAAAAGCTATTCTTATCCCGAAGGAAATTAACTTGAAGTACCTTTTCGAGGTTCAAAGTTCTAAGGCAGTTCATATCAAACCATCAGGGTACAGAGATTTCAAGTCTCCTCGTGAGGAAGTATTTTTACAGAGATCCCACAGGATGGGGAAAAATTGAAAAAGAAGGAACTGTTCGTCCCCATATTTTCAAACTTGTATTCAGACAAAGCATTTCCCAGTATTGGTTGTACCCGACCTTCCACAGAAAACCAAAAGCCCAACCATACATGGCACAATCATGCCCAGTGGATCAGAAGTGCTATCACTAGCAGGAATGTGTAGTGTATCTCCAGCAGAAGAAAGCTTTGTCTCCTTACCAGGGTGGATTTGTTCTCAGCATATTCCCAACGAAGAAAGGTGGAAGGATATTCCCTCGGCGGCAGGGTAGTTGGCAATCCAGTATTATTCTCCAGCAAAGGCAACATCTTTGACGCCCTTTTCCCCAACGGAGTCGGCGTTCTGGTGTTTTCCCAATAATACTGGTATTCAGGATTTTCTTCCTCGAGCAGAGTTCAGTGCTGAGTCCCTTGACAGAGCAAGTGTTCCGGCAGAAGCATGACCTATTCCTCGGTAGAGCAGAGTAGAAGTATCTGATATTCCCCAACAGGGCAGGTTATTACCTATACGTCCCGAGCAGGGCAGGTTATTACATGTACGTCCCGAGCAGGGCAGAATTCTTTCCAAGCAGAGTGGAACTTTCAATACTGTTCTTGATTCCCCACTGGGTGGAGTTCTAGTGTTTTCCCCAGCAGGTTGATTTTTTCAAGGAGAGCCGTTCAGGGTCAGGTTCCCCAATAGAGTGGATTCGTTTCCCCAGCCGAGTTGTTTGTTCCCCAGAAGAGTTGTAGGGCGCTTTCCTCGGTAGAATGTGATTTGATCCCCAGTGAAGTGGATTTTTGTTCTTGAAGGAGCAGTACTACCCAGGAAAGTTATTTTCCAAGAAGCCATCCAAGGCTTGTTTTTCCCCAGCATAAGTCCAATCGTACTTGGCACGTGATATCTTTTCCCGACGGAGTTGGTATCTTCTCTCTAGCATTTATTTTGCTGGAGTGGTTCTTTTGCATTTGCATTTTGCATAGCATCCTCCCAAATGTGTAGCATTTCCATGATATATGGAGCATTACGTCATTGTCAAACATATGCATCTGAAGCATAGACCAAGTTTGTTGCCTTGAAGGCCGGTTATCTTTTCCAGCAGAAGTTGTTTGATTTAGGAGATTTCCGTGTTGTCCCAATCGGGATGGATCTTTGGGGTTGTTCATGTTATTAGGATTCTTCCCAGCCAGTCGTTTGGTTAAACGTCTTTCTTTCCTCAGCTGATTCGTTGGTTAAATGTCTTCGTTCTCCCTAGTTGAGTTGCCTGTGAGTTTTCTTCCCTGGTCGAGCCTGTTGATCAGACGTTTCTTTTCTCCAACAAAGTGGTGGTAGAACTTATGTTCTTTGACAGAGTCGTTTGTTTAAGCTTCTCTTTTCCTATCGGAGCTTTCCTTGCAAGTTGTGAGTCAGTTGATTCTGTTGCTTGCTTATTCTGGGTGCGTCATCCCAACTTTTGGTTGGTACTCCCCAGCGTAGTCCAAATTATGGTGTTTGTTATTCCAACTTTTGGTTGGTGATTCTAGGGTGGTTTATCCCAACTTTTGGTTGGTAATCTCTGGTTCCCCCTCGCAAAGTCCTTATTCCAACTTTTGGTTGGTAATCCTTGCTTCATTCCAACTTTAGGTTGGTGACCTATTGGCGTTTGGATGTTATTCCAACTTTTAGTTGGTAACCTTTGTTGTGGTCAGTTTGTTCTCGTTTAGTGTTTCCGGTGATCCTAAATTTTGGTTAGTAGCCTTTATTCCAACTTTTGGTTGGTAATTTTGGATGATCATCTTAACTTTTGGTTGGTAGTCTTTTGTTGTGGAGTCAGTGTTGTTCAGCGTCCCCAGCGATCCTAACTTTTGGTTAGTAGCTTTTGTTCCGACTTTTGGTCAACGAGGATTTTTCCTAGCGATCCTAACTTTTGGTTAGTAGCTTTTGTTTCGACTTTTGGTCGATGAGGATTTTTCCTGGCAATCCTAACTTTTGGTTAGTAGCTTTTGTTCTGACTTTTGGTCGATCAGGATTTTTCTTGGCAATCCTAACTTTTGGTTAGTAGCTTTTGTTCTGACTTTTGGTCGATGAGGATTCTCCCCGGCGATCCTAACTTTTGGTTAGTAGCTTGTGTTCTGACTTTTGGTCGATGATGATCTTTTCTGGCGATCCTAACTTTTGGTTAGTGACTTGTGTCCCAACTTTTAGTTGGATGTTATCCCCTGCAGTCGTTATCCCAACTTTTGGTTGGTAGTCTGTCGCTTTTTGGATTTGTTATCCCAACTCTTGGTTGGTAATCTTCCTTTGTTGACGTTATCCCAACTCCTGGTTGGTAGTCTTCCTTTGTTGACGTTATTCTAACTCTTGGTTGGTAGTCTTCCTTTCCTGGATTTGTTATTTCAACTTTTGGTTGGTAATCCTTTAGTGGTGGTATGTTTATCCCAACTTTTGGTTGGTAGTCCTCCTCTTTTCCTCAGCGGATTCGTTATCCCAACTTTTGGTTGGTAATTGGGGACTTGACAGGTGTTTGTTTCCAACTTTCAGTTGGTAATCTTCGGTGTGTGGGAGTTATCCCAACTTTTGGTTGGTGATCCTTTGGTATTATTTTCCGGCAGATTTGTTATTTAAACTTCTGGTTGGTAGCATTGTTTGATTCCAACTTTTGGTTGGTAGTTTTGTTTGATTCTAACTTTTGGTTGGTAGTCCTTGGTTTCTCTTGTGGAGTCTGATCCCAACTTTTGGTTGGTAATATCCAGTTTGGTCGTCTTGTTGATGTTGTTCCAACTCTTGGTTGGTAATCTTCGTTTTCTAGTTGACAATTCCGACTTTTTGTTGGTAGTCTTTGTTTTGGATGGATGATTCCAATTTTTATTGGTAGTTTTCAACTATTGGGGGTTGTTACTTTTTTCCCGCAGAGTTCGCCTTTGGTCAGCGTTCTGGTGATTCTAACTTTTGGTTAGTAACCTTGTCCTTCAACTTTCAGGTTGGAGGTTATCCCTTGTGGATTTGTAGTGATTCTGACTTTTGGTTGGTAGCTTGTGGTTGGTTGTGTCCCATCTGGTGATTTCAACTTTTGGTTGATAGCTTGGGTTCAACTTCGGTCAGTGTTGTGGTGATTCCAACTCTTGGTTGGTAGTGTTTGGTTTTTGCCTCGGAGAGTAATTGTTATCCCATCTGTTGGCTGGTATCGTTCGATTATTATCTTTTGATGGATGTTTATCCCGTGCAGAGTCTTCTGGTTAGTCTACTCTTTCCCCAGTGAATTCGCCACAAGGCTGCTTGGTTAATTTTCTCCTTTGTCCCCGGCGGAGTCGTCATTCCAACTCTTGGTTGGTATCCGGTGTTCGTTATCCCAACTCTTGGTTGGTATCCTTTTGTTGTTATCCCAACTCTTGGTTGGTATTCTTTGGTTGTATTCCAACTCTTGGTTGGTATCCGAGATTTTATCCCAACTCTTGGTTGGTATCCTTTGGTTGTTATCCCAACTCTTGGTTGGCATCTTTGGTTGTATTCCAACTCTTAGTTGGTATCCTTTTGTTGTTATCCCAACTCTTGGTTGGTATCCTTTAGTTGTTATCCCAACTCTTGGTTGGTATCCTTTGGTGCATCCCAACTCTTGGTTGGTCTCCAGGCTTTGTTATCCTAACTCTTGGTTGGTATCCTTTGGTTGTTATCCCAACTCTTGGTTGGTATCCTTTGGTTCATCCCAACTTTTGGTTGGTATCCGGGGTTTGTTATCCTAACTCTTGGTTGGTATCCTTTGGTTGTTATCTCAACTCTTGGTTGGTATCCTTGGTGTGTTATTCCAACTCTTGGTTGGTATCCTCTGTTTGTTATCCCAACTCTTGGTTGGTATCCGGTATTCGTTATCCCAACTCTTGGTTGGTATCCTTGGTTTGTTATCCCAACTCTTGGTTGGTATCGTTTATCTGATATTTCATATTGGATTGTTATCCTCGGCGTGTCGCATCCTAACTTTTGGTTGGTATTTGCGGTTTTGCATCCCCGCAGGTTGCAAATTTACGGGTTCTTTTGGTATTCAATCGCCTTCTACCTTGAATGTTTAAAAGCTGATGCTTTTCACCCCTTTAGGTCCAAGTTGATTGAATAGGGGCAGCTGTAACACCCCAAAATTTGCCCTTCTGTTTTAACCTGGACCGACTTTTGTTTCTTTGTATTTTCGCATTTCTGCATATCATAGCATTTGTTCTTGAAGCAGGGGATCAAGGTTTTCTGTGGCACAGAGCTCTTTTAGTGCAAGAGACTGAACATCGAGCATCTAAGGCTCCGGCATGTATTTTGCCCGGCGATCGAGCGGCCAATTTTATTTTTGCAGGTTATTTTCATGTTAAGAGGCGACACTCAGGCTATCTCGAGCATTCTCAGGGTTATAGCATTCAAAGGCAAGTTTCAGAGGCTTATCAGGACCTAGAACAGCTGAAAACGGGCAAGTGTGCAGATTTCCCTCCAAAAGGTGCCAAATTCAAATGTTTGAAGGTGTTAATCGATTAACCTTATTGGTTAACCGATTAACCAAAGTAAAATCAGCCCAAATTTGAATTTTTGAAGGTGGTAACCGATTAACCAAATGGTTAATCGATTAACCAGTGTAAATTTCAGCTATGCACGTGAATTTTCAAGAGAAATCATTTTGGGGTCCAAATTTGATCACATGAAAATTTGATTTTACACTTAGGAAGGATCTAGAACCACTTCAAATTTTGGTTAATTTCATTTTCCCTCCAAATTCCCATTCCTAATCCCATTCCATGTTTTCACAAACCACATTCCAAACCTCATTTGGATCCAAACCTAAAGGGTATTTAATTGATTTACTCCAAACCTCACTGGGGGAATCCTCATAATTTCATTCTCATTTCAGAATTTACTCTCATTCTCTCTAGTTTCTCTCAACTTTTTCTCACCAAAACTCCATTAAAGCTCTTTCTTGGAATTCTTTGATTCTCCATTGGAATCAATGAATTCTTGAGCTCAAACCTTCATCCATCATCCTTATTGAATCAATTTCTTCATCCAACTTTCGTGCAAGCTTGGATCTGAATTTTGAAGTGGATATAGAAGTGGTTATTTTTGATTATTTCAACTTAATTTTGGTGGATCTCCATTTTTACTGCAAGAACTCAATTGGATCTTGAAGGATTTCCAGATTTCTTGCTTGAATCTGTGTGATTGAGGTTGAATCAACATTAACCGAAGCAATTCTCCGCTTCGAAGGTTGGAATTCTAGATCCATTGTTATTTCGACATTATTGTGCATAATCATGTGGATCTTCATTTTCGATTGACTTTTAGTTGATTTGATTCATGTGAATTGTGATTGTGCTGTTTAAATGCGTTTACATGTGGATTGAATCCCTGTTTTCTGGTTTAAATTCGTGCTTAATTGGTTGTATGATCATTGGAGTGATTGCACCTTGGATAAGTTGCTGAAAAGTGCTTTTTAATTGATGTTTTCTGCTGTTGGAACAATGTTAATCAGTTAACCAATTGGTTAATCGATTAACCAGTACAAATATTCAAAATTTCAAACATTTTTCAAAGGTTAATCAATTAACCCCTGGTGTTAATCGATTAGTGCCAACAGGTCTGTTTTGCTGTTTTTCAAGGTTGTTTTGGTGCTCTCTCACTTTGGATCTTCATGGATCGGTATGATGCATTAGGAGTGAGATGTTTTGGACATATGTCGCTGTTCTTGATTGTATAATCATGATTTCTTCGACACGTGTGTTTGTTTTCCACTTGAATGCATACTCTCTTATATGTTGTTCAAAGTGATGTACGCTTTTCTTTTGCTTTGATTGAGTGTGAGAATCGAGTGGTCAAGATGTGCTTGTGGTGGCTGCTGTTCCACACTGTTTTCCTCCCACTTTTCTCCGATGATTGATGGTCGATGGTCGTAGGAGCTCGCTTTTCCAATTTCATTTCATTCTTGTTTCCTTTGTGCTTGCATTTTCATGTTTGCTTGCCTTCTTGCATTCCTCTTTTGTGTTTTGCATATTTTCACTTGATGTTAAGAGGTCAAGATGCGCTTGTGGCGGATTCTGCCCCACACCTTTTTTCTCCCTCTTTGCATGTTTATTCTCCATGTTTGCATCTATTATTTGTGTTTGATCTTTCTTATTTTGTCTTCCTTTTCCATGTTCCCTTAGGACTTCTAATCTTTCTTGTCCAAGATGGATTATGATAGACATTAGGTTCAAACCATGCATGCTAACATTAGGTTAGACTTTCCCCTCTTTAATCCAAACTTTAGGTCCACTTTGCATGACAACATTAGGACTGAGTTTCCCTTGGACCTTCTGTGCGTCTCTCTTCTCATCTCATAACATCCTAACTCACTTAATAAAGGATAACAAGTGTTGTACGCTACGAGCCTTAAGCACATGGGAAATGATGAGTGAGAGGTCTCCCCTCGCTTGTCTAGAGTGTTTAATGTACGTCCCATTTGGGTGCGATATGTAACGCATTCGTTCTTAAGTCATAGTCTTTAGTGCAACATGAGTTACAAACTTAACTAAATTCACTTCTTTCTAAAAAAACACAAAAACGAACATTAAATCTTCTTTTCCTTCGAGATTAATTGAAACCTTTTTTCAGAAAAGAGTGTTGTTAAGCTTTGGTTCTACCGCAAACAGGCATCGTCCCTAACTGCTGGAACGAAGGTTTAACCCTACTCAATTAAAACACTTGAACCAATTTGTGGTCGTGTCAGCCCGAACTACGTTTGCTCTGATTTCTCGTACCGGAGGAGGATACGTAGGCACAAGACGACAATGTCTTGGTGAGCAACCTTTACCCACCTTTCACCCGTAGTTTTCCGAACTACGTTGATTCTGACTTTCCCATTGCACGAGGGAATACGTAGGCATAGGGCGGCGATGCTCTATCGAGTCCTCTTTTCTTTTTCTTTTGTCCTGTGAGCCTGTAGCTTAGATAGATAAACACACCCTTAGATAGACAACAAGCGTGGATCCCGTTGAGTACAACGAACGTGAGGGGTGCTCATACCTTCCCCTTGCATAATCGACTCCCGAAACCAAGATTTGGTTGCGATGACCTTGTCTTTTCCCTTTTCGTCAGGTTTTCTCTCATCGTTTCCTTTCCCTCTCTTTGGGATAAATAACGAACAGTGGCGACTCTTCTGTTTTCCGTCGGGTGTTTTCGCAGTTGCGACAACTACAGAGATCTAAATAGAGCGAGCTTGAAAGACGACTTCCCGCTCTCCCATATTGATGTGTTTGAGTATAACACCACTCAATATTCCGTGTTTTCCTTCATGGATGGCTTCTCTGGGTATAACCAAATCAAGATGGCCCCAGAGGACATGGAGAAAACTACTTTCATTACATCATGGGGGACTTTTTGATATAAGGTGATGCCCTTTGGATTGAAGAATGTCGGGGCAACTTATCAGCAGACAATGATGACTATTTTTCATGATATGATTCATCATGAGATTGAGGTATATGTTGATGACATGATTGCGAAGTCACAGACAGAGGAAGGACATCTGGTCAATCTTCTGAAATTGTTTGAAAGGTTAAGGAAGTTCAAGCTGGGGTTGAATCCTAACAAGTGCACCTTCGGGGTGAGATCTGGAAAGCTACTGGGGTTCATTGTCAATGAAAGGGGTATTAAGGTAAATTCTGCCAAAATAAAATCTTTACAAGAAATTCCTGAGCCAAGGAAGAAAAAAGAGGTTTGTGGTTTTCTGGGGAGATTGAACTACATTGCAAGGTTCATATGTCATCTTACAGCCACTTGTGAACCAATATTCAAATTGTTAAGAAAAGATCAGATGGTTAGGTGGAATGAAAATTTCCATAAGGCATTTGAAAGAATAAAAGAGTATCTGCATGAACCTCCAATACTCATGCCTCCAATTGCAGGGAGACGTCTGATCATGTATCTCAAAGTTCTTAAGAATTCAATGGGATGTATGCTCAGTCAATAGGATGATTCAGGTAGAAAAGAGCATGTCATCTACTACCCGAGTAAAAAGTTCACTGATTGTGAGTCGAGATACTCAATGTTAGAGAAAACATGTTGTGCACTCGCTTGGGCTGTTAGGCGTTTGAGGTTGTACATGTTAAATCACACAACCCTATTGATTTCGAAAATGGATCCAATCAAGTATGTCTTTGAAAAGCAAGCACTCTCCAGAAGGATTACCCGATGGCAAATGGTTTTAACAGAGTATGATATTCAGTATGTTTCCCAAAAAGCCATTAAGGGAAGCATTCTGTCAGAATATCTCACTGAGCATCCGATTGAGGATTATCAGCCAATGAAGTTTGATTTTCCAGATGAAGACGTCATGTTTTTGAAGATGAAAGATTGTGATGAGCCTTTATCTTACAAAGGTTCAGAGATTGGATCTCAGTGGAAACTGGTTTTTGACGGAGCTGTTAATTCATATGGTAATGGAATCAGTGCAATCATTATAACTCCTCACGGTTCTCACATACCGTTCACTGCCCGATTGACATTCACCTACACCAATAATGAAGTCGAGTATTGTTGCACCACAAAATTTGACCAACCGGTTCCCCATCTAATTTATGTTTCGAGTCATTTTGTATTCGCATTCGCATACCGCATGCATACTGATGCTATCGGGATTACCGCCCTGTTTTCACATTTTGGATGTTTCAGACCAGTTCGGATAATCAGAGTTCTTTTTTGGGAAATCAGGCGCTCCTCGGCGTTTGCAGCTTACACTTTGGTTTTTGAGGATATCGTGGTGTCTGGGGTTTACCGTTTGTTTCAGTCTGGTCTCGCGCCCCTTTTATTGGAGTTAATTGTTTTATTGCCTTTTTAGAATATTATAATCTTTTTCTAGAAGTTTAATAGGTTTATTAGATTTTAGAATATTATAGAATTTTATGGATATAGGTTTTATTAGTTTTATAGTTTTAAATAGAAATATAGAATTTTTATAGATTTTATAGAATAAATAGTATAGACTTTAATAGAAATTTTATTTTAGATTTTTTTGAATAGGATTAATATAGATTTTATGGTTTAATAGAATAATAGAGGGTATAATAATGTGAGATGTTAGTTTTAAATAAATAGTGATAAAGATTTTTTTGATATAGAATTTAATAGGTTTATTTTTTTTTCTAGATTTTAATAGATTTTTAATTGGTTAGATTTTAATATAGATTTTAATAGTATTAGAATATTAGTTTTTCTTTTTTGATAGCTTTTATTAAATAAGTGTTAATATAGATTGTCATAGAATTAACAGATTTTTTAGTTGGATTAGGTTTTATTTTTTAAATAGATTAGGCTTTTATTAACGAAGTTTTATTGCAGATTTTATTAAGTAGGTTTGTTTAGTTTTATTAATTAGGTTAGGTAATCTTTAGTTAATTAGCTTTTTTTTATCTTCATTTTCGTTTTATTAATGTCAGTTAATCCATTAAGTCTAGTTTAATCCATGTTTAGTCTTCACTAGTCCATTAAGTCCTTAATCAGAGTCTTAGTATAGTGGGCCAGCTGTCCAATTTCAAGGCCCAGTCTGATCCAAGAATTGCCACTTGTCATATAAAGGGACTTGCCACGCGTGGCTCTTCTTTTTCCACCACCTCACAACCTGCGGACACCTCATCAGACCCCACTATCCCTCTCCCTTCCACGCGTCTCTCTCTCCCTCTTTCTCAGTGCCACGCGTCCCTCTCTGCATGCCACTCCCTCTCCCTCAGCACTGCATGCGCTCCACCTGTCCCCCACCAATCCCTCGTCGGAAACCTTCATCGGAGTACATGCAACCACCGTCATCCGCTGTCACCACTCGTCGGAAAACATAACCGTCACCGGAAACACCAAATCTCACCGGAATCTGCCAACAATCATCAACATTCATCCATTATTCTTCATATTTTTCAAGATCATCAAGAATCTTCAACAAATAGCAACTTCGTTCATCATCATCCACTCCAGATCAAGAACCTTCATCTGAATCTCTTCATGGACTTTCGTTGTTTAATAGTCTTCATCGCTAAACAATCAAGAATCGTCATCACCTTAAGCTCGTTCATCTACGTTCTCCAGAAAACTGCCAGCTAGCAAAGAGCACTCATCAACGTTCGTTGAATCCTCTCCAGTCCGTCACAAGAACGCCGTTGCCGCCGTGGATCTTCAATATTCAACGAAGACTTCTCCAGAGTCCGATCCTTCTAGTCCTTCATAGGTGTCACCAGCTTCATCTCTTCATCGGTTTGTGTCGCTTTCCCCAGGTTTTACTCTGAACTTTTTGGCTTCGTAACTTTAGTTGAGGAACTAGTTAGCTTGAGTATTAGAAGTTAGAACTGAGGAGGATAAACTATGATTTGAGATAGATTGAACTGAGAGGGTTTGAGCGAGATAGGGAATTTGAGTGAGTTGGATGAACGTTTGGTGATGGAGTTGAACAAGGTTGAGAGAGGTTTCTGAGAGAATCGGGGAGATGGTGAGACGAGAGAGAGCTTGGTTAGGGTGAGACGGCGCTAGGATGATGAATAGTGAAGGAGAGGATGATAGCATTAGGGTTTTTTTGTGCTGATAGAGGTGAGATTGGGTTCGGGCCTTAGGCCCATTATGCTTTTCTAAGCATGCCCCCCGTTTCCCCATTGAACCCCTTCTCTGTTGATTGGTGTTTTGGGCCTAGGCCAGAATTGCTAATAGCACCCCACTTTGGAGGCCCAGTGAAATAACAGGGCAAAATAATTGCTATTTGCCACCCGGTTTTTCCCTTTTTCCTTGTTTTTTTCCCCAATGTTTTTCTGGTTTGGGTTTGGGCCTAGCGCGTTGTGATATTGGCACCCCCCCTCCTGAGCCCAATTCATTTTTGAACTGTAAATATTTGTTATTCGCCACGCATATTTTTTCATTTTTAATTGATTTTCATTTTATTTCATGTTTGCATCTAGGTTAGCAAATAATTCACAATAAATTGAAAAATGATCAGTTTAGGATAGGATTTTTTTCCCTAGTTTCCTTAGGACCTCTAGAAAATTGTGAAATAATAAAAATAGTAATTTAATTCATTTTATATTTTTGGCATATTTTCCAATATTATTGCTTTTTATTGTGCATTTTGTTAGTACTTAATTTTTTCTGAATTTAGTATGAGAGATTGGTGCATGATTTTTGATTGATTCTTGTGAGGTTGATTATATTAGGGAAGCATGTACCCTTAGGAATTTTATCATATATTTGTGACTAAAAATTAGATTAATTTGAGAGGCAGATAGGAGAGGTATCAGAATTAGGGTTTCACAACCATTAGGTGCAGTTTAGGGCATAGTTTTTGGGTTTTAAAATTGATTTAGGTTATGGGATCTATATGGGGTATAGGGTACATAATTAGGGTCCCTTAGAAATTAATTTAGGATTTTATAGTGAGTTTTACTATTTTTACTTGATTTTTGAAAATTGGTTGTTATTGGTGTGTTTCTCCCTTGGGATATTGTTTTGTTTGCTTGGGTTTTGGGTATTTCTTTGGGGTGTGGGGCTTGGGCTTGGCTTGTGGAGCATGAGGAAGCATGGAAGAAGATTGAAGACAAGTATCAATGCTTGGAGCTTGGGGATTCTTGTGCTTGAAGGTGCTTGTTGAGGACTTAGGAGATAGGAGAAATAGGAAAGAACCTTAGACTTAGAATGATTTCTTTCACAAACATGGAAAGCATCTGGTGCTTCCATTCCTCCCTATGAAAAAAAGTCCTTTTAGGGTATTCACATCCCTCCTTTGGAGGGATAAGTGGATTATCTTGGAAGTAGAACTTTGAGGGAACCTGTCTCTCATAATGTTAAACACTTATAGGCTTCCTTTAGTTGTCAATAAGCTGTTTAACATTTCAACTTATTCTGTTAAGTGATTCTCTTCTGGAGTGCTTGCCTTGAAGATTGGAAGCTCCTTGAGGATGAAGTTCATTTCATTGAAGATTGATAAAGGGGAAGCCTGTACTTGTCAAAGCTGGACATCTGTTGAAATTAGGGTTGCTGCTGTTTGAAGCTGTTTATTTGTTGGGGTACTTTTGAAGGCAGAAGCTTATCTAAAGCTTGGGGATCATTTAAGAGTGAAGATGGGAACTTGCTTGAAGATGTTACTGTTAACTGTTTGCTGTCAATCAACTGTAGCTGTCAGAGCTGGTGCTGTTTAAACTGCTTACTGTAGGAGCTGGTGTTGCTGTCAGAGCTGGTGTTGGATTTTATTTTGTTTTCTGTATTGTTTGTTGGCTGGTTCAGCTAGCCCCCTTAGGTTTGAAGTGAAGTTGTTTCACTTCGCCTGTTGTTTTCCCAGGTTCGAGGTTGAGTGGGACTCCCTTGCCTCGCTTGTACTGCTGCATTGCATGCATGTTTACTGTTTACTGTATATGCTGTTTCTTTTCCGTTTATCCCCTAGGATCTCTGTTTTTCTCTGTGCAAGAGAGAAATACGACAGACATTAGGTGTTAACCCATGCATGACAACATTAGGGTAGTTTTGATTCCCCTTTTCAACCATAGGATTTTAGAGCGTCGTTTCTCTTCTTATCTCAAACAACTCAAAAACACAGTAATAAGGTTAATCGATGTCGTGCGCTACGAGCCTTAAGCTATTTGAGAAAGGGTTGCTGGAGAGTTTCTTTCCAGTAGTCTGACTGCCTAGTGTGGTACCCTTTGGGTGACACGTGATGTAGTCACTCTCAAATCATAGTCTCTAGTGCGTCAGAGATTGCAAACATCATAAAAAATAGTTCTTGCGTAAAAGACTGAAAACAAACATCAAAGTGTCATTTTTGTCCGCTTGGACTCCTAATCATAAGAAACCTCTTTTCAGAAAGATAAAAAAACCGTCAGACAAATTTGTGTCTTCCGTAGCCCGAACTACGTTTGCTCTGATCTTTCATGCTGTATGAAAGTACGTAGGCATATGATGTCTTATCCTAGCGAGCAACCTTCCCCTCCTTTCCCGTAGGTAGGCGAACTACGTTGACTCTGATTTCTCGTTCCAGACGGGAATACGTAGGCATAAAGTGCGATACTTTGCCGAGTCATTTTATTTTCTTTTAACCCTTGACCTTTAGAGTAGATAGAATAACAATCCATACTAGAAAACAAGCATGGATCCCGTCGAGTACGACGGACGCGAGGGGTGCTAATACCTTCCCCTTGCGTAACCGACTCCCGAATCCAGGATTTGGTTGTGATGACCATTCCTTTCCCGTCTTTGCGGTAGGTTTACTTCGAGCGTTTCCTTTCCCTTCTTTGGGATAAATAACGCACGGTGGCGACTCTTCTGTTTAGCCGGCGCCGATTTTCGCAGTAGCGACAGCTGGCGACTCTGCTGGGGACTCCAACGGTTCCCTACGCGAGTCAATCCTAGCGCTTGTTTTCCCGTCATGGACTTTGTATGGATTTACGTTTCTGCATTTACATTCAGCATTATATTATTGTGATTATTGTTGTGGGTATGAGGGGGATCTATGATTGAGAGATAAGCCGGACCTGGGCTTGAGTGCACCTAGAATTAGTTGTGGAAATTAGTGGGCGCGTGCTTGCTTTGCAGGCACTAGTGTCCCATGAAATCCACGCTCGGACGAGATTCTTCAGGTTGACTTATTTTTCAACCCTTTGGGTTGAGGAGGTTGTTGGTTAGTTAGATTGTCGACTCCGGGGACCGATCAATTGGAAGTTGGCTAAGTGAGGCCTCTTCAGGATTTGATGATGCCATACCTTCTGGGTATCGTATCATCAATCTTGAAAGTCTGTGGCGCCGACGACCGCATAGGATGCCATACCTTGTGTCAGTTATTAGGACACCAACCTGTGAGAGGGGTTGGGACTTGCAGGTAACTTGACCTCCAGATTACTGGTTTTCTTGATTGAGATTCAATGGTGTTGGTATTTGAGGACATCATTATGGGGTCTGTTGGAGACCAGGTTGGAGTATTGTTTTGGTTTGTTGAGACCAGGTTTGAGCAGTGTTATGGGTCTGGCTAAGACCAGTATTGTGGATTGGGCTTCTCAACAGCACACTTGGTCCCTTGTGTGTGCATTTTGCATTTTGCATGATTGTTGGCATTTGCATTTCATTTTGCATATTCATCCTCGGCCGGAACAGGGAGCTTACCCGTTTTTGTCCGCTTCGTCAGTTGAGTTCCCGACATTCACATTAGACTTGAGTTAGCATCTAGAAAGATCATGGCTTCAGGAGAACAGAACTTGGTTGTTACTCGGGCGGAGTTTGAATTGTTGAAGCACCAGGTGAGTCAGGTCATGGAAGCCATAACAGCTATAAATAGAGGAGGAAACAAGGTTCAAAAAACTCAGATGAACAATGTTGCTCAGCCCGTGCAAACCCCTGTCAGAGGTCCATATTCTTTCAATGACACAGAGTATCACAATTTCACTTTCTCTACGCCAGATTCTCCAAGGATTGTTCCATCTCCAAGAGTTGTTCCACAGGTTAATATTCAGAACCCAAGGATTGTTGAGTATATGAGAAGACTTCAGACGTTGGAAGATCAGATTGCTGCCCTGATGAATAAGAATACTCTTGATCTGAATGCTGCGAGCATGTGTTTGGTGCCAGGTCTTGTGTTGCCTCCGAAGTTCAAGATGCCCAATTTTGAGAAGTACAAAGGGGATAGCTTTCCGAAGCTACATTTGGTTATGTTCTGCAGAAGAATGACTTCACATATCACCAATGACAAGCTCATGATTCACTGTTTCCAAGATAGTTTGATCGGAACATCTTTGGACTGGTACCTGCACTTGAAGAGTGATAGTATTAAATCATGGTCGGACTTAGCCAATGCCTTCGTGAAGCAGTACGACTACAACCTGGAAATGTCCCCTTTTCGCGTGCATTTGCAAGAATTATCTCGTGCGGAGAATGAATCCTTTAGGGGGTATGTGCAAAGATGGAGAGAATTGGCTGCTCGTGTTCAACCACCGATTCAGGAGAGAGAAATGGTTAGCCTCTTTTTGGGTACTCTGAAGGGCCGTTATTATGACATGATGTTCAGTTGTACAAACTTTGAGGGCTTGATGAGAATGGGAGAGCATGTTGAGAGAGGACTCAAGAATGGAAAGATTCGAGAGGCTCCTTATATCCCAGTTGATAAGAATGAATCAGTTCTCAGTTCTCAAGAGGAGTGGGAAGAAGGAAGCGATGTTGTCTCAGAATCTCTAGCGTCTCAGGCTCAGTTTTCAGACACTTCAAACCAGCAGCCATATTATCATCAGCCGCGTCAGCGCGCCCGACAAAGACCAAGGAAGCCTGAAAGGCAGTTTACTTGGCTACCGGTGTCGTACAGCCAGTTGTTGCCAGATTTGGTCAAAAATGGATTAATAGTGCCGAAAGAGACTAATCCAATGATCCCGCCTTATCCTCCAGGTTCTGATGCCAGCGCCCGCTGTGAGTACCATGTTGGGGTACAGGGGCATTCGACAGATGATTGTAAAGTGCTTAGAAGCCAAGTTCAGAATCTGCTAGACTCTAACAAGATCTTCATCACACCTCAGGGTTTTGTTCAGATTATTAATTCTCCTTCATGTTGTGTGGGTTCGTCAGTCAATGTCATGGAATACTCCACTGAAAGTGTATGTTCGGAAGAATGTCCAACTGAGAGGTCAGTTGAATATGGAGGAAGTTGCTAGAGGTTTCTGCACCGGGTGTCGCATCTGTTTTTCTCTGCTGACCTGTTTAGCTTTCAGGCATTGTTGTTTGCTGACCACCACCAGGCTTGTTGGCTGGGGTCATTGTATTTTGTACTTGGTTGTGCTTGTTTGCTGCTCTTGTTGGCTTTACATAGTGGTGTGAGGTGTTTATCTCCGTGCTTATAGCTTGGGGTTTCTTTGTCTTGTCGTGAATATGTGTTTGCTTTCTGCATTGCATTCTCACATAACAGGTACATCAGAACCGTGGGTCTTATTTCCTGATCATCCAGTTTGTTGCAGGAATTCCCTCAGAGGTATGGAACAGAATCAGGCTGAATTGATTGAAGTCCGAAGCCAGCTAGGACAGATGATGAAAGACATGTAAGAGTTGCGTCTGGATCAGAAGATACTCAAAGAGGAAAATAATCAGCTGAAGACCTAAATGAGCTTGATCATGGAAGTCGTCAAGAATGTGCTTAGGAAAGAGGGTGATCAGCTATCTGAAGCCGCAGTGAAGGAACTTGTTCCACCTGTGCCTGTGGAACCCGTGCCTGTGGAAACTGAGCTTAAGAAACGTGTTGATCAACACCAGCAACAACAATAAAGGATGCATCCGGCTCAACGAAGAATTCAGGAGGGGAGGCCAAAAAGGGTATTTAAGGCGCCGCCTTCAACGTATGCTGAGCTCTTTCAGACTTTATTAGGTTTGAAGCTGGTGGAAAAAAGAACATTGGCCCCACTCACGGGAACGACGATTCCTTATGGGTAAGACGCTAGTGTAATACCCCAAATTTTACCCTTACATTTAGTCAGGCATTTCGCATATCATCTCCTATGAACATTTGCTAACCACTAACAAGTCATGGAGGTGTCTGTTTTGCAGATTTGGTCCCAGGGGTATTTTGGTCATTTTACACAAATTCTACCAATTCTTTGAAAACGGGCTGTTATTACGTTCTGAGGCATTTATTTGCCAATTGGGTCAAGGTGCCGGTATGTTTTGTCAGAAATATGATTGGACTCGGGACCGCGTCTTATATGATGTTGAAACATTTCTAAAGCAGTTTTGTTTCCTCTTAATAAGATGAAGTTGGTTTGAAAAAGAAGTAGGCACTGTTATGGTTATTTTGAGAAGTGATGTGATCAGCGAGATTTTAATTTGAACTTGTTTGGATATAACTATATGGCGGGATATCATTTATAAAAGGCAAAAGAGAAGTAAGTTTGAACTTTGTGTTCATAAGTACTTATAAGCTACAACTCAAGAAAGAATTTAGTATTCATGGATAATTTGAATTTACAAGTGAGAAAGTAAATATGAATATTTGTTGAATTTCATTTCATAAATATTTATAATTTACAAATTGATAAGTGAATTTGAACTGTTTCACAAGAAATTACATTAAGTCAATAAGCATCTATCCTAAATCCTAAAAGTTCCTAAGGGTCTTCATGCTGTCTTTAAGTTTCGCCGCAAATCTCGACTAACCTGCACATCAAAAAGAAAACAAACAATGTAGAAAAAATGTTAGAAGTTTCTTGACACTCTCAGAACAATGTCATCATCGAGTGCCGGGAGTGGCACAACCGAAGCTGCGTCCTACCCCCGTTACCGATCCGCGCCGTGGGCGTCAGATCAGGTAATGCTTGTTCTTATCGATACGGGACATCCGAGAGATAGAAAAAATAAAAGAAGTGGGGCTGATTCGTTTTGCCGTGATTGGATTTCCAAACTGATACGAGAATAAGGCAACATGGGCAAGTTTGGACTCAGACCCGGATGCCGGCAGGTCTGAGTCGCTATGGTTCCGAAGTTTCCAACACCTGAAAAGCCACAAACGCATCAATGTCAGATTCCGAATTTGGAACTCAAAGCCTAAATAGTTCATGAGCAGCATCAGTTCTGAACCATGTACAGAAGAATGAGACACACAACAAGCTGCGGCAAAATAACATAGGACAAGGTATCAAAAGATTCAGCAACCCCAATTTCATAACAGAGTTTAAAACAGTTCAGTTCAAGAAACAGGCAACAAAACCGTAGAACCAATATCAACTACAGCAAGCAAAGAGAAGCAACACGAGTTACAACCTGCAATAACAAGGTAGTATCAGCTGTAAGCATCACAGTGCAACAACAACAGGTTTTTTCACATCAACGATATCAGCTACGAGCAAGCATCATTCGCAAGCACCAACATTGCAACAATAGCCTCTAACAAACGGTTCAGATTCACGAATCATCATCACCGTTTCAAGTTCCCCCCGACAATAGCAATTTCTGTGCTACAAACAATAGCAGCAACAGATATCAGTTGCAAACAACGCCGACTGCAACACAGCGAGCAACACCAGTTCAACATCTGCAGGTATCAATTGCAAGCAAAACAAGTCGACTAGCATCTGCAAACAATTTCAAGAGCAACCATTAGTAACACCAACAGCGGTACAATCAATATCAGTCACAAACAGGTAGCAAGCGAGGCGAGCTACGAACACAACAACCCTTGTCAGAAGAATTGAGTTCGAGCAAATCAGAGAAGCATGATTCAGTTTATCACGAAGCAGTTCAAATGGAATCAGAATAGAAAATCCAGTTAACCAAGACGAAACAGATATCCGGCAAAATCACAGGGGTAGCCACAAACGAACACATACACGGCTCAGCTCAACATGATAGCTAATCGTCCCCACCAATTCAATCAGAAGCAGTAACATAAGCGAAAAACTAGGATTATAGCATACTGCTCCAAATGGTTCAGACTCAGCGTCATCATTACCGCGTACCCGTCTCGGCGGCTAAGACCAACACAACATCAAGCCCTCTCTGAAAGAAGAAGAGGAAAAGAATCTGAGCTGCATCAAAGAAACGAATCAATCAAAAAAACGAATCAGTTCGAGATCGATAACAGAACAGAAAAACGAATCCTTCAAGGAGTTCTGTGAATCAAAATCAGATATCAATCAATCCAATCTGAAGGCAAATCATATCAGAAAAACAATAGAAAGATTTTGATTTGATATCAATCCCCAATCTGAATCAATCAAACAAATCAGTCCAAAAACAAATCAGTCCAAAAACAAATCAGTTCGAAATCAAGCAAATCAGTTCGAATTAATTCAGATATCAAACAGGTCAACAGAAATCCAAAGGCAATCCAATCCACATCTGCAAAAATCCAACAAAATCGAATCAATCAAGGAATTCTGGAAAAGGAAGGTATGAAGGAGTAGGGCAAACTGTATCAGAGAAAAACAGAAAACAAATTTGACATCGATATCAATTCCCAAATCAGGGATGGAATAAATCGTATCAAGTGAATCAAAACGAGTTCAGAATCATATCAAGAGAAATCCCAATCAAATCCTAAGAGGAGAAATAGGATTCAATCATGTATCAGCAAGAACCAAATCGCATCCCATTGGAATGTATTTCGGATCAATCAACGAACTAGTGTCAAATTCATACCAGAAAAATGAATTAAGATCCCAATCGTCTCAGAAAGCATCGCATTAGAACTCAATCTGGAAAATCAAAATCAAATAATATCACCACAAAATCAAATCTCAGAATAACGCTAGTTTAAGGCCCAGAAAGAGAGATAAAAAGAAACTATAAAAAGGGGGAATACAACCTGATGCAAAGAGGAGGAAAACCCTAGAACGCGACCGCGAAAGAGAGGTTCGAAGTCATCAAAGCCTATACATGATCAGTCAAGGGGAGTTCACCAGCGCCGCCTAATACGCGACGGGCAAACTCACTCCGAGCTCAGATTACCATCATCATCGCCCTTCAAATTCTCATCAAAGCCCCACCGTAAAAATGTAAGACACCGTGCGTTTCATCTCATGCATTTGTTTCTGTTTCAGGCGAAAGAAAGGTAGCAGAGAGGACCGGAAGAGAGCATCGAGGAAGAAGAAAGAGAAGAGAAACGATAATATGAGAGGAAGAGAAACGATGCGCGCCGTTAGGGTTCTGGGGGGGGGGGGGGAAACCTAATCCCCTTCCAATTTGTGATCCGCTTGGGTTGGGTCCGGAAGTGATACCCGGCCCAACCCTCTTTTATTTTATCTATTTTATATTTTATTTGTTTTATTAATTTTTATTATTTTCAAATTTTTTTAAAAACCTTTTTTCTAACTAAATATTAAACATTTGTTTTTTTTTTAAAAAAATAATATAATTTAAACCTTTTTTTAAAAAAAATCTAGCTTAAACCCTTTTAAAAAATGATAACGTAAAAAATAAAAACTTTTTAGATAGTTAAATTAAACTATTTTTTTTAAAAAAAATTAAACTTAATTTTTTTATTTAAACATCTTTTTTTTATTACGTATAAACAATAAAAAAAACTCTCCAATCTTGCACTCTTGTCTCATAATTCATCCATTGACTGTCTGATTCGGTTTATTAACAGTGTTTCCTCGTTTTGCAGCTTGTTACGCTGCCAATAGTTATTTTTGTGTATTTTTAATTCAAATTTTCATTATCATATTGTATCTGCTCCTATCATGTAATCTCGCGAATCCTAATAATCGCGCTTTAATTTCTGCCTTTAAATTTCTGCTTACATGGTTAAATTATGACATTATCTCGCTGTTTGCATGATTCAATTATCTCATGCGTTTACCACTGTTTCTGTCGCACTACACACATCCGAGGGTTAGGTCTAACCGTTTGGCCGCCGCGCCAATAGTCCTCAACTTCAAACCCTTTCACCTTGCAAACCCTAAATTTTCCACAAGCGCCTCGCCGTAGGCAGGATTACAATTTTACCCCTAGCATGAGGTCAAAGAGCCGCCGCGCTCATTTTAGGGTTTCCCGCCGCGGAATCCCTAACCTAACCTAACCCTAATTACAACTTAACAATTCAACGTAGAGATTTGGAGTTTCTACACTCCACGTAAGCGTGTCCTTAAGATGCGTTTATTCCCCTTGAGACCCTGACCACAGTCAAGAAGTCTCTAACCTCCTTTTTGAGGGGAACTACGATTACTCTGATTCCACTCCCGTAAGGATACGTAGGCACAAGATGCGATGTCTTGCCGAGTAAACTTAGAATTAACCCCTTAGGTCTCTTTTCTCACTTTTAATCCTTTGTACATATACCTTAAGAATAATAAAGCAAATAGTAAACATTTGAACAAAAGGTTCCTGTAGAGTACTACAGAAGTTTAGGGTGCTAATACCTTCCCTAAATTTAACCAACCCCCGAACCCTAGATCTTTCCCCGCATTGTGTTTACAATGCAAAAATAGGTTTTCCCTCTTTTGACCTTTTCCTTCGGATAAATCAAAGAGCGGTTGTGAATCGAATTGCGATTCAAACTCATTAATAGTTTGTGATCCTATTTCCACCGCAACAGAAAATGGCGACTTCACTGGGGACTCCTAAACTTTCGAGGGTTATCCCAAACTTGTTCATATTTATTACTATCTGCGTTATTATTCATTTTGCATGTATATATTTGTGCTTTGATTGTGGGACTGTTCCTTGTGCTGTGAGATAGGTCCTAACCCGGATCTAGTGTACCTTAGGTAAATGGCAATAGACCAAGGAAACTGTACGACGTATATCGATACGGTTGATCTGGTGGCCATAGTTAGTGCGACTTCTTGGTTGGTACTTATATTCCTTAAGTCAAGTTGAGGATAATATTGAGGCTGCCATGTGTTGTCAATGCACTAACTGACTTTTAGAACCCTAGTTAACTCATCTTGGCCTTTAGAAGGTAGTGAGGTAGCCGGCTTTGGTGCAGACTGAAGTTGGTTGACACTCGATACTACGCTCATTGAGATCTTAAACTTGGAGGGTTTTGGTTGGCAAGTAAGTTGCCTTCTGAACAACCACCCTTGTGAAGGATCAATGATATTGAGATCCCTTAGAACCTGGTTACTTTTGTAGGACAGGATGAACCATCTAACTTCAGGGGAGGGTACTTGCCTTTGAACCTCATGCAAGCCTTTAACCTAGGACTTTGTGTGTTCTCATGCATTGCATCCATAAAGCATCTCATCGCATTGTATTTCATGGAGTTCAAACATCATTTATGGATATCGCGGGACACCATAAATAAAAAAAATATATATATAAAATGAAAAAACAAGAAAGAGATTTCCTTGGTACCCCACGACATTAGTAAATGTTTTGAATTCCATGAAATCTTCATTTACATTCACATTTTAGCATCATTTACTTTTTTTGCATTGCATGTGTCTCCCGATTTCTCACACTCGGTTCTCTCACCTTCCAGTTTCGTCACCCTGAGTTCTCGGCACCAATACAACACCAGAGCTCAAACTCGGAAAAGAATGGAGGATCAGGCAAAAGAGATTGATCGCCTTAGCAATGAACTCGAAGACCTTCGAGGGGGTATGGGGCGTATGATGGAATTGTTACATGTCATGAATGCTAAGATGGATACCCAGCCCACTGTTGTTTCTGAGATTACCGGCGTTACTGTGGACCCTCCACCAAGTGTGACCGTAGCAAGGGACCCACCTTATGGTCTTGCTCCCGGTTTTGTGCCTCCTCAAGCCACTGTTCCGATTAATCAACCTGTTCAGCAAGCCGTGCCCTTGTTTTCTGAAGTTTCTAGGGGGGCTCCTATCTTTGCACCACCTGTTGTACACACTCGTGCGCAACCGTACTTCAATGAGACAGTTTTTGATAATCTTGATGAGAATGTTGAGGGTTATGAGAAACATGATAAGCTTCGTGAGGAAGTAAACACTATCGTCCAGAGATTGAAAAAGGTAGAGGGTGATCAAATTTTTGGGACTGCTGCAAGAGATGTTTGTTTGGTCTCAGGTTTGGTTATTCCTCCGAAGTTCAAAACTCCGAACTTCGATCGCTATGAAGGTGCCACCTGTCCTAAGAGTCATCTGATCATGTATTATCGCAAAATGGCTGCCCATGTTGAGAATGATAAACTGATGATTCATTGCTTCCAAGACAGTTTGAAGGGTGCTTCTTCCAAGTGGTATTTAACTTTGGACCAATCCCGCGTTAAGAGCTTTCAAGATTTATCTGACGCTTTCATCAAACACTACAAGTACAATATGGATCTGGCTCCTGACAGAAGACAGTTGTTGAGTATGTCGCAAAAGAATTCTGAGTCATTCAAAGAGTATGCTCAAAGGTGGAGAGAGACTGCTTCGCAGGTAGAACCTCCTTTGACCGAGAAAGAGTTAGCTGATTGGTTTGTCGACACAGTCCGTCCAGAATTTTACGAGAGAATGGTGGGTAGTGTGACTTCAAATTTCTCCGACATCGTTGCTGTGGGTGTCAAGATTGAATTGGGTATGAAGAGTGGTAAAATGACAAATAATCATGGTGCTTCTAAGGATCAGCCGAAGAAACCTCCGTATAGCTCCCAGAAAAAGAAGGAGGGTGAGACTAATGCTATATCCTCTGGTAGACCAAGAGAACGCTTTTATCAACATCCGCAAGGTTATGCTCAACCTCAAGGGTACCCAGTCCAATATGCTCAACAACCCTATGTGGCAGCTATTACACCTTCTTTCAATCAACAGGTTCCCATGTATCAACCTGTGCAACAACCTCCTGTTTATCCGCCTCCTGTCAACTACCTACAGGCACCCAATACTCCTGCTCCTCAACAGCCAAAGAGTCCGGCTCCTCGCCAGAATATGCCGAACAGAAGAACGTATAAACCTTGTCCGCCGATCCCGATGACTTTTACCGAGTTGTATCCCTCTTTGGTCAAGCAGGGTCTCATCACTACTCGGGCTTTGGGTCCGCCTCCTAATCCTCTACCCGCCAATTACAACGCCGCTGCTCACTGTTTATTTCATGAGGGTGCGCCTGGCCACGATCTGGAAAATTGTTATGCTCTCAAAAATATTGTCAGGGATTTATTGGAAAAAAAGATTTTGTCATTCGAAGATCCTCAACCGAATGTTAAGAAGAACCCGTTTCCTAACCATGAGAGTGTCAATGCCATTGGTGCTGATTCGGAAGAAGGTTATGCCCTGGATGTTGAACAGATTAAGACTCCTCTCAAGATGTTCCATTCGAAACTGTTTGAAGCCGGTCTGGTAGATACTTCCCACGCTGCATGCGCAAGTTGTGAAGCCAGTAGCAAGGGTTGTGTGGTGGTTCAGAATGATGTGCAGAGTTTGATTAATGAGGGTGTTTTACAAGTGACAAGCCAAGCCAAGAAGGATGTAGTCGCTATGGTTGAGCCTGTTTTCCATCAGCCTGAATCAAAGGGTAAGGTACCCGTGTTTAATTTATCAGGGGCAGGCTCCGCCAACCTCGTGTTCGATATACCAAGGTCGTATATCCCTGAAGTGAATCAGCCTAAGCCTATAGTTATTCGAAGACCGGGTCCGTTTCCTTTCAGTGATCCTAAAGCCGTGCCTTGGAAATATGACGTGACGGTGATTGACAAGGAGTCTGGGAAGACTATTCCAAATGAAGAGGTTAAGGATACTGTGACCAATATCGCAGAGGTAAGCAGGATGACTCGCAGTGGCCGTGTGTATACTCCCCGTTTCAATGAGGTCCCACCTAAGGAAACAACTAGTATCCCAGTGCCTGCCAAAGACAAAGGTAAGGGAGCCGTTACGGATAATGAAGATGCCGAATTTTTGAGGATCATCAAGAAAAGTGACTATAAAGTTATTGATCAACTTCATCAGACTCCTTCCAAGATCTCAATTCTATCTCTGTTAATGAATTCACCCGCTCATAGGATGGCCTTGCAGAAGGTTTTGACTCAAGCACATGTGGATCAAGATATCAGCACCAGTCGGTTTGATAGTGTGATTGCCAATTTGACCGCCTGTAACACCCTCAGTTTCAGCAATGAAGAGTTACCGAAGGAGGGTCCGAACCATAATCGTGCTTTACATATATCGGTGAAATGTCAGGAGGACAATTTAGCGAGTGCTAGTGGACACAGGGTCTTCTCTGAATGTTCTACCCAAGAGGGTTCTTGATAAGTTGGCTTGTAAAGAGACGGTGTTGAAACCTACTCCTTTGGTTGTCAAGGCTTTCGATGGCTCTCGTCGATCGGTAATGGGGGAGGTTGAGCTTCCTATCCTGATTGGTCCGCAAATTTTTAATATCACGTTTCAAGTCATGGACATTAATCCCAACTACAGTTGTTTACTCGGAAGGCCGTGGATTCATGCCGCTGGGGCAGTGACCTCAACGTTACATCAAAGGATGAAATTCGTGATCGATGGAAAGTTGGTTATTATACACGGTGAGGAGGATCTGATGGTCAGTAACCTGTCCTCTTTCCGTTACATCGAGGCCGACGAGAATGCTTTAGACATTTCCTTTCAAGCACTTGAGATCGCCAATGCTGTTCTGCTGGAGGTCGAAGAGACAGTGGGTCAGGGTAATCCATCTTTTGCATCTCTGAAGAGTACCAAATCAACAATTGACAGGGGCATTCCTGAAGGTTGGGGAGAGGTAATCGATGTCAAGACCAAGACTGATCGCTCTGGGTTGGGTTACAAACCAACTCAGAATGGAGCTGCCACGACCGTCGAAGGGCGTCCGAAGGTTATCCAAGAGGTATTTGTCAGCGGAGGCTTCCAAATCAATGCCATCAGCAACTGTGAAGAAAATGAAGAGCTGAGCAACCTGGTGTTTAAGGGTGATGCAGTTTTGAACAACTGGGAGGCCGTAGAGATCCCTGTTATTTTTCCCTTGTCAAAGTAATTGTTTTTTAAAGTTTCATTTACATTTTCAAATAAAAATCTGTAGCTCTGCCCAAGGTTATAGGGTTGTTTTGTCGGGCCACCTTTCATTTCTAAAAAGATATTAATAAAAGCATTTTGTTCAATTCCACTTTGGTTCATTTGCGTTTTTCGTTTTCACCTTTAAAAATGAAATTGGCAACCTTTCTTCCAAAAAAATAATAAAAAAACAGCATTTCATTCTTACATGTCTTCGAGCATTTTAATTAAGTAAGCCTTCCATCATGCAGAGATATCGTAAACCTTGTTGGATCCAATGACTTTACTGACACTCCTGACTGGGATGCACCCATCAATCAAGCCGAGGACGAGGGTGAAGAAGATTTTGAAGTACCCGCGGAACTGACAAGATTGATTGAGTACGAGTACACAGAGCTTCAACCGCATAAAGAGCAGGTGGACCTAATTAACCTCGGTACAGAGGAGAGCAGGAAAGAGGTCAAGATTGGTGCAATGCTTGGGGCGGAGATTAGGCCGAGGTTGATTGAGTTGTTAAAAGAGTATATTGATGTATTTGCGTGGTCGTATCAAGATATGCCGGGCCTAGACACGGATATTGTTGTTCACAAGTTGCCGCTTAAGCCAGATTGTCCGCCTATCAAGCAAAAGCTTCGAAGAACGAGACCCGACATGGCTTTGAAGATTCGAGATGAGGTTAAAAAGCAGTTGGATGCAGGTTTCTTGGCAGTCGCAAAATATCCAGATTGGGTTGCCAACATTGTACCAGTGCCCAAGAAGGACGGTAAAGTTAGGATGTGTGTGGATTACAGGGACCTGAACAAAGCAAGTCCGAAAGACGACTTCCCTCTGCCACATATTGATACACTTGTAGACAATACAGCCAGTTTTGCGTTGTTTTCATTTATGGATGGTTTCTCCGGCTATAATCAGATCAAGATGGATCCCGATGATCGAGAGAAGACTACTTTCATTACTCCTTGGGGAACCTTCTGCTACAAAGTCATGCCCTTCGGTTTAAAGAATGCAGGGGCAACCTACCAACGTGCTATGACCACTCTTTTTCATGATATGATGCACAAAGAGATTGAGGTGTATGTGGACGATATGATAGCCAAATCTCAGAGTGAAGAGGAACATCTAGACCATTTGGTGAAATTGTTTGAACGACTCAGGAAATATCAGTTGAAATTGAATCCTGCTAAATGTACCTTCGGTGTCAGATCTGGGAAATTGCTTGGTTTCATTGTTAGCCAGCGAGGGATTGAGGTGGATCCTGACAAAGTCCGGGCCATTCAAGATATGCCAGCTCCGCGAACCGAGACGAAAGTTAGAGGTTTTCTGGGACGTCTGAATTATATTTCCAGGTTTATCTTTAATATGACCGCTACTTGTGAACCGATATTCAAGTTGCTTTGCAAGGGGCAGACAGTTGAGTGGAACCCTGATTGTCAGAAAGCGTTCGAGAAGATTAAGGGTTATTTGCAAGATCCCCCTATTCTGATCCCGCCCGTACCTGGAAGACCGTTGTTTATGTACCTTACTGTTCTCAAGAAGTCTATGGGTTGTGTGCTTGGGCAACATGATGAGACTGGGAAAAAGGAACATGCGATTTATTACCTGAGCAAGAAGTTTACCGATTGCGAAAACAGATACTCACCATTAGAGAAAACTTGTTGTGCATTGGCGTGGGCCGCTAAGCGCCTTCGGCAGTATATGGTCTGTCATACCACGTTATTGATTTCTAAAATGGATCCGATCAAGTATATTTTTGAAAAACCTGCTCAAACCGGGAGGCTAGCCCGTTGGCACATGTTGTTATCCGAATATGACATCCAGTATGTACCCCAGAAAGCGATTAAGGGTAGTATTTTATCCGATTATCTTGCAGACCAGCCAGTTGAAGATTATGAACCTCTTAAGCTCGATTTTCTTGATGAGGATATTTTGTTGATTAAAAGAGATTGCGAAGAGCCAGATCCGAGAGAAGGCCCAGAACCAGGACTTTGGTGGAAAATGATGTTTGATGGTTCCTCAAATTTCAATGGGCATGGTATAGGCGCCGTTTTGATGAACCCAAAGGGTGGATTTACCCCATTTACCGCAAGGTTGGACTTTGAGTGTACTAACAACGTTGCAGAGTATGAAGCGTGTATCCTCGGCCTCGAAGCAGCGATTCACCTCCGAATCAAACTTCTTAAAGTAAGTGGTGACTCAGCTTTGGTTATTTACCAAGTACAAGGCAAATGGGAAACAAAGAATGAGAAGTTAATCCCTTATAAAGACTATATTATTGAGCTGATCAAGTATTTCGACGAGATAGAGTTCGAGCATGTTCCTAGATCCGAGAATCACGTAGCTGATGCATTAGCCATGTTAGCATCTATGTGGAAAGTTAAATTCGTTAATGAAGCACCTCTTATCCATATTGAGCGCAAGGTTGAGCCCGCTTACTGTCAGACGGTCGAAGAAGTTGAGGTGGATGAAAAGCCTTGGTTTCATGATATCAAGAACTACCTCGTCAAGCAGGAGTATCCCGATGGTGCTACTGGTCTGGACAAAAAGACATTGAGAAGATTGGCGTCCAAATTCTTTATCAGTAATGGTGTGTTGTACAAAAGAAATCACGACATGGTCCTGCTCAGATGTGTTGATAAACGGGAAGCGGACATGTTACTGCAGGAAATTCATGAGGGGACCTTCGGAACTCATGCCAGTGGTTATGCTATGTCCAAGAAGATGTTAAGGGCGGGGTATTATTGGTTAACCATGGAAGCTGACTGCATCCAATACGCTAGAAAATGCCATAAGTGCCAAATTTATGCTGATAAAATGCATGTACCTCCGTCACCGTTGAATGTTTTGTCTTCACCATGGCCGTTCTCTATGTGGGGCATTGACATGATTGGGGCAATTGAGCCGAAAGCTTCTAATGGACATCGTTTTATCCTCGTTGCTATAGATTATTTCACCAAATGGGTAGAGGCTGCCTCCTACACCAACGTGACCAAGCAAGTGGTCGCCCGCTTCATCAGGAAAGAAATCATCTGCCGTTATGGAGTCCCAAGCCGGATAATAACTGACAATGGCACCAATCTGAATAATAAGACTATGAAAGAGCTGTGTGACAACTTCAAGATCACTCACCACAATTCTTCTCCATACCGTCCTAAGATGAATGGGGCCGTTGAAGCTGCGAATAAGAATATCAAGAAGATCCTGCAAAAGATGGTTGTGACTTACAAAGATTGGCATGAGATGTTACCGTTTGCTTTGCATGGATACAGAACCTCAGTAAGAACTTCGACAGGGGCAACACCTTTCTCATTGGTGTATGGAATGGACGCCGTGCTCCCCGTCGAAGTAGAGATACCTTCGCTAAGAGTGTTAATGGAAGCTGAACTTGAGGAAGCTGAGTGGGTTCAAGACAGATTGGATCAGTTGAATCTCATTGACGAGAAGCGCTTGACAGCCATGTGCCATGGGCAATTATATCAGAAACGGATGAAAAGAGCGTTTGATAGGAAGATTCGTATCCGTGAGTTCCGTCAAGGAGAGCTCGTACTCAAAAAGATCTTGCCAGTACACAAAGATATGCGTGGAAAGTGGATGCCCAATTATGAAGGCCCATTCGTTGTAAAGACTGTCTTCTCCGGAGGGTCTCTAATACTTACGACAATGAACGGTGAAGAACTAGCACATCCCGTGAATTCTGATGCAGTCCGAAAGTATTATGCCTAAAAACCCGCTAAGTCGAAAACCTGCAAAAGGCGACTTAGGCAAAAGTAAGGGTTGAAAAAAAAAAAAAAGAAATAATAACAAAAGCTCGCTAAGTTGAAAACCCGAAAGGGCGGCTTAGGCAAAAAAGAGCGTCCCGGTGGATTGAAAACCCGAAAGGGCGGTCCAGGCAGAAGTTAGGGACAAAGGCATTTCATTGCATCAGAAGACACTGATTATCTCGAACACACTTTCCGCATGAGAGCCATGTTTCAGTTCTTTCATCCTTGCCCAAAGCAGGATTCTGGATTAGTCTTAGTTAGTAGTGTTAGTAGGTGTTATTGGATTCAATGTAACCTTTTTCCCATGTTGCCAATTTCAAAATGTAATCATCTGTGGAGCTATGCCTTCAGCAAGCAGCCACCCTTTAATAAAAGATACCATCTCGTTACTTACATTCCTTGGTGCATTACTCTTTACTTTCTATTGTTATGCAAAATGCGTTTATTCTTAAAATTTGAAAATGAAAGGTGCATTGTAGATTTTTCAAAACTGTTTTTCAAAAACAACAAATTTGAAATAAATTACTTTGACTAGTGGAAATTCCGACAGGATCTCTTCATTCCCCGGAAATATCATTATTGCATAAACACTTTCAAACCATTGCCCCGTGATAGTCCCCAGAGAGACTATAAGCTGACAACCTTTTCTTGGGTAACTCAAAAGTGTCCCTCAGGTTTTCTTCTCCCCATGTGAAGATGTGATACTGTACACCCAAGCAGAGAACGCAGGGTATCTCCGTTGAGATGTTTATTTCGTCTCTCGTCCTATCTCTAGTCTGTCTCGTCAGCATACGCAGGGGCATAAGCATCAATGCCTATTTCATTTCATATTCATTACATATTCATTACATACTCATTACATACTCATTTCATAACATCTGGCATACATAAACATTAACATATATTCGCATTAACATATGCATCAACATATGCAGTAGCATTCACAGGTTCATCGTGTCTCCATCATTGGTCGTTACCGCCAAGTAACTGGGGTTTGCCCATTCTCTCCAAATAGATTGTCAGCCCTAAGCATAAAGTACTTACTTGTTTCCTGTTCCCCACGGAGCTCGATCCTCGTGGATGATGGTTACTTCAGCTATCTTTCCTCGCCAGGATTAGATATTTACCCTTCGAGATCATTCCCTCGATGGAATCTTGATTACCAGTCTTCTTTCTAGCTCGATCCTAGATTGAATCTCGGTCATGTCGGTAGTCAAGCCCAACCGGACGTGCATTTATTTTGCACCTTCTGAAGGTTTTCACCATACCATGACAAATACACGACATTTCTCACCTAAGAAGTCGATCATATCCTCGTTATGACTCGCAGCAAATGGCCATCTCCGTGGAGCAGTTGGGCTTCCATTTACCTGCCGTCTTGAGGTTTGAACCAAATCGTATTCAGGAGAGCACGATCTTGAGTTACGGGGAGGTTTGAGCAGTTTCATATTCAGGAGAGCACGATTCTGAAGTTATGAAGAAGTTCGTTTATCCTTTAGTAAAAGAAGGAGCGGAATCATATTCAGGAGAGCACGATTCTGAGTTATGAGGAAGTTCGATTACCCAGTTTCATATTCAGGAGAGCACGATTCTGAAATATGAAGAAATTCAGTCATCCAGTATCATATTCAGGAGAGCACGATTCTGAAATATGAGTATCTTCAGTCATCCAGTTTCATATTCAGGAGAGCACGATTCTGAAATATGAAGAAATTCAGTCATCCAGTATCATATTCAGGAGAGCACGATTCTGAAATATGAAGAAGTTCAGTTTACCAGTTTCATATTCAGGAGAGCACGATTCTGAAATATGAAGAAATTCAGTCATCCAGTATCATATTCAGGAGAGCACGATTCTGAAATATGAAGAAGTTCAGTTTACCCGTTTCATGTTCAGGAGAGCACGATCCTGAAGCAGTAAGAGAAAACTCTGAATCGTATTCCAGGCGCCGACCTTAAAATGCGAGAAGATTTATTTATCAGATAAGCAGCAACCTCTTTATTTGAGCGCTTATCCATTTTTTGCACATAAGTCCCTTCCAACGATAAGTGACAGTTCTCCCTCAAGAAGCTTATCAGGGCAATTCCCATCGAAGTCCATTTATTTTGGGCATACAGTCGGTTTTTACCCTGTATATTTGCTACGGAGTTCCGAAAAGTCCGTTTGATCCTGTCACGAGGGGTAGTTTACAGAAGCTTGGATGTTATTCTTTGCTCAATGCTCCAGCATTCTGTAATCAATCTTACAATCGTACGTGATCCAGTTGTATTTTTAGATTCCCCAGTGGAGGCCGTCTCATAGGTACCATCTCCATTCGAGGATCTCATTCCTTTTCTAAAAGTGACAATTGGTCATTCGCACCAGTTAACTGTCATTTTTAGATTTCCTCAGTGTTGTACCGTATCTCAGCGTGTCTTTTTCCCCAGTGAGTTCTTCTCGTTGGCGTCTGTCCCGGTGTCGTCATGTTCGGCAGCATTTTCGCATTCATTATTCCAGCATACGCGTCATATCATAGTCATGGCATCATCTGCGTTAAGTCGTTCCAGTTTTATCCATAGCATTGCATATCGTCGCATATAAGGGCAAAATTTTCGGTTATCTATATTTAAATCTCTCCACCACGATTCCTCGAGTCTCTGTCACTCAAATCGTCCGGTGTAGCTATTTAAATAGGGGCAACTGTAATACCCCAAATTTTACCCTTACATTTAGTCAGGCATTTCGCATATCATCTCCTATGAACATTTGCTAACCACTAACAAGTCATGGAGGTGTCTGTTTTGCAGATTTGGTCCCAGGGGTATTTTGGTCATTTTACACAAATTCTACCAATTCTTTGAAAACGGGCTGTTATTACGTTCTGAGGCATTTATTTGCCAATTGGGTCAAGGTGCCGGTATGTTTTGTCAGAAATATGATTGGACTCGGGACCGCGTCTTATATGATGTTGAAACATTTCTAAAGCAGTTTTGTTTCCTCTTAATAAGATGAAGTTGGTTTGAAAAAGAAGTAGGCACTGTTATGGTTATTTTGAGAAGTGATGTGATCAGCGAGATTTTAATTTGAACTTGTTTGGATATAACTATATGGCGGGATATCATTTATAAAAGGCAAAAGAGAAGTAAGTTTGAACTTTGTGTTCATAAGTACTTATAAGCTACAACTCAAGAAAGAATTTAGTATTCATGGATAATTTGAATTTACAAGTGAGAAAGTAAATATGAATATTTGTTGAATTTCATTTCATAAATATTTATAATTTACAAATTGATAAGTGAATTTGAACTGTTTCACAAGAAATTACATTAAGTCAATAAGCATCTATCCTAAATCCTAAAAGTTCCTAAGGGTCTTCATGCTGTCTTTAAGTTTCGCCGTAAATCTCGACTAACCTGCACATCAAAAAGAAAACAAACAATGTAGAAAAAATGTTAGAAGTTTCTTGACACTCTCAGAACAATGTCATCATCGAGTGCCGGGAGTGGCACAACCGAAGCTGCGTCCTACCCCCGTTACCGATCCGCGCCGTGGGCGTCAGATCAGGTAATGCTTGTTCTTATCGATACGGGACATCCGAGAGATAGAAAAAATAAAAGAAGTGGGGCTGATTCGTTTTGCCGTGATTGGATTTCCAAACTGATACGAGAATAAGGCAACATGGGCAAGTTTGGACTCAGACCCGGATGCCGGCAGGTCTGAGTCGCTATGGTTCCGAAGTTTCCAACACCTGAAAAGCCACAAACGCATCAATGTCAGATTCCGAATTTGGAACTCAAAGCCTAAATAGTTCATGAGCAGCATCAGTTCTGAACCATGTACAGAAGAATGAGACACACAACAAGCTGCGGCAAAATAACATAGGACAAGGTATCAAAAGATTCAGCAACCCCAATTTCATAACAGAGTTTAAAACAGTTCAGTTCAAGAAACAGGCAACAAAACCGTAGAACCAATATCAACTACAGCAAGCAAAGAGAAGCAACACGAGTTACAACCTGCAATAACAAGGTAGTATCAGCTGTAAGCATCACAGTGCAACAACAACAGGTTTTTTCACATCAACGATATCAGCTACGAGCAAGCATCATTCGCAAGCACCAACATTGCAACAATAGCCTCTAACAAACGGTTCAGATTCACGAATCATCATCACCGTTTCAAGTTCCCCCCGACAATAGCAATTTCTGTGCTACAAACAATAGCAGCAACAGATATCAGTTGCAAACAACGCCGACTGCAACACAGCGAGCAACACCAGTTCAACATCTGCAGGTATCAATTGCAAGCAAAACAAGTCGACTAGCATCTGCAAACAATTTCAAGAGCAACCATTAGTAACACCAACAGCGGTACAATCAATATCAGTCACAAACAGGTAGCAAGCGAGGCGAGCTACGAACACAACAACCCTTGTCAGAAGAATTGAGTTCGAGCAAATCAGAGAAGCATGATTCAGTTTATCACGAAGCAGTTCAAATGGAATCAGAATAGAAAATCCAGTTAACCAAGACGAAACAGATATCCGGCAAAATCACAGGGGTAGCCACAAACGAACACATACACGGCTCAGCTCAACATGATAGCTAATCGTCCCCACCAATTCAATCAGAAGCAGTAACATAAGCGAAAAACTAGGATTATAGCATACTGCTCCAAATGGTTCAGACTCAGCGTCATCATTACCGCGTACCCGTCTCGGCGGCTAAGACCAACACAACATCAAGCCCTCTCTGAAAGAAGAAGAGGAAAAGAATCTGAGCTGCATCAAAGAAACGAATCAATCAAAAAAACGAATCAGTTCGAGATCGATAACAGAACAGAAAAACGAATCCTTCAAGGAGTCCTGTGAATCAAAATCAGATATCAATCAATCCAATCTGAAGGCAAATCATATCAGAAAAACAATAGAAAGATTTTGATTTGATATCAATCCCCAATCTGAATCAATCAAACAAATCAGTCCAAAAACAAATCAGTCCAAAAACAAATCAGTTCGAAATCAAGCAAATCAGTTCGAATTAATTCAGATATCAAACAGGTCAACAGAAATCCAAAGGCAATCCAATCCACATCTGCAAAATTCCAACAAAATCGAATCAATCAAGGAATTCTGGAAAAGGAAGGTATGAAGGAGTAGGGCAAACTGTATCAGAGAAAAACAGAAAACAAATTTGACATCGATATCAATTCCCAAATCAGGGATGGAATAAATCGTATCAAGTGAATCAAAACGAGTTCAGAATCATATCAAGAGAAATCCCAATCAAATCCTAAGAGGAGAAATAGGATTCAATCATGTATCAGCAAGAACCAAATCGCATCCCATTGGAATGTATTTCGGATCAATCAACGAACTAGTGTCAAATTCATACCAGAAAAATGAATTAAGATCCCAATCGTCTCAGAAAGCATCGCATTAGAACTCAATCTGGAAAATCAAAATCAAATAATATCACCACAAAATCAAATCTCAGAATAACGCTAGTTTAAGGCCCAGAAAGAGAGATAAAAAGAAACTATAAAAAGGGGGAATACAACCTGATGCAAAGAGGAGGAAAACCCTAGAACGCGACCGCGAAAGAGAGGTTCGAAGTCATCAAAGCCTATACATGATCAGTCAAGGGGAGTTCACCAGCGCCGCCTAATACGCGACGGGCAAACTCACTCCGAGCTCAGATTACCATCATCATCGCCCTTCAAATTCTCATCAAAGCCCCACCGTAAAAATGTAAGACACCGTGCGTTTCATCTCATGCATTTGTTTCTGTTTCAGGCGAAAGAAAGGTAGCAGAGAGGACCGGAAGAGAGCATCGAGGAAGAAGAAAGAGAAGAGAAACGATAATATGAGAGGAAGAGAAACGATGCGCGCCGTTAGGGTTCTGGGGGGGGGAAACCTAATCCCCTTCCAATTTGTGATCCGCTTGGGTTGGGTCCGGAAGTGATACCCGGCCCAACCCTCTTTTATTTTATCTATTTTATATTTTATTTGTTTTATTAATTTTTATTATTTTCAAATTTTTTTAAAAACCTTTTTTCTAACTAAATATTAAACATTTGTTTTTTTTTAAAAAAAAATAATATAATTTAAACCTTTTTTTAAAAAAAATCTAGCTTAAACCCTTTTAAAAAATGATAACATAAAAAATAAAAACTTTTTAGATAGTTAAATTAAACTATTTTTTTTTAAAAAAATTAAACTTAATTTTTTTATTTAAACATCTTTTTTAACTTATTACGTATAAACAATAAAAAAAACTCTCCAATCTTGCACTCTTGTCTCATAATTCATCCATTGACTGTCTGATTCGGTTTATTAACAGTGTTTCCTCGTTTTGCAGCTTGTTACGCTGCCAATAGTTATTTTTGTGTATTTTTAATTCAAATTTTCATTATCATATTGTATCTGCTCCTATCATGTAATCTCGCGAATCCTAATAATCGCGCTTTAATTTCTGCCTTTAAATTTCTGCTTACATGGTTAAATTATGACATTATCTCGCTGTTTGCATGATTCAATTATCTCATGCGTTTACCACTGTTTCTGTCGCACTACACACATCCGAGGGTTAGGTCTAACCGTTTGGCCGCCGCGCCAATAGTCCTCAACTTCAAACCCTTTCACCTTGCAAACCCTAAATTTTCCACAAGCGCCTCGCCGTAGGCAGGATTACAATTTTACCCCTAGCATGAGGTCAAAGAGCCGCCGCGCTCATTTTAGGGTTTCCCGCCGCGGAATCCCTAACCTAACCTAACCCTAATTACAACTTAACAATTCAACGTAGAGATTTGGAGTTTCTACACTCCACGTAAGCGTGTCCTTAAGATGCGTTTATTCCCCTTGAGACCCTGACCACAGTCAAGAAGTCTCTAACCTCCTTTTTGAGGGGAACTACGATTACTCTGATTCCACTCCCGTAAGGATACGTAGGCACAAGATGCGATGTCTTGCCGAGTAAACTTAGAATTAACCCCTTAGGTCTCTTTTCTCACTTTTAATCCTTTGTACATATACCTTAAGAATAATAAAGCAAATAGTAAACATTTGAACAAAAGGTTCCTGTAGAGTACTACAGAAGTTTAGGGTGCTAATACCTTCCCTAAATTTAACCAACCCCCGAACCCTAGATCTTTCCCCGCATTGTGTTTACAATGCAAAAATAGGTTTTCCCTCTTTTGACCTTTTCCTTCGGATAAATCAAAGAGCGGTTGTGAATCGAATTGCGATTCAAACTCATTAATAGTTTGTGATCCTATTTCCACCGCAACAGCTAGTAAGCAGTGTGAATTTCATTCCGGGGCACCCGGACATGATATGGAAAGTTGTCACGCTTTTAAGCACAACGTTCAGGACTTGATTGACGCAAAAGTTATTGAATTCATGCCGGGCGGCGTGATTGTACCTAATGGTCTTATCCCAGTTGGTGCTAAAATGATGGACGTTCCTGAAGCTGCCGTAGATCAGAAGTATATTCCTCAATCATTGGTGTCAGAATCCCCCTGTCCTCAGTTGCTGCCTAGACCAAGCCTGAGGATGAAAGCGCTTGAACAAAAGGAGTCCCTGATAATTCAGACTCGACCTCCAAGTGGTTCAACTGTTCAAAGTCAACAATTTGTCCAGTCTTTGCAACAGACGTCAGCTCCTTTCCAGAGTCAGCAGCCTTATCGTTATCGATCAAACCTGCGTGCTAGGCAAAACCCAATGAAGTCAGAGAGACGGTTCACCTGGTTGCCGTTTTGAGCGGAATGTTTTCAATAAACAACTTTGAAGATGGCTGGTTCAGCAGCGAGTCAGACGTGAAAGCTCGGTTCTCGGAAGCTGGCATTTTCCTGTGTTTTATCTTGTCATTTCTTTATGTTTGTAGTTCTTTCCTGTTCGAGTTGCAATCTTGTTTGTAAAACTTGTTGTTTTCAATTGATGATAATGAAATGAGTATGCATGGTTTTGATTAAATCCATTCTGTTCAGCTAATTGCTTTTTACAGATATCCAACGCTTGGTTAAGCAGAATCCGGGGAGGATGACGAAGTTTTAAAGACGCGCAAGCTTCCGATATTGTATGCTTTTGAAGTAAAACCCGTTGATGATGTACAGGCATTATTTCAAATCCCTAAAACACCGGAGATATAAGGAAGATAATCCCTTGTCAACCCCTTTGAGCCTAGTAGTAGGAGTTCTTTCTGAAAACGAAAAACCCTCAATCTTAACCTGGGGCAGGGTAGGTGTTAGCTAATTCGACCGAACGTCCAAAATGCAAAAGGAGTGTTTGTTCGAGGATCAATCACACCTGTATAGGTCGTGCCTAAAAGACCACAATGGTTAAACATCAGGAGTGAGACAGTCATATCATTCTCCAAAGAGTCAGACAACCGGTGTCGCACGACTTGTCCAAAAAAGAGGGAAGGAAAAAGAATCAAAAGCTCGCCAAGTCAAAACTTGAAAACAAACGACTTAGGAAAAAAATTAGGGCATCCCGCTGGACTTGAAAATCAAAAGAAACTCAAAAGAGTCAGTCCAGGCAAAATTAGGGAAAGAAAAAAAAAAGAAAAAAGATTACAAAAGAAAATCCAGAAACGAGAATCAGGTCGTGTGACCCCAAGTGTCAAAGACGAAGAGGGAGTGACTGTCACTCCCGAAAATCATAGTTTCTCGAACTATCATTCCTATCTTTCAACCTCTAAGAGGTGAGCGCTAAGGTCGAATTAGCTGAAAATAGGACCGGAGAACATCAAGGAGAATGGGTGGGTTAAAATAAACTTTGAGCCTTTATCCTTTATTTCAAAACCGTGAACCTGGCCACGTTACAACCTTCAAAAGTCCCAATTGAAGCAGGTTTGTTTCGAAGGCATACTTCGGTAAAGATCGCGTTGAACCTGACTCCTAAAACGGTTCTTCTTACCATGTTGGTACTGTGTTGAGATTCTGATAAATGATTTGTGCATTATGTGCCATAAACTGTTTTTTCCATTTTTCCAGTGAACAGATTGGATGTCAAAAATGTCATATGCGTTGCATTAATATATCTTTTATGCAGAACAACTTGTTTTACTTGCAAGTAAGCGCTTGACAGCAGGAAAGTTTCCTACAGTGGAAAGTCTGATCAAGATAGAATGCAGAACGCCCGAATGTTCCGAGAGCCAGGGCAGGCTATTATCAAGTGATCCCCAGTGAGGTCATCCATCTGGAGTCGTTATTCCGGGGCAATCAGGTCGAGATTCAGAAAATCTCTCGTAGTTAGAGGTGTAACGCCCCGATTCTGAATTCCCATTAATTGTTGAGTCTTTTAACTTATTTAATTGATGTTTGTTTTAAATTGAGAAATTATATATTACTATGTGGTGTTTGCTTATTTTATCTATTTTTGCCGATTCGGAGAGTTTTCGGGGAATTAGAGTAAAAAGGGCATTTTAGACATTTAGCAATTTAGTGTGAGAATTGATTGGTAAGTGTTGGAAAGAATTTGAGAGGAAAGAAATAGAAATAGAAATAGGATAAGAGAGGAAAAGAAAGAAAAATAGTAACATAAGAAGAAAAACAAGAGAGAGAAAAGAGGAGAAGAGAAAGAGAAGAGAAAGTGGAGAGGAAAACCTAGAATCATCAAGGGATCATCACCAAAGCTTGCAATCGATCGGTAAGGGTGTGAAACTCCATCATCTCTTTAATGTATATGATTGTATGTGTATGTGTTTGGATTTTGTAGAGTTTCTACTCTTTTTCCACTTAGGTTAGAAGTTGGTTTGATGAGTAGAAAGAGGTTTTAATCGGTTAGAACTCGGATTAGACGATGTAGTTTAGTCGGGTGATGGTAGGGTTGTGCCACTGAGACTGGTTTGGATTTAATCGGTTGGTTGTGTGGAGTTTGGGCTTTGGAACATCCATGGAGGTTCTGTCTTCGCAGGCTCGCCAGGCGAATGGCAGCGAAGCTTCGCCAGGCGAAGCCCAGCGAGCGGCAGCGAAGCAAGTCAGAAGCAAACACCCTGTCTTCGCTGGCAAGTTCGTCAGGCGAAGTGAGTTGGCGAAGGTTCGCTAGGCGAGTGTGTAGCGAGCCTCAGCGAGTAATTCCAGAATTACTCCCAGTGGACTTTGCTGGGAAGTTCGCCAGGCGAAGGCCAGCGAGCATTCGCTGTGTGGCTTCGCCAGGCGAAGGTTGGCGAACCTGACAGTGTTATTTGTTTTGCTGTTTATTCATAGCATGATTTTTTGCCGATTCAATTATGATTAATGCCTATATGAATGATTGATGTGTGAACTGTTTCGACATGTCGTGCTGTGGGTGGCCGAAAGGCGTGAATCCTAGATTGTAGAGCCAATGGTGAATCTTGAACGTTTGATAATCTTGTGTATTTGCTTGAATTGAATAGAAACGCATTGATAGGCTGATATGTGTGTAAACCATGTGTGAAATTGTGCATAATGTGAATGCATGATAGATATATGCGATGTATGTGATAAATGCAATGAGTAGGTTTGTGAACATAGTATGCATTCTATGTTGATCGATCCCTCAGAGGATTAGCATTGTGTAGCATCTTAGTATGCATTTTTGTGTTGAATGATCCCTCGGAGGATTTGCAGAACCTCGTATGATACGATGGTTACATTAGATTCCTTGGAGAATCGGTTGCATTGTGTGATTCCTCAGAGAATCGGTCATAACATGTAATCCCTTGGAGGATTGACTAGAGTATTTGATTCCATGGAGAATCTGCAGAGTATTTGATTCCGTGGAGAATCTGCTGAATATTCGATTCCGTGGAGAATCTGATGAATATTTGATTCCGTGGAGAATCTGCTGAATACTTGATTCCGTGGAGAATCTGCTGAATACTCGATTCCTTAGAGAATCTGTTGAAATGAGTCGGTACCGCATTTGCATCTGCATAGAGTCGTGTGTCGGTCTCTATGAGTTGCATGAGTCATCTGTGCATGATGCATTAGTTGAATGAATATAACTGTGTATGTTATATATGATTGTTGGGAGAAACATATAGTAAATGTTCATGTGTATGTGTAGAGACATGATTATTTGTATATGCTTAATGTGGTGAGAACATAATTTGAGTATAACTTGTACAAATATGAGTATATGTATATATACAATTTTATGCATTAACTGTTATGATATTGTTTCTCACCCTTCTGCTGTTTTATAATGCTCTATGAGGCATTGCAGAGTAGGAAGCTGGAGGTTCTTTTTGTGAAGCGATGTCTTCATTCTTTTTGGTCAATGGCTCTGATATGTAACATCTGGGTAGTTAGGAAGCCTTTGACTCCTTTGGAGTTACATTTGTTTTGATTCCTTGTGATACATCTGTGTATGTATCCGCTGTGGATATGGTTGTAAAGCATGAATTGATTGAATGGTTGTATATACTTTTATGAATGTGATCGATTCAATATTTGGATGTTTCCGCTTTTATTCTAAATATTGAGATGTGGGTTACCCATTGTTGAATATCTATTTTGAGCAGGTATCGTATGTGTTTAATTTCGTGATAATGTGGTGCGCCTCTTATATACCATGTTTTAATTAAATTTTAATTAAACTCTGATGAAATAAATTTTCTAAGTGCCTAATTGATTAAATGTATTAATTTGGGGGTATAGAAAGGGGGTGTTACATTAAGTGGTATCAGAGCCAGTGTTGAGTCAGTCGTGTCTGTCTTGTTGTTGTGTTGGTTGAACGGTTGTTTAACCTTGTTGTTATTTTTGGGAATCCTCAGAATATGGCAGGTCGTAATGACAATGCTATGGCAGCGGCGTTAGAGGCTATGGCCAGAGCTGTGTAGGGTGCACCTAACGTGAATGCGAATGATGAGTTCAGGAAGAACCAACCACCGGTGTTCAAAGGGAGATTTGATCCGGATGGTGCTCAGATATGGTTAAAGGAAATTGAGAGGATATTTAGGGTGGTGGATTATGCTGAAGGGAACAAGGTGAGACTAGGGACTCACATGCTGAGAGAAGAGGTTGATGACTGGTGGGTCAGCGTGAGGCAAGTTCTTGAGGTTGACGATGAGGAGATTACGTGGGATTTATTTCGTACTGAGTTTCTAAGGAAGTATTATCCCGAAAGTGTTAAAGGGAAGAGAGAAATGGAATTTCTGGAGTTGAAACAAGGTAATATGTCGGTGGTGGACTACACCGCTAAGTTTACTGAGTTAGTGAAGTTTCACCCTCACTATGATGCGGTTACGGTGGAATTTTCCAAATGTATCAAGTATGAGAATGGCTTGCGTCCTGAGATAAAGCAAGCGGTGGGTTATCAAAGAATACGAAGATTTTCGGATTTGACCGAGTGTTGTAGATTTTATGAAGAAGACAGTAGAGCTCGTTCTACTCATTATAAGGGTTTGAGCGAGAGGAGAGGGAAGCAGCAAGTACGAAGCGGACCTTATGTGACGCCTGCTGATAAGGGATAACATAGGGGAAACTTTGATAGGAGACCCGGAGGAGGTTCCGGTGCGACCAAATGTTTTAAGTGTGGCGTGATGGGCGACAAGTCTTATGATTGTGGAAAGTTCAAGGCGAAGTGTTCCAACTGTGGGCTCCTTGGACATGATGCAGCAGAGTGTAGAAAGAATGTTGTGAAGTGTTTTAATTGTGGCGAGGTGGGTCACATTAGCCCGAATTGTACCAAACCGAAGCAAGCTCCGGCGGGCGGAAAAGTATTCGCATTAGCAGGTTCAGACGCTACTAATGCGGCGGATCATTTGATTAAAGGTACATGCTTTATTAATGATACGCCTTTAGTTGCTATTATTGATACTGGAGCGACTCACTCGTTCATCTCTCTTGCGTGTGCTAAGCGGTTGGATTTGTGTATGGTTTCTTTAAGTAGTGGTATGGTTATTGGAACTCCCGCTTCGGGGTCGGTAACTACTTCTTTGGTGTGTGCAAGTTGTCCTTTGACCATGTATGGTAAGGACTTCGTTATGGATTTAGTGTGTTTGCCGTTGGAAGGTTTGGACGTAATCTTGGGTATGAACTGGTTGCAATTTAATAGAGTTCATCTGGATTGCTATCACAAGTTAGTAAGGTTTCCTTCTTTGGAAGATGGTGAAAACGAGAGTTTTCTTTCCACTAAAGAGTTGAAGAAACTTTTAGTGGACGAAGCTCAGTTGTTTGGTTTGTTTGCATCGTTGTCGGTGGAGAGCAAAGTTGAGCTCGACGTGTTTCCTGTGGTTTGTGAATTTCCTGAAGTGTTTCCGGAAGATGTTGCGGATGTGCCGCCAAAGAGAGAGGTTGAATTTTCTATTGATCTAGTTCCGGGTACTAGACCGATTTCGATGGCCCCGTATTGGATGTCGGCATCGGAGTTGGTGGAATTGAAGAAGCAGTTGAATGATTTGTTGGATAAGAGATTTGTAAGACCAAGTGTTTCTCCTTGGGGTGCACCGGTATTGTTGATAAAGAAGAAGGATGGTAGTATGCGATTGTGTATTGATTATCGGCAGTTGAATAAGGTGACAATTAAGAACAAGTATCCGCTTCCAAGAATCGATGATTTGATGGATCAATTAGTTGGAGCCCGTGTTTTTAGTAAGATTGATTTGAGATCCGGTTATCACCAGATTCGGGTTAAGGAAGAAGATATTTCGAAGACGGCTTTTAGAACACGATATGGTCACTATGAGTATACGGTGATGCCATTCGGAGTTTCTAATGCGCCGGGTGTTTTCATGGAATATATGAACCGTATCTTCCACGAGCAGTTGGATCGTTTTGTGGTAGTGTTTATCGATGACATTTTGATTTATTCTAAGTCTCGAGAGGAACACGAAGAATATTTAAGGATTGTGTTGCGGATTTTGAAAGAGAAGAAGTTGTACGCAAAGTTGTCTAAGTGTGAGTTTTGGTTATCGAAGGTGAGTTTTCTTGGACATATTATTTCCGGAAATGGTATTAGTGTGGATCCATCCAAGATCGACGCGGTAATGCAATCGGAGACTCCAAGATCAGTTACGGAAATTCGAAGCTTTTTGGGCTTGGCCGGTTACTACCGGAGGTTTATCGAAGGATTTTCAAAGTTAGCACTTCCGTTAACGCAGTTGACTTGTAAAGGAAAGGCTTTTATTTGGGATGTTAATTGTGAAGAGAGTTTCATGGAATTAAAGAGAAGGTTAACGACAGCGCCGGTTTTGATTTTTCCAAATCCTACGGAACCTTTTGTGGTTTATTGCGACGCTTCCTTGTCAGGATTGGGTGGTGTATTGATGCAAGATGGGAAGGTCGTGACGTATGCTTCTAGACGGTTGAGAGTACATGAAAAGAATTATCCTACTCATGATTTGGAGTTAGCGACCGTAGTGTTCGTTTTGAAAATTTGGAGGCACTATCTTTATGGTGCAAGATTTGAAGTTTTTAGCGATCACAAGAGTTTGAAGTATTTGTTTGATCAAAAAGAATTGAATATGAGGCAAAGGAGATGGCTAGAACTTTTGAAGGACTATGATTTTGGTTTAAATTATCATCCGGGAAAGGCGAATGTGGTAGCCGATGCCTTAAGTCGGAAGTCGTTGCACGTGTCTACTTTGATGGTTAGAGAGTGGGAACTCTTGGAGAGCTTTAGAGATTTGAGTTTGGTTTGTGAGTTAACACCGAGTAGTGTGAAGCTGGGTATGTTGCATGTCACGAATGATTTCCTTGCTACGGTGTGTGAAAAGCAAAAGTTGGATTTGAAATTTGTGGATTTGATGACGAATGGAAATGAAGATTTAAAAGTTGATGAATTAGGAGTTTTGAGGTTTCGAGGTCGTATTTGTATTCCCGATGATGCAGATTTGAAAAAGATGATATTGGAAGAGGGACATCGGAGTAACTTGAGTATTCATCCGGGAGCGAATAAGATGTATCAGGATTTGAAGAAGATCTTTTGGTGGTCTGGATTGAAAAGCGATGTTGCTTGTTTTGTGTACTCGTGTTTGACTTGCCAGAAGTCTAAGGTGGAGCATCAGAAGCCTAGTGGATTGATGCAACCGTTGGATATTCCGGAATGGAAATGGGATAGTATATCGATGGATTTTGTTACGGGATTGCCGAATACGCAAAGAGGACATAATGCTATTTTGGTGATTGTTGATAGGCTTACTAAATCGGCTCACTTTATTCCGATTGGTATTACTTATTCTTTGGAAAGGTTGGCCGAGATTTATGTTGGCACTATTGTGAAGCTTCATGGAGTTCCTAAGAGTATTGTGTCGGATAGAGATCCTAGATTTACTTCAAGATTTTGGGAGAGTTTGCAAGGTGCCTTGGGTTCTAAGTTGAGATTGAGTTCGGCATATCATCCGCAAACAGATGGTCAAACCGAGAGGACGATTCAATCGTTAGAAGATTTGTTGCGTGCTTGTGTGCTTGAACAAGGTGGTGCATGGGACGGTTATTTAGCGTTGATTGAGTTCACCTATAATAACAGTTTCCATTCGAGTATTGGTATGGCGCCATTTGAGGCTTTATATGGTCGGAGATGTCGAACACCTCTGTGTTGGCATGAGACAGGTGAAAAGTCGGTAGTTGGTCCGGAAATGGTACAGCAAACGACGGAAAAGGTGAAATTTATTCGGGAAAAGATGAGAGCTTCTCAGAGTAGATAGAAAAGTTATCATGATAAAAGGAGAAAGGATCTCGAGTTTCAAGAGGGCGACCATGTGTTTTTGAGAGTTACACCGGTTACGGGTGTGGGTCGTGCTTTGAAGTCGAGAAAGTTGACTCCTCGTTTTATTGGCCCGTATCAGATTGTCGCACGAGTTGGTGTTGTGGCTTATTGTGTGGCGTTACCTCCGAACCTTTCGAATTTGCATGATGTATTCCATGTCTCGCAACTTCGGAAGTATGTTCCGGATCCGTCACATGTTATCCCAATGGATGAAGTTGAAGTAAGGGATAACCTTACAGTTGAAGTTTTACCGGTTAGTATTTTGGACCGCGAAGTTAAGAAACTAAGAGGCAAGGATATTGCGCTTGTGAAAGTGTCCTGGGGAGGTGCCACAGAAGGCAACATGACTTGGGAGTTGGAGAGCAAGATGCGAGAATCGCATCCAGAGTTGTTTGAATCAGGTAATATTTTCGAGGACGAAAATTTCTAAAGTGGGGGAGAGTTGTAACGCCCCGATTCTGAATTCCCATTAATTGTTGAATCTTTTAATTTATTTAATTGATGTTTGTTTTAAATTGAGAAATTATATATTACTATGTGGTGTTTGCTTATTTTATCTATTTTTGCCGATTCGGAGATTTTTCGGGGAATTAGAGTAAAAAGGGCATTTTAGACATTTAGCAATTTAGTGTGAGAATTGATTGGTAAGTGTTGGAAAGAATTTGAGAGGAAAGAAATAGAGATAGAAATAGGATAAGAGAGGAAAAGAAAGAAAAATAGTAACATAAGAAGAAAAACAAGAGAGAGAAAAGAGGAGAAGAGAAAGAGAAGAGAAAGTGGAGAGGAAAACCTAGAATCATCAAGGGATCATCACCAAAGCTTGCAATCGATCGGTAAGGGTGTGAAACTCCATCATCTCTTTAATGTATATGATTGTATGTGTATGTGTTTGGATTTTGTAGAGTTTCTACTCTTTTTCCACTTAGGTTAGAAGTTGGTTTGATGAGTAGAAAGAGGTTTTAATCGGTTAGAACTCGGATTAGACGATGTAGTTTAGTCGGGTGATGGTAGGGTTGTGCCACTAAGACTGGTTTGGATTTAATCGGTTGGTTGTGTGGAGTTTGGGCTTTGGAACAGCCATGGAGGTTCTGTCTTCGCAGGCTCGCCAGGCGAATGGCAGCGAATCTTCGCCAGGCGAAGCCCAGCGAGCGGCAGCGAAGCAAGTCAGAAGCAAACACCCTGTCTTCGCTGGCAAGTTCGCCAGGCGAAGTGAGTTGGCGAAGGTTCGCCAGGCGAGTGTGTAGCGAGCCTCAGCGAGTAATTCCAGAATTACTCCCAGTGGACTTCGCTGGGAAGTTCGCCAGGCGAAGGCCAGCGAGCATTCGCTGCGTGGCTTCGCCAGGCGAAGGTTGGCGAACCTGACAGTGTTATTTGTTTTGCTGTTTATTCATAGCATGATTTTTGGCCGATTCAATTATGATTAATGCCTATATGAATGATTGATGTGTGAACTGTTTCGACATGTCGTGCTGTGGGTGGCCGAAAGGCGTGAATCCTAGATTGTAGAGCCAATGGTGAATCTTGAACGTTTGATAATCTTGTGTATTTGCTTGAATTGAATAGAAACGCATTGATAGGCTGATATGTGTGTAAACCATGTGTGAAATGGTGCATAATGTGAATGCATGATAGATATATGCGATGTATGTGATAAATGCAATGAGTAGGTTTGTAAACATAGTATGCATTCTATGTTGATCGATCCCTCGGAGGATTAGCATTGTGTAGCATCTTAGTATGCATTTTTGTGTTGAATGATCCCTCGGAGGATTTGCAGAACCTCGTATGATACGATGGTTACATTAGATTCCTTGGAGAATCGGTTGCATTGTGTGATTCCTCGGAGAATCGGTCATAACATGTAATCCCTTGGAGGATTGACTAGAGTATTTGATTCCGTGGAGAATCTGCAGAGTATTTGATTCCGTGGAGAATCTGCTGAATATTCGATTCCGTGGAGAATCTGATGAATATTTGATTCCGTGGAGAATCTGCTGAATACTTGATTCCGTGGAGAATCTGCTGAATACTCGATTCCTTAGAGAATCTGTTGAAATGAGTCGGTACCGCATTTGCATCTGCATAGAGTCGTGTGTCGGTCTCTATGAGTTGCATGAGTCATCTGTGCATGATGCATTAGTTGAATGAATATAACTGTGTATGTTATATATGATTGTTGGGAGAAACATATAGTAAATGTTCATGTGTATGTGTAGAGACATGATTATTTGTATATGCTTAATGTGGTGAGAACATAATTTGAGTATAACTTGTACAAATATGAGTATATGTATATATACAATTTTATGCATTAACTGTTATGATATTGTTTCTCACCCTTCTGCTGTTTTATAATGCTCTATGAGGCATTGCAGAGTAGGAAGCTGGAGGTTCTTTTTGTGAAGCGATGTCTTCATTCTTTTTGGTCAATGGCTCTGATATGTAACATCTGGGTAGTTAGGAAGCCTTTGACTCCTTTGGAGTTACATTTGTTTTGATTCCTTGTGATACATCTGTGTATGTATCCGCTGTGGATATGGTTGTAAAGCATGAATTGATTGAATGGTTGTATATACTTTTATGAATGTGATCGATTCAATATTTGGATGTTTCCGCTTTTATTCTAAATATTGAGATGTGGGTTACCCATTGTTGCATATCTATTTTGAGCAGGTATCGTATGTGTTTAATTTCGTGATAATGTGATGCGCCTCTTATATACCATGTTTTAATTAAATTTTAATTAAACTCTGATGAAATAAATTTTCTAAGTGCCTAATTGATTAAATGTATTAATTTGGGGGTATAGAAAGGGGGTGTTACAAGAGGCACTACACCGAATCAGCCAATCAGGGACAAAGTCATTGCAGACAGGGGCAGGCCATCCTAAGAGCGTGAAAGTTATTCTTTATTCGAGAGGCATTTGATTTGAAGTATATCTCCGAGGTGCAAAATGCTGGGGCATTTCATATCAGACCATCAGGGTACAGATTGTCAGATTTCCTTTTAAGGACTATCCCCACAGAGGTCCCACAGGCTGGGGCATATCAGAAGCGAAGGAATTGTTCTTCTCCGTGTCATCAGAGTTACTCAGAGCTACTCGAGCAGGTTCAGCCAATCTTCAAGTTTGAGGCGAATGTCGGGAAGTCGTGTTACCGTCCTGTGACTCTTCCACCAAAAAACCTATGAATTTAGACAGGATGTTGTCTAGCGTCAATTATATATGACCCCTCAGGGATAGCCTAAAGCCCGATCCTTATTGGCAATTTTCAGGAAGCCTAATCCATATTGGCAATCATTGGGAGGCTCAATCCGTATTGGCGCATCATTTCAAAATCCAACCTTCATCGGTACGCAGGAAGACTCCGTCTGTTTTCCCCAGCAAAAGTCCAATTTTCATTGGCATGGGTAAGCCATCCCTGACAGTAGTCCAATCATGCTCGGCACGTTCGGTTGTTCCCCAGCAAAGTTGGCTTAACCTTTCCAGCATTTATTTTGCTGGAATAATTCTGTGATACCCGGTTATCCCCAGCAAAGTTGGTTTTGTCTCCAGCATTTATTTTGCTGAAACGGATTTCTGTATCCCATTTCTCCAGCGACCCGAGCCTGCATTTACATCTTGCATATATCATCATATTTGCATCATATCTGCATTTCATCCTCAAATGCGTAGCATTTCCATTCTATATGGGGCATTACGCCATAGAAAAATTCAAAAATACGCATATGCATACGAAGCATAAGCCAATTTTTTTATCAGTCTTCCGTGGCAACGTGAATCACTCTGTAATCAGTTCAGGGGCATTTATCCAGCAGCTTTATTCAGACAGCTCCTTGGTTTATTTGATTTTTAGATCATACGATTGTTAGGCTTTGCTCATCAGTCATCTGATATCGACAGACTTCTCTTCCCTTCAATTCCTATTGATGATGTGTTTCTCCGGCAAGTATGGTTTTCTCCGTCTATCTTTAGACGTCGTGAGTTTGGATATGGTTTTCTCCGTCTATCTTTAGACGTTGAGAGGTTTCAAGGTGATCTTTCAGATATCGGCGTTCTTTCTGTTTATTGGATGAGATGACATTTCAAGAAGGTTTTTTTGACCGTTGATCCTTATTGACGTCGAGGCTCTTTGAAGAATGTTTGGTTTTCCTAGTTGTTGACCCTTATCGACGACATGGCTCTTTGAAGGTGGTTTTTCTTCCTGTCGGTTCTTCCGATGATGTGGCCCCTTTGAAGGTATTGTTCTTTCCATCAATTCCTGTAGACGAAAGGATTCTGAAATTTGATGGGCGGTGATGAAGTTCATAGGGTTCTCTTTCCGCTAGTTCTCACTGACGTTTTCCTTCGGGATGGTGTCTTTCCGTCTATCTTTGGACGATGTGAGTATGGATGTTGTTTTCCTTCGGGATGGTGTCTTTCTGTCTATCTTTGGACGATGTGAGTATGGATATTGTTTTCCTTCGGGACGGTGTCTTTCCGTCTATCTTGGGACGATGTGAGTATGGATATTGTTTTCCTTCGGGACGATGTCTTTCCGTCTATCTTTGGACGATGTGAGTATGGATATTGTTTTCCTTCGAGACGGTGTCTTTCCGTCTATCTTTGGACGATGTGAGTATGGATGTTGTTTTCCTTCGGGATGGTGTCTTTCCGTTTATCTTTGGACGATGTGAGTATGGATGTTGTTTTCCTTCGGGACGGTGTCTTTCCGTCTATCTTGGGACGATGTGAGTATGGATATTGTTTTCCTTCGGGACGGTGTCTTTCCGTCTATCTTTGGACGATGTGAGTATGGATGTTGTTTTCCTTCGGGATGGTGTATCTCCGTCTATCTCTAGACGATGTGAGTATATTTCTTCCTGTCTACTATGCGAGGTGATCAAGTGCATGTTGATCCAATCTTCGGGTTTGTTATCTATGGCGTCACATGGGTAACTGAGGGGCTAAAATCAAGTTTCTTTATCAGATGATCGATCAGTTGTTGCTATAACAACCAAGATTCAGTTCTTTGGATTTTTTTCCCAACGCAAGTGTGCAGTTTATTTAGTATTCAACCGTCTTCTACCTTTGAATGTTTGAAAGTCGTTCGCTCTTCAACCCTTCAGGTCCAAGCCGTTTGAATAGGGGCAGCTGTTGCACCCCAAAATTTGACCAACCGATTCCCCATCTGGTTTATGTTTCGAGTCATTTTGCATTCGCATTCACATACCGTATGCATACTGATGCTATCGGGATTACCGCCCTGTTTTCACATTTCGGATGTTTCAGACCAGTTCGGATAATCGGAGTTCTTTTTTGGGAAATCAGGCGCTCCTCGGCGTTTGCAGCTTACACTGTGGTTTTTGAGGATATTGTGGTGTCTGGGGTTTACCGTTTGTTTCAGTCTGGTCTCGCGCCCCTTTTATTGGAGTTAATTGTTTTATTGCCTTTTTAGAATATTATAATCTTTTTCTAGAAGTTTAATAGGTTTATTAGTTTTTAGAATATTATAGAATTTTATGGATATAGGTTTTATTAGCTTTATAGTTTTAAATAGAAATATAGAATTTTTATAGATTTTATAGAATAAATAGTATAGACTTTAATAGAAATTTTATTTTAGATTTTTTTTGAATAGGATTAATATAGATTTTATGGTTTAATAGAATAATAGAGGGTATAATAATGTGAGATGTTAGTTTTAAATAAATAGTGATAAAGATTTTTTTGATATAGAATTTAATAGGTTTATTATTTTTTTTCTAGATTTTAATAGATTTTTAATTGGTTAGATTTTAATATAGATTTTAATAGTATTAGAATATTAGTTTTTCTTTTTTGATAGCTTTTATTAAATAAGTGTTAATATAGATTGTCATAGAATTAACAGATTTTTTAGTTGGATTAGGTTTTATTTTTTAAATAGATTAGGCTTTTATTAACGAAGTTTTATTGCAGATTTTATTAAGTAGGTTTGTTTAGTTTTATTAATTAGGTTAGGTAATCTTTAGTTAATTAGCTTTTTTTTATCTTCATTTTGGTTTTATTAATGTCAGTTAATCCATTAAGTCTAGTTTAATCCATGTTTAGTCTTCACTAGTCCATTAAGTCCTTAATCAGAGTCTTAGTATAGTGGGTCAGCTGTCCAATTTCAAGGCCTAGTCTGATCCAAGAATTGCCACTTGTCATATAAAGGGACTTGCCACACGTGGCTCTTCTTTTTCCACCAGAGAATTGCCACTCCCTCTCCCTCAGCACTACATGCGCTCCACCTGTCCCCCACCAATCCCTCGTCGGAAACCTTCATCGGAGTACATGCAACCACCGTCAGCCGCCGTCACCACTCATCGGAAAACATAATCGTCACCGGAAACACCAAATCTCACTGGAATCTGCCAACAATCATCAACATTCATTCATTATTCTTCATATTTTTCAAGATCATCAAGAATCTTCAACAAATAGCAACTTCGTTCATCATCATCCACTCCAGATCAAGAACCTTCATCCGAATCTCTTCATGGACTTTCGTTGTTTAATAGTCTTCATCGCTAAACAATCAAGAATCGTCATCGCCTTAAGCTCGTTCATCTACGTTCTCCAGAAAACTGCCATCTAGCAAAGAGCACTCATCAACGTTCGTTGAATCCTCTCCAGTCCGTCACAAGAACGCCGTTGCCGCCGTGGATCTTCAATCTTCAACGAAGACTTCTCTAGAGTCCGATCCTTCCAGTCCTTCATAGGTGTCACCAGCTTCATCTCTTCATCGGTTTGTGTCGCCTTCCCCAAGTTTTACTCTGAACTTTTTGGCTTCGTAGCTTTAGCTGAGGAACTAGTTAGCTTGAGTATTAGAAGTTGGAACTGAGGAGGATAAACTATGATTTGAGATAGATTGAACTGAGAGGGTTTGAGCGAGATAGGGAATTTGAGTGAGTTGGATGAAATTTGGTGATGGAGTTGAACAAGGTTGAGAGAGGTTTCTGAGAGAATCAGAGAGATGGTGAGACGAGAGAGAGCTTGGTTAGGGTGAGACGGCGCTAGGATGATGAACAGTGAAGGAGAGGATGATAGCATTAGGGTTTTTTTTATGCTGATAGAGGTGAGATTGGGTTCGGGCCTTAGGCCCATTATGCTTTGCTAAGCATGCCCTCCGTTTCCCTATTGAACCCCCTCTCTGTTGATTGGTGTTTTGGGCCTAGGCCAGAATTGCAAATAGCACCCCACTTTGGAGGCCCAGTGAAATAACAGGGTAAAATAATTGCTATTTGCCACCCGGTTTTTCCCTTTTTCCTTGTTTTTTTTCCAATGTTTTTCTGGTTTGGGTTTGGGCCTAGTGCGTTGTGATATTGGCACCCCCCTCCTGAGCCCAATTCATTTTTGAACTGTAAATATTTGCTATTCGCCACGCATATTTTTTCATTTTTAATTGATTTTCATTTTATTTCATGTTTGCATCTAGGTTAGCAAATAATTCACAATAAATTGAAAAATGATCAGTTTAGGATGGAATTTTTTTCTATAGTTTCCTTAGGACCTCTAGAAAATTGTGAAATAATAAAATTAGTAATTTCATGCATTTTATATTTTTGGCATATTTTCCAATATTATTGCTTTTTATTGTGCATTTTGTTAGTACTTAATTTTTTCTGAATTTAGTATGAGAGATTGGTGCATGATTTTTGATTGATTCTTGTGAGGTTGATTATATTAAGGAAGCATGTACCCTTAGGAATTTTGTTATATTTTTGTGACTAAAACTTAGATTAATTTGAGAGGTAGATACGAGAGGTATCAGAATTAGGGTTTTACAACCATTAGGTGCAGTTTAGGGCATAGTTTTGGGGTTTTAAAATTGATTTAGGTTATGGGATCTATATGGGGTATAGGGTACATAATTAGGGTCCCTTAGAAATGAATTTACGATTTTATAGTGAGTTTTACTATTTTTACTTGATTTTTGAAAATTGGTTGTTATTGGTGTGTTTCTCCCTTGGGATATTGTTTTGTTTGCTTGGGTTTTGGGTATTTCTTTGGGGTGTGGGGCTTGGGCTTGGCTTGTGGAGCATGAGGAAGCATGGAAGAAGATTGAAGACAAGTATCAATGCTTGGAGCTTGGGGATTCTTGTGCTTGAAGGTGCTTGTTGAGGACTTAGGAGATAGGAGAAATAGGAAAGAGCCTTAGACTTAGAATGATTTCTTTCACAAACATGGAAAGCATCTGGTGCTTCCATTCCTCCCTATGACAAAAAGTCCTTTTAGGGTATTCACATCCCTCCTTTGGAGGGATAAGTGGATTATCTTGGAAGTAGAACTTTGAGGGAACCTGTCTCTCATAATGTTAAACACTTATAGGCTTCCTTTGGTTGTCAATAAGCTGCTTAACATTTCAACTTATTCTATTAAGTGATTCTCTTCTGGAGTGCTTGCCTTGAATATTGGAAGCTCCTTGAGGATGAAATTCATTGCATTGAAGATTGATAAATGGGAAGCATGTACTTGTCAAAGCTGGACATCTGTTGAAATTAGTGTTGCTACTGTTTATTTGTTGGGGTACTTTTGAAGGCAGGAGCTTATCTAAAGCTTGGGGATCATTTAAGAGTGAAGATGGGATCTTGCTTGAAGATGTTACTGTTAACTGTTTGCTATCAATCAACTGTAGCTGTCAGAGCTGGTGTTGTTTGAACTGCTTACTGTAGGAGCTGGTGTTGCTGTCAGAGCTGGTGTTGGATTTTATTTTGTTTTCTGTATTGTTTGTTGGCTGGTTCAGCTTGCCCCCTTAGGTTTGAAGTGAAGCTGTTTCACTTCGCCTGTTGTTTTCCCAGGTTCGAGGTTGAGTGGGACTCCCTTGCCTCGCTTGTACTGCTGCATTTCATGCATCTTTACTGTTTACTGTATATGTTGTTTCTTTTCCGTTTATCCCCTAGGATCTCTGTTTTTCTCCGTGCAAGAGAGAAATACGACAGACATTAGGTGTTAACCCATGCATGACAACATTAGGGTAGTTTTGATTCCCCTTTTCAACCATAGGATTTTAGAGCGTCGTTTCTCTTCTTATCTCAAACAACTCAAAAACACAGTAATAAGGTTAATCGATGCCGTGCGCTACGAGCCTTAAGCTATTTGAGAAAGGGTTGCTGGAGAGTTTCTTTCCAGTAGTCTGACTGCCTAGTGTGGTACCCTTTGGGTGACACGCGATGTAGTCACTCTCAAATCATAGTCTCTAGTGCGTCAGAGATTGCAAACATCATAAAAAACAGTTCTTGCGTAAAAGACTGAAAACAAACATCAAAGTGTCATTTTTGTCCGCTTGGACTCCTAATCATAAGAAACCTCTTTTCAGAAAGATAAAAAAAAACCGTCAGACAAATCTGTGTCTTTCATAGCCCGAACTATGTTTGCTCTGATCTTTCATACTGTATGAAAGTACGTAAGCATAGGATGCCGTATCCTAGCGAGCAACCTTCCCCTCCTTTCCCGTAGGTAGGCGAACTACGTTGACTCTAATTTCTCATTCCAGACGGGAATACGTAGGCATAAAGTGTGATACTTTGCCGAGTCATTTTATTTTCTTTTAACCCTTGACCTTTAGAGTAGATAGAATAACAATCCGTACTAGAAAACAAGCGTGGATCCCGTCGAGTACGACGGACGCGAGGGGTGCTAATACCTTCCCCTTGCGTAACCGACTCCCGAATCTAGGATTTGGTTGCGATGACCATTCCTTTCCCGTCTTTGCGGTAGGTTTACTTCGAGCGTTTCCTTTCCCTTCTTTGGGATAAATAACGCACGGTGGCGACTCTTCTGTTTAGCCGGCGCCAATTTTCGCAGTAGCGACAAGTATGAAGCGTGCAATATGGGCTTAGAAGAGGCCATTGATTTGAGAATCAAGAATCTAGATGTGTATGGGATTCAGCGCTAGTCGTCAGTCAAATCAAAGGAGAGTGGGAAACTCGTCAGGCCAACCTGGTGCCTTACAAGAATTATGCAAGGATATTGTTGCCATTTTTTTGATAGAGTTGAGTTCCATCATGTGCCTAGAGCTGAAAATCAGATGGCGGACGCCTTGGCCATGTTATCATCGATGTACAAAGTGAATTTCTAGAATGAAGCTCCAGCTATCACCATCATGCGTCTTGATAGACCTGCCTTTATGTTTGCAATTAAGAAGGTATCAGATGGAAATCCTTGGTATTTTGATATCAAGCATCTTCTCAGGACTCAAAAGTACCCATCTGGGGCATCCAACAAAGATAAAAAGACTCTGAGGAGGTTAGCTAGTAATTTCTATATGAACAAGGATGATGTGCTATATAGGAGAATTTTTGACATGGTCTTGCTACGTTGTGTTGATGAACAGGAGGCAAACCTGTTGATGGATAAAGTCCACAAGTGTTCTTTTGGTGCTCATGCCAGTGAACATGCCATGGCCAGAAAATTGTTGAGTTGGGTGTTATTGGATTACTATGGAATCTAATTGCTTCAAATACGCCAGAAAATACCATAAATGTCAGATTTATGCTGATAAGGTGCATGTGCCACCGACCACTCTGAATGTGTTAACATCTCCTTGGCCCTTTTGTTATATGAAGCATCGATATGATTGGAAATATTGAGCCAACTGCTTCCAATGGGCATCACTTCATTCTGGTTTCCATTGATTACTTTACGAAGTGGGTAGAAGCAGCTTCCTTTGCCAATGTCACAAAGCAGGTGGTCGCCCAATTCATAAAGAAGGACATTATTTGTCGTTATAGAATTCCAGAGAGAATCATTACTGATAATGGTTCAAATTTTAATAACATGATGATGAAGGAACTATGCTAGAGTTTCAAGATTGAGCATCACAACTCTTCTCCATATCGTCCGAAGATGAATGGTGTTGTCGAGGCAGCTAACAAGAATAACAAGAAGATTGTGTAGAAAATGGTGGTAACCTATAAGGATTGGCACAAGATGTTTCCTTTTGCTCTTTACGGTTATCGTACTTCAGTGCGTACGTCAATCGGGGCAACTCCTTTCTCACTGGTTTATAGTACAGAGGCAGTCCTACCATTGGAAGTTGAGATTCCTTCTTTAAGGGTATTATCTGACATGAAGCTTGATGAAGCTGAATGGGTGCAAACCATATTGAATCAGTTGAGCCTGATTGACGAGAAGAGATTGGCAACCATTGCTCATGGTCGGTTGTACCAGAGTAGGATGAAGAAAACCTTTGATCAGAAAGTGCGTCCTCGGTGCTTCCAGACAGGTGATTTGGTGTTGAAAATGATCCTTCCTCCTCAGACAAATCACAAGGGAAAATAGACTCCCAACTATAAAAGTACATATATGGTAAGAAAGGTTTTCTCTGGTGGAGCCTTATTACTATCTATCATGGATGGTGAAGATTTTTCATCCCCTGTGAACGCAGACGTGATTAAAAAATACTTTGCTTAAAAGAGACTCGCTGGATAGAAAAAGAAAAGCCCAGGAAAAAATGGGGCATCCCGGTGAACCATAAAAATAATAGGTTCGGGAAAAAATTAGGGATAAAAGAAAAAGAATGAACCCGCAAGGTTGAAAACCTGAAAAGGCGACCTTGGCAAAAATGGGTATCCCGGTGGATTGAAAACCCGAAAGGGAGATCTAGACAAAAGTTAGGGATTTTGGAAGTAAATGACTGCAGTCTGCGTTTGATCTATGAGCTTATCTGATACATGATTACCCCGAAGGAGAGGAATCAGTCCAATCAGTCTTTTCAGAAGGCAAAACACGGGGAACATCAAAGACATACAGGCCATAGCTGAATCGACACATGGTGGTTGTCTGTTTCCACATTGCTGACATTTGTATATATTCTTTTTTCTTTTTTGCACAAAATACCTCTTTTCAGGAATTGCATCTGAATTGTAATTCGCCTATTTACAGACCTTTCAATAATAAAGTATTCATTTCAATCAAAGAGCTTTTCATTTCTTATTTTTACTTTTACTGTTTTGTTTGCAAAAACGTCTGATATTTTTTATAAACATTACAGGTGAAAACATGAGGTTTTACAGAGCATAATGAAAGCAATGAATTTTCTTGAACGATAAGTGTCATGAATGGTAACCAAGGTAGTCATTTCACACATGAGGCATCCTATTGCTTCTTGTTTTTGCAGGATGACAGGATCCTCTCCCCAGTAGAGCTTTTCTCCCCAGCGATGAATTTCTAACAGCAACACATGGTGAATCATTTCTCCCCTAGCAGGAGTTCAGAGTTGTATTTTCTAGCTGAAGTGGATTCGTACTACCCAGCGGGCATTCGAAGGTTGACTACTTCAGATAGAATGCAGTCATGCATTTTTTCAACAAAGATTTTTGTTTCCCCACAACAGAGATTTTGTCCTCCCTTACAGAATCATGTTATCAAATCAGAAGTGGTGTCACCAGCAGAGGTGTGTAGCGTATCTCCAGCGAAACAGAGTTTCTGTCTCCCCATAAAGGCTAATCCCCAACAGGGTGGATTTGTCCTCAGCATATTCCCAACAGAGTAAGGTTAAAGGATATTCCCTCAGCAGCAGGGTGAATTTCAATTTAGTATTACTCTCCAGCAGAGTCGACGTCCTTCCCCCAGCAAGATCAATATTCAGGAATTTCTTCCCCGAGCAGAGATTAGTGTTGATTCCCTCGACAGGTACATCAATGGAAGGTTGGTATCTCCAGCAAAGTCCAATGGTCATTGGCATCTTTCAGGCTCAGTTTTCGGGACGAACTCCCAATGGACGGTGTTCTTATTTCCCTCATGGCAGATGTTTTAAGCAGAGCTTATTTATTCCCCAGTAGGGTGGAGTTCTTTATAGATGTTCCTTACATTCCTAATAGAGGGGAATCATTAACAGAGGTTACTTTCATCTCTTTGTTGGGAAGGAATCTCCAGTAGAAGTCTCTGATATCCCTAGTAGGAAAGATTTGTTACTTCGATGTCCCCAGCAGGGCAGTTTATTATTCTGCTATTCCAAGTAGAGTGGAACCTTTAATAGTAGATTTTTCCACACCAGGTATGATTTTTCAATGTTATTCGTGATTCCCCAATGAGTGGAGTCTTGGGCGTATTTCCCAGCAGGGTGAAGTTTCAAGGAGAGCCATCCAGGGCGTATTTCCCAGCAGGGTGAAGTTTCAAGGAGAGCCATCCAGGGCTTATTCCTCAGCAGAGTTGGTTTGCTGGTCTTCTCAGCACTTCTCCGGATGGTGTTCCTTTGCATTTTCATTTTGCATAGCATCCTCCCAAATGCGTAGCATTTCCATTTCATATGGAGCATTACGCCATTTTCAAACATATGCATCTGAAGCATAAGCCAGGTTTGGTACCTTTGGTGCCAGTTTTCTCTTTGGCAGATGTTGGTTTTATTCCGGAAATTTACGTGTTATCCCCATCGGGGTGGATCTTTTGGTTGTTCATCTTATTGGGTTCTTCCCGACTGGGTCGTTTGTTTAAGTTTCTTTTTCCTCAGCTGAGTCGTTTGTTTAAACATCTTTTTCCTCGGCATAGTCATTTGTTTAAACCTCTCTTTCCCCGTCAGAGTATTCTTTTTAGGTTATGAGTCAGTTGATTCTATTTCCTGCCTATTATGGGTGTGTCATTCCAACTCTGGGTCGGTAACCCCCAGTTCAGTCCGAGGTTTTGTTGATGTTGTTCCAACTCTTGGTTGGTAATCTTTATTTCGTGAGTGTTATCTCAACTTTTAGTTGGTAACCTTTGCTTCATTTCAACTTTTGGTTGGTAGTCCATTGGTGGTTAGTTGTTATCCCAACTTTTGGTTGGTAGTCCTTTTCTATTCCCTGGTGGAGTTGTTATCCCGACTTTTGGTTGGTAATCCGTGTCTTGTTGGATGTTATTCTAACTTTTGGTTGGTAAGGTTTTGTTGAGGTTATTCTAACTCCTGGTTGGTAATCTTTAGTTCGTGGGAGTTATTCCAACTTTTGGCTAGTAACCTTTTCCTCGATCCCAACTTTTGGTTGGTAATTCATCGGTGAGATCCTTTTTCCCCAACACTTATTCCGACTTTTGATTGGTAGCCTTTGCTTGATTCCAAATTTTGGTTGGTAGAATTTGTTGATGTTATCCCAACTTTTGGTTGGTAGTCCTTGGTTTCCCATGCGGAGTCTGTTTTTCCAACTTTTGGTTGGTGGTCTTCGTTGTGGTCAGTTCGCCCTCGATCGGTGTTCTTGCGATCCTAACTCTTGGTTGGTGGTCCCCAGCTTAGTCGTCTTGTTGACGTTATTCTAACTTTTGGTTGGTAACCTTCGTTTCCTGGTGGACGATCCCAACTATTGGTTGGTAGTCTTGGTTTTGAATTGTTGATTCCAATTTTCGATTGGTAGTCTTCTTTTTTTGGTTTAACTATTGAGGTTGGTATCTTTCTCCCTCTAAGTTCGCCTTCGGTTGGTGTTCTGGTAATTCTAACTTTTGGTTAGTAGCCTTGTTCCTCAGATTTTGAGCTGGATGTTGTCCCTTTCAAACTTGAAGTGATTCTGACTTTTGGTTGGTAGCTTGTATTCGATGTTGTTTCATCCAGTGATTTCAACTTTTGGTTGGTAGCTTGTGTTCAATTTTGTTTGGCATTCAGTTAATTCCAACTTTTGGTTGGTAGCTTGTGTCGGTACCTTTCGTTGTATTCCAAATTTTTGGTTAGTATACTCCCCAGTGAGGTTGCTATTTTTAGGATGTTATTCCATATCATTTCGCCTTTGGTCGGTGTTGTGGTGATTCCAATTTTTGGTTGGTAGCCTTTGTTATTCCGGCTTTTAGTTAGTAGTGTTTAGTTTTTACCCCCAGGGAGTAACCTTTATCCCAACTCTTGGTTGGTATCCTTTGTTTCATCCCAACTCTTAGTTGGTATCCTTTGGTTATTATCTTCTGGCGAGCACTTGTTCCCCACAGAGTTGTCTGTTTTGGCTTCTCTTCGTCCCCAGTGGAGTTGTCTTTTCCTCAGGTTGTAAGTCCATTGATTATACGTCTTGCAGGTTCTTGATTTTATTTTCCCCCCAAAAGGTTACCTTTGGTTGTCATTCTTGTTATCCCAACTCTTGGTTGGTATCTTTTTGTTATTATCCCAACTCTTGGTTGGTATCCTTTGATTGTTATCCTAACTTTTGGTTAGTATCCTTCGCTTCATTCCAACTTTTGGTTTGTATCCGGCGGTTTTGTTCCAACTTTTGGTTGATGTTTTGTTCATCTTGGATTGTAATCCTCAGCGTGTCACATCCCAACTTTTGTTTGGTATTCGCTGTTTTACATCCCTGCAGGTTGCAAGATTTCAGGTTCTTTTGGTATTTAATCACCTTTTACCTCGAATGTTTGAAAGCGGTCCCTTCTCATCCCTTCAGGTCCAAATTGTTTGAATAGGGGCAACTGTAGCACCCCAAAATTTGCCTTAACGTTTCTTGGTTTACTGGTTTATGTTTTTCTGCATTTTGCATTTCTGCATATCATAGCATTGGTTCTCGAGACATGGGATCAAGGTGTTTTTGTGGCTCAGGGTTCCCTTTCATTGCAAGAGTTCAAGCAGCGAGCATCAGAGGCTCCAGCATTTATTTTGCCCATGATCGAGCGGCCAATTTCATTTTATTCAGCATGTTATTTTCAACTCAGGAGACGGTGTACATGCTATCTCAGGCATTCTCACAGTTATAATATCCAAGGGCAAGTTGCAGAGGCTTAATAGAGCTTAGAACGGTTGGCAACGGGTGATTATACATGGTTCCCTCCATTTGGCACCAATTTTTGGAAATTTTGAATGTGGTAACCGGTTACCACATATGGGTAATCGGTTACCCTCGGCGAAATTTGCCAAGAAATTTGAATTTTCTGCGTTGTAAGTTTTCCATTCATTTTCAACCATTGATTTCACATGATCATCTTTGGAAGGATCTAGAATTGTTTCAATTTTCACAATTTCCCTCCAAATTTCAAACACCATTCCTAATTCCACTCCTAATTTCCATTCCAAATGCTAATCCACATTCCAAACCATATCTTGATTCCAAACCTAGAGCTTATTTAAGTGAATTTGCTCCAAACCTTACAAAATTAACCTTCACTTTTCAGATTTCACATTCATTCTTGAGAATTTGATCTCAACTTTCTCTCCACTTTTTCACTCCCAAAACTTCCATTAAAGCTCTTTTCCATTGAATTCATTGATTCTTCATTGGAGTCCTTGAATTCTAGAGCTAAACCTTCATCATTCATCTCCATTATCTTCAATTCATCACTCAATTTTCGTTTGATTTTGGATCTGAAATTGGAAGCTAGATTGGAAGTGCTTTTTTGGATCCATTTTGCTTGATTTTGCTTGTTCTTAATTTCTACCATAAGGAAGCTCTTGGATCTTCAAGAATCTATGGGTTTCTAGTTTGGATCTGTTAATTTCAAGTGAATCAACACTTACCAAAGCAAATCTCAGCTTTGAAGGTTGGTAATTCTAGATCTAATTCTGTTTTGAACTTATTTGCATAATCACAATGTAGATCCATGACTTTTGGTGAATTTTGATCCATTTGGATGATTTGGATCTTTGTGATTTGTGATTTCAATGTTTGATTGTGTTTACATGATGCTTGATTACTGATTCTTGATGATAAATTTGTGCTTAGTTGATAATATGTTCATGTGATTGATTGGATAAGTTGTTTGGTGCTGAAAACTGATTTTGAAAGTTGACATTCTGTTTTTGGTTCAGTGGTAATGGATTACCACTATAGGGTAACCGATTACCCTTCATAAATCTCACGTTTCCGTGCTGTTTTTTCAACAGATAATTGGTTACCTGATTATTGTAACGATTACCACTGAATAGAATGTTGTGTTTTTGCATTTTTCTTGCTTGTTTAGGCTCCTTTTCACATCTAAACTTCATGGTTTGATATGATGCATTTATGTGGATTGTTTTTTACTTATTTTATTTTTCTTGAATGTTTAATTGGGATTCTTCAACGCGTAACTTCCGGTTTCTGTTTGAATGTTTAACATGTTCATGTTGCTTGATTGATGAATGATCGCATGTCTTTCTTGCTTAGATCATGTTAATTAATTATCATAAATATTTGCTTTGTTGGATTTGTGATGCATGTGTGTGTTTACTTCCGATTTCGTTTGTTGCATTTTTGTTTGATCATTCGATCATTTGAATTGAAAAGCATGATGATCTTGTTGGTTCTTAATGATGCAATGTTGTTGATCAATTATGTTTGATTGTTGAAGCATGTTCTTACTTGCATGATATCTATCCATGATTGGTGTTTTCTTATGTTTGATTGCATTAAATCATGCTTGCTTGCTTGCTTCCCCGCTTTTCACAGTTGTTCCTATTTGGAATTTGCATGTTGTCCTTGCCTTACTTGCTTGCTGCATGCCTTTTTACACCTACTTTTATGTTGAAACATATGTTGTTATAGGCTGTCTTGCTTGGGTACTGGATTTTATTGTTGTTTTATGCAGGGGCGCTGTTGTAGCTGCTGTTTTAGCCTTGTTTCTTTGCTTTTTGCTTTGTCTTTGCATGCTCTCTTAGGATTCTTATTCCAATTTAATTTCCGATTAAATTTGGAGTAAGATAGACATTAGGAGTTTAATCCATGCATGATAACCAGTAGGCTAGTCCCTTTTAACCTCAACCTTAGGTCCGTCTTTTGCATGCTAACATTAGGATAGAATCTCCTTTCGCATCCTAACTTTAGGACCACTTTGCATGACAACGTTAGTGCCGAGTTTCCCTTAGACTTTCTGTGCATCTCTCTTCCCATCTCAAAACATATTCTAACTCATCTAATAAACACGATGAACATTGTACACTACGAGCCTTAAGCACATAAGAAATCATGAGTGGGAGGTTTCTTCTCACTTGTCTAGAGTGTTTAGCGTATGCCCTTAGGGCGATATGCGACGCATTCGCTCCTATGTCATAGCCTTTAGTGCAACGTGAATCACGAAGCAAACTAATTCACTTCACTAAAACTCACAAACTAAATTCAAACCTTTTTATCCTTCGGGATTTGTGTTCCAAAATCATTTTCAAAAAAGAGTATGTTACTTTTCCGTTCTATCGCAAACAGGCATCGAACCTAACTGCTGGAATGGGAGTTTAACGTCACTCATAAAAAACGCCTAACCAACCTGTGGCTTTGTTTCCCAAACTACGTTTGCTCTGATTTCTCATACCAGATGAGGATACTTATGCATAAGACAGTGATGTCTTGGTGAGCAACCTTCCCCTCATCACTCATAGTTTTCCGAACTACGTTGACTCTGACTTTCCCATTGCATGAGGGAATACGTAGGCATAGGGCGGCGATGTCCTATCGAGTCTCTTTCTTTTTTTTGTTCTCGTTTCTGTTTAGCAATAGCTTATAGATAAACACACCCCTTGATTAGACAACAAGTGTGGATCCCTTTGAATACAACGGACGTGAGGGGTGCCAATACCTTTCCCTTGCGTAACCGACTCCTGAACCCAAGATTTAGTTGTGATGACCTTGTCTTTTCCTGTTCTTCAGGTTTTCTTCAATCGTTTCCTTTCCCTCTATTTGGGATAAATAACGTTCGGTGGTGACTCTTCTGTTTTTCCGTCGGGTGTTTTTCGCAGTTGCGACCAAAATATGAATATGTATGAAGGTTTTGAAGTCGGGCGAAGGTGGAAATCTATTAGCATTGAATGATTCCCTGACTTGTGTAAGTGGAATAATATACCTAGAGGTCTCTTTAATAGAAGGTAAAAACAAGCGAATCGTGAAAATGTGCTTCCTCATCATCCCTTACGAAAGGGTCTACAACGGCCCTGTAGGAATGTCGTTTATGGAGGCATTAGATGCACTAGCATCCATGGTCAATTTAAAGATGAAATATTAAAAAAAATTGAGAGTCAATAACTATTGCATCTGATTTGCATGGAGCTTGCATAATACATGAAAGAGTATTAAAGAACACTCTTGCGACACTTGTCTTCTTTGATAGGGGAAATGAGTGCTTGTGAAGTAGTTGGCATAGTCAAACTCAATGTACGAGGAGACGAGATCCTGCAAGATGATCAAGTTAGTCTATCAACCAGAGTCAAATGAAGATTTAAGTTTGGTTCCACAATATGAGTTTGAGACCATCCAACTTGATGATAACTTAGCACTGTAAATGTGCATAGATGTTGATATTTTGTCCATAGTGAAGAAGGACTTGTTGAGTCCCTCAGAGCCAATGTCTACCTTATTAAAATTTCTCCTAGTGAGATGACGGCCATAGACTCTGTCATGACATGTCATTAGTTGAAAATTGATTCCTCTGCCTAATACTTGTCATAGTGAAGAAGGTGTAAATCCCCTAAGAGGATAAAGTAACCATGAATATGGTCTGCGTTCTGCTTGATGCTAAATTTATCCCCAACGTAAGATACACTAAATGTCTCTCCAATGTCGTACTAGTTAAAAAGGCCATGCGAAAGTGGATAATGTGTGTTGATTACACCGACCTCGATTGGGTGTGCCTTAAAGATTCATATCTTCTTCAAAACATAGAAAATTGTTAGATAGTTTATTCGAATATAGACTCTCATCGTTCATGGATGTGTGTACTTTGGCTATAACCAGATACCCATGTATGAGTCGGACAGAGAGAAAACAACCTTCAAAATGGAGTGAGCCAATTATAAATATAACTTGATGCTCATTCAGACTGAAGAATGTTATGACAACATACCAGAGGATGATGAATAAAGTCTATCTGATTTTTTGAATACTAACACAATTTTGTTTTAAAGTAATAAAACCTTTAAATTAGTACAAAATTTGAATACCACAATTCACCCCCCCCCCCCCTTCCCCACTTGTGATAAGAGTCATTTATCCAATAATCTCCACTTCTAATGATATTATTTCTTTCACCACTACGAAAATTCTAATGAAAAAAGAATTTTAAAAACAAAGAGAGCAGAAAAATTAGTAGAGATTTTTCTATATATAAATATGGTGTAAAATTAAATCAAGAGAACCCTCCTTTATATAGAAAAATATGTGCCTAAAAAAAAGAAATAATCCATGGGTCAAATAAATTATTTAAATGAATAAATAATCCTTTTAATCGATTAAGGTGCCTCATAAACGAAAAAGATAATCCAGAAAAGGAAACCCTAAAATAGATATACGATTTAACCTATTAATGAATTTTCTAATCAATTAAAAGGCGTTTCTCATTGCTTTAATTGATTTGTCTAAAATAATAATTGATTAGGAAGTGAGTTAGATTTCCTAATTTATTATAAACACTTATGAATCAATTCTATAATTTTTTGGATAGGTTTTAAGAAGTTTGATCAAATCATTAAAGGTTTTTAAAGTATTTATGTGTGTGTGTGTGTGTGTGTATGCGCGCACACGCGTGTGTGTGTGTGTGTGCACGCGCGCTTGTGTGTGTGATTGCCTTTGCACCTCAAGACTTACTCTTGTCTCTTTTATAATAAATTGATCACTCTAAAACACTAAGCACACGACCAGGCAAGATTTCACACTTTATCACTTTCACAACTTCAAGAATTCGAAATCACCTGCTTCATTCAATGATTTATAAGAACTCAAAACTTGAATCATATAACTAATAAGGCTTAATATATCTTCTACTTAATCATATGTCATCAATAGAAAATTACGGGAAAGTTGCATGCAATTCCCTCTTTGATAGTTGTAACAAAGAACTCGTTAAGGGAACTATCAACTAATGGTTATATCTGTATAGCACATAAATCCACATTCTCCACTTTTTTATAATGACAACACATCTCTCAAGGTGATTGTTAAATAGAAAAAGATAGATAAATATTTGGAGTGACTAACCTCCTCAACATCTCTCTCTCTCTCTCTCTCTCTCTCTCTCTCTCTCTCTCTCTCTCTCTCTCTCTCTCTCTCTCTCTCTCTCTCTCTCTCTCTCTCTCTCTCTCTCTCTCTCTCTCTCTTTGAGAGTATGCTTCTCCCCCTCCCCCTTTGGCATTGTCAAAAAATGAGATAAAAAACAACACATAGATCATAATATAATAGCTCATATAAAAGAAATAAGTTACCTGATGAAGCCAAAGAGATAAACACATTTATGAAGGATATTAGACCATACTTCTCCCCATAGATGAAAGAATCCAGCTATGAGATATGTTCAATTAGAAGTAGTCTTTTACTATCCTTCCCTTTTTGGTTTCTGACTCCCTTTTTCTCAAAAACATTATCTATACACTGTTAGCTCACAAATTCGACGCTCATATTAAGATTAAATATTTGAATAAAATATTAAACTCTTGAAGAAATGTAAAAGACTTCGAATGGGGAGGCCTTCGAGTAGGATGGGTTATTTGAGCGTTTGAGACTTAGAGAAAATTGATGAATATCGAGGATACTACCTTCGGCCGAGGATGCTAGCTAAGTATTAGTGAAGTTTTGAAATTCAAATAAAGGAGGGAGTAGTTATGCTTTCTCATGACTAAGAAAGACAAGTGGCGCTCATCTAACAAAGTGACTACATGCAATACGACACTTGTCATAGGCTGGTGATTTTAGGAGGTTAATGGTAGTTAGTTTTACTATTATAAATAAGAGTTCTTCTAGCCATAGAATTCAGTGTGTTGTAATTTACTATTTGTAAAAGTAACTCCCAAAATTACTCAAAGTATCTGAGTGTAGAGAAACGAGTTCTAGGAGAATGTACGTCATGTAAACACACCATCTTTCCTTCCAGTAAAGCTTATTTTACTTGTTTAATTTTAAAGAGTTTATCTTTATTTTCTTGCCATTTACATCTTCCCCGCATTTTGCTTTACTTTGTTAAATACTTTTAAAAGTTTTTTAATTTGTCTTTCTACAAATTTACATCCTTTCGTTTCAAACGAGCCTTACATTTACGTTAAAACTTTCCCTCAAAACATTGTCGAAGTGTGTAGTTTAGATAATTGATTTCACATAAAATTTAGCACATGTCCTAGAATCAATCTGATCGATCCTGTGAGTCACCAAAGTTAGATTTGGAAGATCAGCGGTTATTTTCCAATTTTCACGGGAAACATACACTCTGTTAGTAACAAAATAAATATAATGAATATGCGATAATTTAACACTTGTTAGAAAAATAAACAGAGTTTTCCGAGTTTATTCTCTACCAAGTGACTTACCTTTTATCAAACAAAAAGTAAGTTTTAAAGGATCTTTAGCTTAATTATTTATGGAATCTCTTTCTAAATATTTTGAAGCTATCTAAATATTTTGATATTAGAGACAATTATGGAATCTCTTTCTTAGTAAAATTCCTTCCAAAAAATTCATCACCCATGAAGCAATTTCTACATAATTCCTTAAACATCAAATCTTTAGAAATCTTTGATACTGAGACAATTATGAAATGTATTTTTCAATGAGATTCCTTTCAAAAAAATTCTTCACCCATGAATCAATTTCCACATAATTCCTTAAACATCAGATCTTTGAGAAATCTTTGATACGAGAGACAATTATAAAATCTTTTTTTAGTGAGTTTTCTTCTAAAAATTTCATCACCCATGAAGTAATTTCCATATAATTCTTTAAACATCATATCTTTGAGAAATATTTTGTACGAGAGGCAATTATGAAATCTATTTTTCAATGAGATTCCTTTCAAAAAATTCTTAATCCATAAAGTCATTTCCACACAATTCTTTACATGTCAAATCTTTGAAAAACCTTTGATATAAGAGAAAATTATGAAATCTTTTTTTAGTGAGATTTTTTTTCAAAAAGTCCTTCACCCATGAAATTATTTCCATAGAATTTCTGAAACACCATAAGTCTGAATTTGTATCTTTCAATACTGCTAGGAACTTTCTATTTAGTTTTGTAGACTTATTTACAACCTTTTGGTTTCTTACCTTGAGAAACACCAATAATTCTCTAATATTTGTTTTGACCTAATTCTAAAATTTCAAGATTTATTGTTTGTTTCCAACAATCAAATTTTATAGCATTTTTTATATGAACTAAATTCTTGATTAGTTTTGATATATGGCAATCTGCAAATGGTCCAAACCTTATCCCAGACTATGGGAGAAATCTTTCAATCTCTGATCCAAAATACCACTCAGACTAACCAGCAGTTAGCAGCGCAATTGGAATGGTTGGCAAAATTTATGGGTGTGCCAACCACTGCCAGAAACACAGCTACCGTTGAAAACATTCCACGACAGGATTTAGGAAATCCACCTGAGGCCAATTTGGAGAATCAAAGGAGGGTCAAACTCCCCAGACTCGAACCATACAGAGTCGAACCACAAAAGGTCCAAATACCAATCCCGGTAGAAAGAGACCCAGAAGTAATCATGGTAAATTGAAACCAAGATGCAAATAATATCGTCCAATAGGTTCGACGTAATAACATGGCTATCGACAATAACTTAGCAGCCATGATCGAAAGAATAATAGCTAGAAATGGGATAAACTCTGGTTTCACTAAGCCAAAGTATATGTCACCAATGGTAGATTCTATTCTCCAGTCAGAATTACCTCCCAGGACGAAGGTGCCAAAGTTCACAAAATTTTCAGGAGACACGACGGAGTCTACTGTTGAGCATGTGACGCGTTATATGATCGAGGACGGAGAAATTGTAAATGATGAAAGCCTTAGGATAAAATACTTCCCCAGTTCTCTCACCAAAAATTCTTTCACTTGGTTTACAACTTTGCCCCTTAACTCAGTTTGTAATTGGACCCAGTTGGAACGTTTATTCCATGAACAGTTCTATATGGGGCAAACCAAGATTAGCTTAAAGGAACTGGCTAGTATAAAACATAAGTTTTCTGAGCCAATAGAAGAATACCTAAATAAGTTCCGACTACTCAAGGCTAGGTGTTTTACTCAAGTGCCTGAACACGAGTTAGTCGAAATGGCCGCCAGTGGCCTCGATTACTCTATTAGAAAGAAACTAGATACCCAGTATATGAGAGACATGACCCAACTAGCTGACAGGGTTCGACAACTAGAGCGTCTTAAAGACGAAAAGGCCAAATACAATAAGAGTAAGAAAGTAGCTTATGTCGAATATAACGAAAACATCGAAGGTGTACGTGAGGAATCATTATACTTCGACGAAAATGAAGTAGATGTTATTGAATTAAAACAGGGTCCTCCTTACGCTTGTAAAGTATTGGCTCCCCCACATGGGAAACGTTTTGTCAAATATGAAAAGAACGACAAGTTCCCAAAGAAAACATACACTTTCGACATCACTAAATGTGAATAAATTTTTTATTTGTTAGCTAAGGATGGGCAAATGATAGTGCCACCTGGTGCTAAAATACCACCTTTAGAACAAAGGAAAAAGAGAGCGTTTTGTAAATACCATAATTTTTTGGGTCATAAAACATCTCAATGTTTTCTTTTCAAGGATCTCGTTCAGAATGCCATCCAAGAGAGAACATTGAAGTTTGGAGAGAAAAGCAATAGCCAAATGAAAGTGGACACAGATCCACTATAAGTGGTGGATGCCCACTATGCAGAATCCACGGAGGCACACTTGGTCGAAGCTACTGATGGTTTCGATTTTTCAATTAACATGGTGGAAATCATTGAGGATTTCGTCAATAAACCTGTACTAGCCAGGGTCATCATGGGCTCTGAGCATGATACAACACTCGCGAAGGAGGCTACTGAAGTTCTCGACAAGATTATTCATAATACAAGGGGTTCCAGCCTGATGTTGGTAACCAAAGAAGCTACGGATAGTTTTATAAAGATGGATTAGGCTGCTGAAGGCCTTGAGTTTGATATCTATAGGCTAAAACTGAGGGAGGACGTCGACATGGATGTGAACATGATTGAGATAACACCACACGAGACCATGGAAAACGAGGGATTAAGTAGCCAAGAGGAACACAACAAAATGGCTTACCCAAGACATAAGGAGACCATAGTTGAGTTCCTCCATCGTTGTTAGAAGAAAGGGTCTGGTGTTATAATATGCCCTAGATATAGTGCAATCTTCGATCAGAAGGCTGCCCAAAAGCTCGAGGGGATGTGAAAGACAAAATAGAAGTGGGAGAGGCCCAACTTTGGCCCTCGAAACAGTGACCCAAGAAAATCTGAGTCTAACACTAGAGCCCCAAGGGCCAGGGCTGCTACCTTTAAACCATTTTCCAAGATTTCTAACGGCAAGTGGGTCAGACCTAATGAGGACCGACAAAGGGGGCAACAGAAGTGGAAAAATTTCGAAGTCAATCGAGGTCTATCAATCACCTATCGAAAAGAGTTTCAATCCTCCAAGACTGCACATATCTTTGAGAACTACAAAGGAAAAAACTCGATGACACGATCTTAGTGGCGGAGGGAACAGCGAAAGAGGAAGGCCCTTAGGGAAGCCTCATCGAAGAATTAGACAGAATCCAACACCAATTCCCCTGCTGAGAACAAAGGGGGTCAATTGAAAATCACTGAGAAAATGCCTGTGGGACGAAAATTGTTCCCCTTTCAAGAGGTCGAACATAAAAGATCAATCGAAGATGATGATGAGATGACAGATAATTTCGATTCTGACTCTGAAGCCTCTTTGGATATCCTGGTTAACATAGTATCTGTAATTCCCAGAGATTTCGACAGAATCACAGAGGTCGAGAATCTAGATGCCTATACTAAGGCAGAAATGGCGGCACACAAACCTGTGTACGAGTATGTTATGAACAACAGTTGCATTGAGGAGCAGAATGCCTTCTTCGAGCGACCCACTGAGACAATGAAAAATCATTTGAAGCCCCTTTATATCACCGGAAAAGTGGAAAATGTGTCAGTAAATAAGATTTTGGTGGACTGCGGCGCAACAGTAAACTTGGTGCCACACTTCTTACTGAATAAAATTGGAAAATATGATACCGACACGAAGCCACATAACATGGTCCTGTCGAACTACGAAGGTAAGGTTGGCTCGACAATGGGGGTAATACATGTGGACTTGACGGTTAGAACTATTACAAGGCCCACTGTTTTCATGGTGGTGGAAACAAAGGCTAATTATAATCTGCTTTTGGTCCGAGAATGGATACATGGCATTGGTGCAGTGCCATCTTCGATGCACCAACGAATCGCTATTTGGAGGCCAGACGGCATTGTGGAGAACATCGAAGTTGATCAAGGATACTTCAAAGCACCCATCAATCATGTCGACCGAAGACAGTTCGACAAACATCTGGCCAACATTGGCCCATGTTCCCCGACAGATTTTGAATTTGTCCCAGATGACGAGACATTTTGTTCATTATATTTGCACCCCATAGATGGTTTCCATTGGGATAAGGAAGTGCCTAGAGAGATACTTCCATACCTGGGCAGTCCTAGAGTAGACCCCACAGGATAGGGAAGCGAGTTCAGTGAGAATGACTGAGTGCGAAACACTAAAAAGAATTTTGGCCTACGTGGTTGAAACTAAACTTCAGGCGGCTTTGGAAGCTGCTAGTGAACAAATGGCTGACAAGGCCAAGTTAGATTATTATCAAGAAGGTCCTGGAAAGGACTTCGACCAAGAACCACCTGACAAGGTTCAGGATGGAGAGCAAAGCCAGAGGCTTGATGCCATCTATGATGAAGAGCCTCTGGGATTCAAAAAAGATCCACTGCCGAATGATATCAAGATGCTAGTGTAAGACCCATTGGAAGAGGTTGGTCTAGGAGAAGGGGTGATTAAAAGGTCAACATATGTAAGTGCCAACCTCGACCCTCAACTCAAGGTCGAAATCATCCAACTACTACGAGAGTATAAAGATTGTTTTACCTGGGATTATGATGAGATGTCTGGTTTGAAGAGGGAATTGGTCGAACATAAACTACCAATCAAGCCTGGGAAGAAGCCAATTAAACAAAATCCAAGACATTTCTCCCCGGGAATTCTCTCAAAAATAAAAGAGGAAGTCAAAAGACTCCTTTGATGCAAGTTTATCTGCACCGCCAGGTATGTCGAATGGTTGGCTAATATTGTCCATGTCATTAAGAAGAATAGGTCTCTAAGAGTTTGCATAGACTTTAGGGATCTAAATTCAACAACTCCTAAGGATGAATACTCTATGCCTATGGCAGAAATTCTAGTCGATTCCGCCACAGGACATGAGTACCTCAGTATGCTTGATGGATACTCTGGTTATAATCAGATTATCATTGCCGAAGATGATATCCCCAAAACAGCTTTTCTTTGTCCTGGAGCCTTAGGCACCTACAAATGGGTAGTGATGCCTTTTGGCCTAAAAAGTGTTGGGGAAACATATCAGCGAGTAATGAATTCAATTTTCCATGATTATATAGAGACTTTCATGCAAATATACATTGATGACATTGTGGTTAAGTCTTTTTCAGGAAAAAAACATCTGGACCATCTTCGACAATCCTTTAAGAGGATGAGGAAATATGGTCTTAAGATGAATCCTCTTAAGTGTGCGTTTTGTGTGCAGGCGGGGGACTTCTTAGGCTTCGTGGTCCAGAAAAAGGGGATCGAAATCAACCAAAATAAAACTAAAGCTATCATGGAAGCGAAAGCGCCATCAACTAAGAGGGGGTTGCAGTCACTGTTGGGTAAGATAAACTTCTTGAGAAGATTTATATCAAACCTAAGTGGGAAAATGCAAGCCTTCTCACCATTGCTTTGATTTAATAAAGAGGGGTTCGAATGGGGGAAAGATCAACAGGAAGCTTTAAACAAGATCAAAGACTACCTGACCCACCCTCTAGTACTTTCTCCACCTTGCAGGAGCAAGAATATGAAGCTATACATAGCAGCATAAAATAAAACTTTAGGGAGCATGTTGGCTCAAGAGGATGAAAATGGCGTCGAAAGAGCCATTTATTACCTCAGTAAAGTTTTAAATGATGTGGAAACTAGGTATAGCATGATAGAAAAGTTATGTCTATGCCTATATTTCTCTTGTACAAAACTGAAGCAATATATAAAACCAGTTGATGTGTATGTTTCTTCTCACTTTGATATTATCAAACACAAGTTGTCTAAACCTATTTTGCATAGTCGAATAGGAAAGTGGACACTGGCATTAACTGAATATTCTTTAACTTATAAGCCTTTGAAGGCAGTTAAAGAACAAGTAGTGGCAGACTTCATTGTCGACCACTCCATAAATGAAAGTATTTTAAATTATGTCGAACTAGAAACCTGGAAGTTATACTTCGATGTCTCCAGTCATAAAGAAGGGACATACATTGGTTTGTTAATTATTTCACCTGATAAAATTCCAACAAAATTTAAGTATAAAGTCGAAGGGCTTTGCTCCAATAATGAGACTGAATACGAGGCCTTGATAGCAGGACTTGAAATTTTGTTAGAATTGGGGGCAACCCAAGTCGAAATAATAGGAGGCTCAGAGTTGGTTATAAAGCAAATAACAAAGGAGTACAAATGTGTTAAAGAAAATCTCATCATGTACTTTGTAATAGCCAACAGGTTACTGAAAAAATTCGAAGTATTAACCATTCGACATATACCTCGACTAAAGAGTCAAGTAGCAAATGACTTAGCACAAATTGCCTCTGGGTATAAGGTTTCGAAAGAAAGCCTACAGGAAGCAATCGAAGCTAGAGGTAAAGTTGTGTCTGTTGGATTACATCCATCAGATCTAGAAGTAATGAAGTTTGGGTATGCTGACGAAGAAAATTTCGAAATTTTCATGGTGGATGGTTTAATGGATAAAGACTGGAGGAAATCGTTGGTCGAGTACCTACAAAGTCCATCAACGTCTACAGAACGAAAAATTAAGTATCAAGCTCTAAGCTACGTTCTTATAGGAAATGAGCTATTCAAAAAGACCCCTGAGGGGATCTTGCTTAAATGCCTTAGTGAATCTGAGGCATATCTGGCCCTATCGACAGTCCATAGTGGGACATGTGGGGCGTAGCAAGTAGGCCATAAGATGAAATGATTATTATTTCATCAATGCATGTATTGGCCTACCATGTTAAAAGACTGCATCGAATTTGCCAAAGGCTGCCAGGAATGTCAGGTCCGCGCTGGTATGCAACACGTCCCAGCAAGCGAGCTGCACTCTATAGTCAAACCATGGCCTTTCATAGGATGAGCCTTGGACCTGATTGGAGAGATTCGACCAGCATCCTCCAAAAACCAGAAGTATATCTTGGTAAGAATAGATTACTTTACGAAGTGGATCGAAGCAATACCTCTACCAAAAGTAGACCAAGAGGACGTTATTGAGTTCATTCAAAAGTATATCATTTACAGGTTTTGGAGTACCATAAACAATTACGACAGATCAAGGGTCAGTATTTACTGGTCGAAAGATGCAGGAATTCTCTAAGGAAATGGGATTTAAACTCCTAACCTCGACACCTTATTATGCCCAGGCTAATGGTGAAGTAGAGGCAGCAAACAAAGTAGTGATTGGGTTGATAAAAAAGCAGGTGGGGAAGGAACCTAAAAATTGGCATAAAACATTGGACCAGATCCTTTGGGCATGTCGAACCTCCCCCAAAGAATCCACCAATAGCACCCCTTTTCGGCAGACTTTTGGCCATGACGCAGTGTTACCGGTTGAGATCTACATACAATCAGTTAGGATTTAGACACATCATGAAATCCCTCACGAAATGTATTGGGACATGATGCTGGATGAGTTGGTGGATCTGGATGAAGAAAGACTCAAAGCTCTAGAACTTTTGAGGAGGCAAAAGAGGAGAGTAGAGAAGTCATATAACAAAAAGGTTAAGGCTAAGACCTTTCTACTTGGAGATTTAGTTTGGAAAGTGATTTTGCCTATGGATCGAAAGGTCAGGTCTTTGGGAAAATGGTCCCCAAAGTGGGAAGGCCCATTCCAAGTCACGCAAGTGTTCTTCAGTGGAGCTTATGAAGTCGAAGAATTAAACGAAGACAAGAGAATTTTGAAATTAAATGGCAAGTATTTGAAAAAGTACAAACCAGCACTTCAAGAAGTTAAAATCTCTATAGAATAATTCAATACACAAAGCAAAGCCATAAATGGTGTTTATAAATGCCAAAATGGCTCAAGTCATTACATAATCAAGTCTAAAGACTATGGCATATGATGGCCAAAAAGAAAAGCATTACAAAAGTGATAACAAACTAAAAAAAACGAGATTCTCCTTCATTCTTAAGTATCTCGACTTCTGGAGTTCGAGGTGCCTTTGACACAAGGTTTTGTCGGGTTCCAGATGGGCAACCTCAGCCTCCAGTTGTCGGGCCTCATTAGCAAAAGTAATGGCATGGTTAAGCTCGTTCGAAAGGTTGGAATCATTGAAAGCAGATAAATCAGTATTCCATTTCTTAGCCTTCGATATCTTGCTGTGAAGTTTCTTAATCTTTCGCTCCCAGGAGGAGATGTTCTTTTCATTGGAGGCAATCTCTTGTTGGTTCTTGTTCTTCGCCTCTTCCAACTCTGCTACCTTACTCCCAGACTCAGCAGCAGCGGTCCAGGTGGCAGCCTCACTTCCAGCTTTTGTCGAAATGGCTTTCTCAATCTGAGGCAGCCGTCTGAGATCCCCATAGGCTTGATCGATCATGGCGCCAAGTTCCAGGATAACAGTAGCAGATTTGGGGGAGATGGAATGAATATCCACCTGTTGAAGGAGAGTCTTCAGAGAAAGATGGGTAACCTGGTCCATTTGCAAGATTGTAAAAAGATCACCCTTGAAAATTTTCTATTTGATCTTCTCGAGGATGTTCTCTTTTGGCTTCCTCGAAGCTTGATCCTTAGAATTCAAAGTGCTGAGAGCCTTGCCAGAAGAACTGCCTCGACTCCCAAGAAGAATCTTGACGTACTGTCGAGGGTTGCTAAGTTTTAGGGCGTTGAGTTCTGCTCTAGTGAGGCTTCCTTCACATGTGGTGGGCATTGTTTTGCCTTCTTTAGCCACAATAATGGTTGGAGTAGCAACCACCTCGACATGGGTGGGTTCGTTGGCTGGACCTTTCTCGAGTTTCTCCTCTTCACTTTGATCATCACCTGCTTTGTCTTCATCCATCTCATCCCAAGTATCCTCATCACTATGGTCGTCCAGTTCTAATTGGTGCATGGTTTCATCCTCATCAACGTCCTCACCTCCTGCTGGCTCAGTGTCTTCGACACCAAGAGTATTACCCATTAGAGAATTACCTGCATTTGCTAAGGATGCATTCTCCTCCATAGGGACGTCCACGGCAGCAGCTTCCTCAAGAGTCTGAGGTGCACTATCTTCTTCGTGATCAGACCCATCAGTTTAGGATTGTTGGGTAGCAGTTTTGTGGGCGAAGGAGGACCTGTTACAAGTCCATGCTTGTTAATTTCACCAAGAGAACTCATACCAGAACCCAAGTCAGATGTGGGATGGTAAGTAGGCTCACCTTGGCTATTGAAGATGGTGGCTGGAGAAGGAGACTTGTCCAACGGAGGTTTCGAGCCACCAGCATCGACCTAAATCAAGAGAGAAAAGACATGATAAAAAGGGAATAAGATGTAAGTAAACCAGGACTTCAAGGAGAGTTGAGGTATAATTTACCTTGACACCCTCGTCAGCAGGACTAGAGTTATCACTTTCGATCGGGACTACGGTTGGGTTCGAGGCGCCCTCAGTAGGGATTTCTGCACTACCACGGGTAGTTGTAGTTAGCTTCAAGACCTTAGTCGTCGAGGGTTCAGATAGGTTGCCAGCAGTGTTCGTCCCTTGGCTGGTTCTCCACCGTTTCTTCAGTTGTAATTCCTTAGGAGGGGATTCAACATCATCCTATGAGTCAATAATAATCTGAGCAAAAGCTCTTTTAAGCTTCTTTTGAGGTGTTGAAGGTGGCTTGCGAGACACCTAAGCCATTAAGGAATATTAGAAGCAACCAAGAACAAGAATAATCAAGCACAGAGGCATGTAAGCTTACCTTATGGCCTTCGGTCTTTGCTTCAACTCGTGGCTGAGGTGCATTCCTTTAGGGGCAACTGCAAAACAAATCACATTGCCACGAGTTAGTAACAATAGAGTTCAGATAAAAGAGTCCAAAATCGAAGGGTGACGACCTTCAAGGATTTCAGATTCGATGCGAACATCTTTGATACCAATATGAAGGTTCCCTTTGAAACTATCGAGCGTATGTTTAGTCGGAACCACCCGCTGGGCTTTCAGTTTTGATTGCTGTCGAAGGATTTTTATAGAATCTCCCCAGATAAACCAATCTGGAAATGGAGGGGCAAGAGCCACTCCAAAATCAGTGGTTGGCAATCAAGGGATTTTTGGGGGAAATAAGGCGAAAGCTAACTCATAACGTTTCTCACGGGGAACGTACGAAGGGATTTTTAAATTCTCCATTTTCTTCAAAAAAAATTCCTTCAGTGTGACAGCCGCCTCGCAGATGGTTCGACTAACATCATTTGGTCGATAGGTAGTTTCAAAGTACTTCTGGAAGGCTTGAATTTCCTTGATATGAGTGGATGTACCTTTCTTGATCTTTTCATGCACATCAACGAAAGCTTGGTCAATCAAGCGAGCAAAGCTTGAAAAGTCAATAAATTCTGAAGTATAGTGCCTAGACCACCAATTATAGAATTCTTGGGTGCAGAGGTCAGAGGGTTTGAAGTAAACAGGTGTTAAAAGGGATTTGTGAGCATGTCGAGCTAGGTGCGTCAAACTCTCAAGAGTATTGAAGACAGTGTTGGGGAGGATAACATGGGATTTTTTGTCGTATAGACATTTAGGTAGAGTTTGGATTAAAGCAAATTGTTGAGATACAAGGTTTGGTTGGTAAGCCACCAGAGCTACCTGGCCTCTTAGAAGGTTGAGTTTGTGGATTATTAATCGAGGTATTAAGAAACCTTCCCACACAAGCTTCGATTCTTCTTTGTGTTTTTTGAACGCAGGAGGAAAATGCCTGGTAAACCATTCAAGACCATATTTCCTCTCTGCGAAAGGAGCCATCCGTGGAGTGAACTCATGACGTTTGGCGAACATTTTTATGAATCCAGAGAGATTCGCTCTAAGCATGTGACCTTCTTCGCTGGGGGTGAGCCTGACCAATCGAGTTCATTCGACTCGTCTTCCTATGATTGCAGGGATCTTTTTCATCAACTTCTCTTTTATTAGGAAGGTTGGTTTCAAACGTAGCATTGAGCCAAAATTGAAGCAGCCAGAAGGGCCCTGATAGTAAAAGGTTCTCGTTGCTTTCTTTGTTTTTTAGTCTTCCAGCGCCTTCGCTCAAAGACTCATATAAACTGGCCAGAATCATCTCACTTAGGCAGATGCCTCGATTCAAGTGCAGCTGATTGGCCAAGGTAAGGTACTTCCTCGCCACCTGCAGAGATTTTGTACAAAATACACAACGAGACAGCCACATGGCTAGAAAGGCTATATGTTCCTGTTCATCGACGGTTGTTATTTGTTTGTTGTGATAATGATGGATGAAATGGGTGTATGTATGCTTGGTGGTCGAAAATCCTATGGAGTCTTGGCAATCCACTTCAGGATCATAAACCAGCACATAAGGTTTTAGCCTTGTGATAGCGGCTAGGACGAAAAGAGTGGGCGTCATCATCCCACAAGGAAGATGGAAAGTGTAGTGGGTGTTATCCCAGAAGTACAGGGAGGAGGCCAATATAATAGAGCAATAAGTACGACCTGCTTTGGACATCATGATTAAATCATAAATGTCGGTTTCTTCCAATTGTTTGCTTTGACCTTTTCCACTTTGGTTAGCTAGTTCAAGTAGAGATCAGAATCCTTAAAATAAGGAGTGGCTCTGAACAACCTGGATCCATCATTGAGGCACTTAAGGTCCACATGGTGTAAAGCCAAGATATCTGGACCTTTAGTGGGTACCTTGGTAGAGTCTTTTTGCCGTAAAGGTTTTGTTTTGCAATAAGAAGGGAAAAAGTCACTAAGGGTTGAGTAGTTGATTCCTAATGGAGACAGTGGGCCAGCCAAAGCTAAAGGCTTAGCTGCAACAGTGATAGGGACTATTACCCGCGATTCATAAATGTGCCTTTTTTCTTCTTCAAAGGTTCAGGGATGAATTGTTGGTTCTTTACCATCTTGGGCCAACTCAGTGTGGTGAAAGAAGAGAGGAGCGACACAGATCGTAGTCCTTTTGCTTGAGGATTTTTCTTCTGATCTTTGATGGTAGCAGTAGAAGACGTCATTGATAAAGTTTTGGGAAGAAATGAGTTTGCTGAAGAAAGATTGAAGTTGTTTCGGAGAGAGGTGCGTAAGAGTTTTCTAAGAGTGAAAAGTTTTAAATAATTTATGGAGAAATCATTTATAAGGCATTTTGAAGTAATCAAAAACCATTATTCATCATTGAGGGCTAGGAGTAGTGGGCCACGCGGCGTCCCAAGACTGAAAATGGGGGGCGGTGGCAGTTATTGCCTAGACCCACGATTTCATAGGTCCTAAAAGAATGATGATGGTCTGAGATTTTATGAAATTCCCAAGAAATTGCCCATAATGGCCCATGATGTCATGGACATGCGTGAAGATAGCTGGACAATTTTTCATTCAAGTCATGCGTAGTCAGTTGCATTAACACCTACGTGAAGGTCGAAAGATGGCGACAAATTGGATGTTGTCAAAAAATGGTCATTTTCTTCAGTGTGGTCCGAAACTGACCTTTTTGGGAGGCAATTTGTTAGCTCACAAATTCAACGCTCATATTAAGATTAAATGTTTGAATAAAATATTAAACTCTGAAGAAATGTAAAAGATTTCGAATGGGGAGGCCTTCGAGTAGGTTAGGTTATTTGAGCGTTTGAGACTTAGAGAAGATTGATGAATATTGAGGATAATACCTTCGGCTGAGGATGCTGGCTAAGCATTAGTGAAGTTTTGAAATTCAAATAAAGAAGGGAGTAGTTATGCTTTCTCATGACTAAGCAAGACAAGTGGCGCTCATCTAACAAAGTGACTACATGCAATACGACACTTGTCATAGGCTGGTGATTTTAGGAGGTAAATGGTAGTTAGTTTTACTATTATGAATAAGAGTTCTAGCCATAGAATTCAGTGTGTTGTAATTTACTATTTGTACAAGTCACTCCCAAAATTACTCAAAGTATCCGAGTGTAGAGTAACGAGTTCTAGGAGAATGTACGTCATGTAAACACACCATCTTTCCTTTCAGTAAAGATTATTTTACTTGTTTAATTTTAAAGAATTTATCTTTATTTTCTTGCCATTTACTTCTTCCCTGCATTTTGTTTACTTTGTTAAATACTTTTTAAAAGTTCTTTACTTTGTCTTTCTACAAATTTACATCCTTTCGTTTCAGTCGAGCCTTACATTTACGTTAAAACTTTCCCTCAAAACATTGTCGAAGTGTGTAGTTTAGATAATTGATTTCACATAAAATTTAGCACATGTCCTAGGATCAATCTGATCGATCATGTGAGTCACCAAAGTTAGATTTGGAAGATCAGCGGTTGTTTTCTAATTTTCACGGGAAACGTAGACTCTGTTAGTAACAAAATAAATATAATGAATATGCAATAATTTAACACTTAGAAAAATAAACAGAGTTTTTCGAGTTTATTCTCTACTAAGTGGACTTACCTTTTATCAAACAAAAAGTTAAGTTTTAAAGGATCTTTACCTTAATTATTTATGGAACCAAACTCAATATTATTTCTTTTGAAGCTATCTAAACATTTTGATATTAGAGACAGACAATTATGAAATCTCTTTCTAGTGAAATTCCTTCTAAAAAATTCATCACCCATGAAGCAATTTCCACATAATTCCTTAAACATCAGATCTTTAGAAATCTTTGATACAAGACAATTATGAAATATATTTTTCAATGAGATTCCTTTTAAAAAATTCTTCACCCATGAATCAATTTCCACATATTTTCTCAAACATCAGATCTTTGAGAAATCTTTGATACGAGAGAGAATTATAAAATCTTTTTTTAGTGAGTTTTCTTCTAAAAATTCATCACCCATGAAGCAATTTCTATATAATTCTTTAAACATCATACCTTTGAGAAATCTTTTGTACGAGAGACAATTATGAAATCTATTTTTCAATGAGATTCCTTTCAAAAAATTCTTAATCTATAAAGTCATTTCCACACAATTCTTCAAATGTCAAATCTTTGAAAAAACTTTGATATGAGAGAAAATTATGAAATCTGTTTTTAGTGAGATTTTTTCCAAAAAGTCCTTCACCCATGAAATTATTTTCATAGAATTTCTGAAACACCATAAGTCTGAATGTGTATCTTTCAATACTGCCAGGGACTAGGGGTGGCAAAATGGATGGATTGGATGGATATGGATTTGATTGTTAGTGGATGGACCAAAGCAATCCATTAATCCATTAACAATCCACTAAACTCTCTTAATAAAAATTCAATCCAATCCATCCATTAAAAGATAAAATCCATCTAATCCATCCATTAACATATTTCTAATGGATGAATATCCATCCGTCCAAAAAATTTATTTAAAAATTTTTAATTATTTTTTTAAATTTCATAGAAACATAATTTAAGTATTTGTGTTTAGAATAAAGAAATTTTTTTTAATTGAAATGTTTAATATTTTTTTTATAAAAATAGTTTATTTAATTAATTTAATAAGTGATAATATAATATCGGATTTATAAAATGAGATGGATGGATTGAGTCCATCCATATGAGTTAGTGGATGGATTGGATCAAATTAATTAAATTATTCTTTGTCTTATGGATGGATTGGATGGATAAATTAGTGGATGAATTGAATAAATATTATTTAAATGGATTTCATTGTCACCTATACCAAGTACTTTATATTTAGTTTTGTAGACTTCTTTACAACCTTTTGGTTTCTTACCTTGAGAAACACCAATAATTCTCTAATTTTTGTTTTGACCTAATTCTAAAATTTCAAGATTTATTTTTTGTTTCCAACCATCAAATTTTATAGATTTTTTATATGAACTAAATTCTTGATTAGTTTTGATATATGATATAAAAGTACAGAGAAAATGGGAAATATTTGATATAAGATAAATAATCAAATAAAGGGTAAAATATATTGGGAGTTCTAACAACATTGTTGCAAAAGAAATTTTTTTAAAATAGCTTGAAGGTTTATGACGTCTAGAAGATTTTTTTTAAAACATGCTCTTCCATGTTATTCAAATTTCTGTCAGTGTATTCAGTTAGATTATTATGAATTGGGAATGCATCGAATGAGGGGAGGATTAGGAATGGCATGGATAGGGCTACCATGTACCGTGTTGGGTGAGTTAGAAGTAGAATTATACAAGAACATACAATCAAATAAAGAAAAATTATTATGAGAAGTAATTAACACAAGATCATTGTTGGTAAAGTAATAGGCATAAAGTAAGAAAATGTGTTCATGAATGATATCATGCTAACTAATGAAAGTCTTATGATTAATAATATCATATAAAATATATTATTTAGTCTCAAGTTCATAGCCTAAAAACACATAATTTCTATTATTAAGGTCAAAGTTATCCTTTTCCGAAGAGATGACAATGCATAAGAAAGGTTGTCAAGCATTTGGTCATGTTGAAATAATTAAAGTTTTTAAGAAAGAATGAAGAAGAAGACTAGAATAAGAGAGAGAAACTATATTGTGAAAAAGGAATTTATTAAATTAATTTTTTTTTATATTGCTTTACAACATTAATTGTATATATAGGCAACTAAACATATAATTTATAACATGCAAAATCTGATTCTTCGAGTACATGCTCACACACTTCGACACGTGTTATATTCAACTAATGCAACTATGTCGATAACAGTTTTTCTAAAATAGTGAATTATATCTTCTAACAAACCTCCTAATTTATGTTTTCAAGGCTTGTTATCCCAATGCTCCTGTTCAACTCATCAAACTAGACTTTCTTCAGAGGTTTGGTGAGTATGTTAGCTAGTTGTCATTCTGACTTGCAACGTTCAAGTTTAAATTTTCTTTTGCTTTACTTGATCCTAAGGAAATGATACATTCTTTCTATGTGCTTACTTCGACTATGACACACACGGTGAATTTTCAAGTCAATGGCTGATTTGTTACGACAAACAACTTCATTTTCTTAGGGCTCCATGATCTTGAGCTCTTCGAGTAACATCTATATCCACGCTGCTTGACATGTTGCATACGATGTAGCCACGTACTCAGATTCACAATATGACAAAGCCACAATGCTTTATTTTCTTAGCTTCAAGAGATTGGAGCAACTCTAATCATGAATATGTAGTCTGCAATACTCTTCTTCTCGTCTTGATCTCCACTGAAGTCTGATTCACTGTAGCCATGTACTTCTACATCTATGTTAGTATTCTTTCTCTTTAGCATCATCACAGCATGATCACCTGTACCTTTTGATGTATCTGAACACTCTCTTGACTGCAATGAGATGACATTCTTGTGGATTCTCCAAGAACCTGTTTAACAACCTAACACGTTGACAAATATTTGAACTAGTGTTGCAAAGATACCTTAAGGATCCAATGATTTCCTTGTACAATGTTGCACTTAAAAACTCATCATTTGTATCATTTCTCAATTTTACTTTAGATTCAAATGGTGTGACAGTTGCATTACAGTTACTCATCTTGAACCTTTTCAAGACATCTTGTGTAACACCCTTCTAAACCCCACAAAAAATATAAGAATAATCAGAGTAAATAATCATGCATTTACAAAAAGGGCGTCACACATAACTTTTCGAACATCAAAAACCACCTGTCATACTCATTAACACTTCAATAAATAATTATGCTTTTCACAATTTCACTTTGCATGTAGCAGCGGATTCAATTTATATCGTAATTCTCTTAACAGAATAACCATGCTCATCATATAATTCAACATTTCTTAGGCACTAAGGCCACATCACAATATTCCAATGAATATAAAGACATAACATAGAGTACATAACGTATCTCAAAAATATAACCCAAACGATCCCAGTGTTACATGACCAGAGTATTACTCGACCCAATATAAGTAAATTACTAAATGGCTACACCAACAACGACCACGCAACTACGAGCAGCTCTATTCTCAATACCTGCATGATGCCAGATAGGACATCATTCCAGCAGAAGGGTGAGAAATATTATCATAATAACAATGCGTATAATCATATATAAATGCACAGGTACAGAATACATATATTCTACATCTTCTCACCACAATTCATTATAACTCATCATATACGTCACAACATATATGTAAACAAATAAAGATAATCACCAAGCATATTCATCATGTACATATCCATAAATCTCAACATCTCACATAAACATACACATATATGTTTACTCTTCAATTCACAATTACACATTCCCAATTTTCAAATGCAACAATTCATGCTCATAAGCATACTTTCATACAACAATCACATATTCATTCCATGAGACTCAATGCAACTCAATGCACCTCATGCCATGTGGTACCAACACTTGTTATCATTTTTTGGTTTTTACACTTAAGCCGGGTCCACCATTCTAGACCGATAACAACAAAAGCCCGTTCCCTAAGCTTTCAAACCCACCCTTCTAGGTTTGGGACAAGTCACTAGTCTCCACGAGACTAGCCACACATTGCCTCTTGACTAAATGATGCATATGTAATCAACCACCAAATGCACTTAAGACCCGTTCCCGCATCTTAATCCCATGCATTCAAATAATTCATCACTCAAGAATTATAACATGATTGCACACACAACATATTCATATTCAATAACATCATATTCATCGAGCAATGCACACATATTCACAATATGTTCCCATGCATTCTTCACAATATCGCATATAAACAATATGCATTCATAATTCAATATCATCACCACATTATCAAGCAATGCACACATATTCACAATATGTTCCCATGCAATCTTCACATACTATAACATATAATCGATATATATATATATATATATATATATATATATAATATAATATAATATATATTATATATATATATATATATATATATATATATATATATATATATATATATATATATATATATATTATATATATATATATATATATATATATATATATATATATATATATTATATATATAATATATATATATATATATATATATATATATATATATATATATATATATTTCACAACATCGTGCCAAACGACAACAAACCTCATCACAATTCATCATGCATTTTTTAATCAAATTAAAATAATGCATTACATACGCCAAAAGGCCATATTCACAATCAATTCCACAATCTAGGATTCACGCCTTACGACTACCAACAGCGTATGATTCACAACATAGAATTACTTATTTCTAACAAGGATCGAACACAATCGAACCAAGGAATCCACATTGGATGGAATCTCAAAGAAAACAAAAATGCTGCCACGCTCGCTGCCCTTCGCCTGGGCGAAGCATCTGGCGAATGCTCGCTGCCCCACTCGCCTGGCGAACATGCTGGCGAAGGCAGACAGTAGCTACTGGAAGTGTTCGCTACTACTCGCTGCCATACTCGCCTGGAGAAACCTCTCGCCACATCCTTCGCCTGGCGAACACACCAGCAAAGACTGAGTTTGGCCACTGTAATGGTTCGCTACCCACTAGTTGGGCTTCGCCTGGCGAACCTTAAATCCTATTCGCCTAGCGAACCTGCGAACTCAGAACCCCAAACTGTTCAAAATTGTCCAATCCTCCAAAATCAACCGATTCAATTCCAATCAACTCCAATAATTAACCCCACATTACCCGACTAAACTACACAATTTATTCCCGATTCTAAACCGTTCAAACATCGATTTTTACCGATTAAACCTCTTTCTGCCCTAAAATGGAAAATGTAGAAAAACATCCAACAATCCAAATCAATCATACATAATCATAAACATTGATAGAATAACAACATTTCACACCCTTACCTTGATTAATCGGAAGCTAGAAGTCGTTCTTGATGATTTCCAAGCTTTTCCCTTTTTCCTCCTCTTTCTCCTCTTCCTCTTTCTTTCTCTCCTTTTCCTTCTTTCTTTCTATCTCTTTTCTTTTCTCTCTTCTTTCTTTTATATATCCTTCTCTTTTATTTCTCCTCAACATATCTCATCTCTCCAAAATATCTCATCTTATCATTAATTAGAGAATATCTAGTAAATCCATATTATTCTACCAAATAGAATAAATCAGTTAAATCCAATAATCATTTAAATAAGATAAATCACATAAACCAATTAATTAGTACAATTAATCAATTACTGAAAATTTAGGCTGTTACAACCCTCCCCCACTTTAAAAATTTCCATCCTCGAAAATGTTACCTGATTCAAACAACTCTAGATACGACTTTCGCATCCCAATCTCCCAAATCCAACTTCCTCTAGTTGGTCCTCTAAAACTACCTCCATCAAAGGAATCCCTTTATCTCAAAGTTGCTTCTCGTTCATCAACCTGAACTAGCAATGCCTCTACAGTCAAATCTTCTCTCACTCGTAAACCATCCATCTGAATCAATGTACCTCCTCAGCTTAGACACATGAACACATCATGCAATTCCCACAAGTGACAGCGGTAGAACAGTCTAACATGCTATTTTCCCCACGCTTCCGATGTGCCACTCTGATACAGATCAACAAAACGCAATGTGCTTCCGAGACCTCAAGCTCGACCAACACCAATTACTATCGTAACCCTCAAAACATGTCTTTCTTGGATCCTTTTGATATTTTCAATCGTCTCTTGCACAATCTCAGGTCCGAGTACATGGACACACATCAACACAAAGGAGTCCTACACCTCATACCCTACAAAGTCTCATACGATGTTATTGCTATACTAGAATGATAGCGATTATCGTAGGAAATTCAATCAACAATAATTAACTACCCCCTGATCCATCTTGATCCAACACACAAGCTCTCAACAAATCTTCTATATACTGGATAGTGCTCTCTGTCCGTCCATCTGTCCACGGATGATAGGCAGAGTTCAACTTCCATCATGGTACTCAAATCGTCTGCAAACTCTCCCAAAATCTCGAAGAAAACTCAGTTTCCCATCTGACACAATATTCGACGACATCACATACAATTTTATCACTTTATCGATATACATCTCAACTAGCTTCATCATAGAATGATTACTCTTCTTCGTTATGAAAAGAGCCAATTTATCATTCTACCCAAAATCACCCAATTAAAATCATATCCCTCAAATTCTCCGGAAAACCCAACACAAAATCCATGGAAATACTATCTGGTTTCCATTCTGGAATATTCAACAGTTGCATCGGACCCAACGGTCTCTGACGTTTATTCTTCGACTTCCAACAAGTCTAACCAGCATATACAAACTCAACCACTTCTCTCTTCAACTATGGCCATCAAAATAATTTCCTCAAATCCAGTTACATCTTCATAGTACCTGAATGGATACTCAATCTACCTCAATGTCCTTCTTCCAGAGTACTCTTATCCAACTCACACTATTGGGAACACAACTCTATCACGACACCTCATGGTACCATTTCCATCAATTCGAAAATCATCTTGTCGACTTTAATCCGTTAAATTCAATCAATCTATTAACTCAAATTAGAATTCCGACCTCCTCGAATCTCGTCGAGAATGCCAATAGTCAGTCTCAACATACAAAGCTCAACTCCATAAGAAGTCTCTTTACAGACCAAACTCATATTCCAAATTTGCTTAATCAGTTCTAACTTCATTACCATCATCATCGGTATATACAGAAATCTCCAATTCGATACCTCAGCTACCACTTGGTCTCACTCGAATGGTAATTCAACCAAAACCATACTCCTTCAGAAGTCCCTATTTATTTCCTTTGCATCATATTCAAACTTTTTCAAATCGAACAAATACCTTAAGTTCTTAAGATCACCAATCATTCCAAATCTCAACTAAACGATTGAGGCCTCCAAACTCCGACACAAACACACAACAACAACAACAACAACAACCAACTCTAAATCACTTGTCAGATAATTCCCTTATGTACTTTAAGTTGCCTCTAAACATAACTAAACTCGCTAACGTTGCACTGAACATATCAACAAAGCATCACAAAACACAACAAATAGTTCTGTCAGATTCGGCGAAACCAACACACGAGCTGTTGACAGCTCTCCCAAAACTCTTTCAACTTTCTTCACAGTGGCATATCACTACTTATTTTACAACATTGATAACTCAAGTCCCCAATTCTCAACATGATCCTCTATACTCTTCAAATATATCCAAATACCATCGGTTATACAACCATTGACTCACTCAATTAAATATGGAAAATCTCATGCCAAACAGACACTCAACCTGTGAGTTATGGAGGAAACACGAATCGCACTTACTACAACATCCAAACGTATTCCATCAATAAATAATTTAATTCCATGTCACTACTTCACCATCACATAGAGCATTGTAATAACTTCTCGCGCTTCGAACAGTGCGTCATTCCGAGTTATGGTTCTCCCGTTACGACAAAATATAAAAACAACATTTTCACACTTAGAAGGCCATTCAATACATCTCCAACTCTTAAAATATTTAAAGGTCTAATTATACCAATATTGTATTCCACCTCTTACTTTAATAATCACCAGAAGTCACCATCCACCCTTTACATACTCGACCTCACAATCTGTTGCCGTAGCACACACACTAGACACAAGTCTCAAAACTACTCAATCAATTTAATTCCTTGACCATCCAAATAGACATATAATATGGAGCTCTCAATATCGAACTAGTTTCCGTAACTAAGTCGATCACGACCCCACTTCACGTCCTGGCTATATATCACTATCTCGTCAAGATAACTTCCAGACAACCACAATTAATCGGTAAACCGCCAAATTCCCACTTTGATTAACACTCAAAATTCTCATCAAAATTAACATTTCAACATTGTCCTGCGCCGACTTACCAAAACAATTCTTAAGCACTCGGCTTAATTCCAAACAATTCACTGCTCACACCATCTAAGCTTGCAAGACACGTCTATCCCATCCAACACAATCCCAACTACTATCAACAAGAGATTAAGGGTGATCAGTTCCTCAATTTGTCAATAGACATCCGAAAATCATGATGGGGTATAAACCATCTTTACCAAACTATAAGAGCGTTTAACCACACACTGAGCTACAACTCCACACTTGCAACATCCTGAAGGAGCACAAGCTTCTCCCCCACTTGGATCACTCCCACTTCTGCAGACAAAGGTTAGACAACAAACATGTATCGACAGTGTTTTCACACACATGTCGCATACAAGGGAACGACCAACATTATACAACTTGTCCGGACGGACCGACCTGCTCTGATACCACTAATGTAACACCCTTCTAAACCCCACGAAAAATATAAGAATAATCAGAGTAAATAATCTTGCATTTACAAAAGGGCGCCACACATAACTTTCGAACATCAAAAACCACCTGTCATACTCATTAACACTTCAATAAATAATCATGCTTTTCAAAGTTTCATTTTGCATGTAGCAGCGGATTCAATTTATATCATAATTCTCTTAACAGAATAACCATGCTCATCATTTAATTCAACATTTCTTAGGCACTAAGGCCAACATCACAATATTCCAATGAATATAAAGACATAACATAGAGTATATAATGTATCTCTAAAATATAACCCAAACGATCCCAGTGTTACATGACCAGAGCATTACTCGATCCAATATAAGTAAATTACTAAATGGCTACACCAACAACGACCACGCAACTACGAGCAGCTATATTCTCGATACCTGCACGATGCCAGATAGGACATCACTCCAGCAGAAGGGTGAGAAATATTATCATAATAACAATGCGTATAATCATATATAAATGCACAGGTACAAAATACATATATTCTACATCTTCTCACCACAATTCATTATAACTCATCATGTACGTCATAACATATATGTAAACAAATAAGGATAATCACCAAGCATATTCATCATGCACGTATCTATAAATCTCAACATCTCACATAAACATACACATATTATGTTTACTCTCCAATTCACAATTACAGATTCACAATTTTCAAATCAACAATTCATGCTCATAAGCATACTTTCATACAACAATCACATATTCATTCCATGAGACTCAATGAAACTCATGTCATGTGGTACCAACACTTGTTATCATTTTTCGGTTTTTACACTTAAGTCGGGTCCACCCTTCTAGACCGATAACAACAAAAGCCCGTTCCCTAAGCTTTCAAACCCACCCTTCTAGGTTTGGGACAAGTCACTAGTCTCCACGAGACTAGCACACATTACCTCTTGACTAAATGATGTATGTGCAATCAACCACTAAATGCACTTAAGACCCGTTCCCGCATCTTAATCCCATGCATTCAAATAATTCATCACTCAAGAATTATAACATGATTGCATACACAACATATTCATATTCAATAACATCATATTCATCGATCAATGCACACATATTCACAATATGTTCCCATGTATTCTTCACAATATCGCATACAAACAATATGCATTCATAATTCAATATCATCACCACATTATCAAGCAATGCACACATATTCACAATATATTCCCATGCATTCTTCACATACTATAACATATAATCGATATATATATATATACATATATATATATATATATATATATATATATATATATATATATATATATATATATATATATATATATATATATATATATATATATATATATATATATATATATATATATATATATATATATATATATATATATATATATATATTCACAACATCGTGCCAAACGCCAACAAACCTCATCACAATTCATCATGCATTTTTAATCAAATTAAAACAATGCATTACATACGCCAAAAGGCCACATTTCCCAATCAATTCCACAATCCAGGATTCACGCCTTAGGGCTACCCACAACATATGATTCACAGCATACAATTACTTATTTCTAACAAGGATCGAACACAATCGAACCAAGGAATCCACATTGGATGGAATCTCAAAGAAAACAAAAATGATGCCATGCTCGCTTCCCTTCGCCTGGCGAATGCTCGCTGCCCCACTCGCCTGGCGAACATGCTGGCAAAGGCAGATAGTAGCTACTGGAAGTGTTCGCTACTACTCGCTGCCATACTCGCCTGGAGAAACCTCTCGCCACCTCCTTCGCCTGGCGAAGACACCAGCAAAGACTGAGTTTGGCCACTATAATGGTTCGGTACCCACTCGTTGGGCTTCGCCTGGCGAACCTTAAATCCTATTCGCCTAGCAAACGCTAGCGAACCTGCGAACTCAAAACCCCAAACTGTTCAAAATCGTCCAATCCTCCCAAAATCAACCGATTCAATTCCAATCAACTCCAGTAACCTTAACCCCACATTACCCGACTAAACTACACCATTTATTCCCGATTCTAACCGTTCAAACATCGATTTTTACCGATTAAACCTCTTTCTGCCCTAAAATGGAAAATGTAGAAAAACATCCAACAATCCAAACCAATCATACATAATCATAAACATTGATAGAATAACAACATTTCACACCCTTACCTTGATTAATCGGAAGCTAGAAGTCGTTCTTGATGATTTCCAAGCTTTTCCCTTTTTCCTCCTCTTTCTCCTCTTCCACTTTCTTTCTCTCATTTTCCTTCTTTCTTTTTATCTCTTTTCTTTTCTCTCTTCTTTCTTTTATATATCCTTCTCTTTTATTTCTCCTCAACATATTTCATCTCTCCAAAATATCTCATCTTATCATTAATTAGAGAATATCTAGTAAATCCACATTATTCTACCAAATAGAATAAATCAGTTAAATCCAATAATTCATTTAAATAAGATAAATCACATAATCAATTAATTAGTACAATTAATCAATTACTGAAAATTTGGGTTGTTACATCTTGGGCATACTTCTTTTAGTGCAAGAACAGTCCTTCACTTGTGTATTTAAACTTTGTCCCTAAGAAATATGACAAGTTCCCTAGGTCGGACATTTCAAATTCATGCATCGGTTTCGACTTGACCCCTCTTATTTCTGCTTCATTTGCACCTGTAATCAACAAGTCATCCATATACAAGCATATAATGAATTAGCTGAACCTACTTGCATTGTTGACATACACTCCATGTTTTGAGATGCACTTTGTGAAACCTTCCTCGACCAAGAAGCTATTTATTCTCTTATTCCAAGACCTTGGGGCTTTCTTAAAACCATCGAGAGCCTTCATCAATTTATACACCTTCTGCACCTTCACTTTGATTTCAAATTTTGGTGGTTGACTGACATGAACCTCATCTTCGAATGGTCCATTCTGCCATCATCATCACTTCTTCTATGAAGTCGCCATCTGCATCAATTGCTTAATTTGGAAATCACTCATATCCAGCTATCCTTTCTTAATCAATTCTCGTTCTAGTAAATCTTTAAACATTATGCTCAGGTGGTTCTTCACTTTGATTGGTTGTGTATTTAGTTTGTTGGTCTTCTTCAAGCACAATGGTTGTATCTTGCTCATGTCAAACTGACCCATGAGTCCAATTCCACCATTTGCTTTCGTCCACTAGAACATCCATACTGATCACTAGCTTATCATCATCTGGTGAATACAACTTGTATGAACCGGTCAAATGATAACCTATGAACACCATGGACTGACTTTGACCATCTAGCTTCTTCCTCAATTGTTCATGTACATGCCTGAAACAAATTAATCCAAATACTCTAATATGACTAACATTTGGCTTCAATCATGTTCAAGCCTCATAAGGTATCTTCTCGACTATCTTTTTAGTTGGACATTTGTTTAGAATGTATGTTGTTGTTAAAGCTGTTTCACCCAAAAATATCTTTGGCATTTCTTTAGCTTTCAATAAACTCTTGGTCATGTTCAATATTCTTCTATTTCTCCTCTCAATTATACCATTGCGATAAGGTGTATAGGGTGCAATGACCTCATGCTCTTACCTTCCTCATTACAAAATCTTGCAAATTCTCTAGAGGTGTATTCACCTCCACCATTAATTCTCAATTTCTTTAACTTGCATCCACTTTGTTTCTCGACATGCAACTTAAAATTCTTGATCTGTGTGAATACCTCACTCTTCTTTTCAATAAAGTAAATCCACATATATTAGGTGAGTTCACCTATGAAGGTTAGGAAATAGAAATTACCTTCATTCGACCTTACTTCAAAAGGTTCACACACGTCATATGAACAAGCTCTAGCCTTTCTCTCGACTTCATGGACAAGTCATATTTGAATGTTTTCCTAGCCCACTTTTCTTTGCAGCATCCTCACACACCTGACTTGGTTCCTTCACTGAAATTAAGTCATACATCATCTTCTTTTGATTGAGCATATCTAGGCCTCTAATGTAACACCCCGAATTTAATCGGAATATTTTAATTTATTTATTTAATTGAGAATATTCGTATTTTTGGTGTTTTGGGTGTTTTCGATGGTTTTGAGAATTATTGAGGAATTATGCATATTGGAGTATTTATTTTGGAATAATAGTATGTAATATGGATTTATTAATATTATTATGAATTAAAATAAATATAAGAGAAATAAGGGTAAATTGGGCATTATGAAGAGTTAGTAAGGGTATTATGGGAAAAGCCCAATTGTGTGGCCCAAGTCTAAGTTTGACCAAATAGAATTCTGAAGGTGGAGGATTCATTTTTGGTTAACCGTGAAAAGAATGAGGCCAGAGCCCTGAGGAGGGAGAAGTGGAGGCAAAAGCTTCGGAAGATCCCGAAGTTAATCGTGAAAGCAACGAATCGGCTAAGGTATGGGGAGTATCGCATTTCATGATTTTCTATGTATGCCTTTAGATGCGTTTATGGCTGGTTTATGTGGTTTATGATTTAAGGTATTTTGGGTTGATTGTGGGAAATAAAGGAAATTGATGATGAACTCTGAGATTATGGTTTGTGACATGTATCACTGAATATTGAATATCTGATATGAGGATTAGGAAACCTTAGGCCTTTGTGGCCAAAACTATGGGGTGACATGCATTCGAACTTGAAGGGATAGAGATAGGATATATGAGAAATTATGATGCCTTTAGGGTAATTGCAGGAAAATAGTGTTTTAGGCAGTGCAAATGTTGTTGGATTAGCCTAATGAACCATAGATGTTGTACTGTTATCGCCGTATTACCTTAGGGGTGTTTTAATGACGTTTTGGGGGCATGAGATGTGTGAACCGTATGAGTTTCTGGGTGGAGATCAGTTCTGGTGCGTAGCAGAAGTTGCTGTCATCGTACTGTTCGCCTAGCGAGCAAGCCAGCGAGGGGCTCTCTACAAGACTCACCTAGCGAGCAAGGCAGCGAGGATTCGCTAGAGGCTCGCCTAGCGAGCAAGCCAGCGAGGGGCTCGCTACGAGACTCGCCTAGCGAGCGAGCCAGCGAACGTAGCAGAGTTCGTGAATATTGATCGTGTGCAGCGATGTCGTGATGTTTGATTCTGGGATTTCGGTGACGAGTTACTATGAGTATGACAGTGAGGTTGCATGAGCAATAAGTGATAGTATGAGAATTACCGCAGGTGTAATTATGATGAATTAATATGAGGCAATATGAGATGATATTAGGGATTAATATGTGAATACTATGTGATGATATAACGAATTAACATGAGTAGAACTGTGAAGTTTATGTGATTGATTGGCTATAGTGTAAGGATTACCGTGAGTATAACTTAGTAAATTAATATGAGATTATATGGGGGTAGTATTATGAATTAATATGGGATAATATGACTATGAGATAATATGTGATTTATACGTGATTATATGATGACATGATGTGTGAGAATGATTAATATGATGAATTATGATGATATGTTGTATGATGATTAATATGATGAATTATGATGATATGTTGTATGATGATTAATATGATGAATTATGATGATATGTTACATGATGAGTAATATGATGAATTATGATGATATGTTGTATTGTTGATTAATATGATGAGTTATGACGTATGACGAATATGATGAATATGATGAATGATGATACACCATATGTTGTTATTATGAGGATTATTGTGACGTGTGCATCATGCATTCATATGCATCCGAATTTCGGTTCAGGACCTCGATTACTTTGGCTTCAATCCCACTGTGTGGATGTGAAGTATTTGATGTGCTCCGATCCTATTGATGGGGATCTATGGAGGGTTGATGGCCCAATGTGCACTGCGCTGTGATGATTGGTACCATATGCATTGAGTTGTGTTGCATTGCATCTATGAGTCTTTGTGTATGAATTATGACGTTATGGCCTTTGAGGGATATTTGAAGGATATCAATGTGTTGAATGTAATTATGAGTAATATGTCGTTTATGCATTAATTGTTATACATTGATTATTATGAATTGTCTTACTCACCCTGCCTGTTTGAATGTTACCTCCACGTGGGTAACATGCAGATGAGCAAGTTTAGCCGTGGACGCCGTCGAGGAGTATTTTGAAGTTTTAGAGTCGTTAGCCTTTATGGTTAATTTAGAGGGTCTTGCTCTGATATGTAATATTGGGTTGGATTATTTGATGTGATTGTATATCATTGGGTTATTTTACTAATGTTCCCTTATGAGGAAAACATTGAGTTATGTTTTGAGTTCCGCTGTATATGATGTTTTGATGTATTGTGAAAAAACCTGTGTGTTACGGAGTATTGACCAATTTTGTTGACTTTGAGAATATACGCCCTTTTGTGGCTTTTTAATGAAAGTTAATATTTTACTTTGAAATTCGTGTTATTTTGTCGTAATATCTGTGGGATAGAATAAGGGTGTTACATTATTGCTATCAGAGCAGGTCGGTCCGTCCGGCCAAGTTGTCTAATGTTGTTAGTTCCCTGGTATGCGACATGCGTGTGAAAACACTGTCGGTACATGTTTATTGCCTAACCTTTGTCTGCAGAAGTGGGAATGATTCAAGTGGGGGAGAAGCTTGTGCTTCTCCAGGATGCTGCAAGTGTGAAGTGGCGGCTCAGTGTGTGGTTGAACGCTCTTATAGTTTGGTAAAGATGGTTTATACCCCATCATGATTTTTGGCTGTCTATTGACAAATTGAGGAACTGATCAGCCTTAATCTGTTGTTGATAGTAGACGGGGTCATGTTGGATGGGATAAACGTGCCTTGCAAGCTTAGATGGCGTGAGCAGCGAATTGTCTTGAGTTAAGCTAAGTGCTTAAGAATTGTTTTGATGAGTCGGCGCAGGACAGTGTTGAGATGTTTAATTTTGATGGGAACTTTGAGTGTTAATGAAAGTGGGGAAGTTGGAGGTTTTCCGATTAATTGTGGTTGTCTGGAAGTTATCCTGACAAGATAGTGATATACAGCCAGGACGTGAGGTGGAGTTATGATAGACTTAGTTACGGAAGCTAGCCCGAGATTGAGAGCTCCATATTATATGTCTGTTTGGATGGTCAAGGAATTAAACTGATTGAGTAGTGTTGAGACTCGTGTCTGGTGTGTGTGCTAAGGAAACAGAGTGTGAGGTCGAGTATATTAAAGGTGGATAGTGACTTCTGATGATTATTAAAGAAAGTAAGATGTGGAATGCAATATTGAATTAGGCATTTAAATATTTCAAGATGTTGGAGATGTGTTAAACGGCCTTCTAAGTGTGAAATTGTTGTTGTACGTCGAATTCCGAGATCGCAGATTTTTATAGAATCGAAATCGGACACCCAGAAGTCAGGTAACGGTCGAAAATAGGATTTCGGATTGTCAGATTCGCTAGGTCCTTCGCCTAGCGAACAGCCGCTCGCTGTTGTGTTTGCCTAGCGAGCATGTCTTGGGCAGAAGAATGTTGTTTTGGTATTTTTGTCGTAACAGGAGAACCGTAACTCGGAATGACGCACAGTTCAAAGCGTTGGAAAGCTAGTCCAATGCTCTATATGATGGTAAAGTAGTGGCATGTGATTAATTTATTTATTGATGGACCATGCTTGGATTTTGTAGTAAGTACAGAAGGTGCGGTTCGTGTTTCCGCCATAACTCGCAAATTGTGTGTCCGTTTGGAATGGGGTTTTCCATAATTATTTGAGTGAGTCGGTGGTTGTGTTAACCGATGATATTTTAATATATTCAAAGAGTATAGAGGATCATGTTGAGCATCGGGAACTTGAGTTATCAGTGTTGGAGAAGAAGCAGGGATATGCCACTGTGAAGAAAGTTCAAAGAGTTTTTGGGAGAGCTGTCAACAGCTCGTGTGTTGATTTTTTCCGAATCCGACAGAACTATTTGTTATGTTTTGGGATGCTTTATGGATGTGATTGGGAGATATGTTAAGTGCAACATCAGCGAGTTTTAGTTATGCTTTAAGGAAATTTAAAGTACATAAGAGGGATTATCTGACGAGTGGTTTAGAGTTGGTTGTTGTTGTGTTTGTGCCGGAGTTGAAGGCTTCAATGGGTTTGTTTGAGATTTGAAATGTTTGGTGATTGTTGCACCCCAAAATTTGCCCAGCATTTCTTCACCTAGCTTGTGTTTCATTTCATTCGCATTAGCATTATCATTTGCATTTCATTGACATGTATGCAGGAGGTCAAGAGGTATGATTACCAGTCAAGAGCTATACAAGACTATGAAGCTAGCTAAGAAGGTTATTCAGGTGCTCAAGGATTGATATCCTTGTCAGAGAAGTTAAAAGATCCTCAGAGAGAGTGATTGAAGCCAAGTGTGTAGGTCTCCTAACTTGAGAGTTGTGGGAAGCCATCAGATGATTCTGAGGTCATGGAGATGGACTTGAGGTCTTGAGAGAGCTCATGTGAAGTGTTGAAGATCACTTTGAGGCCTAGGCAGGTCATTGTGCAAGATTAAGAAGACTCAGCCATGAGTGGTGCAATTAGGGTTTGACTGGGTCAACCCTAGGTCAACTGATGATTTGAACAAGGTTGAGACCTAGTTCAAAGGCCATGTGATCATGGATTGATGCATTGAGATTCTATAAGGATTATTCCAAGGTCAACTCATCATGATTGAAGAGTTTGAGAAGTTTCAAGCTAGGGTTTCTAAGGCTTGACAGTGTAAAATCCCCTAGTTTGACCCCTATCTTCAAGGCAGTTTAGCTCAAGATGTGATTGTCATATCATCTTGCCCCCAACATGAATGTTGTAGGGAATGATCTTAGCTTTAATTTGAGTGCTAGAAGTCCTTGATAGGATTTGTAGAACTCAAGTTATGACTTTGGCAAGTTACAGGTCATCTGAGGCATGTGAATTTGGAGCTTGAAAGTTGTCCAACTTGCATGAAACTTTTGCCCTAGAAGGATGATTCCTATGGACTTTTGGTCAACATGAATGTTGTTCCTTATCCTCTTAGATTTCTAGAGAGTACTAGAATTCCTTGATAGGATTTGTAGAACTCAAGTTATGGCTTTGACAAGTCAAGGGTATTTTGGTCATTTGGAGATTATAGGTCATTTCAATCATAAGGCTATAACTCCTATTTGCAAGCTTCAAATGGGAAAATGTTCAACATCAAACTTGTTCAAAATGATGTTTTAAGGCTAGCCAAGAGGTCATGATAGGTTGGAATTGCTTGTAGCTTAAAATCACAAAAATGGCCTAAAATAAGGATGAATTTCTAATGAACCAAAGATGGAAATTGGGATTTTTTGATTTACATGTCCAAACCAAGGCATGTAATATGTCATTTTGATTGTAAAACATATTTTAAGAACATTAACATTGCCACAATTTTGAATTGAGGGTTAATTTGTGGACTTGCTTTGAAAAGTAGTTACTTACATCATAAGTAACATTTGCCAAACCAATATGCAAGGCATAACCAAGGTTCCTTTCAATCCAAACACATCCAAAATACCATTAGGAGAGAAATTGGAAGAGAATGAGGGTGAATACAAGCTGCCAACATGAGCTGTTATGAACACACCATGAGATGAACTTTCCATGACATGAGAAATTGAATTTCTCATTAGAGGAATCTAGAACTTTCTAGATCATCCATACATGTTCTATATATGATTTAGAAGGGGTTCAGAGTGAAGTTTGGTGATAATTGAAGGAGAGAATATAGATTGAGATTGAAAATTTCTTGCTTGCAACTGAATTCGGTTACACTATTTTCTTCACTTTCCATCCATTTTCTTGAGTGCAATCACTTCCATGGATGCTAGTAATTGATTCCAGATCATAATCAAGGCAAATTCGTGGCTGAATAGTGTTCTTGCTCTCAGATTTTTTCACCTGCAACTCAAATTCGGTTTCCATAATCCAAGCATCCTCAAGTGTTCCTTTTGCATACAGAAGCTTTGAATTGATTCAGTGAAGGATTCTGCAAGCTCTTGAAGGTTGATTTGAAGATTCAACCACCCTGTTTGCTCAATTTTACCAGGTATGTCGTTCTTGTTCTATGGCTTCAATTAGGTAGAATTAAGAGGAATTATTGTGTTAGATGCATAGTAGAATGGTGTAGGAAGGTTTTTGGATCATCAATTTGAGAGTTAGTGACCAATTAGGGTTGTTACCATTTTCGGTTGAGATGTTGTTCTTGCGAATCTTGAACTTTTAGGATGATTAAGTGGTATAGGAAGATTCCTTGTGAGATTTGGGACAAGTTTAGTGTAGAGACCACTTGCAATGGAGGATCCTAGAGAGAGTTAGGGTTGGGGGTGATGACCGGAGCACCACCGGCGACGGCCATGGCTGCGCGCGTGTTTCAGGAATTTAAATGGAGAAGATGATTTGATAGCCATCAGATCTTGGTTGGACTTTGACTGAAGGCATGATCCAACGGCCACGAATGGTTCTCATTTTGTGAAGGGTTCTGAACTATTATCATACGCTGCGTTTCATTAAGTTGGTGGCAATGGGCTTAAGTGAGAACTGATAACCGCACCCCCTTTTGGGGCCCAATCCTAAAATGAACTGAATGGCTTTGCTACCTGCACCACGCATTTGTTATTTTATTTTGATTTTTCATTTTATTCATGGTTATTGATTAATTCATAAAAAATGGAAAAATAACTCAATTAATCCCATTCTTTTTGCCACGGATTCATGATTGGATCTAGTATTTTTTAGATAAAAAATATTATTATTCCATGCATTTTCTGATTTTATGTGAATTTTTACATTTTAATTGATATTGAAATAATCATGTTTGATGCTTGATTTTGCTGAATTTGGTTTGATCATGTGATGATGATTTTGGCCTTGATTTTTTGTGAGTAGCTAGCATAGATATGCATGCTCCCCATAGATTTTTCTCACATTTTTGTTATGAGCATAAGTGGTAGTTTTAGGTTGAAACCTTAAGAGCTCCATTTTTAGGGTTTATGGTTGATACCTTGTGGTTTAGATTTCATTTTTAGAGCTTGGTGGATGATTCAACCTCTGATTTTTGTAGGGAAGATTCATGATTGAATTAGGATCCCTTAGGAATTTTTGTAGGAATTTACAAGGTAGTTTACTATTTTTGTTTGATTTTAGCTTAGGTGCTAACTTTGGATGATTCTAATGCACTAATTCAACTAGAATGACTCCTTTAGTTCCCTTAGATTAGGGTTTTGTTTCTCTTGCTCTTGGATGATGATGAAGGCAAGTTGAAGATGCATTGGATTGCTTGAAGAAGCTTGGATGTGAAGATCTTCCCTTCTTTTGGTGTAGTGTTGATTAGGTGCTAAGATTAGGGTTTGTAAGCAGAGCTTCTAGATAGATTCTCTTCTTTCATAAACATGGAAGGTGTTGATCACTTCCATTATTCCCTATGATGTAAGGTCCCCTTGTGAAGGCCTCATCCCTCCTTTGGTAGGATGTGTGGCTCTTCACAAGTTGGTAGAACCTTTGAGGGTCCCTTTCTCTGATGATGGAGTGCTTAGTGGTGACCTTTGGTCTTCACTCTGCTGTCAATCATCCAAATCTTGCTCTTGTTAGATGAATCTTTCTCCCTTGCTAGAGGATGGAATTCCTTGTTAGAAGCTTTGAAGAGGATAGAGGTTGCTACTTCTTTGTGGTTGAAGACTGCCATTGAAGCTGAAGCTTGAAGACCAGTAAGAACAAGTTGACACTTGTGAAGAAGATCAAGTGGAGATTGAATGAAGAAGCTGAAGCTTGAAGTTTGAAAGCAAGTTGATACTTGTGAGTTCAATGCATTGAGTTCCTGAAGGAACAAGTTGATACTTGCTATTGAGATTGAAGCCTGAAGGTGGGGTTTACTTTGGAGCTGAAGCTTGAAGAGGATGAAGAACAAGTTGATACTTAGGTTTGATGTATTAGAAACCTGAAGAAGCAAGTTGGCACTTGCTATTAAAGAGGAAAGACTTGAAGAGCAGTTGCAGGCTGAGGACTCAACTGATGTCAGAGGAGCTTTGCTGTGAAGTTGTGGAAGTTGTTGATCTGCTTTCTTTCCTGTATGTTTGCTTTCTGTGCAACTGTATTGCTGTGACTTATTTGATTTGCTTGATGCATTAGAATAAGTCCATATCTAGATTGATGTAAGCTAGGAGCATGATTGCACTAGAGGTTGAGCTGCTCCCTCTGCTTGTATTTTTACTGTATGGCTTTGCTTGCGGGTATTCGGTAGAGCCCTGCTCCCTTGCCTATGTGGTTTGTGATTTGCTTGATGGCATTTTATTTCTCTGTATGGTTGCAGTTATTCATATCTGGCTTGAGGTTGAGATGAGCTTGTGGAGGCTGATGCCCCACACACATTTCCTCCCTTACTTGCATTGCAAGCATTTTACAGTCGTTTACCATTTACTGTTTAAGCTGATGCTTTATCTGTTTCTGTTTACCATTGACATGATCCCCTAGGTATCTCACTTCCTTTGATAAGGAAGTGATTATTAGAATTTTAGGTTGAAACCTATGCATGATAACTTCTAGGAGATCCTTGTTTCAAACCTCAACCATAGGATGAATCCTTGGCATGACAACATTAGGACTTGATAGTCTCCCCTTAGTTGAGCCCGTTCTCTCTTCTCATCTCAAAACAAATTAAAATACAGTAATAAAGGTTAACTGACGTCGTACGTTACGAGCCTTAAGCTATCTGAGAAAGGATTGTTGGAGAGTTTCTTTTCAACAATCTGGATGTTTAGTATGGTACCCTTTGGGTGACATGTGATGCATTCACTCTCAGGTCATAGTCTCTAGTGCGATATTAGTTGCAAACAACCATAAAAAACAGTTCTTCCGTAAAAGACAGAAAACAAACTTCAAACCTTTTGCCCCGTGGGCCCGTAATTCAAAGGAAGCTTTTCTGAAGAAAAGAGTGTCGTTAACTTCCAGTTCTACCGCAAGTGGTAACGCTTAAGTCTCCAAGGGTCGAGCTGCGTACGCCAAACTGCTAGAACTGTTTGTTAACCCTACTCGATAAAACAGATGAATCTGAATCCCCGTAATCCGTATTATCCCGAACTACGTAAGCTCTGATCTCTCATACCTGATGAGAGTACGTAGGCACAATACTGACGTATTGGCGAGCCACCTTCCCTGTAACCCGTAGTTAGCCGAACTACGTTGACTCTGATTTCTCATTCTCTGATGAGAATACGTAGGCATAAAGTGTGACGCTTTGCCGAGTCATTTTCTTTTATTTTTAAGCCAGCCTTGATAGGTAGATAGTAAAACCAACCCGTCAGATAAACACAACAAGCGTGGATCCCATCAAGTACGATGGACGTGAGGGGTGCTAATACCTTCCCCTTGCGTAACCGACTCTCGAACCCAGACAATGGTTGCGATGACCTTGTCTTATACCTTTTCGTCAGGTATTTCCGATCGTTTCCTTTCCCGTTCTGAGGGATAAATAACGAAAGGTGGTGACTCTTCTGTTTTTCCGGCACCTTATTTTCGCGGTAGCGACAGCTGGCGACTCTGCTGGGGACTTGATAGTTTCCTGGGGATCCAACGTCCCTTATGCGAGTCAGTTTGGGGATCCAACGTCCCCTGCGAGAGTCAATCCTAGCGCTTGTATGATTACTTGTTGGGTTGTGTTTATTTTATCGCATTTTATTTCCCGCATTTTATTTTCAGTATAATATGATTATCTATGCTGTTGTGGGAGAGGCATTCTGATGAGTGAGAAGCCAGACCCAGGCTTGAGTGTACTTAGCATTAGTTGTGGAAATTAGTGGGCGCGTGCTTGCTTTGCAGGCACTAGTGTCTCATGAAATCCACGTTCAGACGAGGTTTTCCCGGTTGACTTCTTTTTCAACCCTTTGGGTTGAGGGGGTTGTTGGTTTGGAGGATTGTCGACTCTGGGGACCGATCATTTGGAATTCAGCTGAGTGAGGCCGCTTCAGGAGATGGTGATGCCACACCTTCTGGGTATCGTATCACCCCTCTTGAATGTCTATGACGCTGATGACCGCATAGGATGCCGAACTTGTGTCAGTATAGGTCCATACCTGTGAGCAGGGTCGGGTTTGTTGCAGGAAACCTTTGCCTTCAGACTACCTGGTTTTCTTGATAATGAATCAGCTTTGTTGGTATCAAAGGTTCTTATCATCAGATGCATGATTGTTCTTGATAGAGCAGATTTATGGTCCTGTATCAGAGGTCCTTAATATCAGATGCATGATTGTTCTTGATAGAGCAGATTTATGGTCATGTATCAGAGGTCCTTATTATCAGATGTATGTTTGTTCTTGACAGAGCAGATTTATGGTCTGATACCAGGGTTTCTTCTTATCAGAGATAGGGCTGTTCTTGATAGAGCAGTATCATGGTTTTGTTGATACAGAATCTTCACCTTCATCTCCTCAATAGCACAGTCGTCTTGATCTCCTGCTGCATGATTGCATTTTACATTGCTTTGCATACTCATTTGCATTTCATTAACGTGTGTCTGTGTTGCAGGTACGGTTTCCCCCGATTCAGGTTTTCTTGCCTTCTATTGTGCTGTCATGGGTTCTCTGAGGAAGACCGTGGCCTACAAGCTCCCCACTCCTGATGTTGTTCAGCTGACTGGTTTGATTGCTTTAGCAGATGATTCTGTGAGAGATGAATTCAGAAAGTCTTACGGTAAACTGCTTTGTTTGGTTCGTAAACCCTCTGTGTTTGATTTGAATGGGTTACACGCCCTGCTGCAGTTCTACGATCCTCCGTTGAGATGCTTCACTTTCCAGGACTTTATTCTCGCACCCACACTAGAGGAGTATGTTCATTTATTAGGTGCGCCTATCAAGAGTCAGATGCCCTTTGTTCATATGGATGTTGAGCCTGATCTGGCTAGTCTAGCTCCTTCACTTCACCTAGATGCCTCCGAGCTGATCTTGTCTAGTTGGAACAGGGTTCCGAGTTTCTCCTTGCAGTTCTTAGTGGGAAAGGCCCAGCAGTGCGCCAAAGACGGATGTTGGGTCGTGTTCAACGCCATTCTCACTCTGTGCATATATGGCATCATTCTGTTCCCCAATATGCCTGACTTTGTGGACTTCGACGCCTTCCACATCTTTGCTTCAGGGAATCCAGTCCCTACCTTGATAGGAGATGTCTACCATTCCGTCCACTACAAAAACGAGAACAGAAGGGGCAAGAATGTCTCGTGATGTGTGCCCCTACTCTATAGATGGCTTGATAGTCATCTACCCAAGAAGGGTCCCTTTGCTTCGTCTGCAGCCACAACTGAGTGGTCCGAGCGTTTGATGAGTTTGTCAGCAGAGAATATTACCTGGTTTGACAGAGATAGATTGGGTACTGAGATTATTTTCAGCTGCAGCGGGTTTCCAAATGTGCCTTTGATAGGCAAGAAGGGTTGTATCAATTATAATCCATCTCTGCTGGTCCGACAGTTTGCTTATGCTTTGAGAGCTCCGCCGAAGGATGAAGAGGTGCAGGAGTCTCTGTACCTCACTGGTCTTCTAGAGGGGGATATGTTATCCAAGCTTCAGCACGCTTGGAATGGTATCAGTAAGCGGGGAAAACCATTGCTGGGGAAAAGTAATAGCCAGGCCTACGCTCCATATGTGACTTGGATCAGAGCCAGAGCAGGTGCTATAGGGATGCCGTTTCCTCTTGCCAAGCTAGAAAGCCCTCCAGTGATTGAAGAGCCTACCATCGTGCCTATTCAGCAGCATAATCAGGTGTTAGCTGAGAGAGATGAGCTGAAGAAGGCAAATGAAGAACTGGAGAAAGAATTGGCTCAACTCAGAAGCGAGAGAAGCGAAGTCGTTCATTCTTTCAAGAGGCAGACAGAGCTGGTGAACCAGTTAGGGACAGATTTGACTAAGCAGATAGCTGAGTGTGAACGCTTGGGTCGAGACTTCAAAGCTGTCAACGATGTACTGGCCACTAAGAAGCAGCACTTGGATGAAGCGTATCGGAGAATATCCAAGTTTAACCAGCACTGGAAGGCCACCCTAGCCAACAGCAAAGAACGGGAGGATAAGCTGAAGTAACAGATCTCCAAGTTGAAAGCCCAGATGAAGGCGAGTGAGAAGAGGTTTGATGAAGAAATTGCTCGCAGATATGCCGCTGAAGGCCAGCTCAACAAGGCTCTTGCTAACCTGAAGGAGCGCAAACTGACGTTTGAGTCCAAGAAGCGGAAGTTAGAAGATTGTTTTGGCGAAGGAGCATGGGAAGATTCGGTTGAAGGTCTTCAATACACCATTATGCAGAGAGAGTTACTCGTCGAAGGGTTGCTCACTCGGACTGATCATCCAGAAACGAAGGGGTTGTTAGGAGAGTTCCGCGCCCGTGGCCGTGCTTGACTATATTTGTAATCCTTTTGTTTTGATCATTGTTGTATGCTGACCATCACCAGGCTTGTTGGTCGAGGTCGTGTTATTGATTCAGCTTGTACTCAGTGACGTTGTGTACCGCCTTGATGGGCTTTCTTTATATATATGAGATGTTTCTTTTCGTGACTGGACCCGGACTTCTTATTATCAGCACTGGCACTCAGGCACTAGGATTGGGGGAAATCTCCCTAACGCACAGACACACGTTTGCATTTGCATGAAGCATTTGCATAACGAGCACCTTGTCGTTTTTCTAACCCTTTTGTGTATACAGGTTGTTTCAGGTTGTTCCAGGATTGATCAGAGACCTATTCACCGCTATTCGACCAGAGCAAATCAAGCCAGAGTTATGGAGCAAATGAAAACTGACGTTCAAGAACTCCGAGAAAGGATGGACCATTTCATGGAGCTCATGCAAGTGGTCACCAATGGCCAGGATCAGCTCAGAACCTTGGTTCAGCCTCTGATTTCACGGGTCGACAGCAATGGTGTACTCCATGGTGGGACTGTGCCAACCCCTCCACCTGTTGAAACTCCTCAGAATGGCGTCCCCGTGACCGGGGGGAATGGCAGTGCCAACGGCAATGTGATAGCTAACATGGGACTCAACGGTAATACGACTGGCGTCGGTAATAGGAATTTTGAAGCTAATGTCAATGTTGGGCTGGGCAACGGCAATGCGGGTGTTGGAAATCTGTATGGGCCTCAGCCATGGTTAGAAGACCGTCAGGACAATGTGTTCTCACAGAGAGGTGCTGAAGGGGAGCTGACTGCTGAAGCGCGGCTAAGGTTTAAGGCACTCGAGGACAAGATGAGGAATTTCGAGAACCAGAACACCATGGGTGTTGACATGTCCAAGTTGGGACTGATTGCTGATTTCAAGGTGCCTCCCAAGTTCAAGGTACCTGACTTTGAAAAGTACAAGGGCACCACTTGCCCTCGCGTCCATTTGAGATCATATTACCGGAAAATGTCTGCTCACTCTGAGGACGAGAAGTTGCTAATGAACTTCTTTCAGGACAGCCTGTCCGGGCCCTCCCTGGAATGGTACATGAGTCTGGAACCTACCAGTGTGCGCACGTGGAAGGAACTTGCCGAAGCATTCATGCACCACTACCAATATAACAGTGACTTGGCTCCGAACCGAGTCCAACTGCAAAATCTGTCACAGAGGAGCAAGGAAGGGTTCAAGAAGTACGCCCAGCGGTGGCGTGAATTGGCAGCTAGGGTTCAGCCGCCGATGGTTGAGCGGGAGCTTGTTGAAATGTTCGTAGCCACCCTCCCAGGGGTTTATTACGAGAAATTGGTCAGCAGTATGTCTGGAAGCTTCTCAGATCTCATTATCACGGGTGAGCACGTTGAAAATGGGATCAAATTGGGGAAAATTCAAGGCGATGTGTCCTCATCTGGAGGAGGAAAGAAACCATATGGTGGCAAAAGGAGGGAAGGAGAGACGAGCGTCGTGTCCAACGCTCGAAGGAAAGGCAAGGGCCAGCACCAGCAGGTGGCCAGCATAACTATCTCGGCAGTCCAACAGCCACAGCAGCAGCAGCAGCAGCCGAACCAACAAGGGTACAAAAAGTATCAAAACAGGGCACCTCTATCGAGCCGTCACCTCGAGACGCCACCCATGTCTTATGCTCAGCTGTTACAGACTCTGCTTCAGCTACAGCTGATCCAGAAGAGAACCTTGGCTCCCTTGACAGGGGCACCTCCGCCAGGTTATGATGCGAATGCAACTTGTGAATTTCACTCAGGGGCACCAGGCCACACGATAGAAAACTGCAAAGCCTTCAAGTACAAGGTGCAGGATATGGTGGACGCTAAGATCATCAATTTCTCAGATAATGTGCCAAACGTCACGAAGAACCCTATGCCGAATCATAGGGGAGGGGGAGTAAACGCCATTATCGAAGACGAGAATTTGGATTTGTTGACTGACGTCAGAGATCTGAAGACACCGCTTAGCTTCGTTAAAGCCAAGCTAATGAAAAGAGGTTTCTTCCCAGGCTGTGGAGAACTGTGTATGGGCTGTGCGATTTGTCCTGATGGATGTGAACAGTTGATAGAGGGGATTCAGAGTCTGATGACCAAAGGAATCTTGCAGTTTAGCCGAAGGGCCGAAAGCGGATCGGGAGAGGTAATGATGAAGCAAGATGATGAGGTTTCCACCATCACCATCCCTCGTCGGACGATAATTATCTCTGCACCTAGGCCGCGCACGATTACCATCACTAAAGCTGGGTCGATACCTTTCGAAAGCACCAACGCTGTCCCATGGCATTATGGGGCAGATGTCTACTGCAACGGACAGAAGTTGGAACTGGAACCATCAGGGTCATGTGTGAATAACCTAGCAGGAATTGGCGGAATCACTCGCAGCGGAAGAGTATTTGCTCCACCTGAGATCGTGGCGGACAGAGCTGACGCAACTGATAAAGGGAAGAGTAAAGTCGTTGAAGAGACCCCTCGTGGGGTAGAGAAGGACTTACTTGTTAAAGACGCCGAAGAGTTTATGAGGTTGATTAAAAAGAGTGACTACAAGATCGTGGATCATCTCCATCAAAGACCCTCGAAAATTTCCATCCTGAATTTGTTGCTGTGTTCTGAGGCACATCGCAACACGCTGCTGAAGGTGTTGAACGCCACGTATGTACCGCAGGAAATATCGGTCAACCAGTTGGAAGGAGTCGTAGCCCACGTGAATGCTGGAAATGGGTTAGGGTTTACTGACCTGGAGCTGACGCCGAAGGGGAGGAACCACAATAGCGCCCTGCACATCTCGATAGAGTATAGGGGAACGATTATGTCTCATGTGTTGGTGGAACAGGGTCGTCGCTCATTGTTCTTCCGAAGAAAGCATTGATGAAGTTGGATACTCGTGGATTGATTTGCACACCCAGTGATCTGGTCGTGAAAGCGTTCGATGGAACCAAACGTCATGTTTTCGGGGAGGTGACGTTGCCAATCCAAGTAGGGCCGGAAAAATTCGACGCGGTCTTTTACATTATGGACATCATGCCTACCTACAGCTGTCTCTTGGGCCGGCCATGGATCCATTATGCGGGTGCCGTGACCTCCACGTTGCACCAGAAGCTCAAGTATGCTGTCGGAGGTAGCATCGTGACTGTATGTGGCGAGGAAGATATAATGGTGAGCCATTTTTCGTCCTTCAAGTATGTTGAGATGGATGGGGAAATCCACGAAACCCTATGTCAAGCATTCGAAGTTGTTAAAGTCAAGAACGTAGCTCCTGTAGTCACTGAGAAACCAGAGATGACTCTCTCTTCCTTCAAGGAAGCCCGGGCCGTTGTTCAAGCCGGATCTACCCCAGGCTGGGGGCGAATTCTAGAGATACCTAACAAGCAAGACAAATTTGGGTTAGGGTACTCTCCTGCGGCTGAAGCCTCCTCTTCTAGCAGTGCGTCGCGAGGTAAAGGGCCGATCCAGTTTACCAGTGGCGGGGTGATATTTGAAAGTGTCAACGCGGTGTCTGAAGACGGCGAAGACAGTGATTGCGACCTAGACTCGTGGATCCAGCCAAGCAAACCAGGCGAGAGCTCAACAACTGGTCCGTCAGGGATATCATCCAGATGATAGGATAAGAGTAATGATTTACTTTTTCCAATCATTGTACAACCCTATGTCCTACCCGGGGCATAGTGGTTTTATTGCCAGGGCCTTGTTTGATTATGTACATGCATTTTACCAATAAATCAAAAGGCGTTTTTCTTCGTATTCAAATGTTGTGATCTCTGTTATTCCTATTTTATATTTGTTTTGAAAAACAACAAAATGGCAATGGGGTTTGTGCTAACCTGCATATCCTTGTTTTAAGCTTAACGCTTGTTATTGCAGGATCCACATAGCAGATGACATCGACTCTGGACCTTCTACGATTCACTTCGACTTCGATTGCCCGATCTATCAAGCCGAAGAAGAGATTAATGAAGACGAAGACCTTCCCGGAGAGTTGGCCCGCTTGTTGAAACAAGAAGAGAAAGTTATTCTGCCTCACGAAGAAGAGATTGAGATTGTGAATCTGGGTTCTGAAGAACTTGTCAGGAACGTCAGGATAGGGGCTGCATTGCAGAGTGATGTCAAGCAGAGATTGGTCGAGATGCTAAGAGAGTATAATGACGTCTTTGCTTGGTCATACGAAGATATGCCCGGACTTGATACTGACATTGTGGTCCACCACTTGCCGCTGCGAGAAGACTATCCTCCCGTCAAGCAGAAGCTGAGGAGGACGCGACCAGATATGGTCGTTAAGATCAAAGAAGAAGTACAGAAACAGCTTGATGTTGGCTTCTTAGCGGTCACTACTTACCCTCCGTGGGTCGCCAACATAGTGCTTGTACCGAAGAAGGACGGTAAGGTACGAATGTGCGTCGATTATCGGGATTTGAATAGGGCGAGCCCTAAAGATGATTTCCCGCTCCCTCATATTGATGTGTTAGTCGACAATACAGCTCAGTTCTCCCTGTTTTTGTTCATGGATGACTTTTCCGGCTAAAATCAGATCAAGATGGCGCCGGAGGACATGGAGAAAACTACGTTTATCACCCCTTGGGGAACGTTTTGCTACAAGGTAATGCATTTCGGTCTGAAGAACGCAGGGGCCACTTACCAACGAGCAATGGTTACTTTGTTTCATGACATGATTCATCATGAGATTGAAGTCTATGTTGATGGCATGATTGCGAAGTCCCAAACGGAGGAGGAACATCTGGTCAATTTGCTGAAGCTTTTTGAGAGGCTTAGGAAGTTCAGGTTGAGGCTGAATCCTAACAAGTGTACTTTCGGAGTACGGTCTGGAAAACTACTGGAGTTTATCGTGAGCGAAAGAGGCATTGAGGTTGATCCTGCGAAGATAAAAGCAACACAAGAGATGCCAGCGCCAAAAACAGAAAAAGAAGTTCGTGGTTTCTTGGGCAGAATAAACTACATTGCAAGGTTTATTTCTCAGCTCACGGCCACGTGAGAACCGATGTTCAAACTGTTAAAGAAAGATCAGGCGATTATCTGGAACGAGGATTGCCAGAAGGCATTTGATAACATAAAGCAGTATCTACAGGAGCCTCCGATCTTGATACCCCCAGTGGCCGGACGACCCTTAATCATGTACTTGACAGTTCTTGAGAATAGTATGGGGTGTATTCTCGGTCAGCACGACGAGACGGGCAGAAAGGAGCATGCCATTTACTATTTGAGTAAAAAATTCACAGACTGTGAATCTCGTTACTCGATGCTGGAGAAGACGTGTTGTGCACTAGCCTGGGCTGCCAAACGTTTACGACAGTACATGCTCAACCACACCACCATGCTAATTTCGAAGATGGATCCGATCAAGTACGTCTTCGAGAAGCAAGCGCTTTCGGGCAGGATTGCCAGATGGCAAATGGTATTGACGGAATATGACATTCAGTATGTTTCCCAGAAGGCCATCAAGGGAAGCGTATTGTCTGAATACCTGGCCGAACAGCCGATCGAGGATTATCAGCCGATGAAATTTGAATTCCCTGATGAGGATATCATGTTTCTTAAAGCGAAGGATTGCGATGAACCGTTTCCCGACGTGGGTCCAGATAGGAAACCCCAATGGAAATTGATATTTGACGGGGCGGTTAATTCTTATGGAAGTGGCATTGGGGCGATCATCACAACTCCCCACGGATCCCATATCCCGTTCACTGCGAGACTGATGTTTCCGGTCACCAATAATGAAGCGGAGTACGAAGCATGCATCATGGGTCTAGAAGAAGCAATTGATTTTAGAATCAAGAACCTAGATGTATATGGTGACTCGGCGCTTGTGATCAACCAAATTATAGGGGAGTGGGAGACTCGTCAATCGAATTTGGTGCCGTACATGAACTATGCCAGAAGGCTGCTTCCGTTCTTTGATCGAGTGGAACTCCATCATGTGCCCAGGGCCGAGAATTAAATGGCTGATGCCTTAGCCATGTTGGCTTCGATGTATAAAGTCAATTTTTGGAATGAAGCTCCAAGAATTGTCCTTTCTCGTCTTGATAGACCTGCATTCGTCTTTGCGATCGAGGAAGCCTCCGATGGCGAACCATGGTTCCATGATATCCAGACTTTCCTTATGACTAAGGAGTATCCTGCGGGAGCGTCAACCCAGGATAAGAAGACTCTGAGGAGGCTGTCTGGAAATTTTTATCTCAACCCTGATGGAGTTTTGTATAAAAGAAACCACGATCTCGTGCTACTCAGATGTGTAGATGAGAAAGAAGCAAGTATGCTCATGGAAGAAGTCCATGAAGGCACATTTGGTATGCACGCTGGCGGACACGCTATGACAAGGAAGATCCTGAGAGCAGGGTATTACTGGCTAACGATGGAGTCGGATTGCTTTAAATTCGCGAAGAGATGTCATAAATGCCAGATTTATGCTGATAAAATTCATGTGCCGCCGTGCTCGTTGAATGTCATGTCCTCCCCTTAGCCGTTCTCCATGTGGGGCATTGACATGATAGGCAAGATCGATCCCACTGCATCTAACGGTCATCGCTTCATTCTAGTAGCTATCGACTACTTCACCAAGTGGGTGGAGGCAGCCTCATATGCTAATGTGACCAAGCAGGTGGTGACTAAATTCATAAAGAGGGACATCATCTGTCGATACGGAATTCCCGAGCGGATCATTACTGATAATGGTTCGAATCTGAATAACAAGATGATGAAGGAGCTGTGCCAGAGTTTCAAGATTGAACATCACAACTCATCTCCTTACCGGCCGAAGATGAATGGCGCCGTTGAAGCGGCCAATAAGAACATTAAGAAGATTGTGCAGAAGATGGTTGTGACCTACAAGGATTGGCACGAGATGTTTCCCTTTGCACTACACGGTTATCGTACAACGGTGCGTACATCAACCGGGGCAACTCCTTTCTCATTGGTGTACGGTATGGAAGTTGTCCTACCGTTAGAAGTTGAGATCCCTTCTTTGCGAGTTTTGGTTGACGTGAAACTCGATGAGGCCGAATGGATTAAGAACCGAATAAACCAACACAGCCTGATGGACGAGTAGAGATTAGCATCGATTGCATATGGTCTTCTATACCAAAGCCGAATGAAGAAAGCTTATGATAAGAAGGTGCGTCCTAGAAGCTTTCAGACGGGTGATCTCGTCCTGAAGAAGATTCTTCCTCCACACTCCGATCATCGGGGCAAGTGGACTCCTAATTACAAAGGTCCGTACGTCGTCAGCAAGGTCTTATCGGGAGGAGCCTTGTTGTTGTCCATGATGGATGGTGAAGATTTTGCATCCCCGGTGAACGCAGACGCAGTTAAAAAATACTTTGCTTAAAGAATGACCCGCTGGAAAGAAAAAGAATATCCAGGCAAAAATGGGGCATCCCGGCGAACCATAAAAAAGGAAAAAGGTTCGGGCAAAAATTAGGGATATAAAATTAAAAAGATGTACACCCGCAAGGTCGAAAACCCGGACGGGCGAATTTGGCAAAAAAGGGTATCCCGGTGAATCGAAAACCCGAAAGGGCGATTCAGGAAAAAATTAGGGATTTGAAAAAGCAAATGACTGCGTTCCGCGTGTGGACTTTCATTGTTTAGTGGTTTGGAAGACCTGGGGGCCGTTTATCTGAATCAATCTCTTCTGAAGCTGAAGCGTCGGAGAAGTATCGAAGTCGAGTGGGTCATAGAGGGATCAACTCATGGTGTTCGTCTACGCCTCATTGCCGACATTTGTATATATACTGATGTATATTTATGTTTTAATTTTTGTGCGGTTTCCTCATTCCAGGAGCTTGCATCTGTTGTAAAACATTTTTACCCATTCAGGGGTTCGTTATCAATAAAATGTATACTATTCAGCAATTTTGTTTGCCTGTTTAGCATTTATCTGTTTTGTTTGCGAAAAAGAACGCCGATGTTTTTGATAAAATGCACATACATAAACTTACTGGCCCAGGCCACTGATTGTTGAAACAATGAATTACTTGAGTATTGTCACAAGATGATAACCTTGGTAGGTCCCTTTGAGAAGGGTATCTTGTATGTTTGTTTGTGCAGGTATAGCATACTCCAGGCAGTATGCCATATGCGTCCCCAAGCAGGATGATTCCTTCCCCTTCAGCAAGTTCAGTAGCACCTCCCCGTGGAGTTTGAACATGAGATCGTAGACATTGATATGTCTCCCCAAGCAGAGAAGATTCTCTCCCCAATCAGATGCATCCTGAAGGAATGTCATCTCCCCAGCTGAGTCATATGCTGAAGCATGCAGCAATTGGTAGTTCCAGACTGAAGTCTCCAGGAGAATTGAAATTCCCCACAGAGTTGTACTCTCCCCAGTAAGCAGGATGATTCTTTCTTCCCCAGCCGAGTGTGCAGTGCCCCAAGGAAGCCGAGTCCTTGGAAGCCGTTGAAGCCATGGTTGGTCCTCCCTAGTAGAATGTTGAATAGCTGATGTTGTATTTCCCCACCGGAGTCGTTATCTCCCGGAAAATTTTAGCCGCGAAGGTCGTGCAGTTTATTTCTGCAATTGACAGCGTTTTCCTCAGCAGTTATGGTTTGAATACCCGGTTGAGCGGGTTCAGGTTCTTGTAGAACTTTGTTCCCCTACAACAATCGACTGAAGTTCGTTTCCCCAGGCGGAGTCTAATTGAGATTAGTGTGACTTCTTCTCCTCGGCAGGATGATTCCTTCCTCCACCAGAGTGGTTCATTCTCCTTGACAAGAAGGTTCTCCCTTCAGCATTTATTTTGCTGATGGGGTCGTAGCATTTTGCATGATTGCATAGCATTTACCCTAAATGCGTAGCATTTCCACCGTGTGGAGCATTGCGCCATTGTCAGACATATGCATACGAAACATGAGCTAGGTCGTTACCGTTCTTGTTTTGCAGGTATTCCCCAGCAAAGTCGTTTGCCCAAGATGATTCTTGAAGTTCTCCAGCGAAGTGGTTTGTTTAAGATGGTTCTTAAAATCCCCGGTGAAGTCGCCAGAGAGGGTTGCCCAAGTTGATGCTTAGAGTTCCCCGGCAGAGTGTTTGCTCAGGATGATTCCTGAAATCTCCAGCAGAGTTATTGGTTCAGGATGATTCTTGAAGTCTCCGGCGGAGTTATTTGTTCAAGACGATTCTTGATTTCCTCAGCTGAGTTTATTTGCCCAGAATGATTTCTGGAGCCCCGAAGCAGAGTTACTTGATAGTTCTCCAGAATCCCCAGCGGAGATGCGTCATCCCCAGCAGGTTTCTGAACAGTGAAGTCGAAACATTCCTTGAAGACTTGATGATTGAAGTCTGGCAGTAGTGCCAAAACCCCTGACTTACTGATGAAGTCCAAAGTCGAAGCAGTCCTCCCCGCCGACGCGGAATGCCTGACGGCAGTGGCTTAGATACCCCTATTTGGTTCATGATTGACCGAGAATTCTGTTCCTGACTTACTGACGAAGTTCGGCTGACGCCCAAAAACTTCTTTGAATGCCTGATGGCATGATTAACTTGATTGTTTATCCGATGAGTCCCGAGGAATTCTGATGCATGACGGCATGGTTGACCGTGTATCACCGGTTACCGTGTGTCCAATTCCCCAGCGGAGTTGTCGTGCAACTGGCATGCTCAATTTTTGAAGATTTGCCTACCAATCCAAGTATCGTTTACATGTGCGATGGCAAATCACCAATTACCGTGTAACTGATGATCCCTTGATGATTTGAGGACGCGATGATATCAGATAAATCAGAGAATCATCCTGACGGAGATTCAGATCAGTATTTCTCCAACTAGTTGTCGTGCAGCTATCATTTCAGGTTCCGAAGATTTGTCCCCATCAGAGTACCGTGTACTTGCGCAGTTGGCAAATTTTCGGGTTTGTTGGTATTCAACCATCTCGTACCTTGATTGTTTGAGAGCCGTTCACTTCTCACCCAGTCAGGTCCAAGCCACTTGAATAGGGGCAGCTGTTGCACCCCAAAATTTGCCCAGCATTTCTTCACCTAGCTTGTGTTTCATTTCATTCACATTAGCATTATCATTTGCATTTCATTGACATGTATGCAGGAGATCAAGAGGTATGATTACCAGTAAAGAGCTATACAAGACTATGAAGCTAGCTAAGAAGGTTATTCAGGTGCTCAAGGGTTGATATCCTTGTCAGAGAAGTTAAAAGATCCTCAGAGAGAGTGATTGAAGCCAAGTGTGTAGATCTCCTAACTTGAGAGTTGTGGGAAGCCATCAGATGATTCTGAGGTCATGGAGATGGACTTGAGGTCTTGAGAGAGCTCATTTGAAGTGTTGAAGATCACTTTGAGGCCTAGACAGGTCATTGTGCAAGATTAAGAAGACTCAGCCATGAGTGGTGCAATTAGGGTTTAACTGGGTCAACCCTAGGTCAACTGATGATTTGAACAAAGTTGAGACCTAGTTCAAAGGCCATGTGATCATGGATTGATGCATTGAGATGCTATAAGGATTATTCCAAGGTCAACTCATCATGATTGAAGAGTTTGAGAAGTTTCAAGCTAGGGTTTCTAAGGCTTGACAGTGTAAAATCCCCTAGTTTGACCCCTATCTTCAAGGAAATTTAGCTCAATATGTGATTGTAATCTCATCTTTCCCCCAACATGAATGTTGTAGGGCATGATATTAGCTTTAATTTGAGTGCTAGAAGTCCTTGATAGGATTTGTAGAACTCAAGTTATGACTTTGGCAAGTTACAGGTCATCTGAGGCATGTGAATTTGGAGCTTGAAAGTTGTCCAACTTGCATGAAACTTTTGCCCTAGAAGGATGATTCCTATGGACTTTTGGTCAACATGAATGTTGTTCCTTATCCTCTTATCTTTCTAGAGAGTGCTAGAAGTCCTTGATAGGATTTGTAGAACTCAAGTTATGGCTTTGACAAGTCAAGGGTATTTTGGTCATTTGGAGATTATAGGTCATTTCAATCATAAGGCCATAACTCCTATTTGCAAGCTTCAAATGGGAAAATGTTCAACATAAAACTTGTTCAAAATGATGTTTTAAGGCTAGCCAAGAGGTCATGATAGGTTGGAATTGCTTGTAGCTCAAAATCACAAAAGTGGCCTAAAATAAGGATGAATTTCAAATGAACCAAAGATGGAAATTGGGATTTTTTGATCTACATGTCCAAACCAAGGCATGTAATATGTCATTTTGATTGTAAAACATATTTTAAGAACATTGACATTGCCAAAATTTTGAATTGAGGGTTAATTTGTGGACTTGCTTTGAAAAGTAGTTACTTACATCATAAGTAACATTTGCCAAACCAATATGCAAGGCATAACCAAGGTTCCTTTCAATCCAAACACATCCAAAATACCATTAGGAGAGAAATTGGAAGAGAATGAGGGTGAATACAAGCTGCCAACATGAGCTGTTATGAACACACCATGACATGAACTTTCCATGACATGAGAAATTGAACTTCTCATTAGAGGAATCTAGAACTTTCTAGATCATCCATACATGTTCTATATATGATTTAGAAGGGGTTCAGAGTGAAGGTTGGTGATAATTGAAGGAGAGAATAGAGATTGAGATTGAAAATTTCTTGCTTGCAACTGAATTCGGTTACACTATTTTCTTCACTTTCCATCCATTTTCTTGAGTGCAATCACTTCCATGGATGCTAGTAATTGATTCCAGATCATAATCAAGGCAAATTCGTGGCTGAATAGTGTTCTTGCTCTCAAATTTTTTCACCTGCAACTCAAATTCGGTTTCCATAATCCAAGCATCCTCAAGTGTTCCTTTTGCATACAGAAGCTTTGAATTGATTCAGTGAAGGATTCTGCAAGCTCTTGAAGGTTGATTTGAAGATTCAACCACCCTGTTTGCTCAATTTTACCAGGTATGCAGTTCTTGTTCTATGGCTTCAATTAGGTAGAATTAAGAGGAATTATTGTGTTAGATGCATAGTAGAATGGTGTAGGAAGGTTTTTGGATCATCAATTTGAGAGTTAGTGACCAATTAGGGTTGTTGCCATTTTCGGTTGAGATGTTGTTCTTGCGAATCTTGAACTTTTAGGATGATTAAGTGGTATAGGAAGATTCCTTGTGAGATTTGGGACAAGTTTAGTGTAGAGACCACTTGCAATGGAGGATCCTAGAGAGAGTTAGGGTTGGGGGTGATGACCGGAGCACCACCGGCGACGGCCATGGCTGCGCGCGTGTTTCAGGAATTTAAATGGAGAAGATGACTTGATAGCCATCAGATCTTGGTTGGACTTTGACTGAAGGCATGATCCAATGGCCACGAATGGTTCTCATTTTGTGAAGGGTTCTGAACTATTATCATACGCTGCGTTTTATTAAGTTGGTGGAAATGGGCTTAAGTGAGAACTGATAACCGCACCCCCTTTTGGGGCCCAATCCTAAAATGAACTGAATGGCTTTGCTACCTGCACCACGCATTTGTTATTTTATTTTGATTTTTCATTTTATTTTTCATTTTATTCATGGTTATTGATTAATTCATAAAAAATTGAAAAATAACTCAATTAATCCCATTCTTTTTGCCATGGGTTCATGATTGAATCCAGTATTTTTTAGATAAAAAATATTATTATTCCATGCATTTTCTGATGTTATGTGCATTTTTACATTTTAATTGATATTGAGATAATCATGTTTGATGATTGATTTTGCTGAATTTGGTTTGATCATGTGATGATGATTTTGGCCTTGATTTTTTGTGAGTAGCTAGCATAGATATGCATGCTCCCCATAGATGTTTCTCACATTTTTGTTATGAGCATAAGTGGTAGTTTTAGGTTGAAACCTTAAGAGCTCCATTTTTAGGGTTTATGGTTGATACCTTGTGGTTTAGATTTCATTTTTAGAGCTTGGTGGATGATTCAACCTCTGATTTTTGTAGGGAAGATTCATGATTGAATTAGGATCCCTTAGGAATTTTTGTAGGAATTTACAAGGTAGTTTACTATTTTTGTTTGATTTTAGCTTAGGTGCTAACTTTGGATGATTCTAATGCACTAATTCAACTAGAATGACTCATTTAGTTCCCTTAGATTAGGGTTTTGTTTCTCTTGCTCTTTGATGATGATGAAGGCAAGTTAAAGATGCATTGGATTGCTTGAAGAAGCTTGGATGTGAAGATCTTCCCTTCTTTTGGTGTAGTGTTGATTAGGTGCTAAGATTAGGGTTTGTAGGCAGAGCTTCTAGATAGATTCTCTTCTTTCATAAACATGGAAGGTGTTGATCACTTCCATTATTCCCTATGATGTAAGGTCCCCTTGTGAAGGCCTCATCCCTCCTTTGGTAGGATGTGTGGCTCTTCACAAGTTGGTAGAACCTTTGAGGGTCCCTTTCTCTGATGATGGAGTGCTTAGTGGTGACCTTTGGTCTTCACTCTGCTATCAATCATCCAAATCTTGCTCTTGTTAGATGAATCTTTATCCCTTGCTAGAGGATGGAATTTCTTGTTAGAAGCTTTGAAGAGGATAGAGTTTTCTACTTCTTTGTGGTTAAAGACTGCCATTGAAGTTGAAGCTTGAAGACCAGTAAGAACAAGTTGACACTTGTGAAGAAGATCAAGTGGAGATTGAATGAAGAAGCTGAAGCTTGAAGTTGGAAAGCAAGTTGATACTTGTGAGTTCAATGCATTGAGTGCCTGAAGGAACAAGTTGATACTTGCTATTGAGATTGAAGCCTGAAGGTGGGGTTTACTTTGGAGCTGAAGCTTGAAGAGGATGAAGAACAAGTTGATACTAAGGTTTGATGTATTAGAAACCTGAAGAAGCAAGTTGAAACTTGCTATTAAAGAGGAAAGACTTGAAGAGCAGTTGCAGGCTGAGGACTGAACTGATGTCAGAGGACCTTTGCTGTGAAGTTGTGGAAGCTGTTGATCTGCTTTCTTTCCTGTATGTTTGCTTTCTGTGCAACTGTATTGCTGTGACTTGTTTGATTTGCTTGATGCATTAGAATAAGTCCATATCTAGATTGATGTAAGCTAGGAGCATGATTGCACTAGAGGTTGAGCTGCTCCCTCTGCTTGTATTTTTACTGTATGGCTTTGCTTGCGGGTATTCGGTAGAGCCCTGCTCCCTTGCCTATGTGGTTTGTGATTTGCTTGATGGCATTTTATTTCTCTGTATGATTGCAGTTATTCATATCTAGCTTGAGGTTGAGATGAGCTTGTGGAGGCTGATGCCCCACACACATTTCCTCCCTCACTTGCATTGCATGCATTTTACAGTCGTTTACCGTTTACTGTTTAAGCTGATGCTTTATCTATTTCTGTTTATCATTGACATGATCCCCTAGGTATCTCACTTCCTTTGATAAGGAAGTGATGATTAGAATTTTAGGTTGAAACCTATGCATGATAACTTCTAGGAGATCCTTGTTTCAAACCTCAACCATAGGATGAATCCTTGGCATGACAACATTAGGACTTGATAGTCTCCCCTTAGTTGAGCCCGTTCTCTCTTCTCATCTCAAAACAAATTAAAATACAGTAATAAAGGTTAACTGACGTCGTACGTTACGAGCCTTAAGCTATCTGAGAAAGGATTGTTGGAGAGTTTCTTTTCAACAATCTAGATGTTTAGTATGGTACCCTTTGGGTGACATGTGACGCATTCACTCTCAGGTCATAGTCTCTAGTGCGATATTAGTTGCAAACATCCATAAAAAACAGTTCTTCCGTAAAAGACAGAAAACAAACTTCAAACCTTTTGCCCCGTGGGCCCGTAATTCAAAGGAAGCTTTTCTGAAGAAAAGAGTGTCGTTAACTTCCAGTTCTACCACAAATAGTAACGCTTAAGTCTCCAAGGGTCGAGCTGCGTACGCCAAACTGCTGGAACTGTTTGTTAACCCTACTCGATAAAACAGATGAATCTGAATCCCCATAATCCGTATTATCCCGAACTACGTAAGCTCTGATCTCTCATACCTGATGAGAGTACGTAGGCACAATACTGACGTATTGGCGAGCCACCTTCCCCGTAACCCGTAGTTAGCCGAACTACGTTGACTCTGATTTCTCATTCTCTGATGAGAATACGTAGGCATAAAGTGTGACGCTTTGCCGAGTCATTTTCTTTTATTTTTAAGCCAGCCTTGATAGGTAGATAGTAAAACCAACCCGTCAGATAAACACAACAAGCGTGGATCCCATCGAGTACGATGGACGTGAGGGGTGCTAATCCTTCCCCTTGTGTAACCGAATCCCGAACCCAGACAATGGTTGCGATGACCTTGTCTTATACCTTTTCGTCAGGTTTTTCCGATCGTTTCCTTTCCCGTTCTGAGGGATAAATAACGAAAGGTGGCGACTCTTCTGTTTTGCCGGCACCTTATTTTCGCGGTAGCGACAGTGATCTCAAGAGCTTAAGGTATTTTCTTGAGTTGGAAGAGTTGAATATGAGGCAGAGGAAATAATTGGGACTCCTGAAGGATTATGGTTTTGGATTGAATTACCATTCGGGTGAAGCAAACGTGGTAGCTTATGCATTGATTTGGAATTCTTTGCATATGCCGATGATGATGGTAAAAGAGTTAGAACTGATTGAGCAATTTTGTGATATGAGTTTGGGTTGTGAAGATACTTCTTATGGAGTTAAGCTTAGTATGTTGGACCTTACTAGTGGTATTCTTGATGAGATTCGATAAGGTCAGAACTCTGGTTTGAGTTGGTAGATTGGTTGAATTTGATGAATTAAAGTCGAAGGGCTGATTTTCGGATTAATGGAAATGGTATCATGACATGTCGTGATAGACTTTGTGTTCTAGATATTATTGAGTGGAATCAGAGTATTGAGGTAGATTGAGTATTCATCCCGGTGCTATGAAGATGTAACCGGATTTGAGGAAATTATTGTGATGGCCATAGATGAAGAGAGAAGTGATTGAGTTTGTATATGCTGGTTAAACTTGTCAAAAGTCGAAGAATAAATGTCAGGGACCATTGGGGCTGATGCAACCGTTGGATATTCCAGGGTGGAAATCGGGTAGTATTTCCATGGATTTTGTGTTGGGTTTTCCGAAGAATTGGAGGGATATGATTTTAATTGGGTGATTTCGGATAGATTGACTAGATTGGCTCTTTTCTTACCAATGAGGATTAAGCATTCTATGATGAAGCTAGCTGAGATGTATATCGATGAAGTTGTGAAGTTGTATGAGATGTTGTCGAATATTGGGTCAGATGGGAATCTGAGTTTCATCGAGATTTTGGGAGAGTTTGCAGACGCTTTGAGTACCATGTTGAAGTTGAACTTTGCCTATCATCCGTGGATAGATGGACGAACAGAGAGAACTATCCAGTCTTTAGAGGATTTGTGGAGAGCTTGTGTGTTGGAATCAAGGTGGATCGTGGGATAGTTAATTATCGTTGATTGAGTTACCTACAATAACAGTTAGCATTCTAGTATCGAAATGACACCGTATGAGGATTGGCATGGTAGAAGGTGTAGGACTCCTTTGTGTTGATATGATTCAGGCGAGAGTGTTGTGCTCGGACCTGAGAATTGTGTAAGAAACGACTGAAAAGATCAAGAAGATCCAAGAAAAGACGTGTTTTGAGAGTTACGATGGTGATTGGTGTTGGTCAAGCTTTGAAGTCTCGAAAGCACGCACTGTGTTTTGTTGATTTGTATCAGAAGTGGCGCAGCAAAAGCGTGGGAGAAGTAGCATGTTAGACTGTTTTACCGCTGTCGCTTGTGAGTTTACATGATGTGGCATGTGCCTAAGTTGAGGAAGTGCATTTATTCGGATGGATGGTGTACAAGTGAGAGATAATTTGACTGTTGAGGCATTGCTATTTTAGGTTGATGAACGAGAAGCAACTTCGAGGTAAAGAGATTCCTTTGGTGAAGGTAGTTTGGGAGGACCAGCTAGAGAAAGTTGGAATTGGGAACTTGGAGATCAGTTGAGGGAGTCGTATCCGACTCTATTTCTTTGAGGTAATTTTTGAGGACGAAAATTATTTTAAGTGGGGGAGAGTTGTAACACCCCGAATTTAATCGGAATATTTTAATTTATTTATTTAATTGAGAATATTCGTATTTTTGGTGTTTTCGGTGGTTTTGAGAATTATTGAGGAATTATGCATATTGGAGTATTTATTTTGGAATAATAGTATGTAATATGGATTTATTAATATTATTATGAATTAAAATAAATATAAGAGAAATAAGGGTAAATTGGGCATTATGAAGAGTTAGTAAGGGTATTATGGGAAAAGCCCAATTGTGTGGCCCAAGTCTAAGTTTGACCAAATAGAATTATGAAGGTGGAGGATTCATTTTTGGTTAACCGTGAAAAGAATGAGGCCAGAGCCCTGAGGAGGGAGAAGTGGAGGCAAAAGCTTCGGAAGATCCCGAAGTTAATCGTGAAAGCAGCGAATCGGCTAAGGTATGGGGAGTATCGCATTTCATGATTTTCTATGTATGCCTTTAGATGCGTTTATGGCTGGTTTATGTGGTTTATGATTTAAGGTATTTTGGGTTGATTGTGGGAAATAAAGGAAATTGACGATGACCTCTGAGATTATGGTTTGTGATATGTATCACTGAATATTGAATATCTGATATGAGGATTAGGAAACATTAGGCCTTTGTGGCGAAAACTATGGGGTGACATGCGTCTGACCTTGAAGGGATAGAGATATGACCTTAGGGATGTTTTAATGAAGTTTTGGGGGCATGAGATGTGTGAATCGTATGAGTTTCTGGGTGGAGATCAGTTCTGGTGCGTAGCAGAAGTTGCTGTCATCGCACTGTTCACCTAGCGAGCAAGCCAGCGAGGGGCTCGCTACAAGACTCTCCTAGTGAGCAAGGCAGCAAGGATTCGCTAGAGGCTCGCCTAGCGAGAAAGCCAGCGAGGGGCTCGCTACGAGACTCGCCTAGCGAGCGAGCCAACGAACGTAGCAGAGTTCATGAATATTGATCATGTGCAGCGATGCCGTGATGTTTGATTCTGGGATTCCGGTGATGAGTTACTATGAGTATGACAGTGAGGTTGCGTGAGCAATAAGTGATAGTATGAGAATTACCGCATGTGTAATTATGATGAATTAATATCAGGCAATATGAGATGATATTAGGGATTAATATGTGAATACTATGTGATGATATGACGAATTAACATGAGTAGAATTGTGAAGTTTATGTGATTGATAGGCGATAGTGTGAGGATTACTGTGAGTATAACTTAGTAAATTAATATGAGATGATATGGGGGTATTATTATGAATTAATATGGGATAATATGACTATGAGCTAATATGTGATTTATACGCGATTATATGATAACATGATGTGTGAGAATGATTAATATGATGGATTATGATGATATGTTGTATGATGATTAATATGATGAATTATGATGATATGTTGTATGATGATTAATATGATGAATTATGATGATATGTTGCATGATGAGTAATATGATGAATTATGATGATATGATGTATTGATGATTAATATGATGAGTTATGACGTATGACAAATATGATGAATGATGATGCACCATATGTTGTTATTATAAGGATTATTGTGACGTGTGCATCATGCATTCATGTGCATCCGGACTTCGGTTCAGGACCTCGATTACTTTGGCTTCAATCCCACCTTGTGGATGTGAAGTATTTGATGTGCTCCGATCCTATTGATGGAGATCTATGGAGGGTTGATGGCCCAGTGTCCATTGCACTGTGATGATTGGTACCACATTTATTGAGTTGTGTCGCATTGCATCTATGAGTCTTTGTGTATGAATTATGACGTTATGGCCTTTGAGGCATATTTGAAGGATATCAATGTGTTGAATGTAATTATGAGTAATATGTCGTTTATGCATTAATTTTCATACATTGATTATTATGAATTGTCTTACTCACCATGCATGTTTGAATGTTACCTCCAGGTAGGTGTCGCAACTGCGAAAAACAACCGGCGGAAAAAACAGAAGATTCGCCACTTTCGTTATTTATCCCAAAGAGAGGGAAAAAAAACGATCGGAAAACCCTTATGAAAAAGGGAAAGACAAGGTCATCGCAACCATGTCTGGATTCGGGAGTCGGTTACGCAAGGGGAAGGTATTAGCACCCCTCATGTCCGTCGTACTCGACGGTATCAACGCATTGTTGTCTATCTAAAAGGGTGTGTTGAAACTATCTAGCTAAAGGTCTCAGGGACAAAAGAAAAATAAAGGAAAAGTGACTCGGCAGAGCATCGCCTCTTTGTGCCTACGTACTCCCTCATGTAATGGGAAAGTCAGAGTCAACTTAGTTCGACTAACTACGGGTGAAAGGGGGAAGGTTGCTCGCCAAGACATCGCGTCTTGTGCCTACGTACTTTCATCTAGTATGAAAGATCAGAGCAAACGTAGTTCGGGCTAAAAGGACCACAGGTTGGTTGAAAGGTTTTTAGGCCCGAGTAGGGTTAACAAGTAGTTCTAGCAGTTGGTGTATGCATCTCGACCATTGGAGACTTAGGCGTTACCATTTGCGGTAGAATTAATAGTTAAAGACACTCTTTTATCTGAAAATATTTTCCTGATTAAGATCCCGAAGGATGAAAAAGGTTTGAAGTGTTTTTGTGTTTTTTAGAGAAGAAGTGTTTTGAATTTGATTTGTAACTCATGTCGCATTAGAGACTATGACCTAAGAGCGAATACGTCGTATATCACCCAAAGGGTGTACACTAAACACTCTAGGTCATTGAGAGGAGGCCCCTCAATCACCATTTCTCAAGTAGCTTAAGGCTCGTAGCGTGCCACACTTGTCATTCTTTATTAGATGTTTTATGAATGTTTGAAGATGAGAAGAGAAGAAAGGACACTAATGGGAGACTAATCAACCCTAAAAGTTATCATGCAAAGTGGACTTAAAGTTGGGATACAAAAGGGAGCTACCTAATGTTATCATGCATTTTTAGAACCCTAATGTCTATCATAACCTCTCTTGGACAAGAGAGGTTAGAAATCCTAAGGGAAGAAAGACAAAAGAAGAAAAAGAAGAACAAAAGAAACATGCAAATGGAAGAATGCACACATTGAATGCACAAGTAAAATGAAAGTGGGAGGAAACTAGTGTAGGGCAGTAGCCTCCACAAGCTCATCTAAACCAAGCATGCATATGGAAATGCAAGAAAACAAGAGAAGAAGAGGAGCACAAGAAGAAAACAACCAAACAAGAACAAATCACACAAAGATGCACCAAAAGTGGGATGAAATGACCTAAGTCAAACAACATCAACCACACCACCAAAACTAAACCAAATGAAAGGTAAAGCAAATCCTAAAGCCAAGTGGGGATGGGAGACCAAATGAGGGCAGCAAGGACCTCATAATAGGTACTCAACCATAAGCATCACCCACCAAAAGCAAAGAAGCACCAAAAGTCTCCTCGAGGATTCATCATTCTAGGTATGCTTCAAATACCTCCAAAGGAGGGACCAAGCCACCTTAAATGAAACTCCAAGGTCATTGGACAGAAGGTAAAGATGAAGAGGAAAGCTCAAAAACAATATCAAAATATAACAAAGTGAAATGCAAGCTAGAACACAAAGGAATGCAAGCAAGCTACACATTGAAACCCTAATTGAAAGCTCAAGAGAAAACAAACAAATGAACAAGGAAAAAACAATATCATGACCTAAAATTGAACAAAAATCATCCTTAACATGTTAGCAACATGAAACAAAAGGCATTGAGAGCTCAAAGGATCCAAAAATGTCATATCCAAGTCAAACTAGGTCAAGCTGCATGTGTGAACCTCCCTTGGAGGTAACCTGACTTGCAAGTTACGTCAAAAATAGGAAAATGGTTCAAAAATGATCAAATAAAATACACAAGGTACTTAAACATGTTGGAAAACAGAGGCCAAAAGCTCAAAGCAAATATCCCCTCAAAGCACCATCAAAAGAAAATAATATTCAAGATGTACCACTTTGAAATGGGAGAATCGAGGGTCAAAAGAAAAGCCACCAAAGTCAACCCTAAAGTCAACCAACCAGGGGAAAAATGGTCCTAAAAAATTGTTCAACTCATCATGGATATGAGGATCAATTTTCATTCATTGTATTAAAAGGAAATGAGAGAAATAAATAAAAGAACAAACAATGTCACAATTTAATCCATTTAAAACAATTCCAATGTTCAATCCTTTTTTAAATTGAAAATAAAATCAAAAAATAAAATAAAAATATTCTAAAAATAAAGGACATCTCAAAGTTTCTAAAAAATATTTTTTTTGAATTTTTAGAACATTGGAGTTATTTTATAATGATTTAAATTGAAACAAAATAAAACAAAAATCAAAAAAAGAAATAAAGGAAAATGATGAAGACATTAGTGTAAATAGCAAATGAAAGCAGTTCAAAACACGCAATGGGCCCAGCAGGGGGTGTGAGTAGCAGACGAAAATCCAAGCCCAATCCAACAGAACAAAAATCAAATAATTTTGGTGATCGTGTGTGCAAGAGTCAACCAAAGAGCATCATGGAAATCAATGCAGATCACATGATCAAATAGTATGCAAATCACGTGGCTAAGAGCGTGCCAGCACATTAATGAGATATTTGAAAGTGATTAGGTGCGTGCAACATACTATGGTGTAGCGTGTTTCTTAATCTCATGCATTGGATTGGAAATAAAATGAATCAAACGGACCAGGTCAAGACACCACATCATCTTCTTCATAAAATTGGGAGGGAAACAGGTGGTGGCCGGACTGCAACTCCGGTCATCTTCTTCGCAGCTCCTGCCACCGTGAAAACGATAACAAGATGCAGGCAACAATTCTTCACCATTTTGGACAAACTTTATATGAAAATTAATCTAGAGATCACGAGGATCACAAATCCAGCATCCAAATTCCTTAATAATGCATAACAAACTCAACTCGAAGCCAAACATATTTGTGCATCAAGAACAAAAGTTCACCAAACTCACTCAATTTTGTGCAAACAACATCTACATGTTATGGAGATCACAAATCAAGCAATAATTAAGCAAGAACAGATCAATCCAAGTCCAAACAGTTTGGAGCTCATAACATCAACCATCACAAATGCCAGTTCGTTTTAGTTATTAATGATCTACATGTTTCCTAGGTCTCAAGTATGCAAAAATGGCAGAGAATCATGGCATAATGAGAGAGATAAGTTGAAAAGAAGATACCTTGTGGAGAACTTCCACTAAGCATTCAACTCTTGATGAAGCTTGAAGATAAATGTCCAGAATCCCTCCACAAACTTCAATAAAGCTTTTGCAATCCACAATTTAGCTTGAAATGGCTTGGATCTCAGAATTTGAATTTTGAATTTTCTTCACTTTTTCCAAATGCTCTAGCTCCAATTCTGCTTCCAATTCGTGTTCTGATGATTTGTGAATGATAGAAACCTTTTATGTGATGGATTTGAATCATAAGAAAGCCCAATGGCAGCCCCTAGAGCCCAATTGCAAATCCAACTTTTCTTCACTTTTTCAATTGTTCAAGTGCACGAAAATGCCTCCACTTTGCCTCCAAAATGCTTTAAATCATCTGCTGGTAGTGTATGGAGTATGAATTGTTGTGATTTGATCCTTGTTTGATCTCCATGGTTGATATTGATTGTGTAACTTAAGCTTGATGTAAGCTTGAAAATGGCTCATCAAAACACACCAAATTCAAATTCTGAGATTTCCAATGTGCTTAAAACATGTTTTGCACTCAAAATATGTACCTACTTGCACAAAAATGATCCATAATGAATTAATTCCAAATTTGCCCTTTTAAGCTTTTTCCATGAAAATTCCTCCACCAATTCTCCATTCCAAGCTAAATCCATGACTTCTCAATGTTTGATTGAACAATTGACACCATTTGGAGCATATTTGATGTTGGAAAAAACTCCATTTGAAGTGTGCAAGTTGGTGAAATGGACCTATAATTTTATGACCTATAATCTCACTTTCCCAAAATACCCCTGACTTGCAAGCCTCATAACTTGAGTTCTACAAATCCGATGAAACACTTCTAGTACTATTTGGAAAGCTAAGATAATGAGGAACAACTTTCATGTTCATCAAAAGTTGAGGAGAAACATCCTTCTAGGTAAAAAATGGCTTGGAAGTTGGTTGACCTTTGTTGACCAAAATCACATTCATCTGAGGACCTGTAACTTGTCTACATCATAACTTGAGTTCTATAAATCTAATCAAGGACTTCTAGTACTCAAAAGAAATCTAAGAGAATGCTCTATAAGTTTCATGTTGGTCAAAAGTTGAGATGAAACTTGTATCTTGAGATAGGTGGTCTTGAAGTTGGGGACTAAATAGGGGATTTTACACTGAGAACCCTAATTTAGTAACTTCTCACACTCTTGATTCTTGATGAATTGATCTTGAAATGATCTATTAGACACCTCAACACGACATTCCATAACCATAGAGACTTGGAATTGAGTTTTAATCTCCTTCAATTTCACAATTGACTGAGGATTAACCAGATGAAAACCCTACCTGCAACATTCTTGATTGTGGCTTCTTTCACATCACACAACAACTTGAATAAGCTCCAACATGGCTCTCAAAGCACTCAATGAGTTCTCTCAACATCTTATATCCATAATCATGAATTCACAATCCTCTGATGATCTTGAACTGGCCTCTAAGTTAAGAGCTGACCCACATACATCCATCAATCCTTTCACAAGACTATTGCCCACTTCTAGATGACCTGATGACCATTCAAACTTGAGTAACACCCCTTGCTTAGGCTCAACCCTCTGAGTAGACTCCTCTTGCTATGCACAACCTCTTTATCCCCTATTCAATGAAAAATGCTATGCAATGGAAATGCTAGAAAGAAATGAAATGAAACATAAACCAAGTTAAGAAAAGGTTGGGCAAATTTTGGGGTGCAACAGCTGCCCCTATTCAAACGACTTGGACCTGAATGAATGAAAAGAGAACGGCTTTCATGCAATCAAGGTAAAAGACGATTGAATACCAAAGAACCCGGAAATTTGCCAACCGCAGAAAATAAAACTGCAAACAAGGATCTCTAGAGACAACTGCTCTGATTACAAACACATTCCGCTGGGGAAAAGAGAAACTTAACGAGTAACTCTGCTTGGGAAAACCCTGAAATAGGGGAATACTTCAAATTGCCGGAATCTGGATATTCAACGAACAAAATGAATCAACGAAATCTGTCGGAGCCTGAACGCTCAACATAGTAGTCGGAGCCTGAACGCTCGACGTAATAGTCGGAGCTTGAATACTCAACGTAAGATTGACCGGAGCCTGAATGCTCAACGAACAAAAGGATATATCATTTGCAAATTCACCGGAGCCTGGATACTTAACGGAGAAGCCAGAGCCTGGATGCTCAACGTAAAATTGACCGGAGCCTGGATACTCAACGGACCAAGAAGTACACCATAAACTGGAATCTTATTGGAGCCTGGATACTCAACAAAATTGGAATCACTGAAAAAAATACCAGAGTCTGGATACTCAACGCACAAGAGAAATTACCACATATTGGAAATCGGTCAGTGTCTGGATACTCAACGTAATACATCGGAGCCTGAACGCTCAAGAAAATAAACCGGAGCCTGGATGCTCGACGAAATAAATCGGAGCTTGAATGCTCAACGAAAGTGACCGGAGCCTGAATACTCAACGGACAAAAGAGATCATCACCATACGAAAATTAACGGAGTCTGGATACTCGACGGAAAATTTGACCGGAGCCTGGATACTCAACGGACAAAACCAAATACCACAAATCGGAAATTCACCGGAACCTGAATATCCAACGGAGAAGGAGTACTACCACAAAACTTACCAAGGTCTGGATACCTAACTGACTTTATCGGGGTCTGCATACTCAACAGAATAAGCAATACGTCACGAACTGAAAATATACCGGAGTCTGAATACTCAACAGAGAGACCGGAGCCTGGATGCTCAACGAAGATTGACCAGAGCCTGGATACTCAATGGACGAAGGGAAAATATCGCAAATATATCGATTAAAAATTGGACACCACACTGTCCTCATCAGAGTCTAGATACTCGACAAAAAAAGCACCATAATATCAATCACCGTGGTCTGGATACTACAACCATCTTTATCGGAGTCTGGATACTCGACGGAAAAAAGAAAACCCCATCAACTGGGAAAGGACCGGAGTCTGGACACTCAACGGACAAAAGAACTCATTATAACTGCTTATCATGATTCACTAAGATTCGAAGATACTGCTGGGGAATAACATGAGTCGGGGTCTGGATACCACGCGGGCTAAGAGAAATCACATGGTCTGGATACCAAGGGAAAAGATCGGATCTTCGAAGATACACCTGAAACAAAGAGATAACAACCCGGCTTATGTTTCACATGCATATGTTTGAAAATGGCGTAATGCTCCATACGAAATGGAGATGCTACACATTTGGGTAGATGTTATGCACGCATACAGAAGCAACGAAACTGAATCAGCAAAATAAATGCTAGAGATACAGAGAACACCCTGCTGGAGCAAGAAAATAACCCTGTTGGGGAAACCAAAGATTCTTCCAGAGATAGAGCACAAACTTGCTCATGCCAATAACCATTGGACTTATGTCGAGAAACGGGCCCTTATTGGCCTCTAGGGATTGCTCCATCGGGGAACAAACCTACCCAGGCTACAAATTACTCCGTGGAAAGAAAATCCAATCATAACTCACTAGGGATAGAAGTATGAACTTCACTGATTGGGGAAATAGATTCAGGCTGGGGATAAGACGAACTTCATCCATACCTTTTTGCCCCAAGGGTAACGACCCTGCAACACTGAACAAACAGACAAGATATCCTACGCTATCGGAACCATCTTAGTCATCATTCGTGACATTGTTCAATTAATTCAAAGTTTTAACAATTATTGGTCAAGGCCTGCAAGTTTATGTAAGTGCAAGTTCATCAAAACATTGGGCGTTTTCACAAACAAAACAGTAAAAGTTAAAACAAAGCACACAGATCAAGTACTGAATAGTATATGTTTATTGATAAATGGCCTGTAAATAGGCAAAGTTTTACAACAGATGCAACTCCTGAAAAGAGGAAGCTGCGCAAAAAAAAAATACAGATATGCACAGAAATATACAAAAGTGTACAAAAATGTCGGCAACGTGGCACAGACAAACACCATGAGCTGATCCCTCTATGACTCGCCTGACTCTGATTCTTCCCCGAAACTTTGTCTTTAGAAGAGATTGATTCGGATAAACAGCCTTCAGGTTCTCCCAATCCACTAAGCAATGAAGTTCCAACGCAGACCGCAGTCATTTGCTTTTTCAATCCCTAACTTTTGCCTGAACCGCCCTTTCGGGTTTTCGATTCACCCGAATACCCATTTTTTCCAAAGTCGCCTTTTTAGGTTTTCGACTTTGCGGGTTTACATCTTTTCATTTTTATCCCTAATTTTTGCCCGAACTTATTTTTCCTTTTTTATGGTTCGCCGGGATGCCCCATTTTTTCCTGGACTTTTCTTTTTGTGTCCAGCGGGTCTCTTTTAAGCAAAGTATTTTTTAACTGTGTCTGCGTTCACAGGAGATGTGAAATCCTTACCATCCATGGTGGCTAACAACAAGGCTCCTCCAGAGAAAACCTTTTATACAACATATGGACCTTCATAGTTGGGAGTCCATTTGCCCCTGTGATCTGATTATGGTGGGAGAATCTTTTTCAGCACAAGATCGCCCGTCTGAAAGCTTCGAGGGTGCACGTTCTTATCATAAGCTTTCTTCATCCGGCTCTGATACAACCGACCATATGCAATTGATGCTAGCCTATTTTCATCCATCAGACTAAGCTGATTCTAACGGTTCTTTATCCATTCTGCCTCATCAAGCTTGACGTCAACCAGAACTCTTAAAGAATGAGTCTCGACCTCCAATGGCAGGACAACTTCCATGCCATATACCAGCGAGAAAAGAGTTGCCCCGGTTGATGTGTGTACAGTCGTACGATAACCGTGAAGAGCAAATGGCAACATCTCATGCCAATCTTTGTAGGTAACAACCTTCTTTTGCACTATCTTTTTAATATTCTTGTTGGTCGCCTCAACAGCGCCATTCATCTTCGGCCGATAGGGCGATGAGTTGTGATGTTCAATCTTGAAGTTCTGGCATAACTCCTTCATCATCTTATTGTTCAGATTCGAAGCATTGTCAGTAATGATTCGCTCGGGAATCCCATATCTGCAAATGATGTCCTTCTTTATGAACCTTGCTACGACTTGCTTTGTGACATTGGCGTATGAAGCTGCCTCAACCCATTTGGTGAAGTAATCAATGGCAACCAAGATGAAACGATGACCGTTGGATGCGGTTGGTTCGATCTTGTCGATCATATCAATGCCCCACATGGAGAAGGGCCACGGGGACGCCATAACATTCAATGGGCACGGCGGTACATGTATCTTATCTGCATAAATCTAGCATTTATGGCATTTCTTCACAAATTTGAAATAATCTAACTCCATAGTCAGCCAATAATACCCTGCTTGTAATAGTTTTCGAGACATGGCATGTCCGCCGGCATGTTTACCGAAAGTGCCCTCGTGGACTTCTTCCATAAGTAGCGTTGCTTCTTTTTCATCCACACATCTCAACAGCACCAAATCATGGTTCCTTCTGTAAAACACACCATCTAGGTTTAGATAAAAGTTGCCAGACAACCTCCTTAGTGTCTTCTTATCCTGAGCCGAAGCCCCTGGTGGATACTCTTGCTTCTTGAGGAAGTTTTGTATATCATAAAACCATGGCTTGCCATCAGCAGCCTCTTCAATGGCGAATACGAAAGCGGGTCTGTCCATGCGGGAAATGACTATTCTGGGAGCATCATTCCAGAAATTCACTTTATACATCGAAGATAGCGTTGCCAAAGCATCGGCCATCTGATTCTCTGCTCGTGGTACATGGTGAAAATCTACCTGATCGAAGAAGGGTAACAACCTCCTTGCATAATCTCTGTAAGGAATTAGATTCGGTTGACGAGTTTCTCATTCTCCCATGACTTGATTAACCACTAGCGCTGAATCGCCATATACATCCAAATTCTTGATTCTCAAATCAACAGCCTCTTCCAGACCCATGATACATGCTTCGTACTCAGCTTCATTGTTGGTGCAAGGGAATGTCAACCTGGCAGTGAACGAGATGTGAGTACCATGAGGAGTTGTAATAATTGCCCCGATTCCACTACCATAGGAGTTGACAGCGCCATCGAATATCATCTGCCACTAAGAATCCATCTCTGGACCTTCACCGTGTAATGGCTCTTCACAATCTTTCGCTTTGAGGAACATGATATCCTCGTCAGGAAATTCAAACTTCATCGGTTGATAATCTTCGATAGGCTGCTCAGCAAGGTATTCTGACAGAACACTTCCTTTGATGGCTTTCTGGGAAACATATTGGATATCGTACTCTGTCGGTACCATCTGCCACCTGGCAATTCTTCCTGAGAGCGCTTGCTTCTCGAAGACATACTTAATCGGATCCATCTTCGAAATCAACGTGGTTGTGTGATTAAGCATATATTGTCTCAAACGTTTGGCAGCCCAAGCAAGTGCGCAACATGTTTTCTTGAGCAATGCATAACGGGACTCACAATCTGTGAACTTCTTACTCAAATAATAAATCGCATGCTCCTTTCTTCTAGTATCGTCGTGTTGACCGAGAACACAACCCATACTATTCTCAAGAACCGTTAAGTACATGATTAAAGGCCTTCCAGCTACTGAGGGTATCAATATCGGAGGCTCCTGCAAGTATTCTTTTATCTTATCAAATGCTTTTTGATAATTTTCATTCCAGACGACCGCCTGATCCTTTTTTAACAATTTAAACATTGGTTCACACGTGGCTGTGAGATGAGATATGAACCAAACAATGTAGTTCAATCTCCTCAGGAAACCATAGACCTCCTTTTCTGTTTTCGGTGCTGGCATGTCTTGTATGGCTTTTATCTTTGCAGGATCGACCTCGATTCCTTTTTCACTGACAATAAACCCCAATAACTTTCCGGACCAAACTCCAAAAGTGCACTTATTTGGATTCAACCTCAATCTGAACTTCCTAAGCCTCTCAAACAGCTTCAACAAGTTGACCAAATGCTCTTCCTCCGTTTGGGACTTTGCAATCATGTCATCAATATAGACCTCGATCTCATGATGAATCATATCATGAAACAAAGTCACCATTGCCCGCTGATAAGTTGCACCTGTGTTCTTCAACCCAAAAGGCATTACTTTATAGCAAAACATTCCCCACGGTGTAATGAATGTTGTTTTCTCCATGTCCTTCGGTGCCATCTTTATCTGATTATAACCGGAGAAACCATCCACGAAGGAAAACACCGAAATTTGAGTCGTATTGTAGACCAATACGTCAATGTGAGGGAGAGGGAAATCATCCTTTGGGCTCGCCTTATTTAGATCCCTGTAATCTACACACATCCGTACCTTACCATCTTTCTTAGGTACAGGTACGATGTTGGCGACCCACGGAGGGTAAGTGGTTACAGCTAAAAATCCAGCGTCTAATTGCTTTTGGACCTCTTCTTTGATTTTTACCACCATATCTGGTCTTGTCCTTCTAAGCTTTTACTTGACCGGTGTACATTTCTTTCGCAACGGCAAGAGATGAAACACTATGTCGGTATCAAGCCCGGGCATATCCTCGTACGACCAAACAAAGATGTCACTATACTCTAGAAGCATCTCGATCAGTCTTTGCTTGATGTCGCTCTGTAGTGCAGCCCCTATCCGAACATTTATGACAACTTCTTCAGAACCCAGATTAACAACTTCAATTTCCTCCTGATGAGGCAGAATGATCTTCTCTTCTTGTTTCAAGAGTCTGGCTAGCTCTTTAGGCAAGTCTTCATCCTCATCAATATCTTCTTCAGCTTGATATATCGGTTGATCGAAGTTGAAGCAAGTCATAGGAGGTTCTGAATCGGTGTCATCTGCAATAGGAATCCTACAATAAAAATGGTTAAATGTTTCAAACAATTTGTAAACAAGTATAAACCACATTGCCATTTCATTGTGAAAAATAAAAATAAGAAAAACAGAGATCACAAAATTTGAATGAGAAAACGCCCTTTGATTAATTGATAAACAATGTTCAGACATAAACAAATAAGGCCCTGAGATAAAATACCACTATGCCCCGGGTAGGACATAGGGTAGTACAATAATTGGAAAAACAAAGCATTACTGTTATGTCGTCACTTGAATGAATTCTTCAATTGACCAGTTGCGCAGGCCCTGTCCCGGAATACATGGCTTGATCCAGGCGTCCATATCACAATCGTTCTCCGTCATCGTCGGATACAACATTGATTCTCTCAAAGATGACTCCCCCCTTGGTGAACTGCACGGGCCCTTTATAGCGCGGCGCGCTCTGTGAGGCTGAAGAAGAGGAGAATGATGGTCGATACCCTAAACCAAATTTGTCTTGTTTGTGGGGAATCTCTAATACTTGTCCCCACCCCTGCACTGCCCCAGTCTGTACCACTGTTTGAGCTTCTTTAAACGAGGACATAGCCACCTCAGGCTCTTTTCTCACTACCGGAGACTTGTCTTTAATCTTGACCACTTCGAAGGCCTGGAAAAGAGTTTCATGGATATCCCCATCCACTTCAACATACTTAAAGGATGATAAATGGCTGACCATGATATCCTCCTCCCCGCATACCGTAACAACGCTACCACCAACCATGTATTTCAGCTTTTGATGCAGCGTGGAGGTTACAACTCCCGCTGAATGAATCCATGGGCGACCTAGTAGACAACTGTAGGTCGGCTGGATATCCATGATGTAAAACACTACATCAAAGACTTCAGGTCCCACCTGAATAGGCAAAGTTACCTCCCCAAACACGGATCTTCGGGTTCCGTCAAACGCACGCACCACCAAATTACTTGGTGTGAAAATCAACCCCTTCATATCTAACTTCATTACGGCCTTCTTCGGAAGTAAGTTTAAGGACGATCCTGTATCCACAAGCACGTGAGACATGACAGCCCCTCGACATTCTAAAGATATATGCAGCACACAATTATGATTTCTGCCTTTTGGCGTCAAATCCAAGTTCGTAAAGCCTAAGCCATTTCCTGCGTTTAAGTGCGCCACAACTCCCTCAAGTTGGTTGATCGATATTTCCTGCGGCACGTAAGCAGTGTTTAGTATTCTCAGCAATGCATTCCTATGCACCTCAGAGCAAAGGAGCAACGACAAGATGGATATTTTGGAAGGAGTTTGCTGCAAATGATCGACTATCTTATAGTTGCTTTTCCGAATCAGCCTCATAAATCCCTCCATGTCTTTCAACAAAGATTCTCTCTCCCCAGATTGAGAAGTTTCCTCCATTACCAGTCTTTTTCCCTTGTCCACCTTATCAACAGTCACTTCAGGCGACGAAAAGACTCGGCCACTGCGAGTAATTCCTCCTGCTCCCACGAGATTGTCAACTGAATTTGCAGGAGGATCATTCAAGTTTATCTTCTGCCCATTGCAATACACTTCGGCTCCATAATTCCACGGAGTAGCCTTAGTGCTTTCAAATGGCACAGGACCCGCTTTTGTGATAGTTATCATTGGTGGCTTCGGAGCATAGATAGTAACAGTCTTATACGGGATGGAGATTGTCGCAATCTCATCCTTTTCTTCAGCCACCAAATCCTCGGACTCTCTTCCAATAGAACTGTCAAATTGTAAAAATCCGTTATCCATCATCTCCTGAATACATCTTCTCAACAGTCCACATCCTCTCTCAGGATTAACAAAACATTCAACACAGTCCTCAGCACAACTCGGGAAAACACCCCCCTTCAGCAATCTGGCTTTCACAAAGCTTAAGGGCGTCTTCAGTTCATCAACATCCATCACCAAATTCAACACTTCCTCGCTGATAATTGCATTAACCCCAGCTTGCCCATGATTCGGCATGGGATTCTGCACCACATTGGGAACATCATTAGAAAAATTAATCGCCTTACTGTCAATCATGTCTTGCACCTTATGTTTAAAGGCTTTACAATTATCAATGTTATGTCCTAGGGCACCCGAATGAAACTCACAACGAGCATTTGCATCATACATAGGTGGAGGAGGTCCGGTTAAGGGAGCTAAAGTCCTTTTTTGAATCAATTGCAGCTGTAGCAAAGCCTGCAATAACTGAGAGTAAGGCATAGGAGGCGCATCAAAATGCCTATTTGTTGCCCGACCTCTATCTTGGTACCTTCCGTACCCCTGCTAATTTTGTTGCGGTCGTTGTTGCTGTTGTTGCTGATGCTGTTGTTGCTATGGTTGTTGAACTGCTGGAATGGTGATGCTGGAAATTTGCTGATGTTGCTGATTCTTTCCTCTATTTCTTCCCCGTGAACTGGATACAACATTAGTATCTCCCTCTTGCCTTTTGTTTCCGAATACCTTCTTGTTCCCCCCAGCTGAGGGTACTTCGCCCGCCTGAATCTTTTCGAGTTTGATGACGTTTTCCACCCTTTCACCGGTGATTATTAAGTCTGAAAAACTTCCTGACATACTGCTAATCAACTTTTCATAGTACACTCCCGGTAAAGTAGCAACAAACATGTCAACAAGCTCGAGCTCTACCATGGGAGGCTGCACTCTAGCAGCAAGCTCTCGCCACCTCTGGGCGTATTCTTTAAAGCATTCATTATTCTTTTGGGAAAGATTCCGCAGCTGGACTCTATTTGGAGCAAGGTCACTGTTGTACTGATAGTGCCTTACAAAAGCTTCGGCTAGGTCTCTCCAGCTATGGACGTTAGTGGGCTCCAGCCCCATGTACCACTCCAAAGAAGGACCAGACAAACTGTCTTGGAAGAAGTGCATCAAGAGTTTTTCATCGTCCGAGTACGCGAACATCTTCCTATAGTACGAGCGCAGGTGAACCCTCGGGCAACTGGTGCCTTTGTACTTATCAAAGTCAGGCACTTTGAATTTGTGAGGTATCCTTAAATCAGGAATCAAGCCCAAATTGGCCATATCTAAACCCATGGAATTCTGGTTTTCATAGCTTTTCATCTTGTCTTCTAAAAGCTTAAATCTTCTGCTTGCCTCAGCTGACATTTCAGGCCTGAAGTCTCTCATTGAGAAAACATCCCCTTGCTGATCTTCAATTTGAGGATTACGCATATTTCCATGAATAGCACAATCAGCTCCATGGTCATAATAACCATCATTGTTATCAGCATCATCGCCTTCTCCAGCACCAATACTAATATTTCCTATGTTTCCAAAGACATTTCCAATCCCTCCAATGTTACCATCATTACCATTTCCTCCGACATTCCTAGCATTACCATTCCCTCCAGCATTAGGGATAGGTACAAAGTTGTTAACTCGGGGAGTCTCAACATGGGGAGGTTAGCAGCAGTCCCACCGTGTAACACACCATCACTATCAACTCGCGCAATAAAAGGTTGCACTAAAGTCTGAAGTTGCGCCTGGCCACTAGCAACCCCTTGCATGACCTCCATCAGTTGCGCCATCCGATCTCTCATCTCTTGCATTTCTGCCTGCATCTGATCCATCAGTCTCTTCTGGTTTCCTCTGGTACCATACCAGTGAGTTATCTGATCTGCAATCCTGAAACACACTAGTGGAGCACAAGAAATAAGATAAGGTTAACAGTTCCGATGCACCTGCAAATACGAGAAACATGCTAAAATGCAGACATGTATTTATGCGACAGGGAAATTTCCCCCTCGATTCTAGTTTCCAGAAAAAACAGAACAATGGAGAACCCTACGGACAAGCATAGAACGCCAACTCCTCGTATATAAATCAAAGGCCAGCAGGCAATGTACAAGCTACAACTGAGTACAAATAAGGAAAAGACCTCAACCAACAAGCCTGGTGATGGTCAATACAACAAATAAGCAGCAAAAACTACAACAGAAATAAACAAGACAGTCAAGCAGGATGACGTGATCGGAAATCCTCTAACAGCCTCAGCGTCTCAGGATGATCCGGCCTAGAAAGTAGTCCCTAAATAAGAAAATCCTACTGGCTAACAGTATGTTGTTGACTATCAACATGATCCTCCAAAGCTTCTTCCCCGAAACATGCCTCAAGCCTGCGTCTCTTGGAGTCAGCCCTCAATCTGAGATCCTTCAAGTTCGTGATCGCTTCATTCAACCTGTACTCACAGTCTCATCTAAGTGATACTTCTGCTGCAATCTCCCAATCTTTGGCATTAAGCCGCGCCTTCCACTTGTTGATCTGAAGTTTTAACCTGTCTTCGCGCTCCTTGTTATTAGTGAGCATGGCATTCCATACTGATTCAAACTTGGATATCCTCAAGTAAGCCCTATCCAACTCTTCCTTCTTAGTAGTAAGAACACTGTGGACATCATTCAAATCTCGGCCTGTGCGCTCTCTGTCACTAGTCTCCTTAGTCAGATCTATACCCAGTTTGTTCACAAGCTCGGTTTGTCTCTTGAAAGAATTGACACCATCAATCTTCTCGCTTCGGAGCTGGATGATCTCTTTCTCCAATTCTTCATTTGCTCTTCTCAGCTATTCCTTCTCTGACAATACCTGATTGTATTTCTGGATATCTACAGTAGTGGGTTCCTCTATCATGAGAGGATACAGAGGTGCAACTGTAGGGAATGGCATCAAGAACTTCGCAGCTCTATCCTGAATCCAAGTCAGGTAAGGGTCATATTCTCGGCTGTTACTCTTCCCCAAAGCTAACTTCCCTTTCCGACGAATGTTATTCCATGCATGCTCAAGTCTACCCAAAGTATCACCCTCCAATAAACCGGTGAGATACAGAGATTCCTGTATCTCCTCTTCTCTAGGAGGCTCCCTCAGCACATACTCAAACTGTCTGACCAATAAAGAAGGGTTATAGTTGATGCAACCTTTCCTTCCGACCAAAGGGACGTTAGGAAAACCACCACAACTATAAACAATATATGTACCAAGCATGTCTCGGTCAAACCAAACAATATTCTCTGCAGATAGTCCCATCAACCTCTTCGACCATTTTGAAGTACTAGCAGTAGCCACAAATGGATTCGTCTTGGGCATATGACTAGAAAATCAAGCGTACAATAGAGGAACACAACAAGCCACATTCTTTCCCCTTCGTTTCTCATTCTTGTAATGCACAGAATGATAAATGTATCCGAGAAGAGTAGGCATTGGGTTTCTCGAAGCCAGTATATGAAATGCATCCAAATCCACAAAGTCAGGGAGATTATGAAACAATACAATGCCATATATACAAAGAGCAAGAACAGCGTTAAATACAATCCAGCAACCATCCTTAGCAAACTGCCGAGCTTTATCAACTAGGGAAGCGAGAGGAAAACCATGCACTCCATTCCACTCTGTCAGACCCCCCTGTAACTATGAAGCATCCACGTGTACTATGGCAGCTAGCTTAGCCAGATCAGGCTTAGCGTCAATATGAACAAATGGCATCTGACTAAGAACAGGCACATCCAACAATACTGAGTACTCCTCCAAGGTAGGCGCCAAAATGTAGTCAGGAAAGACAAAAAACCTCAACGGTGGATCATAGAACTATAGAAAGGCATAAAGGCCATCCATCTCATGTGCTGAAGGCTTGCAGACCCATCTCAATAATCTCTCATAGGACTGCCTGAAATCCTCCATCACCTTCCCACCAGCCATGGAAATCAAACTCAGCAAAGATCTAACATCTGGAGTTGGAAGCTTGTAAGCCATTGTTCTCTTCAAGGATTCCATATCAGCAATGAGGGAATAAGATCACTAGAATCGGAGGAGAAATATGCACCTGCAACACAAATACATGTTAATGAAATGCAGATGAAAATGCAAATGCAAATGCAAACAAGGGATCAAGACTGTTGTGTTGTTGGTCAAGAAGAACCAGCGCTTCGCCTTAGCAAGAACAAAGTACCGACAATAGGACCCATTGATAAACAGATTTACACTGTAAAGAACCGGGTATTCTGAAAGCCAAAGTTTCCTGCATAACCCAATCCCTCTCACAGGTATGGACCTATCCACTGATAAGGTTCGGCATCCTATGCGTTCGTCAACGTCACAGACTTTCAAGAAATGATTATACGTTCACCATTTCTGGTTTAGCATCATAATCTCTTGAAGAGGCCTCACTTAACTGACTCACAAATGATCGGTCCCCATAGTCGACAACCCCCGGATCCAAAATTCCTTTGAGCCCAAATGGCCAGAAAGAAAATTGTCAAAGAGAATCTCATATGAGCGCGAATTTCATGGTGAACTAGTACGAGCAAAGCAAGTACATCCACCATTACTTTCCACTACTAAAGCTAGGTGTATACTCAAGTCTGGGTCTGGCTTATCGCTCAATAGAACTTCCCTCCCCACAGCACAGCAGGTATGACATATGATGCGGAAAATAAATGCGGGAAAGTAAAATGAGAAAGTAAATAAAGCACATATGTACAACACCCAAAGATAAGCAGACATGCGCTAGGATTGACTCGTATAGGGAACCAGGTTCCCCAGCAGAGTCCCTAGCTGTCGCAACTGCGAAAAACAACCGGAGGAAAAAACAGAAGAGTCGTCACTTTCGTTATTAATCCCAAAGAGAGGGAAAGGAAACGATCAGAAAAACCTAATGAAAAAGGGAAAGACAAGGTCATCGCAACCATGTCTGGATTCGGCAGTCGGTTACGCAAGGGGAAGGTATTAGCACCCCTCACGTCTGTCGTACTCGACGAGATCCACACATTGTTGTCTATCTAAAAGGGTGTGTTGAAACTATCTAGCTAAAGGTCTCAGGGACAAAAGAAAAAGAAAGGAAAAGTGACTCGGCAGAGCATCGCCGCTTTGTGTCTACGTACTCCCTCGTGTAATGGGAAAGTCAGAGTCAACATAGTTCGACTAACTACGGGTGAAAGGGGGAAGGTTGCTCACAAAGACATCGCGTCTTGTGCCTACGTACTTTCATCTGGTATGAAAGATCAGAGCAAACGTAGTTCTAGCTAAAAGGACCACAGGTTGGTTCAAAAGTTTTTAGGCCCGAGTAGGGTTAACAAGTAGTTCTAGCAGTTGGTGTATGCAGCTCGACCATTGGAGACTTAGGCGTTACCGCTTGCGGTAGAACTAAAAGTTAACGACACTCTTTTATCTGAAAAGATTTTCCTGATTAAGATCCCGAAGGATGAAAAAGGTTTGAAGTGTTTTTGTGTTTTTTAGAGAAGAAGTGTTTTGAATTTGATTTGTAACTCATGTCGCACTAGAGACTATGACCTAAGAGCGAATGCGTCGTATATCACCCAAAGGGTGTACACTAAACACTCTAGGTCATTGAGAGGAGGCCCCTCAATCACCATTTCTCAAGTAGCTTAAGGCTCGTAGCGTGCCACACTTGTCATTCTTTATTAGATGTTTTATGAATGTTTGAAGATGAGAAGAGAAGAAAGGACACTAATGGGAGACTAATCAATCCTAAAAGTTATCATGCAAAGTGGACTTAAAGTTGGGATACAAAAGAGAGCTACCTAATGTTATCATGAATGTTTAGAACCCTAATGTCTATCATAACCTCTCTTGGATAAGATAGGTTAGAAATCCTAATGGAAGACAGACAAAAGAAGAACAAAAGAAACATGCAAATGAAAGAACACACACATTGAATGCACAAGTAGAATGAAAGTGGGAGGAAAATAGTTTGGGGCAGTAGCCTCCACAAGCTCATCTCAACCAAGCATGCATATGGAAATGCAAGAAAAGAAGAGAAGAAGAGGAGCACAAGAAGAAAACAACCAAACAAGAACAAATCACACAAAGATGCACCAAAAGTGGGATGAAATGACCTAAGTCAAACAACATCAACCACACCACCAAAACTAAACCAAATGAAAGGTAAAACAAGCCCTAAAGCCAAGTGAGGATGGGAGACCAAATGAGGGCAGCAAGGACCTCATAATAGGTACTCAACCATAAGCATCAGCCACCAAAAGAAAAGAAGCACCAAAAGTATCCTCAAGGTTTCGTCATTCTAGGTATGCTTCAAATACCTCCAAAGGAGGGACCAAGCCACCTTAAATGACACTCCAAGGTCATTGGACATAAGGTAAAGATGAAGAGGAAAACTCAAAAGCAAGAGCAAAACATAACAAAGGGAACTGCAAGCTAGAACACAAAGGAATGCAAGCAAGCTACACATTGAAACCCTAATTGAAAGCTCAAGAGAAAACAAACAAATGAACAAGGAAAAAACAATATCATGACCTAAAATTGAACAAACATCATCCTTAACATGTTAGAAACATGAAACAAAAGGCATTGAGAGCTCAAAGGATCCAAAAATGTCATATCCAAGTCAAACTAGGTCAAGGTGCATGTGTGAACCTCCCTTGGAGGTAACTTGACTTGCAAGTTACCTCAAAAATAGGAAAATGGTTCAAAAATGATCAAATAAAATACACAAGGTACTTAAACATGTTGGAAAACAGAGGCCAAAAGCTCAAAGCAAATATCCCCTCAAAGCACCATCAAAAGAAAATAATATTCAAGATGTACCACTTTGAAATGGGAGAATCGAGGGTCAAAAGAAAAGCCACCAAAGTCAACCAACCAGGGGCAAAATGGTCCTCAAAAATTTTTCAACTCATCATGGATATGAGAATCAATTTTCATTCATTGGATCAAAAGGAAATGAGAGAAACAAATAAAAGAACAAACAATGTCACAATTTAATCCATTTAAAACAATTCTAATGTTCAATCCTTTTTTAAATTGAAAATAAAATCCAACAATAAAATAAAAATATCCTAAAAATAAAGGACATCTCAAAGTTTCTAAAAAATATTTTTTTTGAATTTTTAGAACATTGGAGCTATTTTATAATGATTTAAATTGAAATAGAATAAAACAAAAATTAAAAAAAGAAATAAAGGAAAATGATGAAGACATTAGTGTAAATAGCAAATGAAAGCAGTTCAAAACACGCAATGGGCCCAGCAGGGGGTGTGAGTAGCAGGCGAAAATCCAAGCCCAATCCAACAGAACAAAAATCAAATAATTTTGGTGATCGTGTGTGCAAGAGTCAACCAAAGAGCATCATGGAAATCAATGCAGATCACATGATCAAATAGTATGCAAATCATGTGGCTAAGAGCGTGCCAGCACATTAATGAGATATTTAAAAGTGATTACGTGCGTGCAGCATACTATGGTGTAGCGTGTTTCTTAATCTCATGCATTGGATTGGAAATAAAATGAATCAAACGGACCAGGTCAAGACACCACATCATCTTCTTCATAAAATTGGGAGGGAAACAGGTGGTGGCCGGACTGCAACTCCGGTCATCTTCTTCGCAGCTCCGGCCACCGTGAAAATGACAACAACACGCAGGCAACAATTCTTCACCATTTTGGACAAACTTTATATGAAAATTAATCTAGAGATCACGAGGATCACAAATCCAGCATCCAAATTCCTTAATAATGCATAACAAACTCAACTCGAAGCCAAACATATTTGTGCATCAAGAACAAAAGTTCACCAAACTCACTCAATTTTGTGCAAACATCATCTACATGTTATGGAGATCACAGATCAAGCAAGAATTAAGCAAGAACAGATCAATCCAAGTCTAAACAGTTTGGAGCTCATAACATCAACCATCACAAATGCCAGTTCGTTTTAGTTATTAATGATCTACATATTTCCTAGGTCTCAAGTATGCAAAAATGGCAGAGAATCATGGCATAATGAGAGAGATAAGTTGAAATGGCTTGGATCTCAGAATTCAAATTTTGAATTTTCTTCACTTTTTCCAAATGCTCTAGCTCCAATTCTGCTTCCAATTTGTGTTTTGATGATTTGTGGATGATAGAAACCTTTTATGTGATGGATTTGAATCATAAGAAAGCCCAATGGCAGCCCCTAGAGCCCAATTGCAAATCCAACTTTTCTTCACTTTTTCACTTGTTCAAGTGCACGAAAATGCCTCCAAAATGCTTCAAATCATCTGCTGGTAGTGTATGGAGTATGAATGGCTGTGATTTGATCCTTGTTTGATCTCCATGGTTGATATTGTTTATGTAACATAAGCTTGAAGTAAGCTTGAAAATGGCTCATCACAACACACCAAATTCAAATTCTGAAATTTCCAATGTGCTTAAAACATGTTTTGCACTCAAAATATGTACCTACTTGCACAAAAATGATCCATAATGAATTAATTCCAAATTTGCCCTTTTAAGCTTTTTCCATGAAAATTCCTCCACCAATTCTCCATTCCAAGCTAAATCCATGACTTCTCAATGTTTGATTGAACAATTGGCACCATTTGGAGCACATTTGATGTTGGAAAAAACTCCATTTGAAGTGTGCAAGTTGGTGAAATGGACCTATAATTTTATGACCTATAATCCCACTTTCCCAAAATACCCCTGACTTGCAAGCCTCATAACTTGAGTTCTACAAATCAGATGAAAGACTTCTAGTACTCTTTAGAAAGCTAAGATCATTAGGAACAACTTTCATGTTCAT